>CAJNDT010001324.1:0-665000 GCA_905221615.1 Symbiodinium sp. CCMP2592
GGCCGCGGCAAATTCAAACCGATAGCCCTCGCTCAACCATCTGAACACATGCTGCCACAAACTCAAGGAAACAGGTACTACACGGGGATAGACAGTTAATGCACAGAAGAAGTCTGGGACAATGCTGAATGTGTTCAACACATACCCCGCCATACACATTCTCGACTATTCTCGTCACCTTGCTTTTTGTCACGTTTATCCCCCACTGAAGGAGTTTTTCCGTGGCATTGTGTCATGCTGTGCTGGATGTAGAGTAGATGCGGTGAGTTCTGTGTTTACCATGGGCCTTGGGTTTCGTTGCCTGTCCGGCTGCAAACTGCCGAGATGTTGGGCTGGGCCCGAGCTACAGTCGCTTTTCGACTGAGCTCATTTTGCGGATGCTCGGGTTGAGGCTCGGGGTTCGGGCTGCATTCGTTTCTGCGTTTAGGAGAGCCCTCACACCCCACTCAAGGTCTTTAGGCAATCCGAGCTATAACAACTCGCTGTTTTGGGATTTCGGTGCCTACCATCCTTGGCAGGACCTTGGCAAGCCCAGCCTACATCAACTGTGTGTGAAACACGGAGCACGGTGCGCGGACTCATCGAGCTCCCTGCGAGCAGGGCAGGCTTCATTGACGTGCAATCTTAGTCACACTACAAAGGCCCGGGCTGATCAAATGCCCTCGATGGATTTCCGGGCCTGCGTATGCGGCGCACCAAAACCATGGAAGGTTTAGCCCTCTCTCTTTCTCTCTCGCTTGCTTGCTTGCATGGGGTTGGGGGTCGCAAGGGATCCTTGGCCCGGAGGCCTACCCCACTCGGCGCGCAACTGTGCGTCTATCCGGCCCCCCCCTCCCTCCCTCTCCCTCTCTCTCCCTCGCTCCCTCTCTCCCTCTCTCTCTCTCTCTCTCTCTCTCTTCCACTCTCCCACTCTCCCACTCTCCCACTCTCCCACTCTCCCCCTCTCCCTCTCCCTCTCCCTCCCCCTCCCCCTCTCTCTCTCTCTCTCTCTCTCTCTTTTCTTTCTCCGGGCCTGAGGGCGAGCCCCCGCGGGAGCCGCCCTCTCTCTCTCTCTCTCTCTCTCTCTCTCTCTCTCTCTCTCTCTCTCTCCGCCCTAAAGCAGGGGAACTTTACATCTTCGGCCTCTCGAAGCTGCACTTGGCTCTGCCAAGTTGTCACCAGCACGTCCCGGTGTTGGGCCACTTTCTGACGTTCCAGCTCCCGATCCTGTTCCATCTGCACCATACCTGAATGAACACAGACAATGCTGAAAAATCAAGAGTCGCTGCATGGGTATTCGCATGCAGCGTCAAGCCGAGCTACAATTGTTGACGATCTGTTGCTCTTGCCGTAGGCGCATGCTCCGGTCGATCAAGCGTCGATTCTGGTCTACCTCGGACCAGCACAGATACCGCATGCTGTATGACAACTACATACAGGCCCACGTTACATATATGTATGTATGCCTGCATGCATGCATGTAATTTCATACACACGTGTGTACATACATACATACATGTAAGAACATGCTTTCTGAAACGGATGAACCCACCCGCGATCTCACTGAGCTTCAGACCTCCATTTGCTTGATGAGGTCTTGGCAGTGTGAGCGATGGGTCTCCACGGTTTGTGTAGGCTTCTCCTTCACAGACGCAGGCACTGCAAACCCCTCAAAACTCAAAACCTATAAACCTTTGGGGCCAGGTTTCCAACAGGAAGGCGGTTAGGGTCCTCGGGGCCCCAGTATCCCGCTGCTTCGATGCGTTTACTTTCTTTCTCTGCTCGCCGTCGCTGGCGTTGCTCTTCGATCTGATCCTTCAAGAAGAGGGCCTGGGTAAGGACTGGATCGGCGTCTGGGGTTGAGTACGGCAGAGAAGAAGCTGAGTGCTGCTGCATGCCTCCTTCTAGCGTCTGCCTTCGCAGTGGTTCCATCCTCATATGTTTGAGTCACAGACGTGTACCACCGTCATGTTGCCAGAAGGCTAGATTCAGGCTTTATCCACCGGCTTTTGTGACATGCGCTCTATTTCTGCGATGCCTCCATCGCTCATGCGTGTGATTTTGCTGGGTTGGCATTAGCTTGAGCCGTTTTGGTAAGGAAGCGACATGACGCAGGGCATCGGCCACAAGCATGGAATCCTCGAGCATGTTGATCTCGTCCTGCGGTCTTTCACAGAACACGGAAGCGATTTCAATACCTTCCTAATCCCTCCTAGATCAAAGCTTCTTAAGCGCTGGCGTGGATTCATCAGGACTTGGGCCTGACGCTTCTTCGCCAATGTCGCCAGCTCTACCTTCGTCTGCTCCACCTGACATGTGCTTGGCTAAAGCCCTCGAGCTAATTAGCACTTTTTCGAGCCTTATCCTCAAGGGCTCTTCGAACATGCTCGTCGTAGAGCCTTCTGGACCTGGACTCGCTGATTTTGGCCATTTTGTCGGTTCCACATTACAGGCAAAGCAATCAGAAATCCTCAGCTGTCTGCATGTGATCACGACTCTTCGTGAGAAAGAGTGGATGCCTGAAGCGCAAGATTTCGCAACTACTGTGAGCGAAATATGAGAGCGCACAGGCCACAGATGCTTCGATGGCCATGACGGAAACAGCTCCAGAGAATGGTCACTGCAGCCTTGCCCCAATCGGCCTTGCCATGTGCGCACCACTCTCATCAACCAGCTTCATGTCTGTCTCTTCTACTTCCACATCCATCTTCTCCTGGGTCAGGCTTTTCAAGCACGAATGGACTGCAATCGTAGTCCGGGGCCACTGCCTTTCTTGACACAGGCACCGTTGCCTGACCCCGATGCGTTGTAGTTGGCCCCGATATGTATATATATATATATATATATACATATATATATGTATGTATATATAATATATATATATATATATATATAATCACGTGCAGACTGCGAAACTGCAACGTTCCCAAGCAGAAGTGCAAAGCTGACTTCCCTGAAGATCTTGTCGCTTCTGCAAGCAACAAGGCTATGACGTTCGGTCGGATCGAGTACAAGAGGACGTTGTCTGCACGCGTGTCCTGAAGATAGTCAGAAGGTGGGATCGGAAATAGAGCATCATTGCATGACATAGCATGCTCCTGTCATGTAGTTTCTGTTCGAAACGTGCTGGATGGGTCAGCTTGTGCCAGCGGAGGCAAGATAGAAACGCCGCGCTGCAAGAAGCCAACACCCTGTGGCATGCATGTTGTATCGCCCTGTCCTTGATCAGGGCGTCCTTAGTTGTGTCGAGCTTGGCTTCTCTGTATTTACTTTCCTACTCTCCTTTGATGCGCTTCTCAAGACTTGGTGCTGACAGCGAGAGTCGTTGCGGGGCGGCTGCTTTTGTCGCTGCTGCTGCAGGAAACCCTGCATTTCTTCGCGGAGAACGGCGCTCTTGGCTGCCCTGCCCTGCAGGAGGTATTGACGATCTGAGTTGGAACTTGCAGAGTCTGGAAGATCTACGTTTTCAAAAGACGACCAGTAAGGATACAAGATGTACTGCCTTGCAAACACGCGCTGCAGAAAGAAGAAATCGAGACTGATCGTGGGAAGCTGCGGATTCAAAGTGCCACTCTGGCCTTGGCAATTGTCTCGCCCTCCACGAAAGGGAAGTAGGAGATATGCTGCCCTGAAGGACACCGAAAAGCTTGTCAAGGCTTGCTCCGGAGAGCGGCTTCGGCAGTCCTTGGCTGGCTGCAGCCTTCACTGCTGCCCTCTGGGCCTCCTTTTTTTCGATCGCAGCTTTGTATTGCTGCCTTGGTTGAAATGAGGCTCTAGCTTTGCCTGCATGGTGAAAGCAGACTCTGGGGTGCTGACGCCAGCTCTCGCTGCATGGACCTTTTGCTCTGGTCCGTTGCCTGTATCCAGGCTTTTGCCGCGGACCGGGGTCTTTAAGCTGAGGTCCGGCCTTGATGCCCTCGCTTTTGACACGATCCTCTTCGATCAGTTTCTGCACCAACTCTCTTGAGTTCTTCCTTGCTAGTGCCTCCGAGGCAGACATGATGCAAGTTTTGTCGGGCCGTCTGATAAAAGGCCTTCTGCTCCTTCTTTTCAAGAATGAGCTGCTTGTTATCCTCAAGGAGCTCCCTGGCGGACCTCAACTACAAACTTTTGTGGGTGCGTTCTTTTTGATTGACTCCTCGGGGCCAGGGCATGGGAAGTGAGCCATGGCGTCCCCCCTTGAGGGGCCTCAGAGAATGGGCTTACTTGGGTGCTTTGGGTGCTGTTGCATCTTGAAACTTCTCACCCTGGTACACTCTGCCTGGGTAGCAGCTTGGATTCCATGTCTGAAATCGACATCTCCTGCGAGAGGCGAATTCAAACCGAAGAGGTGCAACACCAAAAACTCGATGCACATACAATACAATACAGTTGCAAAAAGAAGCTGACCCTCCACGCCTGGGCCCGGTTTGAACTCCGTGGCGTCTGAGGGTTCGAGCCTGAGTCTGGATCCCGGATTTCAGATCTCTCTTGGCTTCTCGCTGAAGCACCCCGTTCCTTTTCCCGAACAGTGTATGAGCCAAGCATAGCCAAGCTCATTCCGAGTCTCCGGCCCTCCATGCCCGTCAGTCGTGGTGTTTCCCTTCGCACGTCAAGCTTTGATAGCCAGTATTTTATGACACTTGAATGATACTCGATCGGCATTACCATTCATACGGCTCCTAGATGAACAGGACTCAGGTTCGGGTATACTGCAACTTCTGTCTTCTGAGTTTCTCACACACTTTCTCCCTGCCTCATCACGCTCTCGCCAGTTTCCCGCATCGCAGATCGGTCCATGACCGTCGGGCTTGTGGGCATGCCAGGAGGGGTCGAGGGATCTGGTTTCAATCCCCCGAGCCCTGTATCTGTCTGAACCTCATTCTTGCGGCATGCAGCATGGATCTTCCATCGCGCGTCAGCCGTCTGCAATCCGCCGCTACAAGTACCCGCTGTCCAACTCCTTGCTCTTTGCGCTGAAGAGGCCGACACGTCGATTTACAACGTCTCTCCGGCCATGCACATTGAGCCCCGGTTGCATGCCTGAGCGAGCCACCGGCTGTTAAAGTACGGTGCACTATGTTTGACACTACGATGCACAATCTGCAGGTTAGCAGGGCTGAGCAGCACCATAACGCGCTTGAAATGGCGGCTGCCAATCTCATGCTTTTGCACGAGCAGCCAGAAACAATGCCGGGTATGCAATTGACCATATGTTAAGCTGTCGTATGCCCAGAAGCTCATGAACTGTACCTGCCCTGCTCCTTGCATGATACATTCGAGAATTACTCAGTAGAAGCGCAGCTGATTTCAGCTTGGACCCAAAGTGTTCTTCTTCTGGAACATGTCCTCCGCACGAGGGCGGCTGTCTTGCAAGTGGCTATACGCTGACAGCACTCACACACAGACACACACTATGCATGGGGAAGTTGCATGACAGAAGCTGACGAAAAAGAAGCAAACAGACCTCTCCAGCTGTCACCTGCTTAAAGCCCTTAGCCCGGGCTCCAGAAGCTCGCCGAACGGAGCTTGTTGCTCAGGATCTTTCTGCCTGCGAGGGCTTGCCGCACAGTCTCTAGCTGGAGTGGGCTGCATCTAGGAATCCAGGGGCCAAGCGCTAGATCGAAGGATGCAATGCCTCGATGCAGAAAGCAGAGACAGGAAGACGGCTCCACATCTGAGAGAAGCTCAGGACAGAGCGATCTGCAGGCCTGTAAGCCGTTGCTTGCCAAGGGGCGGGTGCGGGGCCTGCAGATGTGCTTCAGTGAGCTGCAAGTCTGCAGGATGTGGCACTGTGCATGAGCACAACCGCAAACTGACGCCCCAACCCCGCATGGAAGATACCTTGGTCGTAAATCTGTGCCGTAGAAACTTCGGGAAGGGACGGCTTTGCGTAGGTTCCCAAGGCAACTAAAGTCCGCACGGGCTGAGGCGGGGCTCTTGCCTGGCGGCCGCGCAAGCAGTGCATGCCGTTTCCGTGCCGTCTTGTACGGGTTTCTTGTAGTGGAGGTTGAACAGGGACTCCACCCCGCTTCAGAGAGGAGTAACCGATAGTTTCGGTCCTGACTCTGGAGCCAGCCGCTTCGGCAATTCGACTAAAGATCTGGGGCTCAGCCCCACGATTTTTGTAGTCTGAGGTTCTGAATCCGGAGTCACCCGGAGGCGCTGCCGTTCAAAGGGCCCGGTGTTTAGTCCGGCACCTGGCTCTCTGTGCATTTTGCGATTGACACTTTCGACAGGCATCGAACATGTATATTTCATGAACAAGCATTCGTCTCGCTCCACCAGCCAGCTTGACTCGCATCTGTCTGGTCGAAGAAAAAGACAGGTTGCTGTTGGCAGTTGTGGGTTCTGGAGACGGCGCGCAAGTGACGGGACCTGCAACGCGCTGGAGATCATCGCTTGAAGCTGTAGAAGCTCCTGATGTCGCAATCCGCAGCAAGGGGACTAAGACTTAGGACATCATGCTGCCACGCAAGTGGACATAGATTCTTCGCACCCATAAGAGTCCTGTGGCGACAGTCTTTCCAGCTGCTGCGGAGTCAAGTTGCTGCCCTGCGGCGGCTGCAAGACGTTCACACTGGAAGCAAGCATTGACAAAGCAGTCGAGCCAACATGAGCCAACATTAAAGCCTGAAGCCCTTTGCCAGTATACCCGCACTTTCTGCACCGTGATGGCACAGTGCATGCGGATGCATGCGGTACAGGTGCTATCAAGCTGAAGCTCGGGCCGTGCCGTTGGACATGAGCTGTTCGACCCTCCGTGGAGTTAGCCGGGGCTCGGCCTTGGATTTCATCTATGAGGACGGCGACACTCAACGCAAGTCATGGAGCCGTGGCACAGGTGACAAGCGGCTTCGACCCGTTTTGTGTGCTCTTGGTGCGCTGCCCCGCCACCACCACCACCACCAGCGGCAGCCAAAGCCGCGAAGTCTGGTGCTTCTGGCAGGAAGCAGCAAACAGCACATACAGTACTGCAGCCACACTGGCAATTCTGGAAACTTAGTTACGACTGATCCTCCCTGAAAGTGGCAAGGTTTTTGTTCGGTCGGCAGAAGCAGCTGAGCTCTGCGTCACTCGGATCAATTCACCTCAGGCCTTCTTGTGGGTCGTCTCCTATGAAGAACATGGCCGGACCAGAACCTGAGGCGAGTGGGTAACCCCACAGAACCATCGCTCAGCCAAGGATCCAGGCATCAGCGCCTACTCAGTACCTGACCGATCTGACCGTTTGATTGCGCTGCAGCCTGATTACTTCAACAGCTTCACGACTGAAGTACACTGACAGTAACAACTCCTGTCCTCGGTGGTCTCCGGCTGTGCTTGAGCGGGAATCCTTCGCTCTAGCACCAATTGAATGGACTTAGACTTGGCATTTTTGTGTCTTTTCACTCGCGTGCTCCTCGCCACCGAGGTCGATGGAGCGTCACTAAGAAGGTCTCCTGCAAAACCTCCTCCTGGACCTCCTGGCGGCAACGGCCAGGAAGGACCCTTGCCCTGCAGACCGCACTTCGAGGTCACGAGGGTGTTCTGCACTACGAGGGGCTTGCTTGCCAAAGTGCTGCTGTGTCCTTCAGGTGGCCGCACTGCTGGCTCCACCTTTTGGGGCTCTGCAACTGCTTGGAAGCTTCCCGATCGAAAGGAAGAAAGCTACTCTTTGTGCCTCCTCGGGGGGTTTGAGGAGATCGTCAAAGGCTGCAAAAGCTGCCAAGTGATCAGCGTCCACAGCCTGGAACTTCAGGAGGCTGTCAAAATCCGTTAGCTTCACGTAGCTTCCGGCCTTCTTCGGCGGCGCCCGGGAGCACTGCTCGAACAGTCGCCTGGCATGGAGGCTCAAAACACAAGAAGCAGCACGCAGGATGATGTCAGCCGCCTGCTGTGGCAGTGCGGCACAATCCAAGTAACAAGCACGTCTTAATGACAGCTGGACATTGAGATTGCTGAGAACTCGCCATGCTAAAACAATCCGGAGTTGCTTGAGGTCGTCCTGGCTGCCACTCATGACAGCCTGGCTGGAGTCAAGAATCCTAGCACATGCCTCGCACCTTGTCGTCGGCTCCTAGAATAATGTCAGCCCACAAACAAGCAGAAAGATACACAAAGAGCAGGACAGATCATCCATAGATAGGTAGATAGGTATAAACAAGAAATATAAATAGGTAGGTAGATAGCATACCACGGTATAGCTTAGCAGCACCAGAGCATAGCAGGACGAAGCTAAGCTATACCATCTTGCTGAAAAGGTGCCTAACCTACAAGATTCAAATGCACATTTCGCTCCTGAGCAGGCGCGCGCAAACACACGTGCACCCGCACCTGCGCACACATACACACACACACACACATGCACATCCATCCATCCATCCATCCATCCATCCGATGGATGGATGGATGGATGGATGAGTGTTTCTACTTATGACTCTTGTACATAAACATATAATATGTAAGTACAAGTGCCTGTATTCCCGTATGCATTGGTGTACGTATGTATGTGCAACGATGAAACGGACGTACTAGATGCAACCTATTCTGGCGAGGTGATTTGTAGACATGCAGGCAAAGGCGGAGCCAGTGTTTGCTTGAGCTTTCTCGCCACGTCCATCCTACCAGTCAGCATGTCACTGCTCCCAGAGCTGCCTGCCGCAGCTTCTCGCCAAGAGACAGGTTGTCCTCGGCCAATTTGCACTGCTTTTGGGGCTGCTAGATGTTATGCTATCGTTCCCACTCTGTAACCGCACGGGTGTACTGGTGCTGTAAATTCAACTGTGGAAAAGGAGCAAGTATGCGCACATCCTGAGCCACCAACGTCAGGGGCCTCCGCTGGAGCAGGCTCCACAGCCTGGGCGGGGGTCTTTCGCATGTGAATCCGGAGCAAACTTCAAGAAGTTGTGAATATTGGCTGGGGCTTGCACTGGCTCCTCCACCGGCGCGCGTGGAAATGCATCGATAACCTGCTTCCAAGGCTTTCGTTGCAAACTTTGCTCGCTTGGCCCGGCCGCAGAATCTGTTGATGACGGTGTAGTGTAATCAATGACGGATGTTGACGGTTGATGGCACTGTGCAAGCGTAAGAATGACAACGAGCAACGCAAGCGTCGCCTTCGCTCTTGCTTCTGAGTACAGCTTCGAGCTTACAACCCACGTCATGCGTGGCACCGCCGTGATTTCGGATTGGTAGACAAGCACGAAGATGTTTCACCACACGCGCACTGCGGCATAATGCGATCCGCACCACTTTGAGGCGGAGTGGACCAACTGCGTTCCACGGGACAAATGGCACTTCGGCTCAGATTACACACCTGCAGCCGGAGAAGTGCCAGCACACTGCGCCTGGGATTCGGCACCGACGAGTGCGGAAGCTTCCTAGGATGGTACTGGGATCACCATTTAGCGGAAAAGGCCAAACTGGCCCAAAGCACTGGTGGGAAAACATGGAACCGTTGGCAAAGCACATAAGCTGGCTGTTTCGTCACACAGGGACATGCCCAAATGTCCTGGCATCAAGGAGCCCTGCGCTATAAGTTTATAATAAGTATATGCTGTGCTGAGAGTTGGGGTGGAACGGTTGTTTTCGACCGAATGGGCAGATGGGCATCCCGTGCGAATATGCGCACTCACCGGTAAAACCACGACCAGCATACCATCCTTCCAAAGACATTTTGTGGAACCTGATGCGGTTGCTGTGTGCAAGTCCACAAAAAGCCGCTCCTCTGATCAGCGCGGGATGGGCTCTTCTGACACAAGGACAAAAGCACAGGAAGACTCATCCTCGCCTTGGCTACGATGCAGGTACATGTGGGCAGGGGAAGTCCCATCGC
Organism: Symbiodinium sp. CCMP2592; assembly: GCA_905221615.1. Lineage (NCBI taxonomy): Eukaryota > Dinophyceae > Suessiales > Symbiodiniaceae > Symbiodinium > Symbiodinium sp. CCMP2592. The sequence continues at coordinate 9,776 of CAJNDT010001324.1, forward strand.
GCCGTGTCCCGACGCATGAGATCGAAACAGGCTTCTCGGCAGTCCGAGCAGCGACCGTCATCGATTGCCGATTGAAAAGCACTCCTCAGAAGGATTGCACCGGGAATTCTCAAAATTACGTGCAATACGCGCGTAATTCATTCTTGCAGCTCGCACGTAACGGCACATGTGCAAAGGCCAACTGCATCGCTCGGAAGAACACTCTCAGTATCGTCGGTCAGTAGCGGAGAGGCCCTACAGTACAAGTAGAACACTGCCAGCCCGCGCTGGATGGGAAGTCAGGTGTTCTGGAATAGACAGCCCGCACGTCCAAAACATGTATGTATTATGAGTAGATCTAAGTAGACTCTTTGCGCTTTTCCCTCCTCTCGCACAAAGGTTGCTTGCAGACCTTGCAGTATCGCCTCAACATTTGTATTTGACTGATGCTGAAATATGTGCCGATCACAGAAGTCAAATTCTGAACGAGGAGCGCGCCGCTGGACAAGGGACCTTGGAGGTTTGACAGATGCTGCTTTGTATAGCGTCTGTGGGACACTGGCGCATGCCTCAAGCAGGGCTGCAGGCAAGAAGCTGTTGTCGACCCAGTTTGCGGGACTGCCACCCGGGCTTTGTGGTGACACGAAATCTCGCAACATACCTTCGAACTCTGCGCTATCCGGGCGAGGGCCCATTTGAAGACATGAATAGTGTCCTTATCTTGACAAAAAGCGGTGCCTGTACGTTGATAGGCCACGCCTTTGTTCAACTGTCCCCCAGCAGGCACCTCCAGTGCAGGATAGGGTGGAGCAAGTACTCCAGTTGAGGTGACATTTCATTTTTTGGTGGCTACGCACTTGATACTAGAACTATACTGCCGCGGTCCTGGCCATCATTACTGTCAGTGGATTGGTGTGATTGTTGCCTTTCTCCCACATACAAACACTACGGTCATATGATGACGATGACTACGGTATCGATACCGCTATACTATACTTTTGCTGTCATGGCTTTGACTTGTGTTCTGCAGCGTCCGTTTACGATTTTTTCTGCTGTGGCAAGAGAGCGCTGCCTCGCCCAAATCGCTGTCTGTCTCATCGAAAAAGCGTTCTTCCCAGCTGCACTGGACCAAAACGTACCAGCCTCAAGTGAGCAGGAGCTTAGGGATGTTTTGGCTGAGGGCTCACGGGCTTGGGTTTTCGGGTTTCGGGTGCGCGACCGATGATATATGCACCAAACTTCAAGGCCACCAAGGAGCAAACACAAGGAATGGCCATTAACAGTGAAACATAGTACCCGACCTGCAGAATAGACTTTTCGAAAAAAATGCGGACATGTCAATTTCTCTTCCGCTGGATCGCCTCGAGCTGCGCCCTCCGCAGCCGGGTGTCGCCAAGGATGGCTGTCAGTACAGTGAAGAGAGCGTTGGAGGTCGCGCTCATCAGGAGGTTCATGGCTTGAGCGCTCGATCTTAACCTAAGTTAGCCACCGAGCACTTTGTGTGAAGGCAACCGCAAAGAAACCACAACCAATGTTGGCAATCGAACCTCAGCGGCGTCTGGGAATATGCCAGGTAGTAGAGCGAGGGATTCCTGGTGAGGGAAATTCACAACTTTTGGCTCTGCCGGACATCTTCATTCTTCTGTGCGTTGTAGCACTACCACAACATGTTGGAACCATCGCCATCAAGCCATCATGCGTATTCTTGACGGCCCCCCGGAATTGAGGGCAATCTAAACGTTGATTTCAAGAGGTCTGGGGAGCTCGGCGAAGTGTTTCGGAACCATCCAGTGGGGAGAAGCGAAACCGCTTTTAGTTGCAGCCCAGCTGCACCAGAACCTCTGCAGCACCCATTAGAGCATAGGGGCCAACCATCCACCACGCCGACAAACCTGAGGCTTTCCGAACTTGCAAAGCCGAACTGCCTGAGCTCACCCTCAAATGACAATCCCCTGTTCTCATGTCAGAGTTGCTGCTCATCATTCTCCCAGGCGGTGCGCATTGGGAGGCCTTCTGGCGGTTTCTACCACAGGACGAGTGAAAAAGACTCTGATGGGACCTAAAGGTCGACAAACCTGCCGATCCCGTGTCGCATTGCTCTTCGAAGCTTCGCCTCCTGGAGCGGGCGAGCGTGGCGGCGCATGACCTGCGCAGGAAGGACATGCCTGCAAAGCATGAAGTTCGGTGCCGCACACGAGATGTCTGCCGTGATGCATGTGGATGAGCACATGTGAACACGTCGCAAACTTCATCGGCTGTCTCCGGGCCCTCGCCAAAGCACCTCGAGATGCGCGGCCGAAGCCACCGATCCGGCGGCAAGAGCAATTCCCAGCAGCAGGCGCCCATGTCGGCCAACACCACAGAACCTCTCAAAAGAGATCTGCAAAAAAGACTCACTTGCCCAAAAACCAACGATCCACTGAAGTCGGCCTTTCCAGTGTTGGGTTGATGTACTGCAGCAACACAGGTGTCAGCAGCACTATTGCTATGCAGTCGGCCACGTTGAAGAAGGACCCATTTAGCTGAAACTTGCCGAGGCGGACATCCATCAAGCAAGCTTGCTCCTGCCGGGATAATCTCAAAACATTGCTTTTTCTGGTGGCCGACATTCTTTGGAATCTCATTTCCAAGGCAGGCTCCTGGAACCAATAGGTCATGCAATTGTAGAGGCTGTTGAAAGCCAGATTCACAGCAGCCAATGTTGGCATCACCCGCAGGAAGTCTGCCGTTTGCTGTCTTGTGACATGGCTGTTCCGCTGTGCTCGTTCATGGACCCACCTTAGCAAAAGCTCTTTCACTTGCAGGCTCAATTTTTAAAGTCTTTGCCTCTGTGCGTCTTGTAGTCTCTGCCCAGGCACGACAAGTTGCCTTGGCAACCGATCGTGGCCAGCACCAAACCTGGCCGAGCCAACACAGCACTCATCACATGGTGCAGAGCACCCGACGTAGAAACTGTGAACCCAGAGCTGCTTGGACAAGATCTGTGCAACTCGAGTTCAGACCCGACGGCTTCGACACCGAGCTATAAAAGGTGATAGAGGCGATCTGTGCCCTTGCAGCACAGAGAGCAGCCCCGAGCAGCGCAATGAACAGAGCCGTTCTTCAGTCGACCAAGGACACCGTGTGACTTGGCTCGTGCCTGCCTCACGTGTCAGCTCATGCAACCCGAGCCTGCCAGCACGGCGACGGCGCCAAGGACACCTGCCGGGGTCTCAAGCCAGGCGCGAGGGCTTGCGACTCCGCACGAGAAGACGGAAGAGGCCGATGCCTATGCCGATGCCGGGTCCGGGGAGCAAAGCGATGACGACTGTGAGGAGCAGACCCAGCAAGAGCAGAGGAAATCCTCGGGTTTCGAACTTCCTTGCCTTCGTATCCGTATGCCTCGTATAATTTCCCATTACCATTCGGCCTGGGTTTTTCGTTAATCGCGTAATTACTGGAAGTGACGGGCACGTCGCAGCAAAAGCTCCCTGAGGTCGCGGCCCACACAGATCATGAGAGCACGTAAAGAGCCGTGAGATGTAGCTGACACGACGTGTAAGAACACTCCGCGAATTGCATCACCGCCACTGTTTCGTCGAACAAGGCACCTCCAGAAGCTTCAGACGGACTGCTGAGCTTGCAAACTGGCCTACTGTGCACTACCGCGTGCCTGTAATGGCCACTGTAGCAAAGGAAGACCAGCAAAGCCACGAGCATCGCGAGGAAAGCCAAGAAGTAAGCTGTGCAATATCCCATTTCTGGCGGCACGACCCCCGGAAAGCCACTGGAGCAAAGGGTCGTCAGAAAGCCATAGGATAGGAGAGCCCCAAGATTGATTGCCGTGTAGAACTGGGTGTAGAACTCTTCCCTAGCCTTCCGCCCTTCAGGACCTTAGAACAGACAGTCTTTCGCAACCGCAAACTGCGTGCTGCTGCACTCTTGGCAGGACCACAATCTTCCAATCGCTTGTGGTGCCAAAGCTACTTCGTGAGTCAAACTGGTCGGCACCGAAGTTGGAGATGTTGGGCTTGATGCCTCCTGTACTGTGCAGAACATCGCAGCATGAATCGCGATCAATCCCACTTGGACGTCCCGCGCCTGTACCCAAAGCGAGGAAACCCATGGAACCGACCAAGTAGTTCGTAACATCTCTGTTGCTGGGAATGGCGGCGGTCGCACAAAGAAGCACCTTCAGATGAGCATCGCCGAAGTTGTTGGGAGCACGACTCGAAACACCACAAGTAGGAATGGCGAGGATCATGGGCCAGCAGCTGGCAGAAACTGGGCCGCCAGCTCCAACTAGGTAGAACACCGTGAAAGCGATAATGGTATGGTACCGGCCCAAGTAGGCATCAGCGACGTAGCCGCCAAGCCTCGACACACAGAGCAGATACGGAATATGCACATCAGGGGCTTTGGTAACAAATCAGGAAGGGCGGCGTTGGGAACACCTATCATCTTCGTGCAGCTGATTGTCAAGGGCCAAACGTAGCACAAGGTCGTGAAAGCAGAGTTCAAGCCAGCACTCTCCTGAGCGCTGTAGCCCAATTGCTCGAGGAAGAATTCTTGACTGCCAGCCAGCGCCTTGTGTTGCAAACTCTTCTTGGTAACAATACTGGAGCGTCCACATAATCCCCGTACTACACAAGCACTTCTCGGCACAGAACAGCCGAGTCTTATAAACAATGCAAACTGATGGAGGTCATGACCCTGGTCATGACAACCGGACTTCGAGGAACCGTTAAGAACGCTTTGAAACAATTTTGCATAGTAAATGTCCCAGGGACATAGTAGCAAAGCCTTTCTGCCAGCTCCACCACGAGGATTGCGCTGCATACGGCCCGTAGAGTCTCCCCCTGCGGACCTGTGGATGCCCGAAACTCTCGGAAAACTGCATAGGCATTGCGTAGAAGTGAGCGAAGCACAGCGAAGCGTGAGAAGTTTAGATGTGTCAAAGAAGTTCACCTAATTAAACAGCTGTTTTCTGCTCCAGTGCTGCTGGGCTTTGCCTGCACCCAAAGTCTCCGTCTTGTTCTGCAAGTCATTGTTTGACCCTCGTGCAGTATACCTACCCCTGCGCACACAAAGCTGGCACGGCAGCTTCCCCCCAGGCGCCTAAGAAGGGCTTGCGACGGGGTGGTTCAAGACGAGGTCTTCGAGCTCCCTGAGCTATCAGAATTGAATGCCATGGGCTACATACTTGGCGGGGGCATCACACATCGCTGCAAGCAAGCATCGACCAAGCCAGCATCTGACTCATCCGGATGCATCAGTGCAGCCCGGAGGTGCCATCGTTAGAGCTCATGGCATCGCGACTAGGAAAGTCTAGGATTACATGCCCACGTTTCTTCAGGCATCCTTCCAGCACACAACAATGTCGAACATCGCTCGAAACCGCAGCTCAATGAAGATGTCACAGATATTCAAAGTCTCAATTTGCGCATGATTTAGGCTTTATTGCAGGGCCTTCAGCACAGCATGGGCCCTGAGCCGAAATGAATTCCTCTGTGGACAGCCTTGCTGAAGTTTGACGCAGCTTCGGAGCTCGCCGCCCCCTGCTCTCGGTGCCAGCTCCGCTCAAACAAGGTAGCGCGGGGAGCCTCTGGAACTGCGGCTGCCGCTTTTGGAGGCGAGGAGCCTGATTCTGGAGTTCCCACCATGTGGCGGGTGCAGGTGACAACTGGAATCGGGTGATCCAGGTGTCCACGGCCGTGTCAATCGTGCCGTGTCAACTCCCAAGTCTCGGCTTCCAGCCGAAGTCCAAATCTATCAGCCCAGCTCCCGCTCCAAGGTCCACGGGCGCCTGCCACAAAAGCTTATACGAAAAAAGGGAGCCAGAAGCCCCAAAGCCCTATAGGCCCTAAGAGCCTTTGGTGCCAAGTTGGACACGTTGCTGAAATCCGCTGTCCACGGCTGCTCCTCTGACGGACAGGAAGCTCGTGAAAATCCCCCATGCTCCACACACCTCACGCCGGTCTACTGCTCCGCGCGGCGAGATGACGACTGGAATGGGCATGGAGGGAGAGATCAATTGCATGAGGGTCCTCGCTCTGCCCCAGATCTAGGCCGCCCAGGAGATCTGAGACCTTAGAGGTAATCCAGCCCAAGGCACAAGAAGGCATTCAGGTCGCAGCTGGAGCGCAGCTAGTTGGGCTTGTGATTGCTGGCCGTCAAACCCTGCAATGCCCTCCTCAACACTTTTGACCAAAACCTCGTTACCAGCACAAGCTCCCGAGCTCGGCTGGCCAGGACTGTAATAATTCAAGCTATGAGAGAACGTAGTTTTTGAAGGAATGTCAGGCTTCCTCCACGAAGAGGTCTGGTGGCAAAGTGATAGTGCGGACAATTCGTACCACTCACACCTCGAACTGACGCCATGCTGACGTTGTAGTTGCTCAGGTATTGCAGGGTGGATTATGCAGATTCACGAGAACATGCCAGCAAGGCAAGATAACCGAGAAAGGATGTACAATGCTGATGCATTTCATACCTGCAAAAGCATAGTGGGAAGGACTACGGCGTGCGGTCCAGCTGAAAGTTTAGTCTCGAAGCATTTTATGCGAGAGCATACGGACGCGGGTGCAGAGGAAAGTTACTAAAGGGCTGCTCTTCAAAGCTTCAGAAGAAACATGCAGGCATTGTCAGCGACCATGCGCGAGAAGCAACCTCAAGCACATGGCAGGATCTACCGTGAATTAGCACGAACCCGAGGATTGCAATCGATGCAATATGCCTTGAGATAAAGGGCTCGCCCATTCCTCAGCAGAAAAATGCATGTATCCATGTCCGAGAACTGGACCTCTGCTTTGGCAACCGAAGCCTTAGGGGCCACAGCTCAGCGGCATCGACTTGCGCTTATCTCCATCTGATATCAGCTGGTGGGGCTTCTCTGATTTTGTTGCTGGGCAGCGCAGCAAAGTCCAGGCAAGTACATATCATCTACCTTCAGTCTACCGATGGCCCAAGCAGGTGGGCAAACACGATGAAAGGCTGGGTCCTGCACGGGTGCCTTTGCTGGTGTTGGATCGGGATCTCCCCCCGAAAGAAGGTCTACGGTCTGGCAGAGATGTCGCGCATTATGGGTGGTGCATCAGCCGCCACACTCCGAACGGGGTGTGTTTGTTGGGATCGGCCCCCAGTAACAGTAAGAAACTACTTTCCTTATATATATATATATATATATATATATATATCCCCCCCCCCCCCCAGAATAAGCACAATTGTTTGGAGGCCTCTGGAGTTCCCGTTTTTTTGCGGGTCCCAACTGTTCAGCAGGCTTGGGAGTTCGGGAGCCCAGGCATTGGATTCCAGAATTTGGCATTTGGAGTTTCCAAATTCTTTGGGGCCCAACTGTTCAACAGATTGGGGCATTTGCAGTGTCCAGTATACAAATCTTGGGGGCCCAACTGTTCAGCAGGTTTTTGATTTCGGGAACCGGGAGTTCAAATTCCAGAATCTTGCACCGGGGCTTCGGAACTCCGGTTTTAGGCCCCGAGATTCCGGATTTTGGTTTTGGTCTGGTTTGGAAGAATCCAGTCCCAGCCAATCAGGCCCAGCAGCCCAGCTTTGAATCGTACGAAAATCCACACCGCTGTTTTAATAGGAGCTCTTCCGACTCCCCGGCACCAAGCTCAGCAAAGCATGTGGTGTCAGCCCTTCCAGACTCAGGGATCTTGTTCATACGTCCAGGAAGGTCCGACCTGAATTATACCCTACATATATATACACATACGTACATTCACATCTGCACATATAGACTATGCGGATATTGAGTTTCTATGTACGTGTATCATAAAATGGTAGGGGCACCTTCTAGCTGATTCTAGCTCTTGCCAACTCAAGCACTTCGGAAGCTCGAACTTTTGCCTGCGAAGGTGCGGAAGGCGGCGCAGCAGCTTCATAGCCAACCTTTGCGAACAAGGTTCAGGTCTGGCAATGCTTCGGCACTCAGCTAGCTGACAGTAAGAATTGGACACAGCTGAATTGTAGCCGCAAAAGCAGCAGCAAAGTAGTACCACGATGACGCCGTTGTTATGACCACTGAATTGACCAAAGTATTACAATTTACAAGCAGTGTTGACTTTTCATCCCGCTTTCAAGTAACCTCCCTGAGATGCTGCTTTGAAGCCCCGCATACTGGTCTCCGAGGAGCCGTTGCAGCAGGCGTCTCAGGCCCAGCTGCCTGCAGTCGCCAAAAATTTACAGGTGAATGGACATGATTGGATCAGGCGTCGTGATGCGTCGTGCCTTGATGGTCTCTGAAGTCTGCGCTTTGCCGTGAGGTCGAAACCTATGCCAAGCAGGTGACGCGCATAAATGGAAGAGAGCCTCCCGATTTGTCAGGCAAGGCCCCGGCCATTTCTTCTCTACGTATTTTAATCTGATGAACTCTCGCAATGCTTCCTGCACAGGGCGACAGCTAGAAAGCCAAACGGTTCTGATATGTTCCAAGCAACCCTCGCCCGAGGCTCGACACAGCTTGTCACGATTGACCACCACAGGGCGCACGTGTCTCTGACTTGCAGCATGTACAGGTGGGAATCGATGTCTACGATCATAGACGACCGCACATGTCAGCGTTGGACTTCAAGCTCGACAGACAGCCGTAGAATTAACCATGGCTGCCTCGGGCATCTTGCAATTGCCTGAAGACACCACTATGTACCAAGTAACTACATCCCGAAGCTGCTGAGTTCAAGCCCTTCAATTGCAACACCGGATCTGTTCGGTCCACATCGCCGCCATCTGGTTCCGGGAAGGCTTCGGCATGCCACCTGTCAAGCCTTGACGAGTCCAACTAGGCATTGAAGACATCACAACCGTTGCTTCCCATCACGCCAATCGCGCGGCTGGGCAATCTGCCACTTTGTGCGGGCTGCTTCATTCCCGCCCTCCTCCAGCTTGGCCACCTTCGAAACCGCAGAGCATAGGACGAGACCGGACAGAAATGATCTGACGAACTCAATCAACGACCAGCTAAAGTACGCCTTGCTATGCATCCTAAGCCCTTGAGCTTCTTCAAACAGGTTCACGAGATTCAATTGCAAAGATTGCGGTTACTGTTGGGGCTGCTTTGCTGCATGCCCGTAGAAAGCTCAAGGGGACCAGCACATTTAGAGGGCCCGCCCGACTGGAGGAAAGACTCTGTCATGTTTAGGGTGTCGAACTGGCGTTTATCCAACCCCCCAAACTGAGATTGAACCACACCAGGAGGCGGTCTCTGCCGAGGAGGCCACCTCAGCCTCGCTCCACTCCGAGAAGGAAATGCTTTTGATCTTGTGGCCGAACCTGAAATGCAATCATGTCTCCTGTTGTTACGAGGAAGAGTGCAACCAGCGCTTCTGACAGCATTCGTTGCAAGCTCGTTGTCTCGGAAGACGGCTCCCGGTGAAGACCACAGCAAGTCTGGCAGACGAATACCATGAAATCCAAACCTCAGGGCACAAGGCAAGTACAACACAGCTGGGAGCGGCTTGAAGCCTTGGCAAATCTGAGCAACTGCGGGCCTTAACATCTCACAACTTGCGCAACCTGAACCGTCTTAGAGTCGGGTAAGAAGATGCGCAGCTGCTGAACTTCCACGATTTGGATCTAATGAAGCAGCACGATGATAATAGTTATGGCAGAAGCCGGCCGTACCAAACCCGCGATTCGCACCCCAACGACGAGTTGACTGAGTTGACTCAACACTTTCAGAAAACCCCAATCTGAAGACCCGAATGCTTGTAAGCCAAGTCTGTCTGAGGAGGCCGAGAGCGAGGCAAACGTACGTGGGTCCACGCTCGGGACAGTCCGCGCATCGTTTGTTTGCCTGGCACTCCCACGCACGCACACAAACACAGAGACACACAAACACACGCACACACAGGTACACATATATTTAAATATATAAATATACATGTGTGTATGTGAATGTATGTATATGTATGTAGGCAATCCATGCATGTATGGTTTGTATGTATATGTATATACCTATGCATACTACGTACAGTATTTCCACCAGCACTCGGAAAACCCTTGTTCGCCTCGGCCCCGGCCCGGCCGAAGCGGTCAGAGGTTTCTACAGGTCCAACGGTGAAATTTCGTTTCCTCCAATGGATTTGGGCTTCCTGTAGGGCAGTTTCATTTGACTTTACCTTAGCTTGCTTCTTTTTCCGTGGTGCTGGCCCCCGCCACCCCCCTCCCCTCAGCCCCCCCGCCCCTTCCTCCCTCTTCTTCCTCCCCCCGCTAGACAACCGCGCGCTTTGATGCCGAAGACATGCGTAGAGGTCATCTGTTGCACACCGGGTCTGTAAGGTTTCTGCGCCTGAAGGCTCCTTCGGTTGGTGAACCCCGACTCCACTCGCACTGCTTGCTGACCTTCCGATGCCATGGCATGCGAGCTTCATGCTCGCACCAGAGGCAGCGCTTTCTCCCCATACGCTGCGGGTTTGGGGCTTACGCTTTAAGCTTTACGCTCTCGCAACTCGGACAAGCCAGACGAGGTTTCTGAATTCGGGTTTAAGCTTTAGGGCCTTTGGGTTTGGGGTTTAAAGTTTCGGGTTCAAGGCCTATGGGCCTTTGTAGGCTTTGGGGTTGCCAAGTGAGCGAGCGAGTGAGTAGCGGCACCGGCGGCATCCTTCTGCTTCTTTTTCTCCTGCTGCGCCTCTCGCTTGGCCTTCGCATCTTTGCTGGTTTTCTGCCTGGCCACCTGAGCTTGCTGACGGGCCTGGAACTTCAGCCGGAACTTGTCCAGTACCTCCTCTGGAACGCCGACATCTTTCGCGTGCAGGAAGGCGTGCTTCGTCACCTTGCTCCCTGCCAGCCTCAGCTTCTCTTGCTTCTTATGTTTCGGTGCCTCCTCGGCCTCCGCCTCTTGCTCGATCTTGTCTGAAGCCGGCAAACTGGATGGACAAGCCATCAATCCTGCCAGCCGTAAAGCAAATCAACCAGCTGTGTCTTGTTTAGATGCACCTGTCCTCCCAATCTTTGTATGTCTGCGTGGGCTTTCTTGTTCTTATTCTTATGCGAGGACCTTTTTCCCAACTTTTCCCTGTCTGGATCGTAGAGGACAATCGGCCCGGGTCCGTTCTGCTGAGCGTATGCAGCGAGAACTGCCTCGAACCGCACAGAGATCCACGTGGCGGACATCATGATGCTCCGGCCAATGTCCGTAGCGCCTGCACGGCGCTTGCTTCAAGGTGCTCCACGATGACTTTCAAGTCTCTGTTTTCGCGGCGCAGGCGGGACGTCATTTCTTGGATTTTCTTGGTGAAGGGGGCGCGAGAATCCCAGCTCCGTTTGCCAAGTCGATTGCTTGAGCCAATATGGCTACGGACTCTTAGGGGTGCTGCTTGCCGAAACAATGCGCCTGCTTCAATCACAGCCACACCGAGGAGGACGACGCGAAGCGTTTAAAACTATTCTTATAATGCCGCATCGACTGTACCAAGGACTTGTGTCAAGGAGGTTTCAAATCCATTGTCAAATCCCTGCTGGCAGGTCTGGTAACCCGTTCACACGGAGCTGCAGGGCCTGATTGCTTCTCTGGAAGGCGCGCAGCCTATCCACAAGGCTCAGCCCAACCTGGAGTGCATCGTCACACAGTTAGCACAGGCTGCCGGACACATTTTCCCAAGGCTGAAGATGACATCTGAGCACCGGATCTGTGCCCTGCTACATCGAGCAAAACAAAGGCTGCCATAAGCATCCCGGCCTTGTTGGGTGCCATGCTGCACAAATCGATGAACCTTGGCTGTGGACATTTAGACACTAGGTCACTGGGTCACCAAGGTCTCACACCAACTCCGAAACACAGTACCTGTGCCTCCAATGCTTCATGATTCTCTTAGACTACACATACCCTTGCAGCAGGGCAAATGAAAGAAGTTGGGATCGACTCGGCAACTAGGTGCAAAACGAATTGACTCGGCTCGTCCGCGGATTCTCGCTTGAGCCGAGGTCTGCACGAGGTGGGCGAAATCTCAAAGATGACATGACTACATGACCCTTCAGCTGAAACGAACCGAAACGGTGAGAGCCTGGACCAGTGAGGATTCTCCTTACATCAGCTCAGGCAATGTTTTGCTTGTCCTGCTGCTTCTCACGCAGGTGGACCTTTGCCACCCACTTCAACAGGGAGTGCACCTGTACAGCTGCGTGCATCTTCACCCGTTGTGATGTGCAGTCTAGCTCAGCGACCACAATGACGATACATCTACATACATAATCTGATACTGAACCAGTGGATTGGACATCTGTAGTTGGTGGGTTATCCCGTCATGCAAATAGCAGCATGCTGAGCCACATTGGGCTGAAAGCGAATGCCGCAGGATGGTGACGAATCTTCTGGATGCAGGGTTACATCAATACATCGACAGACGTCGCGGCCGAGCGAAGGCCGTCGGAGGAGCGGACTCCTCTGGCTCTGTAGGCTCGGCCGGCGGGGGCGCAGGTGTCGGTGCTGGTGCGGGTCGCCTGGAGGCCAAGGCGTCGGTACGAGTAACATTCCGAAAGATGGAGTGGAGCGAGCGGAACAGAGCGGAGCCTGCTCTCTGCTGGTTCGACCATTTTCTTTGTCGACGACCTGCATCAAAAGCAAGGGACGCGCAGCGCTCCGCACGTACTGTCTTGACGGAGATTCGGGAACTCTTCGGGGAACAACTGCGGGGAACGATGGTTTCGGCAAAACCTCCCACTCTTGAGTTTGACACACTCTAGATTGAAGAGGAGCCAGCGCGTTTCCCAGCAAACAAGACGGGCCTGAATATTCCCGCAACGGGAGAGTCCTTTGCACCTGAGATTGTGGAGCAAAGCAATTTGCATTTGACCGAATGTGACCAATCTGCCACACAGAGCCCTCAAACTGGCGAAGTCGTTTGCTTGGGCGCGTGCTTTCTGAATGGTCCGCCAGAATAACCTTGAGCTGTTCCTTGTGCAGGGGGATACTGAAAACGTTCATCCAAGAACAACGCATGCTTTAATCTCACAACGAATCGGCAAGAGCGCCGGAGGGGCGAATGAGACAGAGAGGGGGGAGGGATAAGGACTTTTCTGGCACTGTCTGTTGAAGGTGCTCGCTGCACGCTCGCGCCCGTGCCTACTTTGTCCCTACGTGTAGCCATCGGCTAAGCAGGCTGAGACTGAGACGCCCTGCGGCTGTCCCGAAACCGCGGCCATGCGAGAAGCTCAGGACGCTTGAACTGAACAATTTCGAGCGAGGAATTAGCATCAACACAATATGGGTGATGTAGACTCTAAATAAACCCGACATAAAGCCCTGCTTCTGGGACCACAAAAGTTGTAAAGCAGTGGAAGCAGGAAAATGCGCAGGCCCTGCACATGCAGACGAGGACTGCTGCTTCCTGGGTCAAGCTAGGCTTGCCTGCATCCAAACGATGCGTGGCCATTGGAGCCCCCCAGTTGGAGGCTGAAAATCTGGCATCGAGCTTAAGACGGCTGAACAGCCCGATGCCCAGCGATGAACTTGTACAAGCCTCGCAACAGAGTCAAGAGAGGTTCAAGTGAGCGCACAAGACTCAGTTGCAGCTTGGAAGTTCGATCGATGATTGCCAACCGAGCGACTCTGGAGCTTCTCATCCACCGGCTCCCCAGCCTGCAATCCGAATTTGCATACTAGCATCGACTGCACCCACACTAAACTGGATGATCGCGTCGACAGCTTGCCTCTTTCTCGCGGAGCGAGCGCATGGCCTCGCCAAACTGCCGCTCGTCCAAGACCCTTCGAATAGCTGTTGCCAGCGACTCCGGCGACCTGACCACATGGTGACTTCAAGTTACGCAAACCCCAAGAGACCAGCAACCGATTCTGCCACGCTACACTCTATCCAAGTCGGGTCGAAACTGCTTGTCGCTGGTCTTGGCGGGAACATCAACGTAGGACTGCCTCGAAACGCTTGGGTTTCTTCAGCATCCTTAAGCTCTATTGGGCTGCCATGTTGCGAAGTCGAGGGACAGTAGCCCGCAGCCAAGACTGATGAATCGGTGTGCATTCAGAGGTTGATCGCCGAAAAAAGGTGCAGCAACCACCGGAACCCCTGGCAGGCAGGGGCCGGGTGGGCATGGAACAATGAAACATGATCCATAGCAGTCTTGGAGAACTCTTTTGCCCAGGTCTTTCGGAGTCTTTCGCCTGCCAAGACGGCCTCGCTGGAGCTGTTTTGACCGCAATGCCTCGGGCTTTCGGAACTCGGGTCCTCTCCAATCTGCGCTGTTTTGCTGCCAGCTTGCAGCCAGCGACCCTGAATTCACTGCCAAGGCTCGTTACAAATGCGCTTGCCTTCTCGAGCAGTGCCAACTGGTCTAAGCTCCTCCGCGCTTTGTGCGGGGTGCTCGGCTTCCTTTTTGAGGTGGCAGATGCTCTCGCCTTCTCCCTTCGCTGCAAGGCCGACACTCCAAACGCGACTTTGCCTAGGCCTGGGCGGTTCTATAAGACGTAGCTCTAAGTTTACTCACGAATCTTACGGAAGTCCAGCTGTTCGCTGCTCCTGGCGACGACGACGTTGCTCGGCACCGGTTCGCCAAAGAGGCTCGTCACACGGCCGCCTTCCTTGGAAGTGTCGCCAGGTCCGAATACATCCAAAAAACACCGAGCTTCTGCCGCTGCCTCCACAAGATCGGTGCTCTTGCCAGCTGATAGGACCTGTGCGCAGTCGGGATCTCTCTAGCCCTTTACTGGCTTAACATACATGTTATTTTTTTTGAATCTATTCGCTCCCCAAAGCGTGAGATCCAAACAGGCGTGTGCCCTAGATGACAATGTACCCCCGAATTCAACAAGCCCCCCCAAATCAAAGGTCCTCGTTTCCCAAGCCAGGTCGCCAATTGTACGTCTGGAAGCTCCTTTTGAAGCAGGACGGCAGCTCTGCAGAGCTTCTGAAAGAAGTCGACCACTGCCTGTGTGTCGGGGCAGCCAGATGTCAGTCCAGAGACTTGATGCTGCCTTATTTACGAGTTCTTCTAACAAGGACACTTCTGATTGGGGTCCGTATCAGGGTCGCCTAGCTTTCGGAAACTCGCACATGAAACATCCCAGACTGACAAATCAACCTAGTAGCATGTCAAACACCTGGGCACTTGCTGAGAATGTAGCCAGGCCACAGCACCAAACTTGCCAAAAGCGTCGCCTGTGGCGATCGTTCCCAGGGAGCACAACCTTCAGGCTAACCACGAATCTGCGAACAAGCTACACGCACGAGTTCCGCGAGTCTTGCTTGTGCTGCCCAGGTGCACCAGGCGTCCGGAGAGGTTGCACAGCGTCGTCGACACTGCATCTGATCCGACCCTTGGCCGTCCGGTGAAATTCTGTGGGATGCCCGTGCTGCAAACTCAATACTTGAACCAGTTTGTCGTCTTTCCGCGCTTCATGCAGTAAAGGCGGCCCGCTGGCAATGCCCTTGCGCTGGGATGTCAAAGGCCCCCAGTCTTGGCTGGAATCTGTGCTGTCAGTGTTCGACATGTATGGCGAGCTCCACAATTTCCAGTACAGTGCATGCTGAGTTGCAATGGAACTGCTCCGGCGGAAATTCCGAACTATGTTCATGCCAGAATCGAGAACACCAAACGATGTTGTAGTCGCTGTAGCCTTGCTGCCAGCGCTCTTCAACAACCGCCCAGGTGACGCCCGGAGATGAGAGATTGACCCAAAGATGGCAACAACAACGCAACCGAGCCACAAGTGTATGCATAGTTGTGATTGAACTTTAGCCCGTATTTTTCAGCCAGGACTGCTGAAGTTGCGTCGAGAACTTGCCTTCCCGGCTCGGAGCGCCGACCTAGCATCAGCGCCACTGATGCTTGGCGTTTCAATGATGCCTGACATTTGCTTCCAGCCTGCAAAAGCTAAAGCCTCTGCAAGGCTAAGGCCGGCTCTGCTTTCTTTCTCCCTGTCTGCCATGGGCATTGGCAGGGCTGACATTGAGCACCTTTGACGCTGGGCTCCCCCGAACATGCCCACGAAGTTTTCTAGAGAGGTTTGTGAAGTCCTTCTCTGATCTTCTCCGAGCTGCACTGCTGGGATCTGCATGTGCTCGGCCAGAAGGTAGCCGAAAGGTGCTGCTGCATCGAAGCAAATGAAGCTTGGCTGCAGCTCAGACATCCCTTAGCTTCGCGATCAGCTGACAGTAGCCGCGCGGGTCATAACTTATAATCGATAAAGCTGACGCACAGATGGGACAGCTAGGATGCTCGGTATCAGGTATGGCAAGATCTCCAGCGTGGCTGGCACCACCGCAAAGGGCATGATCTTCTGTGGATCCTGGGCTGGCTGCAGCTTGGCCGAGTAGGCCACGACAGGGTTTGTTCATTGATGGGCACCTTTCGGACCCTGAGCCTAGAAACCCTGGAACGCCGGCTGCCTGTGCAGATTTCGAGTGACTGCCGATCAGCAACTTGCAAGGTATGCATGGGAAACCATTAAGATCGTCAGGCAAGGACAGAAAGCACAAGCAAACACTGGAGAGAACTTCCGAAGGAAGTCAAAGTAGAATGACGCAGCAGGGTTGCGCGTGGAAAATTTTACTATCGGCTGAACCGCCACAATCAACAAACGCCGGAGAGTCTGATATAAACGGGACATCTCGGCGACAACAACCATCTGACTTGAAGCCAATGATGCATCGTTTGGGCAGCTTGGACGCCGGGAGCTTCCACAAAGACTCAGAAGAAGTTCAGTGGCGTCCGGAGTGCGTCTGGAAGCCTAGCTGGGGCCAGCCTTTGGCAATTGGAATTGGGGTTCAGAATACAACCGCGAGTTTTTTTCTCTCGGGCTCCTTCCGGAGATCGAGTGCAGGCATAACGATGATCTACACTCAATCATGACACAACAGCACTGGTGCTCTGACTCGTCCATTAGGCGAGGATCGAGCTCCATGGGAACTTCCAACCCAAGCTCGGTGCACACACGGATGGCGCTCTCGTAGAGATCCCAGTTCTCCGAGCCAAAGTGAGACCACGTCGCTCCTCCATGGGGCTTTGCACTTCCGATGCTGAAGGCTTCATATTTTCAGCTCTCGATTTTGCAAACGAGGTCCTACTCCCTCTACCTGCATGCGTTTGGACTTGGGCACGAAGAAGGACACTTGCCAGCCCCTCTCTGTCAAAGACCTGGGGGAAACAGCAGCAGACAGGCATCACTTCAACGGAAAAGCAAGACAAGTGACTCGGCAAACGCCAACATAGGGTTGATATGGCCCGCATCTTCTGTGCAGAAGAAAGCCGCAACTTTGCGGACCTCCTCCTTGCTGCAATGCAGGCACATGCCATCGCCCATTGCACAAAATGTAAAACCGAAAGTTATATGATACTAGATACTTCTTGCAAAGGCTCCTCGGAAGGGGGCTTTGCAGTTGCCTGTATCCTTAGGCATCAGATGCATCAGCTTGGAAGCTGCCTCCCTGTTTCGTCGGATACCAGTTCGGGCACTGAGCTCTCAACAGTCCCATGAGCTGCCTGGAATTCGGCAACCAGGTCTAGGCTCTCGCCGAGCCTCAGCG
This sequence comes from Symbiodinium sp. CCMP2592, assembly GCA_905221615.1. Taxonomy (NCBI): domain Eukaryota; class Dinophyceae; order Suessiales; family Symbiodiniaceae; genus Symbiodinium; species Symbiodinium sp. CCMP2592. Next base: position 27,229 of record CAJNDT010001324.1, read on the forward strand.
GCTTTTGCCAATTATGCTGCCAAATGGGCTGCCGAACGGCTCCTGCTAATGGGGTCCGAATCAATCAAGGCAGGTTGGACGTGGCCAAACTGCTCTGACAGTAGCAGAATGCTCGTCGAGCTTCAGGCTTGCTGAGCGTCAATCAGATCCAGGGAGTTCAACACACAAACACACACTTGTGCAATCCTCCCTCTGATTGTTACTTCTCCTATTGCCAGAGGTATATAAAGATTTGAAGCCATCCGGCAGGAAGTCGTCGTCATGGGCTAGGTTTCGGGCCCAGTTTTCCCATAGAAGAATAGGTTTCGGTTCTTCCTTCCAGACCCAAGGAATGGAATGTGTTGAGGGATTAGGGTCCCGTCCCTTTGTGTCGTCGTCTTGCCAGACACCCGGATTCACATGTTGCCATCTGCAGAGTGCAATGCTGATGACAACATGTATGTAGCACATTATAGGGATTAGGGCGGGTCCTGTCCCCGTTGACGATACCAGCTGTGGACGAGGCCACCCAGGTACTCCCCATAGCAGGTACGTTTTCACGTCTGCTTACTCATGGTCTTCGTTGGTCCCAGCATGAGTAGCAGACCTGGCACCCCTGCATTTTGACACACTCACATCAGGTGGGCATTGCCCTTGGTAACAGGGTTCCTCTCACACACACACACACACACACACACACACCAGTACACACACTCTGTGCAAGTTTTTTAGCTATACGTGCGCCACCATATATCCGACTGCCATAGCAGGAAACGTGCTGAGCGTGTTGACGCACGAGTGCGCCAACTTAGCCAGGAATGGCACGAGATGCCACTCCCTCGGTCTTCCTCCGAACATTTGTTGTCCAATCATGCCGCCCCGAAACCTCATACAGCTCCAACCCTGCTGTGCCATGTTGAACTTGAGTCTCTGACGCTGGAAGCCAGGCCAACAATGTGGTGCAGCTGGCCCGAGGCAGCTACTTGTAGCATGCACCCTACGCCTCTACTAATTACTGCGTGTGTGTGTGTGTGCAGTATAGTGTGAATGTATGGGTCTCCTGCTGGGCACATGCCTTTCTGCAAGCTTCTGAACGCAATATCAATTGTCCAGTTCATGCTGGCTTCTCTAACGCAATGCACCGACCGATATCTAGCACTGGGAACCTCACTACCGCAGTCTGTCGTCCCTCTATGCGCATGTGTGTTCTCCACACCAGCAAAGCAGCTGCCAGACCCGAAAGATGCAGCGATGCGCGATGTTGCAATATTTTGCTTGCCGTATGCGACCGGCACACACCCGAGGAAGTGTGTTGTATTCTCAAGGACGGAAGCAGCAGGAATGAGGCCCAGTGCATGTTACAAAGCAGGTCCTGGACGCTGTCGGTCTTGTCGCGCATCGATCGAGCTGCACGGGTGCAAGCGGTGGCATGCAAAGAGCCACTGCTGGAAGACACCCGTCTTCACAACACTTCACAACCAGAAGCCACATGCAAACAAAGGCCTAGGCTGCCGATGGCTTTGAAGAGGGTCTCAGCTGCAGCATTACAGCATGAACTAGAGCCAGGCCGGCGCGAGCCCATGGAAGCCGCTTGACGTGGGTCGGGTCGTGGCTTCGGGCTCTGGCCTTGCGATTGTCTTGAGTCTGTTGCAGGGCCTCAGTGACTGCACTTCCCATTCACATGTGACGTGTCTCAAGCATCAGAGCTCCCCACACCAATGATTTGAGAGTTTTGCTTCTGAATCAAGGTCAGGGTGTCCTCGTCTTGCCAGAACATGGGGCCTAGCTTGCGACCGAAAACAAGCGTGTTCAGCATCCCCCCTGACTGCGTCCTCCTGAGACTCCTCCGACTTGCCCTCCAACATTTTGGACCTATCGCGGATGCAAGCTGCTTCAAACCAAAAGTAGCGGAAGTTCAACTTCCTGAGGATCCAGCCGTCCGATGGGGAGCCAGGTGACCTTAGCTTCACTGTTCGCGAACGAGCTTATGCTTCAGTGGCTGGTGCCCGAAACTCCAACGTCTCAATAAACTTTGCGGAGGCTGAGGAAAGTCAGAAAGCACTGCATACGACAACACAAACTGAAAGCCGAAGCGCATCGGAGTTGTCGATAAATTGCCGAATCTGACTCTCTGGCCTCGGCCAGATGCTCAGACAATGACAAGTGCCAAACTCCTTCACGCCTCACCTAGCTAGAGTGGCATGACTAATTGGCATTGTCGCCGTTGTAGTCAACTCGACAGCTTCAACAGATCATGCTAGCAGGTAGTGGCAGCGGGCTTCCAAGATGCAGGCCCGGTGAAGTTCTGGCAGCAGGTGGACTTGACATGTGCTTTGCGACTTCAGCCAACCCATGCAGCCCCGGTCCAGTGCATGCTTCTCGCGAAGGTGGAAGACGAAGGCCATATAGTCCTGAAAACTTGCGCAAGATATGGGACGGATTTCAATTCAGTCTCCTTCAACAGCAGCCCCGCCCTGCTAATGGCTTCGGTCCCACTTGTTCTGCTTGTAGGTCTCGTGGTACTCGAAACCATCTACAATGCCAGCAGATTGGGCCACTGACCTGGAAACTGTTTCTAGGTGTGTCTTCGCGCATAACACGTGCTTTGCCCTGCGGTCGCATTGAGCTTGGATCGGTGCTCGATGACTTTGCGGTCTATCGAAGAAATGAATGATTGCCTCGGATGCGAAAGTGACCCGAATGACCGCGGCCTAAGTTGCACTGGGATGCAGCCGGGCGGCGTCTCTAAGTTGTTCTCGCGGGCTGTTGCTTCTCGCCTGATACATGCCGCACTAAGCCGACGGTACACTGGACACTGGAAGGTAGAATCATTCGCTGCAATCCACTATCTTCGCGAGGTGTTGCTGGCTTCATCACTCTGACGGCGGCCTTTGAGTCTGGAAAGAGTCCACAATCAGTGCCACGATGGTGTTCAGCAACATGACACCAAATATCACAAAGTAGCCTGGCATCAAGGTCGTGATGAATGCATGATGTGTGCTGGAGCACAGACTGTCGGTGGGCTTCCGACTGATGTCATACACCATACGCTGGAACCAGGTGTCATCCTCGTGCGGCTGCAACAAATTCAACAACACGGGGTGCCTGGCTCAAGGGCCATCAGTAGTCCTCGGGGCCTACTTGGTGCATCATGCCGCTCAACCTCGTTTGCACACAATTGACCGACTCTGCAGCTTCCAAGTCTTTCTGCATGGGCGCACCCCACAATTCCAGAGCGTGTGCCCATGTACAGGATGCTTTGTGTGCAGACCTTGGTCGACTCATTGTGGCACCAATCTCTTCGTGATGTGAGAAGCTTCCAGGTGCCATGCCATGATATTTTCATCACAGTACATGCCGAACTCGTCGCGGAAATTATGAAGCCCTGCGACTGACTCTGAGTCTCTCAATCTGTCACCGCGTTCCTTTCATTCACAACTCGCCATGAACCAGGGCCTATGGCGCCATAGACGAAGGTGATGATGCCAGCACCAAGAAATGTCATAAACAGCGGCCTGTGTTGCTTGCATTGGATTTGACTTTCCGAAGCGGTCTTCTGTGAGGCTGCTGCCATGCAGGGGCCACTACACCGCTCAGCACGGTCCTTAGCTTCTATGAGTAGCTTCTGTTGTCTTGGATGGTTGGCTTCTGGTGGTTCCTGAAGCTGGTGCTGAAGTGATGGGCTTTGAGCGAAGAAGTCCGCCAGCAGGAAACTGCCAGGATGGAGACCAGGCTTCTTCAGCTGACATGACGGTATTTGATATTTGAGTCAAGTTTGCAGCCACCTGTACACCCACCAGTGCTGTCCTCAGTGGCATGCGTGTTTGGCAGGCTCTGTCGGTGCTTCATGCATGCAGAGGCCAGGGTTTCACAAGTGTCTGGCGAAACAGTGCTAGCGACGTCAGGATCAGTGTAATGGCACGCCACCTGATCTGCAGCATGGGTCTGCTGAAACATTCAAAGACGCGGCATCTGAGGTCAGTGCTGGAGCAGCCGTTGGCTCATGTAACGCCCCTGAGTGCACACGCTGGGGAATGCCACGGCCGCATTGCGTGCGATGTGGCAGCTCTATAAGACTCTTAGAAGCGCACCCACGCAGCGCAAATGTTGACGAGCGAATTCCTCGACATGATCGCACATGAACTCGTGCTGCACAAGCATCGTGTCCCTGTGCCTCTTCGGGTACTGGGTCTGCACTTTTTTGATGCTCAGTGGCACCTGTGGTGAGGGGCACAGGGCATGTGCATGCCGATTGGTGCGTGGCCCAGCTCGAATGTAAACTAGCCCTTGCAGGAACTGGGATGTCTCTGATCTACGCATACATTCCGAACCAGCCTGGATGCAAGTAAACAGGCAAAGCCAGAGCATTGTACATGCCTGGGCGCGCTGTGCAGCTTCAACGTTGCGTTGTAGCCGAGTGGGTCAAACACACGCCAGAAAGGTCCGTGCAAGGTGTAGAGCACCGAGGATCTCTGAAATCCTGAACATGCTGCAATGCTGCACGATATGTCCGATTTGCACTGCAGTTGCAGTCGATAATCGTCCACGCAAACAAGTTCGCAATCTACAGTACCATGCTCTCGCGCAGTTCAGTGTTCAGCTAGTCACTGTTCATGTCGGCAATGGAAGAGACTGTAACCCACCCAACACCGAGCCTTTGCGCCATGGGTGACCTGCGCATCAGTATTGCGACATGTGGACGGCTAAATACCTGCCATCGAACCACAAAACCTGAGTCTGCGACGCCCACATCAGGTCACCAGCAGTGTCCTGTCCGTCGTGATGGTACTACCGCATGAAACTGAAATCGGCAGACATCGGAATGCATGATATTGCATAGGCATCTGTCCTTTGGAGCGACCAGGAAAAGACCAGCATGTAGCGCCAAGCACAAGCTCAGGTACAAAGAAGATCCTCGGCGAAGCGAGCTATCGGAGGCTCTGAGATCGGCCTACCTCGCGCAGTATGCATACAAAAATGTGGTGGCACAGGAGTGGACCCGATGGAGACGGGGAAGGTGAGACATGGGCAAATAGGCATGGAAGCTATCACCCGATGTCTGCGGGCCAGTAACAAACACGGCCAGTGGATGCCACGAAGAAGCATGACAATGGCTGCTATATCCACATGTAAACACATTCCCGTGACTGGCGGACCGTGACTGATGGGTCATGGCACGACATTCGCCAGGGTCTGCTGCTTCAAGACACGCACTGTCTGGTTACACATGGCTGAAGCCGAATTAGCCTGGATCTAATTCAGGAGTTTATATGAATTCAACATAATATGACCTGACACCTTCCAAGTCTGGCACCGCATGAGGTAACTCAGTCCATACCAAATGACCAGTAGGAATGCGCGTTGAGTCTGTTTTTCTTTCAACAATGCCGTTGAGTTGTCGAGACACTGGAGGGAAATGTGCACAGCACCGCTGGACTTCCCCGGGCTGTTTGGAACTCAATGTTCGTCTTTAGCATGACTTTTCGAGAACCTATCATGGAGACGCAGGTGTGGATGGAGTGCATCATGTTCCACTGTGGCGTGGCAGGTCCGTCGCCACAACACCTTGGGATCCTTGAGGTGCTTTGGGCTTGCTGCTGTGACGCAGGTTGTGAATGATTGCGACTCGTGTGGGCTTGACAGCTTGAAGCCGTAGGTGCTATGGAAGAAGGCTGCTTCATCCAAAGAGATCACCCAAGCCTCTAAGAGTGAGACTGTGCCGCTGAGTGGCTTCACACTGCCATCAAACGCCATCAAGCTCCCGTAATCGAAACAGTGCCAAACTTGCATGCATGCTCGGGGCGCAGCTCATCAGGTTCTGCATGTGCTTCGCATCATTGGCCAGAAAGACCCAGAAAGGTCTGTGCCTTTTGACTTTTCACAGCTATAGCATGCATGCATGTGTAATGTTTGCAACGAGGCCCACACACACCGTCTGGAAGGTAGAGCTGTGCCTCAAAGGCTTAGCAACGGCACATGCACGCATTTCTCAGAGGCGTCTGTATTCGTTGTGGAGGAAGAAGTGCACGCCACAATACATCCGTAAGCTAGTGGCCCATCTGCGATACCTCTGTGGACAAAGCCTGACATCGAAAGCTTGGTATGGTTCTCACAGACCTATGTCTGCAAGCAATGTGCCTCGGCCACGAGACACAAGCCCAACGGATTTCAAACTTGTCAGGGGCGCGAGAACCTTGACAATGCCAAGATTAGTCGAGACCTGCAGCTCTTATCACCAGGGATCAGTCCATGGCATGGCTTGTGACAAGCAGACAGCCGGAGATGATGCGATGCGGTAGGCAGCATCACTTATCGACCAGATGCTGCGCAGCTCTCACCAAAATACATTCGAGACCAGCATGAATGCATTCGACCGTGACAATGACTACTTGAACCTTCTTGAGGCCAAGATGCTCGTTGTTGAGCTCCACACCTAAGTTCCACCCCCCTCGCGGAACAGTTCCAGAGTTAAAGGGTCTAGACAGTGTACAGTATGTACTACATGCAACCGATATCAATGTAACATGCGTTGCACTGTTTGGTTGTAGGACCCATGCGCGACGATGATAAAAGCCGAGTCGCACATGTGAACAAAGCTCTTCATCTTGACATCTGGCCTTAGTCTGCAGAACTAGCTTTACGTTGCTGGTTGCTTGATTATCGGGAGTCTCTTCGAACTTGGATTCATGGGGTGTGTTGGGGTGCCGGCAGGCTGAACGGTACCTCGTCCAGGATGCGCTGTTTCGAGGCGCCCTGCCTGGGGTTGAAACCGTGAAGCAACAACCACCAACGTCACTGACGCTCAGAAGACGAAATGTTTTCTAGGAAGCCAGCACGTACCACACCGCAGTGACTGGGACTCGGAAGTTCAAGGACCTGTCAACAAATGCTTCTCTCAATCTTAAGCTCTTCTTGATGATTTGACTGCCCACGTGCATCCGCAAGACGCTTCGAGGATCTCAGCACAGAGCTGAAGGTGTCCATTCAGCACCACCTCCAGAGTCTTCACGTAGCGCCCCAGAAAGTCGAAGGCCTTCGGGGCTCAAGCGCGTTGGAACCACTTCGTGTCGTTCTGCCCCCCCGCCCCGAGCCTGCCGATAGATTTGCCGCTTCTGCCAAGCTGCGCGCTCGCGCAGGTAACTTAGGCCGGGAACTGTAGTAATTAGAACGGGCTCTCCGTAGCTGGTTTTTCACCATTGGGACTTTTCAGCACTAGATGTTGCAGTTCTGGCGGCGGGTCCGTGGAATCGTAAGTCGCCAGCTCTCGGCGAGTCCGATACTCGGCCTCAGAATCCACGAAGGGATCCTGCTCCTCAGGCAGTGGCATGACCTGACTCAGGTGATCCCTCCAAGTCCCTGCACATGCACTGGTGCTTGCAGAGCCAGCAGGTGCAGCAGACCCATCGCACTGCACGGCACCCCATCTCTTCGCTTTTCTATTCGCGCTGAACTTTACAGAATCAAGTTAGCGTCGGCTTTACTACCTAGGCGAGTGAAAAGATCCTATCGGGATGTTGGACCCGTTGGATCAATTGCCGCGATACGTGAAACCATCGAAATGGACTCCCTGAGCTCCGGGACCGGCTTCTGAGATCGCCACAGGCATGTCAACAAACTCCTTCTCAAAGTTCGACACATCACCCGCCCCTGAGACCTTGGGCTTGAAAGGTGGCGTCACCTGGCACTGGTACAGCGCATTCCAGTCCACCGAGGCGAAGAAGCCGTGCGCTCGGACTTCGGCGCCGTCATGGGGGCCTCCGCCCAGCCGCGACTCCGGCTGACGTGTGAGGAGACCCTCAAGCAGGGACTTGGCGACAGGCGAGATGTAGGAGGGGTAGGACAGGTTGGCACGGCGGATGCGCTCGAAAAGTAGGTTGCGGTCCTGGGTGTAGAATGGGGGGAGACCCGTTTGCATCTCATACGCTAGAGCTCCCAAGGAGTACCAGTCGACGGCCCTGCCGTGGCCACGCTTGTCCAACAACTCTGGAGCCAAGTACTCCGGGGTGCCACACATCGTCCGAGCAGAGAAGTTGTCGGTGATGCCCTCTTTGCTTAATCCAAAGTCCGTCAGCTTGGCGTGGCCCTCCGCATCCAAGAGCACATTCTCTGGCTTTAGATCACGGAAGATGATGTTCAGGCTGTGTAGGTATTCGAGTGCCAACAGGATCTCGCTGATGTAAAACCTGACATTCCACAGCAACAGCATGCGTAGCATGAACAACTACAGGCATACATGCATGCATGATCACGCATGCATACGGACATATATATATATATATAGCTATATGTATATGTATATATATATATATATGTATATATATATATATGTATATATACATATATATACAAACGGAGACATGCAGTCAGACGGAAGTACATGTGTACGCCCATACGTCCATGCGTGCATACACGGATACGTGCATACATATACAGACAGACAGGCATGCGTATCTCCCTCCCTGCGTGAGCGTTTGTGTGTGCGTGCGCCTCCCGAACGCAACGTCACGTTGCACAACTGGAAAACCCTTTTTTGAACCCAGACCCTGCCGACAACTGGAAAACCCTTTTTGCTGCAGGCTTGCTTGCAAGGACGCTGGAAAACCCTAAACCCTAAACCCTTGTCCTAAATCGCGGCGCCTTGTTCGTCCTTCTGAGAAACGTCCTGCGCGGCTCAGGTGGAAGAAGAGCTCTCCACCGGGACAGTAGTCGAGAACCAAGTAAAGCCTGGGGTCATGGTGATTTGAGGGGCTTTAGTGACATGTCCTCTGAATAATGTGAATGGCGTCTCAAATGTGGGTGGATGACATGTTCGGGTACTTGCCTCAGAAAGACGAAATTTATTGTAGGAGCCTGTATCCTACTGGCCGGTGGCGACGAAATTAGGCATTCCTCATCAGGTTGCTACATTATTCAAGGCTGCTGGACTGCTGCTGGCATGTCGGATCTGCTGCATCTCTTTCCGACGTCGACCAAATCATGCGTCAACCACCAACACTCGGTTTGCGTAAAAGCGGCTTCTTGGGCGTCTGGAACGCATAATGAAGAGAGACGATGAAGGGATGGTTCACATGCTCGAGAACGTTCCTCTCAGTCTTGGTGTGCTCGACCTGATTGCCTTAGAAGCAACAGGCACTGCAAAAGGGCAGGAATTACTGACACAGCAAGACGCAGCAAGCTTTCGCATGCAGGAGCATGATTCAAATCGAGGAACGGTTCATGACATGCTCTTTTCGAAGCATTTTCATTGCAAAGACTTCCATGCTGGGCGAGTTCTTGCGCCGAACCAAGTACACCTTGCCATAGCTCCCTTTGCCGAGCACCCTGAGGCTCTCAAAATCATCGAGACTGGGCGCGGCCATGCTGAGCCCTTAGCCAAACAAATTAAACCGGCGAGTCCAGCTGATGTGTTGATGTCCGATTTCCAAACTCTGAGGTGCTCACTTCTCGCCGGCGAACGGCCAAAAGCTATCTGCTAAAGGACCCCGCTCAACAAGTGAGGCCACGGAGAGTACCGGCTACGGCACTGAGATACAAAGCTTCAACCATAGCTTTGGACACGCAGCATGTGCATCTGACATCATCTGGCACTGCACGGCAGGCCGTAGGCCACATGACAAATGAAACGGACAGGCAAACACACACGCACACACAGACCGCGCCTCCTTCTTGAACTTGTTGCTGTGGGCCGAGAGCTCGTAAACAAGCTCGATGCTGAGCGTTTTTCAACAAAGCAATGCCATCTGCCGTAACTGGGGAGGAGGGAGGGTGCTGGAAGTTGACTTCGAGCTACAAAGCGCTTAATTAGTTTTGATCAGTAACGGCAGTGTAGCGACTCTAAGTGCCGGGCAGGCAGAAGCCCTCGGCAAACAGGACGCCCAGCTGTTCATCATCGAGGTCCTGGCATGAGCAAGCCTCGCACTGGACCACAGCAAGGCCCTAAGCCTGATAAGCACTTTCTGTCTAAAGGTTTACATGGGAAAAACGCCAACTGTCCTCCAGGAATTCTGTTGCCAAGGCCTGTACTGCAAGCACTAGGTACCATCATCATTATGTCATCATTGTCGGAGCACAAGTTCGCATTCATGATCTTGAGGCTCGTCCCTGTTTCTGCACAACGAGGTCCCGGCAGTGTTGCGGCTCACGGCAGTGAAAAGCTGGCAAGGAATCGCGAAAATAAGCTGGCGCATGAATCTGTTCAATGGGTCTTGTGCATCCAAGACTTTGTCTCCGGCTCCCCATATGCTCTAATACTTCCCTGTCCAGGCCTCTGAAGGATCTGCCTGCGTAGGCTGACTTCCAGATTTAGCTCTTCTGACCACCCACATGCAGCTGCATAGCAATCTGCTCGGTATATCATTCTCAATCGGCTGTTGACAAAACCTTGTCGTTGGATGCTCGGGTCCCTACCATTCTCTTTTCTACTCTTGTCAACTCTAAACCGTTGAAGCACGGGCCTGTGGCAAAATCAAGGCATGCAGATTGCCGTCCAATGGGATGGCAGCCAAGTTCTGCCGGGTCACCTCCGGGATAGCAGTGGGGCCAGGGTCGCGAAGCCCACTAACCACTAACCGTCAACGACCCGGTTCTGCAAGACCGCAAGCAAGGTGCCGGGTCGAAGTTGCATCTGTATGGTGGAGCAAACAGCACATGCCCTTTGTCTGACTTTTTGACTGTGCCGTGTCCCGGCTTTCGCACCGGTTCCTGGCAAAGGAGCATGGATTGCTCCGGAACGTCGTCCTTCGCAGTTGCATTCAATTGGCACTGGGGTGCTCGTGGCATTTGGGCTCTGGCTTTTGCCCGAATCTGGGAGCAAACTGGTTGGGGCTCGCCGTGCACGTGCGACAGGTCGCACCAGACATTTTGCTATTTTTGTTCCGTCTTGAAACAAAGCTTTGGCTGCCTCCTTGGCTTGATTGACGTCTGGCTGCAACCTGTTCTCCCCTTTCTGTGCAGAGCCCTCTCTGCTCGACCAGCTATGGCAAGAAGCCTCCGAGCGGTGAAACTTTCTTTTCCATATCAGCACGTAGAAAGCTGGTTGGCCTGCCCAACAGCTTTGAAAGGGTTTTTGCTGCTGTCGCGGGGAGCGGCAGTACGATTTGCCGATTTATCCAACCCAGAGGAATGTCGATGCTTTCTTTGATGAGTTTATGTCTGTGGACGTTCAACGAACCAGTCTCTCGGTTGGCCATTGCAGGCACCGTTTGTAAACATTTTAGTTTGCGCCCGATGAAGGGGAAACGATCTCTGGATGCAAAACCGAGATCTGCCCAGTCGCACATCCAGCACCGGATGTGGACTGCAAAATCGCTTCAAAATTGGAGCATTAAGGCTGTGTGGTACAGCCACGAGCCGCAAAGAACCGACCTCTGCTGGAGTGTAGAGTCTTATCAAGTCTCGTGTACTCAGATGTAAGATGTCAATGACAGGGCCTTCCTCCCACGAGAGTAATCATGCTTCTTGGGATGTCGTCGGCGGTTCATGTGACCGTCTATGCCACGCGCGGCTGTGATGTCTCGGCTCATGCCGCCGGTGTTATCGCATCCACCGTAAAGTGGATGAGGCCTCGGCAAAGCAGTTTAACTTCTGGACATGATCTAGCAAGCTCTGCTTGCTTTGTAACACGATAACAGGCTCTCACGGTGGCGCACTGCACATCTGTCGCAAGCTGAGGGTGGTGGCTCCAAAGAGGCCAGCGGGTTGCGAGCATCAAGTCCTGCAAAGGGATTTGCAAGAACACGGAGTTTGCTTCCAAGCCGCAGCGGAGCTGGCTGCGCTGCGTTGCTGTCGCTGGAAAGTGAAGACGACACTGAACCAAGTAGAAGCCAGCCGTTTCACCCCAGGCAGTCCAAGTCTGCAGGGGTGCGGATTGCCTTCTTGATGGCCTGAAGAAAGCATGATGACCGCGTCAATGTCTCAGTGTCTCTCTGAAGTCTCCAATCGGTAGCAGCTGCCTCCTGCAAGCCGTTCACAAGGTTCAATCGCTCCCTGAGCAGTGACTTTGAGGCTCTACAACATGGCTCTGCAGGTTTGAAATATGCGAGCAAACGGCAGTTGGCAGTCTCCACTACAACATCGATCTCTATCTCTCTGCGTGTTTTTCTGCTGTGCCCGGCATGCCCTGTGAGCATGCTGTTTCTGTGCAACGAGTAGTCCCTTGCATGCATCTGGCCCGAGCAGCCAATGGCATATGGGTAATTTAGGGGCCCGGCTGGACATTGCTTTGCACAGATGCCTGCGATGCAACTGTCCGACATCATGCGCAGGATGCCCCAGTTTCATGAACGATTCCGGCTCACCGTTATCATACGAATTACTACTGTGCTAGTGGATCATAAGCCGAGGGATTTGACACCAATAAATCACCAGCACAACAACCAACAGCCTGAGCGATGTCCAAAACCCACTTCAAAACCCGGTGTCTCCCACGTTCACCTGGGTGGCCAGTGCTGTCAGCGCTGCAAGGACGTCGGTCTCGCCTACAGGTCGCAAATTCACGACACTATGCTTCCCGTATCCAGAACGGCGGATGGCTTTGGAAAGCATCTGTTCAAGGGCTCCCAACACGGCTGGCCTGGCGTGGGATCCTCCAAATACCTCCATTGGCTCACACGCCACGAGTTTATTTCCTTTATCGCAGCCAGAGCACTTACCGTGGCACTTTTGTATGCCGCCGGGGGACTTCAGCGTGGCATCGGCCATGGCGGCGAGGTCGTTGGAGGCCATGGCAGCTCGCATAGACTTGAAGTAAGCGGCACCTCAGGTCCAACGTGGCTCTTCCGACCGAGAGCGCTCGTAAGTGGCGGGATACCGCGCCGAGGCGAAGACTGATCTTGTTCTCCAGTCCATCAATGCCTTAGAGAGCGGCGCTTCACCGCACTTCTGCTTTCCGATCCCGAGAGATGCAAATGCACCAGTGCAGGCCAGTGCAGGCTGATGGCTGTCCTGGCTCACCAAGTCCTTCAGGAGCTCTGCCTGTCAGGGATTCCCATGGTGAGGACCGAGGGCTTCTAGGCCAGGTGCTACAGGAAGCTCCACCTTGCGAAGGCTCAGCTGCGCCATGATGCCTCAGATTTACACAGGAAGCCGGAGCACTGCACCGGCTCAGCGGATTTCTCCGAGCTACCGAAGATGGGCCACCCTGACAGTGCCGTGGCAACCCAAGGAATGTCCAGAAGGACCGTGAGCAAAGGCGAGGCGAAGGCCTCCGAAACAGAGTGGACAAAAGCTTATATCTCTATCTATCTATCTATCTATATATATATATATATATATTTATTTTATATTGGTATTATTTATATTGTATTATATTTATCTTTTATTTGTCTTGCGCTGATATTATATATATATAATATATATATATATATAGACATTAGTAGCATGTTTCTGTCCCCGCCTCTCCGGCTGTCTGCACGGTCTGAGCGACGCCCATGGGATCCGAGATGAGGCAAACCTGCCACAGGGGAAATGGGGGCAGTCGCGGTGATCCAGACATCACAAAGCCCCAGCACCCGAATTGCTCAAACATGCCAGCGCAAGCTGATAGAAGCTGTATGGCAATCTTTCCTCGTTTGGCAGGGGGTTACTCTGCGATTCCAACTCAAGAAGTGCAAGGTGCTGCCTGTGGATGTGTCGTGGCCCCTAAAGCATGAACAACCGTATTGCACGGGGTTTCGATCAAGAAGCCTGGGCCGCACTCGTTGGCAGAAAGATTGTCGAAGCCACCGGCAGCCTGACGTCAGAATATCCAAGTCATCTCGCTCGACAAGGTCTCTGTCCAGCTCGCCTACTGTGGAAGTAATCCAGGCCTTGACTTGGGCGATGCCCTTGTCTACCGCGTCCTTCACTTTCTCGGCGGGAATCCTTGGATCTTTCCATTTCAAGCGTGTGGGCTTGAAGAGCAGTCACTGGCAGCCCAAGATTCGGATTGAACCTCGGCTGCGCTCCAATTTAGTCATGCTTCAGCTCTGATGTCAAGATCATGGATACAACCCATGCTTTCCACAGTTCCGATCCCAGACCAGCAACACTGCACCTGGAGTCTCCTCGAGCAAGGCGCGGAATGATTTCTTCACCTTGGACGGTTGAACACTTCGAAACCAAGGATAATGGCACCCTTCTATGGGTGGAGCCTAATCGGAGAAACCTCCGTCCGAGCTCTCGAGACTCTAAAGCTGACGAACGACGACCATGCTCATGATGCTGATGATGCAACGCTTATCCAAGCTATTCACAGCCGGGTCACGGATTGCCACACTGCAGCGTGTGGGCCTCTCTGGCATTCCATGTCATCTGGGATTGCCAGTTGCGACCTCATGGCAGGCTGCTGCCCATAGGCCGAAAGACTGTGCTCAAGGAGGGCATGCATGCGGAGTCATGATACACGGCAAACGTCTGAAACAGGCGGTTTGAGGCATTGGCCATGCTGGCCTCAGAGTGACAAATAGAAGCCAACCCGCCAATACCTCGGTAGGTCGTGGCAAAAGCTCGATGAATCACACAAGGAGCCTCTGCGGTCTGTGTTCAGTGATTTGGCCTTTTTCGGCTTCTACTTCGCAAGGACCATGTCACGGCTTCGCCCAGATTAGGGCCCACTCTGGCTCACCCTTCTGTCACATTCCGTGGCCATGAAAAGCATCCGCGATGACACTGTGGAGACTCTTTGCAATCAGGCTTCTCGCGCCATGGGCTCTCGGAGCTGAGAGCCGCAGCTCACAGGACAAAACGAGCCGAGATGCTGCCAACAAGTCCCCTGCCTTCTACGCTTTCTACCACTGCGTGAGGAAGCAGGGCTTGCAAAATGCGGAGTTGCCTGTCGCGGATTGATGGCAACGGCACCGAGAGTGAAGTAGAGGTAGACAAACCTGTGCTGCCCGACATGCTCGATGCGCGTGTACATTGTATCAACTGTCGCACGCAGGGACCGCACTCGATGCGCTGTCTGATGACCAGAGGGTCCCCACCTCCGGAGAGCAACGCTGAACAAGTTTCAGTGCATGCTTCTGTGATTCTTGAAGCTTGTGTTCACTTGACTCTCTGCATGCTGCAGGGCCAGTCATCTTCGGCAGTGGTCGGCAGCGGCATCTGGGACGCTGGCGCTGCAGAATGGTTTGATGAATCCGTGCATCCAGTCGCCCCTGCAGGCATCTGCACGAGCTCCAACAATTGGTCATCGCTGTTCCGATGGTCACAGTGCCTCCATGAGGGAAAGCCTCGAGCGTATGTCAATCGCACGAATCTGCTGTGCTGCTGCGCCGTCGGCCAGGCCCCGAGCAGCATGCGCAGCAGTTCTGCCTTGAGCTGGCGTACGGCCGATGGGTAGACGTCTCCTTCCTCAGATGACGTTTTGCTTCGGCTGTGGGTCTGAGAGTATCGCATGTCAGTAGCGGCCAATCACAGATGCTTCACCCACCTTTCGAAGCAGTCGCAGGGTCGACTGCCCACGAGTACCACTGTCTTCCTCCTACTTGTACATCCTAAATGTCGGCATGCCACTGTGCTGATTTGGCGCGCTTAGGCGCGATCCTCCACTGCACCATTGGAGCACATGTGCTGTACAGAAGTCGTGCGTACTACGCTGCAGATGTGGCTGCAGGCTACAGGTCTGGCACAGCCACCTTAGCGTGGTGCCCAGATGGGTGTCCAGAAACGTGCAGAGAGACAGACTGGTCGGTGTGGACTTGGGACACCTTCTTGGAAGGTGCGATGCAGAAGCGGATCCGCCGAATGCACACAGCAGCGAGACAAGTTGTGTGTGAAGCTCTCACGTCTTCCTGCAAAGTTAAGGCACTGTGATAAGAGCGGCAGACCTGCTGCGAGATAACCCAGCATCAGTTGACCCGGGCAACGTGATTCGGCGAGACGGCGCCGATGTGCCGCAAGTTGGGCCCATGACTCTGGCGGCCGGTGTCGAAGTAGTTATTCCTGGTGAAGTTGCTGCTTCCTGACAGCCAACTTAAAAATGCTTTTCTCATCTGCTCCACCCTAATCTGCCCCTACTCTGGGGGACATGGAAGCATTTGCGCAGCCAATGCAGTTTAGCATCGATAGAAGCGATCCATCGTCAAACCGGGAAACCCGTCCTCAGCTATACGCTCTCGGTCGGCACCAGAGCAGATCGGTAGCACGCCACCTTGGAGTTTCCGGTATGCTTGATTGCTGGCAGGGAGCACGCCACGTGCCCGTGAAGCCGCCGGTTACCAGGAAGTTCCTGCCGAGCATGACAGCCTTAAGAAGTCTGAATCTGCAAGCAAGATCTAAGATATTCGGTGAATGAATGTGCATGATGTATAGATGGCTGTGCAGTCGATGACAGATCCCGGGCCCTAACCCCGACAACGGCTGTGCTTCGGGTGATCGAGGCCTTTGAGAGCACTCGGACTGCAACTGATCCGGGCCTGAAGGGTGCTAGCCCTAGTTACAAGAATGTGGCACCCAGTTGAAGGGAGTCTCGAACCTGAGCCCTGCACAGTACTACTCCGATCCGTGCCTGGCAGTGCCGGGCCTGTCATGCTCGAAAGTAGACTGCCCAGCTGCTGGGCGCCGCCAGTCCCAAGGGGGGGTGGACCTGCTCGGCGGCCGGCGATGGTTCGCATAGAAAAGGACTTCGATAACTAGCAGCAAAGTCTGCAGTAGTTTTATGCCTGGAAATAAAACGCACACAGAGATAGGAATCGATCCAGCTGCATGTACATGTATCTGTGCATGTGTGCACATCTGGACATGACTGTCGCTTGTGTATGTGTGTACGTGTGTATGCAGGCGCAGATACACTGGATACACATGCATTCTTGATAAAGTCTGCATTTTTCTGTGCTCTTCACATATGTTCACACCTATGCATGCATATAAATGAGACAGACAGACAGACAGACATGTGTATACTGTATATGTGTATTGACCCCGTATTTATGTATACTGTATGCATCTGTATACAGTTTGCCTATACAAACATACGGAACACTCCACGATGTTGAAGAGTTGCAGACGTGATGAAGGTAGATGTGCCGCTGGCCTGTGCTGAGTCCAAGTCTGGTACACGGGCCAGCATGGGATCCGTTCTCCAGACGAATGTCTGTGACGCGTTGCTCGATCATGCCCTGAGGCTTGGCACAACTTCCGCCGCACACCAAAATCAAGCTGGCCACAGCACATTGGTGCAACCGAAGTGGCTCTGTGCAGAAAGGTGAGGCAAGCCCTCCTGGAGTCTTCAGGCATTTTTTGCTATTGGCAACCTACGATCTCTTTTCAATCAAGACCCGATGTGCAAGATGCATGGGCCGCTGAGCCCCTAGTTCGAGTCCAAGGAGCTCGCAATGCCCCCTGCGAGTAACTGCTTCGCAGACTTTCCCGTGCGCAGTCTGTCCTGTCCGAAAAGGGCAGCTCGAAGCTGAAAGAAGAAGCAGCCAGCTGATTACGAACCTTTAGCTTGAGGTGGTAAGCCCATCTCAGAGTGCTCTTTCAAGAATCTTTCGGTGTTGAAGCCTGTTGATCCTGGCTCTGCCAGGCAAGTCCGCATTCCGTGAGAGTGTTCTCCACCAGCAATAATTACACCCATAAGCAATAATTACACCCATGGATTTCCCGTGCAATCACCCACGACCCCCACGCCCACCACGAGGAGCTTGTGACGCTGCACTGGCCAGGTGAACGCGGTCGCCCTGTCGATCAGCATGCGAGCTGGAGTTGGTCGAACCAGGAAATTGCTTAATTGCCTCATACAGTGCTTGAAATACTTACGGGCCATGGAGCACGCGACTTGCCAAACTTCCCTGGATCTAGTGACGCAGCTGATTGAGCATGGGATGAAGGTTCGTGCAAGGGGGTTGTGAGGTGGGACCGAATTGCAAACGAGGTGCGTCGCGGCTCAGCACGACCATGTGCTTCCATGGCTCATTTACTCAATTCTACTTCCAACACTGGGAGGGGCTTTACACAAGCTCTTGAGATGTCGATGAACACCCATGCGATGGGTCAGGTCTGATGGTCGGAGGCTGCAGGCCCAGAAAACTGCCGGCTGTGCTTTCACATCTGGCTTTGAGCCAATCTTGTGACAAGTAAATAGAGTATGCCCGGTGTGCTGATCTTGCACCGTCAACAAGAGCTGGTACAAATCCGAAGCGAGCCCTGCACAGACTTCTGCAACTGCTGGAAGTTCACCATCAGCAACTTGAACCTCCGAGGCTTTGACTACTCCTAAACTCCGACAAAGGTGATGAATGCAGAGGAACGGACACCAACTCGATGAGGCCCATGTTGCTCAGGAACTCCTTGCCGGCGAACGGATCACAGCTCTTGACTCCCTGTGCCTGCTTGATCCTGCGGCACTTGACTGTTTTCTTGTCCTGGTTGCGCGGGTTCGGCCCTGAGTGGACCAAGCAGTAGGTGGCTGGCTCTTCTCATCTGTTCCGACCAACCCGAGTCCGGAACCCTGTGCCAACTCTGTCAGGAGCACTACCACAAACTTCACCTCGAAAGTCCACCGAACCGTGGGGTATGTGTAGTGAGCCGAGACAAGCCCCGATCGGGCACACTCCGCTTGGCCCTGTAGTCATGACAATGAGAATCAAACAGAAATGGTGTCCCTGCCATGTGAACTCTTCCACCTCGTAGATTCTTGGAATTGCAATTCAATTTCAACTTGAGCCCACCCAGCATTCAATGCTGCCATACATACACCGAGTGGGTGTGCGACGGTAGCCGGCTCGGTACCACATTGGAAGAAGACTGTCGATGTTCAGGACCCGGCGCACTTCAGCTCACTCAGCGAAGAATAGTTGGTCTTGGTGGGAGGCACAACGCTTCTTCATGCGTGATATATCTGATTGCGCTGGCAAGAGCAGTGTTTGCAAGTCAAGCACCTACTGTGGCCCGGGCACCCTGGGCATCCTTGCACATCCTGGTCAACCTGAGGCTTCGGGTCAGAAGGTCTGGCCGGCATGCGCAGTCACGGCAAAGGCCCTCGCAGCCAGCAACAAAGACCGGGGACCTGAATGTGCTGTCTGCAGACGTGTACACAAATGCGCATATACCTAGACTTCTACACACTAATTATCTCATACCATTAGACTGCTTAGACTCTTGTCTGCCCGTAGACCACTATTGCAAATGAAACCCTGGCCTGAGCAGCCATGTGTTCATGTCGCAACAGCTACAGGGCTCTTACTTGTACTTCTACATATTGCACAGACATAGTGGTTAGGTGCAATGCAGCAGCGCAAGCATCTGCTGTTGCCTCCTGCGTTCGACCCTGCACTCCTTTGTGGTGAAAAGCTGCATTGTATGCTCTAGGCTTCCCGACGTTAAACGAGCGCACGTTGCCCTCTTGCGAGTACAGGTAATCCTGCGATGTCGGCCCGCAAGGTTGCAGCAAACTTGCCTGTCTTAACTGGCTCAGCATGGGCCCACATCAAGCTGAAGATATCAAGCGACGAGAAGACCGCGTCCTGCATCGATTTGAACTGGCCCTCGACCAGCATTCTCACGGCCTCGAGAAGACCCCTAAGCTTCCAATTCGCGTGCGGTGGCATGCAGGTCATCTACCAGAAGAAGAGCGGACCGGGCCTGTATGGCATCAACTGCCTCAACCAAGCCAAGAGAAGGTTGCTTGTGGCTTGCAGCGGACACGCTCGAAAGACTCGTCAGCACCTTTTTTGATTTTGCGACCGAGCCTGCTCCAGCAAGTCATCGTACCTAGACCCAGGAAGCTAGGATTGGTCAAATTTTGGTCAGGTGATGCACAGCGCGATCCGAGTTCTGTGGGCATGCGAAGCCACGAGGCAACACGCGGCTTTCGGATTGTATTGAGTTGGGAAGGGATGGTATCACCTGAGGGCTCGACTCGCGCAGACGTGCCTGCTGCTCATGGGCTACATGGTTCGTGCAGTGCAAAAAATTAAAATGGACTTTGCTCTGGCCTTCTCTTGGGACGTCAAGACTGGCAGTGTCCGGAAGCCGTGAACAAACCTCTGGCAGTGTCACAGGACTCGTCAACATTCCATGGCAGCACGTGAAACCTTGAGCAGGCAAGCTAGATGCAGCCATGTGTAGTCTCGGTGTAGCTAGGCCGCGCACTTCGCTGCCCGTCCGGCTGTTGATAGAATCTGGCATTGAGCTCTCCGGATCAAGATGCAGCTTCTGCACATGTTTCCATTTCGCAGGACCTCGTGGAAGGACTCCCACATGCCCGTGTCATCGTCGCTAGAAGACATGGCGTCGTGCAGGCCGAATTGGACCACCTTCGTAGCCAAAGGTCGTCGCCAGGGCTGCCAGATGCTCCGAAGAAGGGGCCTTGTTGACCTTCGCCTCGCCATCAGGTCCGCGGCTTTGCAAAAGCTCCTCAGCTCTCAGCTGATGCTACCAGTACAGGGCAGAAACAAGCTTGTCGGACCACTGGCGGTGCACTTTAAAGATGCCGACGATGAACGACTTGCCGTCTGCGTGAGCAAAGATCGATTGAGGAGCTGGCTCCAAGAACGTGCCACGCGAGCCGTTGAACCTTGCAGAGGTTGCCGCGTGCTGCTGCTTGCCAAAACATGAGGTTACGGACTCGCCGGGGTATGCTGGAGACGGCGCATCTTGCACAGCGTGGTTGTTGAGGACCTGAGCGAAGAACGATGTCAGGCTACAGCAGGCTCGGATTGAGACAGAGTTGCCTGATATTTCAACGCTCCAGGCATAGACTCTGCAATGAATTAATTGCAAATGCTGTCAAGCTAAGGCCCTCACTTTCACCAGAAGCTTTCCCACGCCAGCCTTTGACAATTCCACCTTGAGCGGGACTCACCTACACTTGACTTTGCGTGGATAGTTGGAAGCTTGCAAACAGATTTTTGCCGGTTTTGTCGTTTCTTGTGCATTAGGCAAGTGCAGATGGGGGAGTATAGACAAGCAAAACGACAAGGGACTGGCGCATTCAAGACGAAGAGCGGTAGGCAAGCGCAACAGCCAGAATCGAACTGGAATTTGAACAAACGTCCAACGCTGCCGCCAGTCAGAAACAGCCGCCCCCGACCTGGATGTATGTCAACTGCTGTGTGTCCTCCTTCTTCGCATCCTCTTCCTGCGCCTGGGAGTACAACTTGCCGGGACGTTCTATCAGCGAAACGTCCATCATCAGCTGAGTTCCCGGCCATGCCGATCATTGCAAGGAAGACCCTGCTACAGCAAAGCATTAGCCGGCATGTTTCGCTGGTTTTTTTGGAGAAACCAGTCCACTAACCCCGCGAAGTAGCTGCATCTCAGATTCAGCACCCGGTAGTTAGTTGCCGAGTTTACACATGCCTTGGCACTGTTTGGGGAGTATACCAGAATGTTCCGAATGCATTCAGTTGACCTGTCAACTTGAGTTTCTGAATGCTGCAACGGACTCTGGCTTCTGAGCCTCAGCACTCTCACACAAGGACCGCCTCATGGTGCGTCGAAGGCTGGGAAGGTCCGTCAAGTTGGCCTCGCCTCGGCTTCTCCGGTCCATGTCTTGTCTATTTTGTCAGGGGCAGAGGTGGCGTTGTTGCTGCGGTCTCGTCTCGACTCACACTCGGCACAGGCAGCAAGGGTGCACAACCACTGTACTCAAAGGGAGAATTATCGCGAGCCAAGGAGAAGCTTCGGGCGGTCAAACCCCGAGTTGCGTTGACTGAGAGCATTGGCAATGCTGCACCAGCCGGTGGATGCAGTCCTGCACCTCAGCAGCAAAACAAATCCCCGAAAGAGAAACGAAAGCTGGCAGCTGGCATTCTGCCGTTCAGAAGCTCCATCGTTCACCCACCCATAGCCACTGAGGTTTCAAACCTGGTGCAGCCCTGTGCGGCTTTGGCAAGCGCTCTCACAACAGTTGTGCTGAGGCACAGTGATGGCATGCCTGCGGAAGTCCATCTCAGTCCTTATGGCGGAATGCGATCCACTACAACACACCTTGCTTCAAATCGCTCGCCCTGTGTGCCCCGCTCAGATGTGAGATTCTTGAGATAAGGAGGATATTCAGGATCTGTCTCCTCGTAGATGGTCAGGAATGCCTGCGATTCGGGAAGGCCGCAAGACGTGGCGAACCGACCCCCAACCTAAGCAGCTTAAGCCCATACTAGATCATTCACTACAGTACCTTCTGAGGGCATCCGGAGAGACTGGGCCTGACCGAGAAGATGGCTTTGCTGCCGCAAACGCTCCTCGACTTCAAAAGCGCTTAAACATCGGAGCTCTGGCATTTTCCTTGATGAGGACTGTGCAAATGCATTTTTGCGGCAACTGCATTATCTAGAAGAGCTTCGAAAACCTACCGGCAAGGCTTACAGTTACAGGGTGGCCGATACCCTGACTCCATGACTCACTCACTGACTCGCTGACTCGCTCGCTCACTCACTCACGCATACTTACTCCCTCGCACCCTCGCTGACTCCCTCTCTCTCACTAACCCGCTCACTTACTCACTCGGGGACGCAACCCCTGCTGACTCACTGCTTCGCTCCCTCACTCATTCACTCACACACTAGTCTTGTTTTCTTGCGCGAGGGCTGGGATGGGGGTGACCACTCACTCACTCACTCTCTCGCATCCGCTGCGGAGTACCCGGTCTGAGCTGGACATCCAATCTACAAGCCACACTTCGTGAGACTGCCGCTGCTCCCGGCCCTTAGCACTCATTCGCCCACTCACTCGCTCACTCAGTCAGTCATTCACACAGCCATGTTACTATTGAAAACCAGGAACCTGGTCCAGTGTAGACTGATGGGTGAAACCAAGTGATGTCACACCAGACGATATTACATCCGGTGATGCATCAGAATCCGCTGACCTGCAAGACCTTCCTAGGAAGATGCGAGGGAGCCACCCGGTGAAGCCAGCACGTTCTCGCATCCCTAGACGTATGTGCACACTGAGTACTCGAAACATTGCGGCGTCAGATCAGCCGATGTTACACCTGTCACACCGAGTCCAAGCTCGGGATCATCGAGTAACTCGTCGCCTCTCTTCTGCAGGGTTGGCCGAATGCATACGACCCAGCCAGCGACGGTGCACAGGATGGTTGCCGCGACCAAGAAGACAAGCAATCGTGGCGAATGTAAGGGAACGAGCCTTTTTGAGGCTATTCTTGCTTCGCACCAGGGAGTTTGCACGCTCAAGGCCCAGCTTGGCCCCCTCATTTATTGAGGGACTTACGTAAAAAAAGTCATCCTGAACATCAAAAGTGTCTTTTCCTGTAATCTGTTTCCACGATTGATGCGCTGGTTCCATGTCCAGTTGTGTCTGCACCCAGTGTCTGATTTGTTCGTCTGTGCAAGAAGCTGAGGGAGTCGTGCAAGAGTTGAGAGTCGAGCCAGGCTCTGCAGAATCGGCAGTGGCGGAAGATGAGAGATTGTATGACTTCCACCTAAACCCGTCGCCATCCTTGTCAAGCCACAATTTCTGCTCTGCGTCTCGTACGCATTCCTCATCCGCAAAGTGATTCCAGCAAAAAACTCCTACATTCCAGCCCGCTGCAGGAGTTGACTAGAGGCTGACCGCCTCCATTTGGACAAATGTCAGAAGGACATTTCGCAGTGAAGCGTTTGCATCGGTTGGTCCATCCGTGACCTAAGCTATGCTCGAGGTCGGGTACATCTGTAGCTGTAATTAACTTTTCGAAACATTGCAAACGTTACATACTTTCGAGTATGCAAATAAATATTCTACATGATCTTAAACATCGGCCTAACGACCGTCACCTGTCCATCCATGGAAGTAGACCATGGTTGGCTTCGTGGGGTTGTAGAACTGGGATGGGTACCCAGTAGACTTTCTCTGACTGATCATCTTTGCCAAACCGATACATTCCGACGTCCAGCTGTGCTGGAAAGCCTTTGAAGCGATCCGGGTTTGCTGGCGTGCACAGGGGGGGTGTCTGCTGCTAGCACGGCCAGAAAATTTCACCAAGAACGTGACGGGGCTCGGCATTCCGTAGGAAACCTAACGGAATGACTGATGCCGCTATCGTCAAATGCCAGCCACGGCCTAGGCTTTAGCCGCGGCCTTGCATCTGAGTATGTGGTGCCCTTTGCAAGCAAGAACGAGAAATATAGAGAGCTCGTGCCCAGTGAAAACATGGCATGCTTGAGCAGCAGCCAAATGAGGTGTTGCAGTAAGGGCCGGTAGTCCTGGCAGCGTGGATCTTGCCGCAGCGCCTGGATTAGTCGATGCCAGAGCTCCTGGGATATCAAGCCGCATTGCTCGCAGAGTACCGGGCCCAATCAATCACTCTGACGATGTGCCTGGTCGGGAGAGCTGACCTCCAGTGCCTTCCCGGTTGAGTTATGTGCCGACACAAAGCATGTCTGCACCACTGTGAGTGCAGTCGATTTTCGAGCGATCCGACTGTCCACATTTTGGCGCCTTGGTGTCAGTGCGGCTCTCCTTGTTCACCTCCTGGAGAGTGGCAGCGTCGGCCTGTGGACTACGCCATGACCGAAAACACAACTTCTGGAGGACATAGCAAAACATAGCAAAGCCCCGTGAACTGCCTTGCAGTATGCGGCAGTTGCAGCAACAGCTTGCCTGGCCTTGCCCTCCACTGCTGTCATGACGCGGTATGCCGCGACAGACAGAAGCTCCACACTGCCGGCAGGAAGGCGGGCTCGGAAACTCGGCGAGCGGCTTTGGGCATGCAAGCGCTCCAGTGTCCGCAGAACTCCGCTACAACTTCAGACTGCTGCCCTATGTAGACGAAGCCCCGGCTCCATCCAGGGCCTCTGTAGTCTCTGAGATGTGGACGCCACACTCCGTTCCAGAACTTGGAAGCCTTGGGAAATGTAGCAGGGCAGTTGCTTCAGACTGCGGCAAGGCTTCACGAATGAATGGGCAGTCTGAGGCGCGTTTCAGGTACTTTCGTCCGAGAACTTGCAGTTGCTCGCCTGCAAAATCGGACAACAGGTTGGTGGGCATGACATGGAACAGCCCTCCCCTCCGAAGAGGTTGCCTAAAGCTCGATCACGTAGAAATCGTTCGCAGATTGAGCAGAGATGTGCAAACGACACACGATCGCCTGCAGTCTCGTCCTTGTTGATGCAGGCCTGGAAAGGCCTGGAAACCATGGGAGTGGTGAGGCTCACGAAGGCGATGGGATGCGCTGCGCCGGAGCCGAGGGCCGGGCCCGTTAAAGAAGGAGTCGATGCAGTTCAGGATTGCAGCCAAGTACTCCTCTTTCTCCTGCCAAGGGCAGCTGCTTGTAACACTCGTCGCCGCGATGTTTCTGCAAGCTGCAGCACGATCCACTTCGAACATGCGGCCGACATGTGTGGCAAACGCTTCATGTGGCTTCCTGTTGTGGCAACTTTTGCCGATAGTAACTGCAGCTCTGCATGCATTGGACAGAGCACGCAAAGGATCCCATGGGATCCCATTTTTCGGGCTCAGCCTTTGCCATAGTCGTACTCTTGTCTTCTCTTGGGGTCGCTGAGGACCTCGTATGCCTCTTGGATGGCTTTGAAACGAGCCTCAGCTGACTTCTTCAGTACCTGGCAAGCACAGGAACATTGGATCCAGGGTTTCAAGCCACCACAACAAGAACCAGAACAGAACATGAGCAACAGCAGCAAGCCTGCAGTGTGACGGTACCGCGCATGTAGATAGAAGAGCCGTGCTACTGCTAGCAGCTACTACACGATCAGAGCAATGATGACGATAATAAAACCAACAACAAAGTTATTAATACAAAACATACAAACACAAACTAAGAACAGTATTGTATTAAATGAAAGTAACACTGATAGGTATGATAATTACTGCCGCTGCATGGGGCCAAGAAATCAATCCAAAATCGCCAACGCATCGCGAAGCCGACTCTAGAAGCATTGGAAGGAACTACAAGACAACCAAGCCAGGCTCGCTTCGGAGGTTGAGTGAACCTCGGTGACAGCGAAATCCCCGTTCTCTCGGACATAGCTTCTTCTGAGCAACGTGCCTTGTCGGGATGGCATTGCAGCGCAAGCTTGTGGAAGCGCTTCTTCCTAGGCTTCGGGATTTCAACCGTCTGCTGAGAACACCTGCGGGTGTGCCAAACCATGCCCAAGCTCACTTCTGAGGAATCGCAGTCGCAGCGCAATCCCAATATAGCATAAAAGTTCCTCAAGCTCCACAACGGTTGAGCATTTCGGCTTACAAACAGCTGACGCAGCCAGCGCGCTCTACACTGCCTTGCTGATAAGGCTCCGCGAGTCCTTGCGATGCACGGCCTCACGAGCGCGGCGAAGCCATGCAGCCAAATCCTGCAGAGTCAATCTAAAGAATCTGTTGGATTGCATCTTTCGGGAGGACCTCGGTGGCTGGGATCCGGTCCTGTGAAAGTTGCTGGGCCCGCGTAGCCAGATCTTGTGCCTTTTCGAAATCCTCCAGACTCTCACGCCACTTCCCCGAGTCGAAACGAAGAATTCCACGCAACAGCCTAGGCTGTTCCCCGCTCTCAGCTCAGCTCGGCTCGATCGAAACCCAGTGGCAGTTGTAAGTTATGAGAATTGGTGCAGCTGAAGAGCAGTGCTGGGGCAGACTTCTCTCTCTCCATGAAGCAGCACGCTTCGGAGACTTCTGTCAAGGCTGCTTCTAGCTCGCCCTCCATCCTCAATGCCTCGGCCGTCCTCACATGTCGCTGCTTTTCCAGAATTCTAACATTCCCCGAAAAGGGCTTTCAATTTAAAGTCCGGGTGCTTGAGGTGCAGCTGGGCGCGGAGGTCCACGTCCCATGAGCCACCCAGGCGCGCGGCCGCGTAGCGCTCGCGGGCCTCCTTCGCCTCGCCTCGCTTCAGAAACCGGTCCTCAGGCTGCGATGCATGTAATGCGAGGTCTCTGAGAGTTGCAGATTCTGGTTCCTGGCCCTGCTCACTGCTCCACCCTTCAACAGCAAGGCCGAGCATGCGGAATCGGCCCTCTCGCTTGAAGCTGGGTGTCGCCCTGGGCCTTCAGCTCCGAGGCAGCATCGACCCTTAGATACAAATTCAATTCTGTGTCCGAGCCGGCTCTGAGCCTTCTCTATACATCTCTATACCGTGAGGATGTATTTTCACAGCAGAAGACTTCTCATCATTAGACTCCGTACGAGCTGCCATTTCCTGTGCCAATCTGAGAGGGTTGCGTTGTAGCTCTCATCCAGTTTTGCTGTCGAGCTGCGCTCGCAGCAAAGCGGCCGCACGAAGCGCAGGGCCAGAATCGAAGTCCACTGGCTGCAGCAGGGCTCCCAGGCCCAGCGAGCTACCGTCGATCCTGGGCCGGGCAGGGCGCAGTTTTCGACCGCCTCAAAAGGGCTCTTGAAGAGGCGAGTCTCAGGAGAAAGCCGCGCGCTTCCTCCAGCTTCTTCTCTCGACAGTCTGCGCAGAGCCTCCGGAGCTCAAAGGGCGCCAACTCCACCCACGCTTGCCTCAGACCACCCTCGATTCTCTCTGCTCTCTCTGCACTCGCATTCATCCATTCATCCTCCCAGAGTATCAACTGATGCCCAGCTGCCCCTTGGCATCTGTCTCACGCTTTGGGAAGACCATGACTTTGTGGCCCTTGCCCAGCAAGCACCAACTGGGAGCCTTTTCGTCGCAGCGCTTCTTCACTAGTACATTCTTGTACACGACCTCGAACCACTCCATCGCAGGGCCTGTCAAAAGACAAACTCCCTAGCCGTGGCTTCAGAAGGGGAAGCAACCCGAACACCCACCATCGCCAGCATCATCGATGTCAAAAGTGGCCCCGTTCACCCCCTCTATCATAGCAAGAGTCGAGTCGCTCCTGCAAAACGAAACTGAAGACTCCGTCCCAAACTGTGAGGATATAAACCTGTATCTAACGTGCGCTTGCTCCCGGCCTTGACCTGCAATGCTACCTGCCTCCTTGGCCTGGCACGTAGATGTGGATATGCAAAAGCAGCTCAGCACCATGCAGTTGCACCCGGGATTTTGTATCCAGAGCCTCCTGTACCAATGACTCCAGCACTTCCTTTCCCTCCGCTTGACGGCAGAGGAGCCCCGCAGCACCGTGCAGCAGCAGGTCCTTGCATCGCACGTCCATAGTTCTCATGTTCTATACTATGCTATACTATACTACGTTCTACGATGCTGTATTATGTACGCTATACGATGCACTATTGCATGCAGATTCCCTGATCGGCCCTGGGTCCGAGCCTCAGGGCGTGGACTTCCAGCCACGGTCTTGAGCATTTCCTGACCCAGCTCGGCCCAACTTCGGAGTTTCAGAAAGGGGTATCTATAGGGACGGGGTATAAGGGGACTATACTGGGATCACTATACACACTATACTAGTAGTTACTAGTAGAGTATCTTATGGTACAAAAATAGAGCTCGTTCTGCTGCGCTCCGTTGCTCTCACGATGCTCCTCCGCCAGCTTCTTCGCCTCGAAGGCGCGGAGGTATTGCCGGGCCTGAAGTAAGGCGTGGAGCTGCAGTGGCCGCAGCCTCCTCAGCATATCGGAACCGTCACCGTCTGGGGGCTCAGCTTCAGCTTCCTGTGTATGTTGACTTTTATAGGTGCTGCGAACCGAATAAGGCCCCATCCAAGCAGATGCGCCCAAACGAGCAGCTTCCTGCCAGAGTTATCATCACACGGGGCGGAGAAAGACAGCGGGCCCGGAGGTCACGAGGAGCTCCTTGAGGTGGCCCAGAGCTCGCTTGCCGGACTCCTCCTCCGCCAGCTTGCAGCTTTGCTTCTACTGGGACCTCTCGCAAGAAGAACCTTCGCTGAGCCCGGCACATGGCTGAAATCTGGAGTCAGAAGGTCCGCTACCTCGTGCTGAGCACAACGGCTGTCGCCACTCGAAGCGCGGTGCAAAGAACGTCTTCCGTGCCTGGGCAAGTTTTGGCATGATCTTCTGCAGGTTGCGCAGCTGCACCTGAATTTTGGACTGCTCACGTGGCCTCAGCAGACGGGGTTCGGAAGCGAAGCGACGGGGCGACGCGAGTCGTCCTGGGATCCTTGCTTCACCTCCGCCTCCCCGCGCTTCAGTACCGCTTCAGCTTGTTTCAGGTCACCTTCAAGGACGAAGCACCTCTGCTGCGGTTGCTGAAGCGATTCAAGGCTGTCAAGGCTGTTTCTGGCTCATCAACAACTTTAAATGGTAGGCGCATCGCCTTGATGCCAGCAAGTATGCCTCGGCAATGTTCGGCTGCAGCTCGATGGCCGCTTCGCAGTCCTGGACTCCAGAGCAGCATGGGCCAAGGAGAAATCTTTTCCCGGATTGTTCCGCTCCGGTGCCTCCAAAGCCAGTCTCAAAGCATCGGGGCCCCGTGCAACGAGCTCCAACAACTGACCAACCTGAGCGTCATGAAGATGTGCATGCCAGGTCTCAAGCAAACAGGCTTTCTCACAAGTCCGTCTGCTACCGAGCGGCATGCGGGGACGCGACCAGGGCGTATCCCAAGCTGTCCAGCAACTTGACCCAGCCATCGACGGGTTCGCCATCCACACGGATGATCCTTGTAAGATAAAAAGGGCACGACAGTCCGGAGCTCAAAGGACCGCGTGTGTCTAGCTGTATGTAGCTGTCTTCCTTCCAAGTCTCTGGTTGTAGCGCAGGGACCGCGTAATGCGACCCGTCGGGTCGCCGGTTTCTGCGCTGACAGATCTGTCCCTTCCTGAGCGGCACACTACAAACTGCATGCCTCGGAAGACCGTGGAACAGAGAACATTCCCATTTCCATGAGTGCAAGATTCTGATGGCCATGAGCTTGTAGATGCAGCGCCTTTGTTGCGGAGACAGGGTTTCTGTCTGGAAGCCACAAGAATGCAACACCTGTTGGCCCACAGTAATTACGAAATCACCTTTAATTTCCTGCTGCCACTATAGTCCTGTATGCTGCCGCTACGAGGCACCAGTGATTGGTCCATGGCTTATGCCCAGCGTACGGCTCTCCTTGGCGTAGAGCAGGTGTGCAGACACAGTGCTGCATGTTCAGGATCTCTGGACTTTCTGTGCATTATAACCGATAGACTCTACTCTATCTTACTCCATCTTTTGCATGCCATACCAGTTCTATATAGTACTGCACCGTATCATGCCTATACTATTCTGCTTTCTTATACTGATACTGCGTACGAGAGGCCGAGGGCCAAGCGCACGGTGGCACGGGCACGGAGCAGCGGTGCTTTTCGGGGTGCTGCAATGCGCAGCGCTGCGCTGAGGAGACGCTCTGCCTGTCGCTTTTGGCGGCTATAGGTCTTGAATGTAGCTTCAGAAGCTAGCCCAGACTCACACCGAAAATCAGAATGGAAATTTAACAGAACGTGGTGAGATTTGGAAACAAACCACGCGTGGTTCTGCTGGAATTTGGACAGGATTTTGCTGGAACTTTCGACCCAGCCTCCTCGAAGTGGTTGTTGTGGTAGGCCTCGAGCCCGACCTCCTCGAGCTCGTACGGCCCCATCCGCGAGATTCTTTCATACTCCTGACCATCGGAGACCCTACGGGGCGTGAGGGGATATATTTTTGCCTCCCGCCTGGCTAGGACGAACCTACGATGCAGGGTACACTCATGGTATCACACACAGGAACTATACACATGTCAGTCGGCTCATCATCTTCTGATGGCAGGCTATCGCGTTGACTTTGCAATGCTGACAAAAGGCAGCTCAGACAGCGAAGTATATGTTGCACACACTCCGCATTATCGACATGCAACTTGACTCAGCTGTTCGCGGATTCACACGTTGGTGTTGACTTATTCCCTGCCCGTCTCCACTGTTTTCCAGCTCCTTGTCGCCCCTCACACATGCAGTTGTTTTTGGTTCTTTCACAAAGTTGCCACGCCATTGCAGCCATTGCATGCATTCTCCGCAGCATTGCCCCGACAGTCACCATTGATAACAACATGCAGTCGCATGCAATCGCATTCCATGCAGACACTTCTGTCGATCCACATTGCACCATGCAGTCAAACTCGACTGGGGATATATGGGGATGGCTGCGGGCGCTGTTAACAGACGGACGACTCTCAAAGCAGCGTCCGACTCTGACTCAAAGCGTCCTCGTCGTTGGCCTCCTGGCAGGCCTTTGCAAGCGCCGCGTCTGGACCCGGCTGTGGTGACATTCTGCCATGGCTGTGTCTTGCCAGGACGTTTTGCACTTGGCCGGAACTGCAAGCTCACGCTACTCTTCGTGGCTTTGTGCAACGTCTGGCTACGAAGCCTCTGCAACTAGGTGCTGCTAGGGTGGGAAACTGTAAACAGTCCTGGTCTTGTCGTTGAGATACTCTAAGCTCAACATCCAGACTACATATAGTACCGTGCACGATTAGCAGATTAGCACGTCAGGGCAGTACGCCCGCTGCATGAGAAGCAGAGGAAGATGTTTCTATCCAAATTCTTGGCCTAAAATGCAAGAAGAGGCGAAAGGTTGCTGTTGCCACGATGCAGAGTTTGCACCCGAAGCTTGACAGAAAGCTTTTCCTCGAGATGCAGCAGTCTTGAAACCAGCTGCTGGAGGCTCTGCTGGCTGTACTGTCCAGGCATCTCTTCACTAATTAGCTGTCCTCTTCGGAGCCACCTTGCCCAGAAACCAAGTGGATTTGCCAAGACTGGCCATCGCAAAGGGGGCCCGCCAAATTCCGGAGTGAAACGACTTCCGCGTCACAATATGGAGAGGCGAGGCCAGCGTTGGTGGCTCTTCCTCTCAGCAGGCTAGAGGCAAAGTCAGTAGCGCGAACTGGTGTTCCAGGTCCTGCAAATCTGATATGAGCAAGGCGAACATGGCCATGCGGCCGGTTTCTGCATCGTAGCTCTCTAGCGGAGCCCAGTAGGCCTTTGCTGCACGACGGAAAGCCAATGCCCGACAGGCCGACGTACTGTCACAACCGAGAAAAAGCAGCTTGATCGCTCTGTCTTGATAGCTTGTGCGTTTGACAAGGCTCTGCACCAATGTTGACCCTCATACTAACATTCACTATCATCACCCACTTGTAGCTGTACATGAGCGCATGTCTGCAAAGCACTTCCGGGTCTGCGGCCAAGCCCTCCAGCAACACTGCCATTGTAGTGTTGTGCACTACGCTCTCTGTGCGACACATGGGTGCCATTGGACTTGACACCTCAGTTCTCTTGTAAATCATTACAGGGCACGAGCACCAACAGAATCTCATGGTTGCCTGACCTCACGCCTTGACAGCATGCTTTCTGCAGCCGTGCGTGCTACGAAGCCCTCGGCGTGGAGCAAAGCAGCACGCCATTGACCTATCCCAAGAACTCTGCGAAATACTGCGTTGCAAGCGCAAAACGAACCACAGTGACCGTTGCTTGCAAGAATGCGCATTTCCACGTTTGCTTTCGTGTACAAATAGTCGTGTCGCTGTGAAGAGAAAGTGGGCAGGAATGGTGCAGGCTGTGAAGAAACCAGAATCTCACTGCTGCTGGAACACGCATCATCTGTGCCAGCGCATAGTTCGGCCCCTGGCTGAGAAACGAATACACTTGCAGGCGCGGAGAAGAGCTCCACTCATCGTTGATATTCAAATATTCAAACACAACATGCATGCCGGCAGGCCGCTCCAAACCTATGAAGCTGCCTTCCTTTCATGTTGTTGTATGTCTTGAGGCATCAACTTCACGCATCTTAGAGACTCGGTACATGGAATTGCCAGAGTTCCTGCCGAAAGCCAGGGCTAAAGTATTCCGGACACAAAGCCGCAAGCAGGGCGCAGGGTGCCTGCAACACTTCGAAGGCGCTGAGGAATGCACGTGAGCCGCCCAGGTCGCTGGTGTGTTGTCCTCGGTTTCGCATCGCTTTCGCTTCTGCCGAGACCGATTGCCTTCTGATGCCGAGCTTCTCTTGCCGAACATCTTTGCCCATTGGCTAGAGGTCTGGAAGATCCGCTCTTGCGCTTGAAGCGCCTCGTCAGGCTCAAGAGTACCAAGCATGCAGAATGCTACCTGCAAGCTACTGCAAGTAGCAGTGTTTGTGTGGTTGTTTAGGTCGTCGCATGGAGGCTATCTATCTCAGAGAAGGAGGTTCCTAAGGATTAGTTGGGCGGGTCAGGGGTCGGACCAAGTCTGAGAGGCGCTGGCCGCTGTCCCAGAAGGCGGCTAGGCCCAAAATGGTTCAGCTCGTTTTGCGGAACGGGGAAGCCCTTTGTTGTCCTGGTCCGTCTCTATCTTATATGGCCCGGCTCGGACCCACGAATCGCTCAGTCAACTCTCCGTACACCGACACAGCCGAGGCATGTGGGAACCTCCGCAGGAATCGCGGTCGATGTGCCGCAGCTCGCCTCAGATCACAGCATGCATTGCATGCACGCTACTGGCTTGTGACTCAAGCGCTGAACAACTCAACTGCTCTTGCCGCATAGAAAATCCACGGGGCAAGGTAGGCGAAACTGACTTTGTCAGTTCCAAGTGGTTTCAGAGCATCCACCGCGTAGTCGGCTGCAACGGTGAGTCGCACCTTTGCACGGTTCGAGCGCGGGACTCCCAATGCATATCGCACATCCTGGACCGAGGTGCGACCTCTTCTGTGCCATCGAGAGACATTCGCTTCACCATCTGCATACAGGTAGGTTCCAAGAGTCACCTGCCAGCCAAATGCAGTCGCAGTTTAGCTCCATCGGCCCGGGTTTTAGGACTACACACCCGCCTTGCCAGGCGCCTCCTTGGCCACACGTCGCATCCTGCCGTTTCTGCAAAACGGCCTTTAGGTGGGCAAGGCCGCAAAGCTACGTAGCTGAGCTCCCAGCCAGTCGACCACTGCTGGCGCTTCGGCTAGCAGGTCAGCTCCAGCAACAGCTGCGAGATCCTTCACTCATCTCTACAGTAAACTGCAATGTGCAACCACCTGCTTCAGCGAAAAGTAGGGCCTGCCTGAGAAAAAACTGAAACAAGAACCGTAGCGGCCTATGTTTATCGTTTTGATTCCAAGATAGAAACAACACATGCAGCGTTCTACTAGTCGTTTGCATACATTTAGATACTGTGAGCTGCTAGGACCTAGGACCGGCTCTCCTGGCCTCATCGTTGGCAGGCTGGTTGCCCAAGACTGGCACCAGCAACTTCCCGGCTGACTTTTTAGCGAAGGCGATCAAGTCCGCCCATCGCTTGGGCCGGCGAGTCGCGACGGCAGCTACGGTTGCACCAGCCTCACACAACAGGCTCCCCCTCGCTGTGATGGGCGTAACAGCGTAACAGACAGGCCTGCAACAACGGTCGCACCGGCCCGAGTTCGGACCCTGCGCCGAGCCTCAATCGCGCTGCCAGTTGTGACTGAACCCGCAAGCTACCGCATGCCGAACACAGTTTCTCTACAAGCAGAGAACAGTCATGCAACGGCACTACCACAGCGTGGTACACCTCTGCAGAGTCAGTTGATCTGTTGAATCCTCGCTTCCTCGGACCTTTGCAGCCAGGTCTCACAAGAAAAGTCCTGCCGGCGAGGCTGCCCAGCTGTCTCGCGCCGATCTTTATGGCTGCAGCACAGTCTGGTTCCATTGTCCCATAGTCGGCCCACTTGTCCTTGGAAACCAAGTCTTGCCTCCTGGACTCCAGTGCGTTTGCGTACCGCCGACCGTGTGCTATTGCAACTTGCCGTCTACTACTACTACTACTACTACTACTACTACTACTACTACTACTACTACTACTACTGCTATTACTACGACGACGACGACCACGACCACGACCACGACCACGACCACGACCACGACCACGACCACGACCACCACCACCACCACCACCACCACCTCTACCCTACTACTATCTACTACGACTTTAGGACCTCTAAGACTTCTACTCTCATGCAGTCCGGTGGCGCACTGCGAGTCGAGCTCTTCTCCACTCAGATGCCTTCCGCCATACGGCAGGAAAAATCTCTCTGTGGGAGCACCATCTCCCTGCACCTGAGACGGTCTGCAAGCTGCAATCGTCTCCTAATCTCGCGGTCCGCTCTCATCAATCAAAGGATTGAGGCTGAATGACGCTAAGGAGCTGTGACAGTCTGAAACTTCCTGAACTGGCAGCAGCGGCCAAGAACCCTGTAAGAAAATGCAGTTTCAGCAGTGAACTCTTGTATCAATCGTCGTGTCCAGGAAATCATGAACCCCCATATGCAGCCACGTGTCACACTTGGTGCTGACATGGCTGCACTTAAAGCGACATATTTGCCATCAGCGCACTCGAACTGCATCGCGCGTGCCTGTGCCCACAAGGCCTTCCCAAAGGCCAACAATCCCTACAATCCCTACAACTCCATGGAGCCACCTAGCATCCCAGTTTTGGGTATTTGTAGCTGGGCTTGGGATGTCCGCCAGGGAAGACGCACAGGTATCGTGCCAAGTACTTACCCCTGTGGCGCTGCAGTGACCCCCCCTACTGTAACCTCTATACTAACCCACCCTTATAGTAACCTGCTCTTATCCTATTGGAACCCGCTGAATTTCATCGTCTGCTCCGGGAACCTTCTCAAGGCCGGTTTTCAGGATGTCTTGCAGCGCAGTCCCATCCTGGCAAAAACAATGGGACAGCAACTGATACAGTGTTTACAATTGCGCTTCCCGCGTTGCCGGCTAGTTAACTGACGATAGGGCTTTGATGTACATTGACGTCGGGTCTTGGGCGTAAACTAGGCTTCGGAAGGGCTTGGGTTCAATGGCGCTTTCAGGGATGGGTTCGACTCACGACTCGCATAAGGCGGCCTAGGCTAGGCTACGCCCCACACAATCCAGATTTAGGGATGGTTTCAACTCGCACACTCGCACGGGGGCATGCGCGGCTTGATGAGGATGGTTTAGGGCCCAGGCTTAGGATGGCGTAAAGTGAACGACTTGACAGCTCGGACCCGAAGCTTCACATGGCGGCCTGTATTCTCAGCGTCCGCTCGATCAGGGCGTCCAAGTGAACATGGTACCTTGAGGTCGGAACTTTCCACTTTTCAACAGTGCAAGTCTAAGTGTGACAGAAGACGGCAGCCTGCCCTGAGTCCGTGATCGTCAGTTCAACTCCGAAACTGAATGCGGCAAAAGTTGCTGATGGCGCCAATCTTTCTCAGACTTGATCTTCTGCTCAAGATCCTTTCAGCAAGCCAGGGGGCAAGATTCAAAAGGCAAAGCTCATCACACTGACGCAAAAGCTCTTTCGATGAAAGGCCTTGCCCTCAGCGCTTGCCAAGGCAGCTGCCATCGCTGCATACACACTCTTGTTAAACGAAGTCGTGGACCTGACAACAGCTTCAGTTGCGACAGGGTGGGCAAACCCTTGAGCGCGATGTCGCGGAATCATGCCGGAAACACATCGCCGACAGTAGCAAAAGGCTCAGGTTTATGGTGCCAGATTGGACGAGAGACATTGACATGAAGTCGGGAGAGCTCCTATAGAACCTTCGCAGAACCTTGTAGATAGAACCTTAACCATCATTTTGGAGCTTCGGACCCTGAACCCTACAATCCAATTCTCACTTTCTGGGCATCGTGCCTATCGCCCTTCTCATTGGCAGGGAACTGGATGCCAGCCATGGCGTGGGCCTCAAAACCTGGCCTGCTGCTTTGGGCCGAGATGCTGGCACTTCATGCAATTCCTACGGTTGATGATATAAATCCTGCATTACCTTAAGGAACCTAAAGTATGGGAATTATGGCATATTCCTTATTATGGGTAATGCAGGATTTATATCATCAACCGTACTGGTATGTACTGGTCAACTTTCCTTGGGCTTATAGGGCACGCCTGCTACTTTGGCGGGGTCGCAACGCAGCCTGAACCCGAGTCAATTGCATGATTCGAGCCGCCAGTTTGCTCGGCCCCGCTGTCCTGATCAAGGGCCTTGAAGTTTGGTGGCACCTCGGATGGCAATCCTGGCTCATTACATCGCGGGTACGATGCATCCTCCATCATATCATGATCAGACTGCAAACTGACTCTACAACATCCTGTCGTGCAGCGGAGGCCCGCACGGCCTGTTCTGGAGGTTCGACCTGAAAAATGCCCGTGAAGGCGGGCTTCTGTGCTGAATCACGTGTTGAGCGCAGTCAGTACAAAGCTTCCCAAGTCCCCAGCAGCACGCGGTGTGTCCGGCACCGGTCCGAGTGTTAGCAGCGCCTTCCGCTCCGGTCCGGTGACATGTATCGACACTGGCTAAGCCAACCTCCCGAACTGCTGTCTACTTTAATTGTCGTTTTACGATGTCCTCTCGAAGTGGCGAGCGGGTGCTGTAGCAGAGACACTGTGCACATGGCCAGGAGGCATACGGAGTCGGCACGCCAGCCGACAGCCCGGAGCATGCACTGCGAGCTTATGCGGGGGAATGCTTGGTGCACAAGCACAGCAGACACAGCAGCAAGGGCAGGAAGCTCAAGACTGCAAAGCGAGTTGAAACCACAATCCCGGTACCCACATGCATGCTACCATGCTGCTTTACGCCTCCATCGAGGTCAGCAACTTCTCCTTACTTGTTGAAGCAAACAAACATCGACTTATGTGGAAGTGACAGTGACCTCCATCACTGCCAACGTAGCTCTTTAAGTCAAGGCTCCAAGAACTCGAAGTGGGAAGGGCTCGACATCAAGCTGGTGTCCTAAGCTCTGGACCAGAAATCATCATATGATATGGCCAGCTGTCTTAAGATGCCACACGTGAGCTCAGGGCATACAGTGTCTTGTCGACATCGTACAGCCTGACACGACGGCAGGCCCTCGCGTCTCCACGAATCCAGTGGGTAAAGAGGAGTCCGTGAGTCTATGCAAGTCAACACACAGCATATGCCAATGCAGGGACTAGATGACAAGCC
Organism: Symbiodinium sp. CCMP2592; assembly: GCA_905221615.1. Taxonomy (NCBI): domain Eukaryota; class Dinophyceae; order Suessiales; family Symbiodiniaceae; genus Symbiodinium; species Symbiodinium sp. CCMP2592. Next base: position 64,922 of record CAJNDT010001324.1, read on the forward strand.
AAAGTGCCTTGCCTCCTCGAAGGTTACAGCGAAGCTGCGTTCACACATTCGGCAGAAAAAAACATGCCAGCAAGCACAGCAGCTGCAGCAAGTGAAGCCACCGAGTTCGAAGATGTCTGGTGACCTCAATATCTTATGACTGGCGCCTTTTGCAGCGCTGCGCTGTTTGTTTTGCGCGGTGGCTACGACAACATTGGACAGCCGAGTACATCCAATGCCGCAACTTGGAGTATAGACGCGCTGCATCTCTCAAACAAAAAAACTAGAGATGATCTGGGCTCCGGTCCACGGCCACTGGTGTGACATCTTCCACTGGTTGTACCTACAAAAACCACACACAGACAGAGAAACCCGCCAACTCCTTATCAGGAGATCAGCATGCACAAATCACGACAATTCCATCGATCCCAGACTGTCCTTCACGTGTGCAGTGTGTACAGCCGCAGCAGAAAACAGCCAAACTTTCGCGAACATGAACTCGCACTCATAGATGACATGTGTGTACATGGGGGTCATCATCAGTGTTAATGCCTTTCTGCCTCCCGCAAATATAGGAACATGCGTGTTTGCAGGGGTGGATGAACGGATGAGTGTCAATCGATTAATACCGTAGTACGGATGGATGCAAATATGCATGTATGGATGGATGTGTGTATGTAAACTATATACTGTATACAGTATACACACATCCATCCATCCATCCATCCATCCATGTATGCATATATATATACACACATATTTTATGCATACTTATATATATATATATATATATATGTACATTACTTTATGTGCATATTTACATACACACGATATTCCCATACTCACGCATGTATACATACCTATATCTAGAGAGCATGATCTGCACGACAAAGCTGTTGGGTCAGCCATCGCTATAGAGTTGTGTGTTCGGAAGGCCATTGAATGCCAGGACTACAGGGTTCTGTCTTCGGAAGGTCCGCTGCAGTCTCAGCACACTCTTCCAATGCCGGCTGTTCCGGCTGTTATGCCGTTCCATCGCAACGTCGCTAGTTTTTCCTGCCGTTTACAAAAGCCTGACAATTCATGCCGGATCTGACTCGAGTAGGTCGATTCTGAGCTTTCGGTATGAACGGGATCTACACCAACCACCTTCGGTTACAGGTTTCTTAACAAAGTCAGGTTCCTACAGTCGTTGTTCCACTCGCCTTGTTGAGGAGTGCCAAGGCGTGGATCGAGGAGAAGATGTCGGACTGCCGGAACGAAAGGGACGATGAAAGAAGCGCAGGGCTTTGCACTTTGAACCCTGCCCGAAAAGCATGCGAACCCAGCAAGCGGTGCTGGGGCCGTGGCCACAAAAGGCTTGTTGATCAAGTTATTGCTACGCCCCTCGGCAATGCCCACCAAGAGGTCCTGAGCAAACAGCCCCTCTGACTCTAGTGACGTTGAATTGCTAAGTATCAAAATTGTTGCGACCGGCTGCATGTCATTTCTCCAAGGTTAACTGAGCTAACGGACCCTTGCAGCCAGAAGAACTGCCAATGTAAGGGGACCCTCCCCACTACTGGACTGTAGCTGGGGATGTTGCGAGGCAGCTGGCATAGTACACCAGCCTCGGGAAGTCGGAGAGTCGGAGAGCTCAGGTTGCTCTCTCTACCACCGATCCTCTGTTACCACTATCAGAGCCCGGGCGTCTCTCTGCTCTCCGAGGCTGGAGCTCGCCGTCCTGCGGCCTCCATCCTTCGAAGCACAGATAAGCCCTCCGGTGCGATTCGCGGTGCCAGAGAGCTGGGGTCGAAGCCGTCTGGGGATGGGCGCTTCAACATCTCCTGTTGCCAACATGCAGCATGTTTCAGAGGGCTCCGTGAGCTCTTGGGACAGGCGCAAGTCGCTCTACTCTCATCCCTGCGCTGTCCGTGGAGGTGAAGTTCTGAATGAGCTGTCGAACACGATCCTCGACAGTCAGCGAACATATGCGAACATGTGACATCATGTCGCAATCGGAGCATGCGGACTTAGTCGGCTGCCAGCATCAAGCCAGCATTCATCAGGTTCTTACCGTTGTGCTTCTGGAGGCACTGCAGGCAGGTTGTGAAGTCAGGCGACATGGAGCAAGCGTCGGCGCGGCTTCCGGCCTCGATCACAAGGATCTGGTTCCTCGATACACCTTGGGAACCGACCTCGGCACTTCAGTAACAGCTGTGCCCTCCCGGGTTGAGTGTGATGCACTACTGCAGGTACCGGGGCGTTTCTCCTCTTTGTCATCTGGTACTGCCTCGGCTGCCTGGCTAAAAGCCGGAGGCAGGCTCAAGAGCCACTCAGCTCCATCACTCCTCGAAGGCCCTGCAAATCCGCTTGTGTCGCCGTGCCGCAGGATTCTGTTCCTCACTGGAGCCAAGTGCTGATCTTGGTGAGACCCTGCGACTTTCGGCACCATGCAGCTTCCGAGGCACATGTTGCGGCCGATCTCCACTTGCAACTTACGTAGACTTGGTATAAATCTCTGTTCCTTTAGCCCTGGGGCTGCACAGCCCGGTCCAGAACGTGGAGTCCACGACTCCCAGGATTTAATCCTGAGCCGTGGCTGAATCACTCTTGGCCTGGTCCCGATCTCATTCGCCCGAGGCCATGAGGTACTCGACCTGCCACCAGGGGTCTCCGCACTTCAGCTGACTGTTGCAAGGGGTCTTGCTGACAGGGTGCTGCTCTTTCCACATTTCCACTGCAGCCGTCCAATGCATTTCGCGCTTGGGTGGCCGTAAAGCCCATGCCCACGAGAGTAGCAATCTTCCTCAATATAGACAGAGCCCTCTGGCTCATGTCACTCATGTCTGCTTGATCGTGCCTCTTTGACTCCTGCTCTCCCCAGATCCTATGAATCCCATACATTTGCATCCCAGCATCTCGTCCATGGCACTTGACACAGGTGCCGTCGGTGTCGGCTGTGCCCGCGGGGGCGGGGAACGAGGGCTCGTTGGAGGCGCGGGCTCGGGCGACACAGTTGACCTGTGAATGCTGCATTTTCTGTCGTCGAAGGCGTCTCTAACCTGGAAAATTGAGGCCCCTGCAGCAGCAGCTGCATCGCTTGGTCAAGATTGCCTGCACATGTAATGTGCTAGTCCAGAAAAGGCAAGGGAGCTCGGACTTTGCACACTCTGTGCCGCGTCTGTCTCTGTCGAGCAGCCGTTGGTCGCTTCCAGAGCATTCTTCGCAGCAACCTCCTCAAAGCCCATATCCTGTAGAGAAGCTGGGCCAAAGCAATGATCAAAAACTCCCATCTAAGCAGGGAGGCTGGGTTCCTCTCAGCACAGCCACATGCACAGCTGCGCAGAGCCGCTATAGTGTCATATAGTGTCTCCTTGAGAGTCTTGACGTCCTCTTTTCTGGGCTTCGAAGCTTTGGGCTTTGGACCTCTGACGACACATCAGCGCAAGTCAGTGCCAGAGCGCTCCGAAGAGAAATCGTGCTCAGCATGTAAACGCTGCTGAGGCTAGGCTGGTTTTCAAGTTCTGATTCATGCTTTGATGGCCCACCTGCCAGCTTCGTGTTGTCGGTCAGGCGAGCCGGTATCTCAGCACCTTTGCCATCAAAGCCGCGCACCATCCAATGATATTTGACATATGCTTCTAGTTGATTCTAGTTCCTGCATGCCGCAAGGGTGCTTGGCACCAGTGCTGGTACCACGTCCCTGGTTTCAGTCGAATCATCTCCTGCGGGGAGTTCTGGCTGCTTGAAACACGCGAACAGCAACGTGTGGAACATCTATCGTCGATCGCGTCTGCGGCCCGAGATCTCGTCTCCTGACCCGTTGCCACCTTCAAGCATGGAAACAGCTCAGATCTTGGACCAAGCTGTCTGACTAGAAAAACAGTCCAGCCAAGGGACAGCATGGATCTGAGAGGACCTCAGGCTTCTCTTGGTTTCAACGTCCTTAACCAAATCTACACAACTTCTGAGCTGCAGGCAGAGCCCATGGCGAGGGGCCCTCCTTCTTCGCGTGTGCCAGACTCTCTGAAGCTGCCGGGGAGGTAGCCCAGATGCAAGGCCGCAGGCCGCAGGCAGTGCAACGAAGGCTAGGGCAACATGTCGTGGGATGCATGGAGAGTCATGCAAGCTGGCATCTGATCACTCAATTTCAGTCCTGCTCGAATAGAGAGATGGTGGCTCTGCTGGCACTATGCAAACTAATTTCATGGAGACGTGGGGCAGGGTCCGGTGTCTTTGGCCGCCGCCCTGCCCAGCTTAAGCAAATATCGGGGCTAAGTGTTGAACCAGCTCGTTGCCGGTCCTGGTCCTATAGGCCCAACCTTCCGGGGCGGGTGAAACGAGCACCAGCTACGCAGCTGTTCGGCATGAATGCTCACAACGCATCAGTGCCAAAGACACGCGGAGGTGCAAAGATAGGAAATCTGCACCCCAATGTCATCCGTATACTGTGTCTGGTGCGCGGGTAGTTTTCCTTCTTCCGCACCTCCACTACAAGAAGAAACTGCGTCCTGCTTTGCTTCATGACGCTTGGGTGGTGAGATATTCGACCTTGCAAGACACACGGCGAGTCCAAGCCCAGCTACAGAAGCGAATCCGAAACAGCCCTAAACAGCCTTCCGCCTTAAAAACCATCAGATCCTGCAGATCTCAACCCTGAAACCCTGAGCTTTGAACACTTGGCTTACCAGGTCTGGCTAGCTTTGATATCCCAGAGGCAGCTCGCTCCAGGTTGCCGCTGCAACCATCGAGGGCATCACGGGCCTGGACCTCAGTGAAGCCCATGCCAACCAGGGTGTCCACTTTCCTCGGTGCACACATGGGGCTTTCAGAACAGAAGCGGCGCCCTTAAATGGTCCTTCTGAAAAGTCGGTCCTTAGCCAAGGTATCCGGAAAATTACAGAACCTCACAACTAGCGAGGCAGGTGCAGGATCGCCAGCTCACAGCTCTCTCGTGCTACAGTACACTACAAAACACTATTCCCTCCGACTCGTGTCTGAAGGGAGAAGCAGAATCTCTTTAGCACCGAGCAGCTCCGAAAGAGGGTCGACCTCCGGCGTGACGTGGTTCACAAGCTGTGTTGATGATGTGGGTGTCACAGCTATAGGCTATAGGCTTGGTTTGCTCTACAAGTAATGGCCAACCATAGACCACACCAAAACAAACGGAAAAACTGCACAGAGAGGCTTCACAACTCCGCACAAGGAGAGTTGGCTCGGGCCTTTCCACTTTTGACCCACACTGGAAACTAGTCTCGTTCATCTCCGGCATACTAGTTACTAGTAGCAGACAGCATTCGAGACAAATGCTTGCGGCAACACACCTGTCTACAGGCTTTCTCAAGGCCTCCTACTCCCTGGCTTTGTGTGGGTGCCTCTGCTGGGGGCGGTGGTGGCGGCGGAATCGCCATCTCTGGGGACTCGGCAGCAGCACTCCTGCAGTCGTGGAGGGGCTTTGCCAAGCTTAGACCATCGAGTTTGAAGCTGTGGGCACGAGGCACGAGTCTATCGAGTCGCTTGCCATCGTTACAGTGCTTTCCCTGCTGAGGAAGGGGCGCAAGTAACAGCTGGGTTGCTTGGTCCAAGTTGCCTCGGAAGCAGCGACATGGCGACACGTGCCACAAAGCCGCTCTTGAACCAGAATCTCGACGCTCCCGTCCAAGGAAAAGCTTGGTGTCCGAGATGCCATTGCAGGCTTCAAGCGCATTTGTTGCGGCCACTTCTTGGAAGCCCATATCCTGCTATTTGCAGGACAGGTGGTCGATGTGTGCCACTTCAAAAGGTCGTGCACCGAGACTGTCCTTGAGGTGCTGTACATCCTGCGGCGACACCCTGGCGGGTCTCGTGCCTCAGCATCTGGATAACTCCAAGTCGGCACGGCCACACTCATAACCCCAATGAGCTTTTGCAGCCATGACACCTGGTAACAAGTCGGGAGCGACGTTCCTGATCTCGTCTTCTCCTGCGCCCGCGGAGTCACCCTGCAACGGTATGCAAACGGATGTACCCAAGAAACCAGACCGGAATTCTTCGCCCTTCTCTCCTGTGGTCTCGCCACCTGGGAGCCGAGAAGCTGAACCAAGTTCAAGCTCAGGCGTCATCAGGAGGGTGGACAAGCAAAGGCAAGAAAGCTGAAGAGGCACCGGTTTCGTATGAATGGAGAAGTCAGTACTTCGCGGGCACAGGAAAAAGCTGTTCGTTTCGATGTTTCACGCAGGCTGCTGACAGGGCCAAGCTTCAAGCCCATTTGCTTGCACATGAATCCTCCTGCGACCAGGCCACAGCAGGTGTCCGACAGCGTCGCAGCCATGTCTGACATCGCCTGTCCACGGAGTCACACGTCTGGTCGACAGCATCCTTCAATTTCTCTCTGTATCCAAGTTCTCGGCTTGTCCCATGGTTCAAAATTGCAGGAGCTGGGCGGCAGATTGCTGGGCCAGTCAAAAGTGCTGCAGTCACGGACAAGCACCCATGCCGGAGACACTGCAGCAACGTGCAAATATCCAACCCAGCATGGCGGTACAGTAAATTCCTGAGCCATGCAGCTGAGGGAGACACAGCGACGATGCTGCTTAAGAAGAACGTGTACCAAGGCCTCGATGGAAACGAAGGCAAGGAACAAATTCCTACTCTTCGATGGTCCGGCAGGCTCCGGGCACATAGCGCCCTGCACGCTTGGTCCGCACCTCGTCAACCAACACGAGGGAGAGAAGTGGAGCAGCTTCTCGATAGATAAACTTCTATAGGGCTATATATGAACTAACCTTGTAACGTAAATCTACACACACAACTAGATACATACATAGGTTTATGTATGTGTGCATGTGTGCCAGGGCTCTCACCATTTGATTGCCGAAAGCTTCGATCAACTCCTGCAGCTGGAACTGTGTCTCTGTCGGGACTTGTGCGATACTTCTTCTCTGACCTCTGCATTTAGGTCCACCACTATGACAGCTGCCAAAGGAATTTGCTCAATCGTGATCCGTTGCCGCAAATTGCCTCGGGCACCTGTTCGCAGTTCGTCAGGTTGCCACCTCGACATCCAAGATCCGCTCTTATCAGGAAGGACGCAGAGAAGTAGAGCTGCCGGACGTCCGAAAAAACAACTGTGCACCATGTGGATCACAGCATCTGCTGCCGCTACAGCAAGCATCTCAGGGATCGGCGGAAAATCTCTGCGACCAGCGCTGCACTCTCAGGAAAATCGTCCTGATCAACGTGCATGCAAGCTTACACAGTGCGAAGGATGTACGCATATTGCACAATCCTCGTCCAAGACCTTTGACAACCCCGGGAGGAAGTCCATAAAGACACCTGCTGCGCCACTCACAGCCACTGGCGGCGAACTGCTCTGCACAAGAAAGCAACATCAGGAGATTGGAAGTGGAGCCGGCCTTGATTCTTGGGGTTGTTGCGACAGAACGCCGTCGCAATCTTAGAGGGCAAGACATAGCAACAAACGACTCTCTCTTGTCTTGCACCAGGGGCCGCTCCTGCATGTCCCCGCACTGACGCAACAAGGTCCCAGCACGTCCCCGGCTCTTTCTTAAACAAACGTGCCCAGTCCGATCCTGTCCGTGTGTTGCGTCTGTCACAGAGCGATGCACAATCCCTCGGGTTCATACGCATGCATCGAAGGGCTCTAGCTAGCTCCTGCCCGATGCTGCTACAGCAAAGCACTTCCTTGTAAGCTACTGAGCAGATGAAGCTGTTTATGCCTTTCATGGTGACCGATGCATTCGCCTCGGCCCCAAGCCGTCCCCTTTTGGCCCATTCCTTCCCCCTGGGCCCGCCCCCCCCTCCTCCGCCCCTTCCACCCCCGTTCCTCCCGCTTCCAATATTGTCAACTTTTCGGGGCGTGAACTGCTTGCTGACCCTCCCATGCCATGGCATGCGAGCTTCACGCTTGCATCAGGGGCTGCGCTTTCTCCCTACACGCTGCGGGTTAGGGCTCTTGGCGCTTATTGTTTAAGCTTTAAGGTTTGTGGTTTCGAGTTTCGGGTTTCAGGCCTGTGGGCCTTGATCCTGTAAATAGGGCTTGTGGCTCCTTAATTTAAGTTACAGAGATCTATAAGGTGCCTATGGTTTCGGCGCTCACACTCGGACAATCCAGGCGAGGCATGTGGTTCGGAGTCGTACAAAGTGAGACATCTCTAAGAGGGAGCATCAGAAACTATCACAACTTGGGAACAGATGAAGTAACTGTGCGAAGTGACCCTTCCTCAGCCTAGGCCCTTACACGCCCAAGACACTATAACTGCAAGGGCCTAGACATCTGCACTAGAGAGACTCATCCTGAATGAAGAGTCCCGGGGATCGGCATTTACCAATCACAGCGGAATACACTAGTTAGCATTCCCAAACAACACGTTACCGATGGTTTTCTCCATCCACTAGAGCGCTCTGTCAAACGCTGCAAGGTCTCCCTTGACCATCGCCACGGAGGTCTCCGAGATTCGCTGTGCGTAGGCCGAGAAGGTGCACCCCTTGAGCGCGAAGATCTTCTTGTGGCCCGTGACCTGCTTGAAGTCCTTGATGAAGGCCTCTGGGAGTAGGATTGGGAACAGGCCTGATTTGCTTAAGCTTGCTTGCGCCGCTTTGGCACTGTCCTGTGCCGACTTCGTGCTCGTGATCGCGCTCGGTTTCGACCAGCTCAGGATCAGTTCGGCGTTTTCCGCCGCGACCGCTTCAGCATTGTGGATTAGGGAGCTTATCCCCTTCACCACCGAGATGTTTGGGTTGGAGGTGTTCTTGGTCACCAAGCCCAGGTAGAGGGCGACACTGAACACCGTGGATCGCAAGGTGTTGTGGGTGAAAGAGCCACCGGACTGCGCAGCAAAGGCAGAGTTCTCCTTCAGCTTCGTGAGGACGTGCTGAAATGCGGAGATCGCGCCGGCCGCCACCGACCTTTTGGCCTTGTCACTCAAGACGCCCTTGCCGACCAGCGCCTTCAGTGTGGACATCGGGAATGCCTGCATCGAGGCGAACAACTCGTACGACAAGAGCGACGTGAAGTTCTTTGATGCAGCGAGGCCCAAAGCGACGCCCGCGTCTTTCGCCGGATTTGCACCCTTGTAACCGACGAGGTCCTGAAGGTCCTCAAAAAGGCGCTCGATGGCGCGGTCCTCCCCTGTGTCCTCCTTCAAAAGCTGGTCGAGGGCCACGATTGCCTCCTGTACTACCTTCTTCTCCTCCTTCTTCGTCTTCTGCGCCATGTCGGATGACAGAGACCCCGTGCTGAAGTCCTCGACCGACCTGAAGAAGCAGCTTAGTACAGAATGCATGAAACTCCCCCAGCTTTGTGCACCTGCTTGAGCCAAAATGGCTACGGTGGTTTAGGGTTTCAGGGTTGTTAGGGATTTGGGTTCAGTGTTTAGTCAGTAATTGTTTGGGGAACAGGGTTTAAATAGGGATCCAGTTTAGGGCTTAGCATTCAGGTTGTGGGGCTTGGTTGTTAGTAGGCTTCAGGGGCTATGGATTAGTGAAAACTCTATTGGAAGAATCACATCCTGGAATTTGTGCTTCACACGTTACTGCTACAGTCCTTATGTTCGTTTGAATGAAGAACTTGCGGCGTATCTGGGCCGATTTCCACACGGCTTGCTGGTGGCGTGAGTGTGATAACGAGAAGTATCTCAAACGTGGAAAGCCGTTACAAAAGCTCCTGAAATTGGCACGCTTTCTGGGAGTGATGTCGCCGCATTCTCATCTCTACAGTATGTGGAATTTTCAGCTGGGTAGGCTTTCGGGTTGCGGCTTTCCCGAAACAATGCACCACAGCGGGGCCGAGGTGGACGATGCGAAGCGTTTAAAATTAAGCATGTCTCCGCGCTTGCTGAGCCCTAGCCTGTTGACTGGGATGCACGCGCTGCAAACGATGGCAGTCAGTCGCCGATGGAGGAGTCGACTCTCGGGATTTGTGTCCTGGAGCCATCGCACCAAGGTGTTTTCAGTGTTTCGGCACGCATGCGAGGCATGGTCGTGACGGTGTGGTTCGAGGCGATACTTACGAGCCTGTGAAACTGTGAATAACAGCTTGGGGCCCAAGACAGAATTGAGCAAGCTTAAGGATGCCTGACTGAATTGAAGAATGAATCGGGGTCCTGCCAGTCGAGCATTAACCAGTATCCAGCGATCGAGACGAAGTCGGTGTGGATCAGCATGTCTTGGACCATCCGGCCTTGCGAGGCAGGAAGTCTTCCGATAGCCTGTCCCGTCTCGGGTGCTCAGGTGCCTGCCTGAAGCTGGGGCGTTTCCGGAACACGCTTTCTGCAAGCGCTTGCCTTGCCACCGTCTGTCAGGTCTTGAGGCACTCGCTGGCATTCCTCCCATGAGCCCGCGGAGGCTGAGGAGTGAGCCGATCTCCTCCAGCTCGTTGAGAGGTTTCCGGTCTGAGATGGAAAACTCGTCCTGCACAAGCGGAACCTTTAAACACAGCATCATCCTCCTCACCAAAGAGCTTTACAGCGACGAGATCAACAGTCAGAACACCAACAGCTACAACATCCTTACAACAACAAACAACAAGGAGCAGCTTCCAGGGGTCCTCGCAGCTCCAGTTCTCGAAACTGTAGAGAATCTTGCTCATCTGCGCCACATCTGACTTGAGCTGCTGCCTCAACCGGTCCAATCCCCATGGGAAGGACGCAGCCACACTCTAAGCCGCGACAGATTTCGCACAAAAAGCCATCATGAAAGAACTGACGCACCTAGTCCTGAGGCCCGCTCATTAAGGCATCCTGCTGCTCTGTCAGAAGCGTGACCTCCAGACTTACGAAGCCTTAGAAAGCTTTTTAAAGGAGACTTGAAGAAACTGATTAACAAATTGGTTGGCTAACAGCAACTTGCACTTAAACTTTTGTGCCTTCTCGAGCTCCTCCAGGAAGTCGCCTGCAGAAAGTGCTTGCCAAGCAATCAGGGATCGACAGCACATCGACACGGGTCTGGTGGTGCGCCATCCTGGCGGCGATTGTCGAAGGAGCAGCGCATGTGTAACTAAACCAAAAGCAGTATCGGCCATGGCCGCCTCTTTCCCCTGTCTTGTCTGTACTACAAGTAATCGTGGGAATGCAGCTGCTGTGGAGCAACATAGGTTCACGACGGCATCCGCCTGCCGAATAGCTGTTTCCACAGATCAGCTCCAACGCCAACGGGAGTATCTTCCCGTCCTCGTCAGGTATCGCGCGCAAGGCAGGATTGCTTCGCTGCAACCGCTTGACTCCTCGTACATCAGCAAGTCGATCAGCATGGCCTGACTATGACACCGTCACCAACTCGGCTGGCCATCCGAAGTGCTGACATGCTGTGTAACACAAAGCTCAGAAAAAGACCTGGCACGGTTGAAACTGCTCCAAAGTCTAAGTGCTTTTTGCCAAAGATTCTGGTGCTCAGGCCACGGCATTCGGTGACCGCAAGCCAGGCTGCGAGAAGGGCATGACTGGGTGGTCCATGACCGCAATTACCTTTCCACAGCGCTTTTTTGTTCTTGTGCTTTCAAATAAAAAGATGAAAAGCTTCGAAATGTGAGTACACCAGGGACAGGGCAGTGTCGACCATGGCAGCCAAGGGGATGTGCCCCTGTGCAAACTCCTGAAACCTCGGCTCTCGAGACTCGACTGGACGACTGGACGTGCTTCAACCGTTGGTCGCGGCAGCCGGCGTTCTTTCCCATTGAATGGCTGGGCATCTGAGTCTTGGTCACCGGCTTGACGAGAACCTGGGATATCTGCACATCTAAGCCTCAGTGCAAGGTCTCCGCAGCAGCCGACTCCTACCTCAACCATTAGATCTCCTCAAGGTTTTGACGTGTAGATCTCCTCAAGCTAAGCTCATGTCCCAAGCTTCGGAGCTGAAGAAGAGCTTGCGCGATACTGACCTGCGTAGTCCGGCATGTGCCATCTCGTTCCAAATTCACAACCGTGTGTGACGCATGTTCTTTGTCAGTGCAACGTGCAGCTTCCCAACGGGACGCAGCACAGTCCTCATGCATGCCACATGCCCTCACACCAGAGGCAGCCCAGGCGTCATGTATATGAGCATAAGAGACGTTTTTCACACTTCGAGTGCAGCATTTCGCATTACGGATGAATTTACCCAGCAATGTATGCACTGACGCAGGCAATCGCATGCGCGTGAGCACACAAAGCTGGGAGGGTACAAGTCTCCGCACGAGCCTTGGCAGAAAGCTGAGCTCGGCTCGGGCTTTGATATCACATTCGGGAGTCGTGCAGCAAAGCTTCATAGCTCGCAACATCGATCGGACCACCGCCTGTCCTCCGGCCCACACGAGATGGTTCAGCGGTCTTGGGCGATGACTTCAGTGACATACTGTCAGCCTGCCCCTCACAGAGCTGTGCTTCCAACTCCGCGACTCTGGCCTGCAAGCGCTGTAGCTGACTCTCAAAGAATGCCGTTAGCTTCACCACCGGAAGCTGCCGATTCTCGTCTGGCTCTAAGGGATTCGCTTTGTAATCCAAAAGCAGTTGAGCCAGCCGCCCGTAGCCGTGAGAAGTCACGATGTGCAGGGGGCGTTGCTCGACCGGCTTCAGCATTGTGCATCGTGGATCGCACCGACCAACTTCCAGAAGGTGCTGTGCGATTTCTGCTCGATTGAAATGGCATGCTGCGCAGAGTGTAGACTGCAGAATCTGGTCGACAGCTTCTGCTGCCGATCCTCGACACAGACGTAAGAACTCATTAATGGCCATGTTCACCAAGGTCGCCGCAACATCTGGGAAGCGTTGAGGGACTACGAGAGGCTTATCAGCCTCGTGTTCTGCAAAGGGGGAAGAAGGACCCGCCATTAGCTCCGTCACAACTTCAGCTCTGGAACCTATCGATCGATCAGGAAATCCCCTGGTGATGTAAAACGGACAAACCATTCGATCCGGATCAACCGTTTGAAGGAGGACAGCCAAGATTGCAGGAGACCATCCCTGATCTGTCCGAAAGGTCACGGGATCGTTTCCTTGAGCTTCTGAGGCTGGGCCACTGTTCAAGCGCTCACGGGCGGAATCCTGGCGGTCTGGGCGAACCGCGCGCTGCGTCTGCGCTCCAGAGCGACTGAAGGAGCCCTCCTTCGTCTCCTTCTGAAGGTCCTGCCAGGGCGAAGCGCCCCTGCCAGATAAAGGGGGGCGACTTGTGCTTAGGCGCACTGGCTGTTGATGGGCAGAGCGCAGAAGGGGCATCAAAGCTTTCACCATGGTGCTGGATCCACGGCAAATTGCAAGATGAAGCAAGGAAATGCGCTTGTCGGGTCCGCTCCAGGTGTTCTCAGCTGCATCCGGCAATGCCAACGAGCAGTGCTTCAAGAATGCAAACCCCGGGAAGTCAACTAAGGCCATACGCATCAGAGGGTCTGCCCCGTACTCCACTAAAACCTGTACGACTTCTGGAGAACAGCGAATCACAGCGAGGGAGATCGGCGACCACGACGTTCCGTCTCCTCTCCGATCTACGTCGTTGATGCTCTTTCTGGCGCCTTGCCGGCACAGCTCGCGCACCAGTTCGGCATTATCGCTCCAAACAGCATGAAGCAGGGCCGTCCAGCAATGCCGGTGCGTCATGGTGTGGAGTGACCTGGGAGCTTGCCTCAGCAGGAGCTGGCAAGTCCGCGCTTGGCCTCCAAATGCAGCCACATGAAGGGGCAGCAAGCCCTTGTCTAAGTGACGGCCCTCTACTCTCTCAAAGCCGGCGCCGACAGAGGCTATGCTTCCGGCCGAGGCAAACTTGTTCAGGTGTGGGGAGCTGACATGGAAGTCACCAGTCGATGCCCAAACGTTAGCTTTTGCCTTCAGGAGAGCGCTGCAAACCTGTGTCATGCCACGGGCCGCAGCCACATGCAGAGGTGTCCAATCATAAAATCCGGCATGCTTGGAGAAAGCATTCAACTCAACATCTGGCATCTGCTTCAGAATCCAGCAAATCAAGGAGGCACCTTGCTTGGAAAGCCGATCGGTCACACACAACGCCACCAGATGCATCAAGCCCCACCCGTCCTGCAGTGTGCCCTCATGCAGGCTGCCAGCCTCTTCCAGTAGCAGCTTTGCTATATGATCATGACCGCTATAGCAGGCACTGTGCAAAGCAGTCCAGCCATCTTTGACAAAATGGGCAAAGACATCGGCACCCTGGGGAAGCAACAGCCTCGCCATCTTCACGTTTGCCAAAGCACAGGCTGCCCTAAGCGGCGTCTGGAGATTGATAGGCTCCTGCAAATTTGCGAAATTCACATCTGCCCCATGATCAATGGCCACATCGATACCAGAGATCTCGTTCGCCTTCACGCAGGACAACAAGCGCAGGTTGGCGGCCAGCTGGTCCTCTGAGACATAGCTGGCTACCATCTCCTGTGAAGCCTGCTCACTGACTGTGCAGTGCACGGTCGATGCATTTGTCGCACAGCTACACGGAGGTTCCTATACAAACGCTTGGAGCCGATGGATGACGGACATTCAGCAATCGCTACGAGTACCTCCCTGGACTTGGCCCTGTCGCCTTCAAGCCGTGCCCAAAGATCACCCAAAAGATCTGATCGGGCCTTGGAGTTTACGACAGTGATGTTTTCGTCACCTTAGGGACACGGCAAAAGAGCAGGAGCATACGCATGCAATGTGCTAAAAAGACGATGCCGGCTTAGGTACGTGCACTGGAGGAATCGGCGCGCCTGTGACCAGCGGTGGACAGGAGCGTGCTAAAGAAGATTGCTACAAAGCGCTGCTGAAGTCTGATCGAGGGGTCACAAATCAAGCAATGAAGTATTGAAAATCATCAAGCGTGTGCGCCCGGCCGAATCGTTCGTTGGCGGGCGACGCACACCGCTTGCAGGCACCTGTACGTTAGGAAAGGCAAGCTTTCACGACTCGTTCATATCATAAGTTTGCAGCTCAAGCTGCCATTGCCTGTGCAGCCCCGTGCCAATTCGATCCAATTCGACCCAGGTGCCTCTGCACCAACACCAAGGAGCGGCGACCTTATCAAGCGACAGGACTCTCCCATCGTACTATCGAGTGCCTCTTGGCATCTCGGCAGCTGGCCGCTCGGGCGACTGTCCAAGAGTCCCTTCGATGCCTCACATGCAGTCACGCAGGCCACACCAGACCGCCTCGTGAAGGGGGTCGTTATGCGGGGGAGGGGGGGACACTAGCACGGGCTTGTACAAGTAACGGAGTGTCGGCCGCCGAGAGTGAAGACTGAACCTAGCAACACGAACAGAACAACCGCAGCGGGAGGCGCGGCCCTTCAACCCAAGCGAAACACTGCTTTTCGCACAGATGTATGGCCCAGCGATGCTGTTATTCGCGGAGCCTTAACCAGGTTCTGGCTCGGGCGTTAACATGAAAAACTTGGTGGTACCACGACACACTCCATCAGTGCTAAATTGGTTGCCATAGTTTACAATACCCTTAAGATGCAGTGGTTTTAAAGGCGTGCTTTGCAAGGCATGAGCCCGGCTGATGGGCGAGGGCGCCTCCGAGCCGTGAGCTTGGGTGGGTCTTTTCTGGCACAAGACATCACCCGAGAGCTGGCATTTCTACCCAGGCCGAGCCAGGCTCCAAGCGCTGCTTTTCGCCCAGGGCCTGCATGGCTGCAGGCTGAGTTTAAGAAGCCTCTGTGATGCACCCCAAACTCCAAAATCCGATGATTCGATGCACCAGCTCCAGTGGCTTTGGAATCGTCCGCAAGCAGAGTCGGAGTCGGGTCTCTGCTACAACGAGCCCTATGCGGGAGTTTCGGAAAATAGGGGACTTTGACACAACCCTAAATCAAAACAATATCCTTGACAGCGGGAACATGGGGGAACTCTGCAAAGCGACCCCCATTTCTGAAACTCTCCCTCGCCCTTGACGCATACGAATCATCGAATCGCTCAGCCAGATGTGGCGCTTGCCGCAGGAGTCGGGCCAGCTTTCGCTGCTGCGACGAGCTTCGGCATCGCCTTGACCATGTCCGTACATGCATGTTAAACATGAACTGTAACAAGCAAACATGCGGACGTACGTGTATATATATATATGTATATGTATATATACACACACACACACACGCCTGATATGGATATAGGTACGAGTGTATAGATAGTTAGCGAAGAACCAAACATATCTATATTTACATATGGGCTCATAAACGACATAATTGACTATCAACATCATAATCATCATCGCGATCACCGCCGTCATCATCATCATCATCATCATCAGCATCATCATCGTAATCACTGCCATCACTATCATCATCATCATCATCCTCGTCGTCCTCGTCCTCATCCTCCTCCAGATCGTCATCTAGCGTGACTGTCGGCATCACCATCAACGGCTGAGGGATAAAACAAACCAAAAGGGATCAAATCAAATGTCTGGACCAAACACAATCCAAAACAGGGATCAAACATCATATCTCCTGGAGGATATCTCAAGCGGGCCAAGTTTCGGATCCAAACAAAATCAAAAGACCGTGAGACGCGGTGACAGGCCAGACTGCTTGGGGTCGCAGTAGTACAGGCCGTAGCAGTGTGCGTTATCCGCAGAAACAGCAATAATGACGGCAAAGGTTACTAGTAACAGCGACACCAAACGTGTGTCGTGTTTGAATGTAAAATTGTATACATGCAGGTACATATTGTACATATATATATATGTGTGTGTATGTATGTCGCATTAGTAGACTTGCCTGCGTTCCATAAACTGACTTCTGTTGGTGGCGATCTGCAACCATGAATGAATACAGATCTTCCAACACTAGCATGATGTCATGCGTAGTCTTTGTGCCAAAGACTATGTTTCGTGAATCGCTATGCTTTTATCTATCCCCGGGCTATCCCGGGCTAATAGGGAATAGCAACCTGAAATCTTCAATGTTCAAGAAACGAAATATTCGAATTTCGAACTCGCTGTGAATTTTTTTATGGTCTAGTCTAGATGTTAAAACAACCCGTGTTCAGGCTCATGTCTTCAGTAAACCGCACTTTAAAATCCACGTGCACGTAAATGTGCACAGAGCATGCACAAGTTTGGAGCTGACGGTTTAAGGAGAAGCTTTCGAGGTAGGTCTTGGGGCGATATCGTATACACATACATGAAATTTAATGAGGTATAATGAAATCTAGTGACATGCCAGGACATCTAGTGAAACGTGATTATGCATGTACGCATGTATGTACGTATGTTTGCATGTATGTATGAGTGTTGTACTGTCTGTTCCTTCCTGCCTTTCTCTTTGTTCTTTCCTCCCCTTTCTTTCTTAAGAAGAGAAAGACAAGTAAGAAGAGAAAGACAAGTGTTTGAAATTTTGAAGCTGCAAATACTGTCATTGGCAGCATTTCAAAGTTTTCTTTTTGCTGATCCCTACCCGATTTTTTGTGCATATCCCACCATTCAGGCGAATAACAGTGATAACTCGAGCAAGAGTAAGACCGGGCATGCTGAGCTGCTCGAGAAGCCATTGTTATCAATAATGATGACCAGCTAAGATATATCGGTAGCTACGTAAGCAGGTAGGCAACTAGCTAGTAGTACTGTGTGCCGGGAAACGAGGGCCGATGTTTGAACAAGTTTGTGTGGCAAACTTGCTCATCTTGATGACATTTTTGAGGGGGGGGGGAGGGTTGGGCAAGATGGCACGCAGGCTTGGTCATCTCTGGTTGCACCACTTGCAGGTAGGTACTGTAGTCTGTCGTTCGGTAGGTAGGCGCCATGCATGCATGTACGAACTGAGGTGCGAACAAGACCTGTGCGGTGGCAACCATTTATCTAGGAGTATGTGCTAGATCTAATCCTTAACATTTGCTGAATGCTCCGTGGTCACACTTAGAGTTATCTTGAAAAAGCCTGCTATCAAGCTGCTATCATAACTCAAAGGAAGCCTGCAAGCCTTCGGTTGATTCTGGAAGATCACGGACCACAGTGACAGGTCAAACAGGCTGAAGCCATGATGGAGCAAGTCTCAAATGGCCCACAGCTGACGTATCCCCTGTATACAAAACCATGCTGAAACGTTTCCGGGTGGATGGATGTCTGAAGACTGGTCGGGCGGCTGATGTGGCATAGCCGCGCACGCGGTTCTCCGCAATGTTGCGCTTGGAGTCTGTGCTGAGATCGTAGCCTCCTTCGATTTTTTTCTCACCTCGATTTATATGGCATTGCAGACACGGCAGCTTGTGAATGTGAGCCCAGCCCACTGCTCCCGGCCTCGCATTGTTGCGTCTCTGATGAAGACGATGGCCCGCCACCAGGTCCCTGGCGGAAACTCCTGCGAGACTGTTGAGCAGAGGGTGACGCAAGATCTCTGAAGACTGATGACCTGGCCCTCCATGTCCCTGCCCATCCCCTGAACATAGCCAAGCGGCCGAGTTTGCACACCTAGTGCACAAAAGCTTCACTCAGCTTGCAACTCGCCAAGATGCTCTATGCAGTGGATCTCCACCTTCACGTTAAAGAGCCGAGGATGCCACACTATTTTCTTGGCCATGTCCTCAGCCTGAGCTGTGCGGCAAAGTCGACATCCAAGCAGTCGACTGGTTTCCGACGGCACTGCTTGCTTCCAGCCGTCACGGGAAATAGCTGCGGCTAAGCTGCAAGTGCTCGGAACTGTGCCATGTGGCGTTCTTGAACAGTTCTCCACACTGCATCCAGAGTGGGGAACCAGCAGCAGCCCATGCGGGCAAACAGGAGTAGCTGCCGTTGGAATCCTGCGCAGAAAAACGGGAAAGCTCCAGCTACTTGCCGCTTGGACCTCGCGCTCGCATCAGGGCTGAGAGCAGAGCCGGTCGTGGTGAGGACTCTTTGCTTTCCTGGCTTCGTCAACACTCGAAGTGCCCGCCGAGCCTCCGAGTCGATGCGCTTGGAGGCAAGGGGCTGGCTGCTACGTGGCACCACGAAGACTTGAAGAGCATCTCGGGGTCTGAAGATTGGCTCGTCTCCAGCAGGATCCTCATGCCTTGGCGAGAGCAAATGCATCTGCCTCAGACCCTATAGGCATAAGCAAGCAGCAAGTGTGATGCCGAACACGGTACTGTCAAAAGAGCTGTGCTTCTCTCAGGCAAGCTTCGCATGGCTATTGCGAGGGCGCAGCTGCGGTTGACACCGGCTTCGCAATGAATCAGCACGGGCCCACCTCATGCCGCGAGATTTGTTACTATAGTTACCAGTACTGCGCCGTGTCTCGTGAATGCAGGACATGTGCTCACGCTGGCTGCAAATTGCAAATGTTCATCCGGTCCATGCTCTTTCAAAGAAATCGCGAAAGAGCTGCTCGAGTCGTCGGAGTAGGCGAAGGACCAAGCGACATCAAAGTCGCACAGGATGCAATAGTCCTCAAAGTCCTTTGCTATTGGCTTAGTTGCCAAATCCCGAATAGCTGCCCCCGTACAACTCTGGTTGCGCTGCAGGTGTGACGGACAAGCTCAAGAGGCCATGCTCGCCATGTGCCGTTTGGAAAATTTCGAGTCACTGCACTGCCCCTGGCCCATGGCGGCCCTCAATCTGCTATGGGATGCGGAGTGGCATCATGCCACAGCTCCAGGTATTCAACTCCGGGACCGTAGAATCCCTGGCCTGGCAAAGTGCAGATTCCGTAACGTACTCGCACACGCTTCCTTTCTGGCCTGTGTCTCGCACCTTGGCCATAGCAAGGGTTTGCAACAAGGACGCGCCCCCTTTTCGAATCATTAAAGTAATGGTCGCGACTGAGACGATGGCTGTTTGTGGTGAGCAGTTAATCACCTGCTCATGCAAGATGCCAGACTCCAACATGCACGCAGAAACAGCATGGCTTATGCTGCAAACTGCTTCCACAGCAGGAATGAATGACGCACGAGCCTTTTGAATCTTGTTCTGCAGAATGGCGGGGATATTTCGAGCCGCGGTAGCATCGCCAAGAAAGATGCGGCCTGTCGCTGTGGGGCAGGCATGCCGGACTGTTTGGCAATACGAGACTCTGGCAAGTCAGGGCATCAGTACCCCCTTGTCGGGGGGGGGGGCTGAGGCCCCCCCCCTGTGCCTATACACCCACAAGGAATACTCCTTGTTAGGAGGTGTATGACCAGTTATTCCCTAAGGATCAAAGGGCAGAGCCCTGCACACGGACAGTAGTTGTTTTGTCTTGCTACGCAAGGAGAGCTTGTCTTGTCTCAATATGGTAAAACCACTGTGAGCCAATGGGCAGCGGAATGTATATGTATGAGCATGCAGCCATTGCTGTAGGTACCTGTTAGGGGGGGGGGGGGGGGGGGGGGGGGGGGGGGGGGGGGGGGGGGGGGGGGGAGGGGGGGGGGGGGGGGGGGGGGGGGGGGGGGGGGGGGGGGGGGGGGGGGTGGTTTTTAGGGTTCTCCTTTCTCTCCTTTCCTTTCCTTGTTGTTTTGGGGGGGGGGGGGGGGGGGGTTGTGTGGGGTGGGTCCTTCTCTCTCTTTTTGGGGGGGGGGGTGTGTTTGGGTGGGGGGGGGGGGGGGGGGGGGGGGGGGGGGGGGGGGGGGGGGGGGGGGGGGGGGGGGGGGGGGGGGGGGGGGGGGGGGGGGGGGGGGGGGGGGGGGGGGGGGGGGGTGGGGGGGGAGCTACCCCTTTAGAAGTTTATGGTTTCAAACAGACACTAATTTTCTTTTACCGGAAGCATGGCCGCACATTCACACATATACTATTATGCCCACTGTCACAGTTGCGGAGTCTGGACTCATGATGAAAACAGCATATTATTTAAGCTAGGTATAGCACTGAAGTACACTGCTGCGGACACTCCTTTTGCACACACTCATGCATGTTGGTCAGAGAGATCGTCTGTACAAGATCATGTCTGGTGATATTTTCTACATCGAATTATGCAGCCCTTCACTTTGCTCTTGTTAGAGCTTTGTGAGTCACTGTTGTGAAACTCCGAGATTTTTCCTTATCTCAGATTTGGATCCAGGTTTGGATCATAGGCTCGAGCGTAGACGTTCGGATTTGGCTCATCCGGGTCTGAGTGATCTTCTTCGGAACTTGAATAAATTCCGAGTAGTCTGTTCTCAGCCCTGGTGAAGGCGGCGTCTGCAGTATCATATCCATGGTTGGATGTTGTCGCCTTTGGCTCGGCCTTTGGCGCAGCTTGTGAGCTGACTGGAGTTGCATTGGCTTTAGCCGGTTGTGGCTGCTTAGCCTTTGCCCGTTCAGCCCTTCTTCTTTCAAGCTGTCCGTCTGAGGACGCCCATGATCTTTCACTTTCATCTCCTGAAGGAGATAAGGCGTGGGCATAAAGGCTATTCCAGTACTGTGCTGCAGAAGGAGTCAGGACTTCTTCATTGTCAGATTCTGACTGGTCTTCCTCAGAGCTTTGGTCGTCAAAGAGTGTCTCGAGGACATTTTTGAGATTGTTATTTCTTCGCTCTATCTCTAGTGAGGAATGGACCAATTGGTTAACGACTGTCCTTGAGTCCTTCAGTGCTGTTAGAAGGATTTCCACTCTGGATAGAGTATCTTGGATGGTGTCAAGATGTTCCTTTCTTTCCTCCTTGTCTCTCTGGATAGAGCCTCGCAATGCTTGTGCGATTCTGAGGAGGTCTGTGTATTTCGCAAGAGGCATAGTTACCGTTTGATTGTCATGTATGACAGTTGTTTAGTCGCCGCTTAAGTTCCTGAATAGGACTTCCACGACTGGTAGGAACTCCGTGCTCCACGGTTCCTCTTCATCATATGTTTCTACGTGCTGTAGCACGCGTTGTGTAAACTGGCCGGCTGCTTCTACCGTTGCATCGATAGAGCTGACGTGTCTTGCTGCCATGTTTCGGCCCGTAACGTTAATTGCCTGGCCTTGATTGGCTTCGTTAAGTGCAGCGTCTGCATAGGTGCAGAGTCCACTGTTGTGGGCTTCTCTAGCTGCCTTTCGTTGAATGCGCCGATTTTGACCTCCTCTTCTGGTAGGACCTTTTGGTCTCGGAGGATCTGAAGGTACTGTTCCTTTCGCCTTTGGCGGAGGACTCTTAGGTGGAGGTGACATGTTTGCCTTGTTAGGCACTGGTGGCATTGCCTTGGGCGCTGACGACGATGCGGCACTTGAGAGTGCAGATGTACCTTTGGCTTTTGCCGAGGATCCCTTGGGGATCGATGTATAGGTAATCTGCATGGCTTCTTCGGCCATTTGTGCATGCAATGCATCTTTGAATAATTGCGTCATATGAGGAGTGGTACTTGCATCATCGTAGGTCTGGAAGCGCTCAATGTCTCTTTCGGTGCCACGTGGACGTGTATCACCTCTTTGAAAAGGATCGTTCCTGCGAATCTCCGCAACTTGTACTGCATGGAGGCAGTTTTTGCACAGCACCTTCCTGCAAACATCTCTTGCTTGCTTGAGCTGGTAACAGCTGTCTGAGAGATGGTAGACTTCGCTTCGGGAAGTATGCCAGATAGGTCGCAGATCAGTTGTTTCTCCGGAATTGACCCTGTTGGGTCCTAAAGGTTCACGCGTCTGCGGTTCATCCTCGGGTTCGAGGAATGGAACTCTTTGGTTCGCTGCTGCTTTTGATTTTGGTTGTTGGCGCTCCATACATCTGATAGGAGGCCTGGTAATCTGCTTCCACATCCAGTGTAAGCCCATTAGCAGCAGAAACACATTCCACGCGATGCTGAAGACGGAGAAGTCCTGCTCACTGGTTAGTGAGTTTGGAAGTGAAGTTTCATCAGTCTTGATAGACTCTGCGTTCGCTCCACCTGGTTGCGGTGTCCGAACCAGCCCGACAACCCCGCTGCTGTAGCAGCTGTTCTGAGTGCCTTGCCGCTCGGAGCAGACGGTGGACGCGATGCCTTCCTTCTTCTTCTCCGGCTGGAGGATTCGTCCTCTTGTTCCTCTTCATCTCTCTGAGCAGACATCAAGTTTGATGTTTCTCTTTCGTGTTCTTCGATGTCACTTTTTGTTGGTGACGGTTCCTCCTCTAGTCCATCCAGCTCTTCCAAAGACATGTTGAGCTTGTCAACAATATTGGTTCTTTGAGGCCTGGACCTTGATCTTGGTAGATCTTGTTGTGAAGAGGACGATGATTCCTGGTTCCTTCTTGGAGGAGGACCTTCAGGCTCGCTGGGACGTTCAGGCTGTGGCCATTCCCAGAATCTTCCGTATCTGTGATGGCTACCTGATGGTTGCGATCTGTCGTACCAGCTGTTGCCGGATGAGTAAACGAATGAATCTTTGTAACCCCAGTATTCAGCATTACGCTGCTTGAAAGCCTTTCGCTTGTCAGCGATCTTCTGAACCTGGGCATCTGACCGGTTGTGTTTCCCTTTTGTAAGGATTGGTTGTATCGTGAAGCCCAAAGGGCTGTGCCAATCTTTGTCAGAGGGACTCAACCATAGGTCAAGGTTAGAAAAAGTTGAATAGTACTGCTTGACTGAGACAAACAGACGGATATCAATATCCCTGTTATTGTTCATGTCCTGCCACATATCTGAGATTCGCTCCCAGTATGTTCTTTCGGCGGCAGGTGTAACATCTCTTGGACTAGGTGACGCCGTGTGCGGCGTTTTACTCCAGTCAAGGATATAACTGTTGATACAGTCAAGGTCAGCAACTTTCTTCGCCGGGTCCGCCGGTAGACGATCTGCACGTGCCAGTCTGTGCTGGTCGGAGTTGTTCAAGCAAAGATGTCGCACTTGTGAGTGCCTTCCTGCTATTTTGTTGAATGCTGCAAGTTTCTTCTCCAGGTATAGAGAAAACAAACTGTTTCGCGGGTGAACGTCTCCACCTTTTAAGGTGAGCCTCGACGCAATATTATTGAGATCTCCCGCTATTACATCCGGTTTAAAAGGGAGAATCTCGTTGAGGAACGCGTTCACCAGTTCGCGTCTCTGTTCTTCCTTATGAGTCATGAATGAGTTGAAATGGACGATCGCGATGGTGATGACCTTGTAAGGCCCTTTTGTACACCACATCTCGTCAAGATCGTTCGATGCTTCTTGTGAGAAGATCTCTGCGTATGACTCAAAGTCTTCCTCTGGTGGCTCATCACCCTCGACATGGCCGTTCCATTCACAGAGAATCGGCGAGGGGTCGAGGTTCGACAGTGTCAGGCACGCCTCTGGTGAGAGGTAAGAGCCATCAGTGGGTCCATCCTTGTCAGGATTTTTGCCCTTGAGTGGGTCATATCCGATAATCTGCATGAACTCGTCTCTCGTCATCCTTTGGCCAGAATATGGGTGGACCCATTCTTTTGCCTCTGGTATGGTACTGTGGTACCCAAAGGTGAGGCGGCATACCGCACCGTGGCATGCCCACAGTCGCTTCTTGGGACCACCATTCTTAGGCTTCATTGTTCGATGACGGTAAAAGTGGTGGACGAGAGCGATGTCTGTTGTTGGGTCACCCTTGACTCCAATATACATCGAGGGTGCCTCAGGCTCCTTGGGAGGAGAATGGATTAGCATCCCCCTGTATTCATGTTGTCGCATGGTTGCGATCGAATACTCTGACGCAAGTGCTCCTGCCTCGAGTACGAGGGTAATATGAGCTGAATTGTTGAAGCACATGTCAATAAGAGGGTGATAATCGAATCCCTTCTCAGGTTTGAGCTTCTTTTTGGGATTCCCTGCGGGCACCGGCGCTCGATCCATATTTCCCCAGTTGAATACCACTAGGTTTAGCGATACGCTGTCTGGGTTTGAGCCTTCAATGTATTCTCTCTTCTCGTTAACACCGGCCATCCTATTGCGAACTATCTCGTAATGTGCGTCGAGCACCAGTTTGTCTTCGTAGCCAGTAAGAGAGAGAAAAGAAGCCGGGTGGCTTGTTCTAGAGTCCTTGATATTGATGTGACTCTTGTTAATGCTCTTGTATTCCTCCAGGGTTGGAGCCTCTGTGGAGCTGTCATACGTATTCGGAGGATTGTTCCTAATATCATCAAGGCTGCATGGATCAACGCCTGGATGGTCCTTCTCGAACAGATTTCTTGCGTGGTCGCAATACATGTTGATTTTCTGGACTGCCAAATCTACGTCCTCATGTGTGAGGATGGCCTCGTATAAAAACTGACGCTCTTCTGAGGTCATTCCTGCTGACACTTTAGAGGTCTCGAGGCAATCGATTGGCAAGACGCACTCGCACATCCGTTGTTTACCCTGTGGGGTAAGTCGACAGTCTGCACATACAATCGTACCACAGGAATAGCAAAAATAGCCTGTAGGCTGTTTGCAGAGATCGCAGAGAGGATTGTCTGGTCGAGGCAACATCCGTATCCTTTGGTTAAGGCTCATGGCTGTCCTGCGTACTCCTACAAATCTCTCCTTGGTAGGAGGTGCAGAGGAGGAAGATGCCGACTCTCTGGGTCTGTCCCACTCCTCTTCGTCAGGAGCCTCAGAATCTTTGATCATGAGTGGACTTCGGATTTTTCGATTCCATCGACTAACCCAGATTCTCTCTTGCATTTCCTGTTGCATAGCCGGGTTAGACGATGACTTCGAGATTCGGTGCTTGCGATTTTCTCGAATTCGAGCGCTGATGCGCTCATGTTCTCTTACGAGGTCTTCCTCATCAGCAGGCTCCTCGTATTCGAGGTTGAGCTTGCTTCTGTTGACTCGATAATAAGTTTCTGTTTCAGGATCGAAGAGAACTAGGAATTTTTCCTTCTCCTTTTTAGGAGATTTTGGTTTCCTTGGCTCTTCGTCTGAACTCTGAACATATTCTGTTTCAGGCTTTGGTTGGTCAAGTTTGACCTTCTCAAGTTTCTCTGTGATCTCTTCCGTGGGAGATTCTTTCTTCTCCTCTGACGCTGCAGGTGCAGAGTTCGTCTTGTGAGACGGATTAACATCAACTCGGAGTTCTGAGGATGACGAAGATTTTGAGCTCTTTTCGCTTTTCGCTCTTTTCGCTTGATGCCGACTCAACGTCTGATTCTTCGTCACAATCCTGGTTAGGATCTGGTTCCTCAGGTTCCGTCTCTGTTCCAGAAGATTCTTCCTTGGGAGGAACTACGTTGGCAGAAGTATCCTGAACAGGTTCTGGAGGTTTGTGACCTGTCGTTATCTTAAGAACTTCAGTGGCGCTTCTGGTGCCGTCGGAGTTCCAGAGCTGTCCCATAAGACTGTCCGGATCCTTGTCTGCCTCGGCCTGCCGGGCGAGCTTGGATCTCGGATGGATGTCCTTTGTAGTAGTCTCCGTTTTCGGAGGTACCTCACCTGCAGAAGCGGTTTGCTCCAGGTTTGGAGCTGTGTCAGCCTCTGTATTTGGCAGAAAGAAAGACTTCTTGTGAGAAGATCTAGCCTTGGGAGGCTCTGGAGGCAGATTTCGCTTTGACACCTTCCGAAGTGTCGATTCGATCTCTTGGCCGTAATTTGCGCACCATTTCTTCGACTCGTAAGTCGCTGACGGCATCTGTTCGGAGCAGTGGTCTGCCCACCATGGTCCGATGCTCTTGAGCTCATCGTATTGCGATGATACCCAGAGTGGTTCAGAGGGTGCGAATACGGCGCTAAGAGTACGGGCATGCACTACCTCTGGTGTAGCAAACATCCCTGCTTGCGACTGCCACATGTTTGTGACTTCGTTCACTACGTTATTTGCGTCGAATACTAGAAGCAGTGCCTTGTTGGCACGCAACATGGTCGGATTAGGATTCGCCAGGTCTAGCGTTGAAAACTGAACAGTGTCCCTGTTGGAACGACTGTTTTCATTCACGAGAGCTTGAAGACCTGGTGATGTAACCACCTGCGATAGGAGGTTTGATGGTACCAGACCGTGCCTCAGGATTGAGGATAATGCCTGTAGGTCCGTGGCATGCATGATGTAACAAGGGTTGTTCTGTCGAACAAAATCCTCCATGCCTACGGGTCTCGGCGCGTTAGTGGAGAGACGCTGTGCACGGGACTGCACTGGATTGCTGCCCGTTGCCATGAAGTCTGAGATGGTCATGTGTGACCTTGGCCTCTCTTCTTCAGGATCTGGTTCTTCAACTCTTGGTAGAGTTCGTCGTGAACCGTGTCCTCCCACTGCCGAGAGGAAAACTTTGGTCATGGTCAGCACATTTGCATCCGGTGGGATGGTAACGGCGGCATCTGTGGTTTCGGCCTTGCCATCTTGGTTATAAACCATAGTGACCACGAACCTGGACTTAGTGTTGAGGAGGACACCAAGCGCGATCTCTTGCGGTGTATACTGTGCGAGCTGTGAATCGGCCAACTTGAACATGTCCAGAAGATAATTGTGTTGGCCAGTAAAGAGATCAGGGCGATCGTTCTGAAGGTGTCTTGTTGAGTGTGCCAACCACCTTCCGACTCTGTTGGTCTTGGAAAGAATGTGGAAGCACATCTCTGGTGAGAGACCTGTTACCTCTGCCAGTCTTGGCACTGAGGAGGAATAGTCATATTCTCCGGATGCATCAAGACTCACACATTGTTTTACCTCCGGTGGGAGGCCTGTCTGAAGGTGATGTGCAAGCATCGTACAAAACTGGCGTGGATCACGAGCGTGATTACCCACGTTGTTATCCCAGTATACAAGGGGACTGTTGTCCCATGGTCCTTGAAGGACTCCTTCGTAGAGCCTGACTCCATGTCTGGAGATTGGAGTGAGCCTTGCTCGACTCGCATGGCCACATCGTGAGATCAGTTCAGCAAGATCTCTTGGATGCGGATTGAACACCTGTTGGTGACCCATGTAAATGTATGGAGGCTCGTGATTTTTCTCACGTTTGTGAAATCGGTGTCCACCGTGTTCGGTGTGTCGACGTGATGCTTCCCGACGAGACTCGGGGTACGAGCTATCCATGTGTGGATGTCGCTCATGGTACGCCTGTACTGCCCTGGGTAGGGCGTGTCCATCACGGCTACGGAAGTTTGATCGTGTGCTCATTACGGCACGATGACCAAACAGGATCAGGAATGCTTGGTTAGCTCAAAAGGCTGATTGCTGTGAGGCTCGAGGCTGAAAGCGGCTGCGGATGATACAGAACATATAGTTCTCATGAACATGTCCGATCTTGATGAAAACGCAGCCTGCAGACACAAATTTTCTTTTAGACGAAAACAGTCTAAATAGAAAATCCAGCACATGGTTGTGCTACCAGCAAACAAGACTACCACCATGTTCCTTGGCAGTAAAATAATCGGTAAATCTCTGTTGAGACATCAATTCCAAGGAAGGCTACCGCTGTAGCGGCATTCTTAAGGTTGTCTATGATCCACCGAACAGTGAAAGCTTTATGTTGAAGAAGTTCACGGAAGGGTGGATGAATGTCTGTTTCTGGTAAATTTCCTGTTTCCAGAGCCTTGATAAGCTCATCAGGTTGCGCCGAATGCTTTGTTAATGCATCAGCTAGGCAGTACTTCGAGCTTACATGAGCTAGGTCATCTAAAGATCCAGAGTTGGATTCCTTACGAAGCATCTGTATAAGATGGTGAGTTTCCTTCTGCTCTGGAAGGTGTGTCGTGCCTGCTGTTGTCACAAGATTGTTCGCATCTGTTCTGATATGTATAGGTACGGTCTCTGATGAGAGATCTGCCCAAAGTCCCTTGAGGAACAGGCAGGTACCAAAGCAACGCATCAGTGCGTTAAGCTCTGCCACTGTTGTGGACATTGTGGTTGTCGTAATCTTGTGAGACTCATAATCCACCAGGCTACCTCTCGAGGATGTTTCCTTAATAGAGGATTCAGAGAAATCGTTCTTCTTGGAAGAAGCAGCTGCTGCTGATTGTTTCATTCCCTTTAGCTTTGGATTTCGATCTTCAGCAAGGAAAATAACATGTGCTCTCTGAGATGATTTGTCATCATTGTTCCTGTAGGAAGCATCAGGGTAACCGAGGATTCTGAGATTTCCTTTCAGCGGCCAAAAACGCAATTCTACTTCGGTAGACTTCAAAATCCTAACAAGCTTGTTCAATTCTCGAATATCACCGATAGTAGGCTTGGCAGCCTTGCTCGCACACCGACTGAAGCGATAACAGATGTGAGCTTGAGTCCGGCTTTGTAGCCAGTTGATCTGTCCTAAAACACTTCTATAAGCAGTGTGCTGCTGTGGTGTGCATTGTTGCTCATTGTTGAGCTTCTTATCAAAAACAATTTCTTCTAGAGCTTCAACAGCTAGGTTCTGATTTACTGAGATATGTGCTGGCACTGATGCTGTAGCATCCTTCCAGACTAATCTCTGTCCTACAAACATGATATCATTCGTGTCTTCAGAACCTACTGCAAACTCCTTTTTGATCGATTCAATCACGGCCTTACGAAAGGTGTCATCACCGGCCATGCACAGGTCATCTACATGCAAACAGACTACTCCATGTACCTGTCTACCCTTGGCATTGTTGCCTGCTATGGGATCTAGGAGATAGTCAATCGCTGATTCCATGGTCTTTGGCTGAGACTTCTTGAGCTCAGCATCTGCTGTTGCAGACTTCTTACCATACAGAACATATGTACAGCGATCCGCACGGGTTGGCACCAGGCCATAAGACAGGAGTGCCTTATCAACGATGTTCCACCATCTTCGAGGTGCATCGTTAAGTCCATAAGCGGGTTTCTTCATCCTCGCTGCAATGTAGGAAGGATAACCTGCTTCAGGAGGAATCTGACAGATTATGTCTCTCGACTCATCATAGGCTTCACCCTGCAGGAAAGCAGTCTTTAGGTCGATGTGTGTCAGATTCCACAGCTTGTTAGCTGCTAGTTGAATCGCTAAGCGGAAACCTGGGC
The DNA here is from genome assembly GCA_905221615.1 of Symbiodinium sp. CCMP2592. NCBI lineage: Eukaryota > Dinophyceae > Suessiales > Symbiodiniaceae > Symbiodinium > Symbiodinium sp. CCMP2592. Next base: position 94,517 of record CAJNDT010001324.1, read on the forward strand.
GACTCGCAGCAGGACTATCAGTTTGCTGAATGTCCTTCTGTCGATCCTGGAAACCTCTCAGGACCCATCGGGCCTTGCACTTAAGGAAGTTTCCGTCCTTGTCTCTTTTTAGAGTCAGGACCCATCGACCAGTGACATAATTTCGGATGTTTCCGAGTTTCCGTGTATCGACGAGCTCAAAGACATCATTGTCTAGCCAGCTCTGATATTCTGCTGCTTTCGCTTCATCAAACTGTTTCTTCATCTCACGCTTTTCCTTGGCAGTTGCCTCCTTCCGTTGTGCCTTCTGGGTCAGATTCGCTGAGTTCCTGGGGGAACTTAGGGATAAGGCCTTGTCCTCTTCCGTGAGAAGATCGTACTCTTCACGAATGTCAGATCGGAACCTTTTGGTGGGTTTATACCGTGTTCGGTCTGACCTCACTCTTGATGTTACCTCTCTGATGTCTACGGGTCCGCCATGCATGTACCGAGGCATGGAGAAAGAACCTGTGTTACTGCACAGTTTCTGTTCTTCTGTGAGAAGGACCCAGTCCTTCTCATCTACGACCAAGTCACCTTCCTCATCAGAGTAATACCTTGTGTTTTCTGACTCGGCATCGCTCTCCGGTTCTGGTGAACCAGAAGTGTGAGGAGGAGCGGACGGTTGTCCGGGGTCGTCTGGGACCAGTTCTTCTTCAGTGTCTTCTTCATCTTGTTGTAACGGAAGAATGGGTCCCTGTGGATGTGCCTTCGGTTTAGGTTTTGGTGTCGGCACCTGTGAAGGTGATTTCTGTTTGTGCGGCGAAACTTTCCTTTCCGATGAAGACCTTGGCGACACATCACCCCCCAGACGCCGAGGAGACGGAACGCGAGGAGGCGGATGCACGCGAGGCTTAGCCCGAGCAGGAGCCACGGGCTCATCGGAGGAAACTGCCGGTAGTCGCGGTGGAGGTATGGGAGGAGGAGGACGCGACGGCGGTGTGCCGGGAGGCATCGGCTGATCTGGTTCCGGCATAGAGACATCGTCAGATGTGATCCGTGAGCGATTAGTGCTCATTGGTTCTGACGGGTCTGACGGCGAAACCTCTTCGTCCGACATGATTACATCCGGCGGTGTTCGCACGGACGGTGAAGTCTTGCCGCCTGTCATCTGGAATAGCACCCCCGAGAAGGTTGATGGGTGTACCTTGTTCCAGGAAACCTGGTGCGGCAAGCAACACGTCATAGTCGAATTGGGCTTCTTCTTGTTCCAAAAGACAAGAACGCCATCAGTTACACTGGTGAGTGCTTTGACTGTTCCAAATGTACCTCTGTATAGAGTACACTGTTCGAAACCAGACCCTGGTAAGAGTCTTGATCTAAGGCGAGTAATGTCTGACACCAAGGCATCAAGGGACGGTGATGGTTTGGAATGATGCAATGGTAATTCAGTTTTACTCGATAAGGAATTTACTCTAGCAACAAGTGATCTGATTTTCGGATCTTGCAGGAGTTTTGAATCCTTGAGAGGATTTGTTGTCAAAAGTGAATACTCCTGATCAAGAAGTTCCGAAAGTCCCTGGAGGCATTCATCTCCAGAGTATTCTAGTATGTCTGTGACCAAAGACAGATGAGATGCATACGCATCTCGCTTCAGGAATCTTGCCAAACACGAGGCAAAGGTCTCACAGAATTCATAAGGATACACTTGTGCGAGTTTCGTTTTAAGACCGTAGCCTTGAATACCCTTTTCGTCTCCTGGTGGAGATGTTGGAGATTTCGTTTTGGCAGAATGCCTCTGGAGAGGAGTTAGAACCTGCGGTGGCAGGTTGTGCATGAAAATCGAGGATTTCGATTCATAGTATCCTTTTGGATCTTTCATGCCATAGGCTTGTAGGTTACAGACCTCATAGCTGATCTTGCGGTTGGAAAACAGGCGTTTTGCTTCTGGTGAAGACCAGAGCCTGCTGTAGTATGGGTTCTCAAGAACAAAGTAACGTCCGAGCTTCATTTGGTGGTCTGCGACCGATTCACAGAATTTTAAAACAGAAAGTCTCTTGGCAGAGCCTTTCTTCCACTGTGAGTACCAGCTAGACCACTGAGAATGGTCCGGTGACATAACAATAATAGTAGGTTCTTGTTCCTTGATGATCCTAAGAAGATTGGAGCGACCTTGCGGTTGCTCAAGATCTAGACCGCTACGCAAATCGACTGGCTGACCTACTCGCAGACCTGACAGGGCAGCTTTGTGACTCATGCGGGGAGATCCGCCGTAGAGTTCTAGGAAGTCAATCTTCCCAGTGCTGGTGACCTGCCAGTGACACTCTTGATGTGGAACCGTTAGGTCTGTCGACTGCAGGGAAGCATCGAAGGTGACCATGCAACTTGCGTGGTCAGAACCTTCTGACGTCAGAGTTTCCTCATCAGGCGCGAGAGGAATCTCCACATCAGATGTTATGTCATAATTTTTCCTCAGTTTTGAGATATTGACGCGGACGATGCGTGTTCCAAGATCCACACCTACCATGGATCCTCCGAGTTCGGAGATCACCTTTCCTTTTAGCCAAGATCCATGTTTGGACCCAGTGGATCCAATCTTAGACTTATCTTCTGACCAGTAGAAAACCTTATCTCCCAAAGAGAAAGGTCCTTGGGTCATTGACAGTCTGGCTGCAAGATCTCTACGCAGATCATCAGATTGGCGTGCCTCTTGGTAAGCCCTGTTGGCAAGCTCCTTAATGGCTCTCGCAGTGACTTCCGTATCAGTTGGATTACCTGTCAACTGATTGGGATCAGCGTTCTCTGGTGTTATAACATCTCGAGGACGCCTTCCAAAGGCCATTTCTAAAGGAGTAACTCCTCCGTAGGTAATCGAAGAGTTTCTTGCCAAACATGCTTGGCGAACGAGGTTGCCATACTTCATGGTGATTCCGTTATACTGCGGGTCACCATCCTTCAGGATCTGAAGTATGAGCTTAATCTGATGCTTCAGCAATCTTACAGCAGCTTCGGCCCTGTTGGGCCATGGTGTTCCAGGTCCTGTTGCCACAGGCTTGATATTCTGCCGATTGTAATAAGCCTCCATTTTTGGAGTCATGAATGCTTGATCTCCAACTACAACCTTTGGGTTGATCTGAAATTTCTCAAAGTAGTCATTCATAATCGACATTGTAGTATGTTCTTCTTTATCCTGGACTACTTCGGCAGTCAACAAGTTTGTTGCTCCATCATAGAGAATAAGAAATACTAAGCGACTATCCTTGCCGGGAATTGGAAGCTCACCGTGATCTACGAAGGTGAGATCACCGAAAGTCTCTGATCTTAAACCAGAAATCTTCGCTCTTGAAGGAGCTCTCACATGTTCCTGGCAGGCTGAACACTTTTTGACCAGTTGGTCATATAGCTCGTATATCTCCTTTGGGATCTGTAAGGCTTTTGTGCGTCGCTTGAACTGATCCGTACTCATATGACGGTGCTTAAGGTGAAGCTTATAGAGTTCTACAGGGTCCTTAAGCTTCTCATGAATCCTGCGAAGAGCAATGGGAAGAGATGGCGATGGTTCTGCGACAATCTCTTCACCTGTAGGTGAGTCTGTACCAGGAGCCGGGTATTCTCTTGACTCAAGTGGTCTTACCTCCGTCCCGTCATCAGCTCCTGGGACCTTAGACTTCTCTTCAACAGGAGGTTTAACCGCATATTTGCGGGATTTCTTCAGAAGGTTTTTAAGACCCTTTGGAGTCTTTATCTTCGCAGGTGGGACCTCAAGTCTTTCTTCTTCTGGAGGTTCATGTGGTGCAGAGGATTCTGCAGGTTTGTCCCTAGAGCCTGATGATGGTTCCGATGGTCCGGAAGGCTCAGGAGCATCACCAGATGGTTCTGGTGGATCAAGTTTCTTGGCAGATGATTCTGCCGGATCAGATGGAAGAGGCTTCTTTTTACCTGAAATCCTCTTCGGTGGTGGATCAGCTGCTCCCTCAGGTGCTTTGTCGCAACCCTTGAGGTACGTGTGAGCCCTTTTCTGTCCGGCACAGGCTGGACAGCGACCTTCCGGTATCCTAGTATAAGGCTTCTTGGCTCCTAGAGCAGTCTCCGTCGCACTGAACGACGTACCTGACTTAGGGAGATACTTCCTGGTGGAAGTGAAGCCTAGAAGGTCCAATACCAAATGGTTATTGGTACTAATCGGAAGAGGGGTTTTATACAAACCGAAAGCTTCACACGTTGCTAGGTCAGCTGTGGGACTACACTCGAGGGTCATTCTTAAATTCCTCATCTGTTCGATGGAAAACAAAATGGGGACTCTCCCCTGATCCAAAACTTCTATGGTTGTATCTCTTCTTGGAGTTGTGTTGAACCATAGAGTTACACGCTCCTTGATAAGAGCTGTTTCACTATCTGCGAAAGAGAACTTCGTGTTCGAAGGTGAAAAAGTGAAATCAATCATGCCTGGGGCACGTTGCTTCACGGCCTTGATAAGCCTGTTCACCGCATAGCGGGAACCCATAGCCCTAGTACAACCAGAGTCAAGTATGACAAAGGTAGGGCTCTTATCAAGATTGATCCGCTCTGTGAGAGCAGATAGGACGGTGTGCTGCAACGGAAACACTGCTGTTGCAGTCTCCACACCTTGCCCCTCGGATGGTTCAGAGACCTGGGGCACGTAACTCACTGATGAGTTGAACACGGGTTCTTGGTGCGCGCTCGGATCTGTGCCTCTACCTGATGATCCTGCTTGATTTCTTCTCTTCTTTCTCCGTGTTTTTCTTCGTGAGGCTTGTGATGCATAGTATGTATAAGACGTTTGATCGTCATAAGCGGCATAATTCCAACTGGAGTCAGTATAATAACTGTCCTCATACCATGAATCCCAGCTCGGTGCGGTGGAACTTTCATAGGCCTGTGGAGATCCAGTTTGGTCTCCTTGTAAGGAGGCAGACTTAGCTGTATCCTTACCTTTGCCTTTTGCCTTTGTGCCCTTGAAGGAGCTTCCTTTATCTCCTTTGTCCTTTCCTTTTCCTTTGCCTTTTCCACCTTTTCCTTTTTCCTTTCCTTTACCTTTACCGAAATAGCTGGAATCAGTTGGATCATGTTCTGCCTGGTTGGCTCTCCCTTTTCCGCGGTATGACCTAAAACGGCCACGTCCTTTTCGCTTGCCACCCTTTGCTCTTCCCGGTGATCCGGGACGCATTCTTGGTCTTCTTCCCTTTTTGAATCTCCTTGCAACGAAGGCCTCATGGTCATCAACTGTCCAGAAGACAGCTTCTTCATCCTCGGCGGCAAGAAAGCCTTCCTCAAGGGTGTCTTCGTCTTGGAGCCAGAATCCATCGACTCCATCGTATTCACCCTGATCGAGGATGAGGAAGTTTCGACCTCCGCGTTTGCGGCGTTGGTCTCTCCTTCCATGGCGGTCCTTCTTGTGAGAAGAGTGCCGAATGTTGGGATCCTGCAGACCAGTTCTGGTCGTTGAAAACTGATCGAACATGGTCTGCCGTACCACAGGGTACGTATAGGTCTCAATTCGGTGACCTTGGTTGGTCAATGCTGTTACCAACCTCTCACGTTGCATCTCATTTAGTCGGACTGCACTAGGAAGAGAAGAGCTAGGAGATTATCATTCAGAGGAAACGCTCTTCGATGATTGTCAAGGCGTTCCTTGTTCCATGTTTCGAAATAGCGTGCGGCGTATGTGTCTCTCTCGGCTGCTTCCTGTAGGCCCAGGAAGGTTTGATCTGCCTGCACAGCTTGCATGAAATCTGGATGGGCATCTTCCAGAGCTATCTCTGGTAAGAGATCCATCCATGAGTTTTTCACGCGCTGTAGCACGATCTCAAACTTAGCAATCCAAGTCACAAAGTCTTGGTTGCCCTTCCATGCCTTGAATAGGCCGAGGAAACGCCACAGGAAAACGTACTGTTCTCCTTTCACGAAAAATGGACGCATCTTCTTCTTGAAGTAATCTACTCCATCTGGGGCTGCAAGCCTTTCTCGGTTAAGTGATTCTTTTTGTACTGCGGCCAATCCGGAGAGCCTCGTCTTGAGAGACGGACCTCTTTTGGTGTCATCCAGCGTTGTTATGTCGCACCAGTCGTCAATCAACTGTTCATACTCAAACCACGAAGTGGTGCCATCATAGGCAGGCGCGATCTTGGGCGTTATGCCTAATGATGCAAGCATGCGGTCAGATGTTGCAAATGACTGTGCGACATAAGTGGCTGGACCTTGGGAGGTCTCTTCGTTCTCATATCCCCCGGAGGATTGGGAACTGCCGTCGGCTTCGCTATGCGAGCTCGACATTGTGCTGCCTCTTATCCGCTTGGTCAAGCGTTCGGCGAGGCCGACCGCTGTAGCGGACTTTGTGAGGCGGGCGGCCCTTTCCGGGCTCCGCTACCAGAAAACTGTGCCTATACACCCACAAGGAATACTCCTTGTTAGGAGGTGTATGACCAGTTATTCCCTAAGGATCAAAGGGCAGCGCCCTGCACACGGACAGTAGTTGTTTTGTCTTGCTACGCAAGGAGAGCTTGTCTTGTCTCAATATGGTAAAACCACTGTGAGCCAATGGGCAGCGGAATGTATATGTATGAGCATGCAGCCATTGCTGTAGGTACCTGTTAGAGCTACCCCTTTAGAGGTTTATGGTTTCACCCCCCCCCCTTATAAGGCTGAATCCGTTTCAGCCACCCGCATGAAATAGAATAGAGCCTAGGGGGGGGTGAAGGTTCCGTGAAATTTCAACAGGGGTGCTCGGAGGGGGAGGTAGGTAGGCTTGGGTTCGCAAATCTGTCCAATGTGCTTGAAGTATGTGGGGAAAAGGTTGGGCGGCAAGCAGGAAACTGCTGGGGGAAAGGGTTGTGGCCACGGCCGTGCTTGCGGGAAAGGAGCATGTGACCTTGCCTAGTGGTAATTTAATAGATTTCTAATAGAAATCTAGTAGCAGCCTAATAAAAGAGGCTACCATAGCCCCGCATAGTAGCAATTTAATGGATTTCTAATAGAAATATAGTAGCAGCCCAATAGAGGAAGCCACCTAGCCTCGCATAGGAGGAATTTAGTAGATTTCGATCTCCGAACCCCGCATGAGAAATACACTGGCGCCGTTACCACAGAAATAGGCACGCTGCTCACAGCCTTTGATTACAGTAATTACTAGAACCGCATGGCCATATGGTGTTGCAAAGCTAGTCCGAAGGCCCTTGAGAGCGCCGAGAGCCGGTGTCCTGCGGATGCGAACGGCGACTCTCTTGAAATGGAAGATGACCCGCTATCCCAGGACAGCCCTGAAATTTCAAGCCCGACCCCCACCCCCCAGGTCTGAACCCCCACCTCGACCGAAGCTGCCCTGAAATATTTCAGAGCCTCACCCCCCCATCCGTTTCAAGCCACAAGGGGGTGGTGATGTCAGGGCATGCAAATCATGTGGGATGTGCTACTAAGCACCGCCCGAGACATGAGCAGGTCAGACGGCCTGGAAGGACTTCCTCGGCTGCCAGCTTCAGCAGGACAGCATCCGCCAGCACTCGTCACACACCCTCGTCTAGCAAAGCCTCTATTATGCTGCTGTTCTCCGGGATCTTCACTCGTGACTGCACTCGCTGCACTGCGGCACGCATCGACACGAGGGAGTTCTCCAGCGCCTGCGTTGTCACGAGCAAAGGCAAGGCAAGACAAGACGGTGAACGGCTTCGGCTGCATTCGAGGCAACTCCGTCGATGTCAGTTCAGCATGTCGTTGGCCTGTGCGGAGTAGAAGTCGCGGGTGAGTTGGAAGTCCTCTCAGGCCCGTAGCGGCCCTAGAACCGGTAACTGATTAACACCCTCCCCTCACGTCAAGCTTGAGCAGAACTCCTCGGCGAGGGCCTGGCCCTCCAACTCGCCCTGACAAGCTGAGAGAAGAAGCCCCGCAGATGCAACACCCAAGCGATCACAACATCTGCGTGCAAGGCAGTCATTTGCTGGCTGTTGAGTGAGGCACATCTACCAGGTAATACTCGTCGATGCCCGCCACAGGGTCCAGGCGCCGAAGCTTCCCCAACAAAGCTGCCTGTGATGTCGGAGCTTTCTTCTCTCTCGCACCTACTTTGATGGTCTCTTGACCAAGCTGGTACAAGTCGCGGAAAGTTCAGTACTGGCGGAGATGTCATTTTCAGAAGGCAAGCGTCAGGTGTGACCGTCGCTAGGAGCTCCTTCCAAGAACAAGGCGTGTAGGGGGTGAATAACGTGAGAAACAGAAACAGGCGCATGAGCAAAGTAAACTAGGACAGTTTGTTTTAAATGGGAGCTTCCGAACATAAGGGGTACCTGATCTTGGGGTCCTTATAATACTAGGATCCTACTATTTAGGGTACTATATGAGGGTCCCCTTGTCGGAAACTCCCAAATAGCAACATATTGCATATACACACCTTCTACACAATCATTTGTGTTAGGTGTGAGCATGATTGTTGCCTGCCGCTGGGACTGCCCAGCGGCAGGCAACAAATTGTGTGGATTTGGGGACTGAATTTCGGTATCGCTGACACCTGGCGAAGTTTCCGCGCGTTCGAGGGGAGATCTCTCCTGTGCTTCCGCGAAGGCGGCATCGCGAGACCGCTTCCGTGACGGCTGCAAGCCTCAGCTGTAGCTTCAGAAATGGGTTTGTGCCTTGCCTTCTCATGCTCGGAGTCGCCTGATTCATGTCGCAGTCGGTAATGAAAGAGAGAGGAGACGGCATGCCCGCTCTACCGAAGAGCCAAGCAAGAATTTGTAAGTAACCGTCGACCTATCAAGACATTTCTAGCCCTAGTCACCATTTGCATTAGCGCCATCAAACATTGTTGACGAGGCTGACTATCAGTGACATCAGACCTGACCTTGTTCGGACAGTGTCTTCTCAAGAGGAAAAACACTACACTAAGCACGTGCAGGGTTTGGGCTTTTGGAGAAATCCCTCGCAAGGCCTACCGCTCGTGTTCAGGACAGGGGCTTACCGCAGCACTGTCGCCGGCTTCATCCGCCCTGTCATTAAACATCAGGCACGGCAGAGCCAACCGACACTGGGATGCAATCGCGCCTGTCGGCCTCGTCCTCTTGCATCTCTGCATCGGCTTCGGCGACCTGCAAGAAAGCCAGGCACACAGTACAAATCGTCTCGGAGCGCAATCCAGCCTCCTCTGTGTCCGCCTGCTCGGGAGCTTCCTGAAACAGTTCGAAAATCTTAGTTTTTGATTGTTGTTCTCGGACAACGCCGACTTGGCATGGCCTCTTCCCCGAGCTCAGCTTCCCCAGCTGCCTCAAAGTCCAATGCCTGCAACAAGAGCACCCTCGTTTGCGTCGTATGCCGGGCTTCTGCAGATCCATGGCCCCGGCCTCTTGCTGCATGTGGACGGGCGTGCCATTCTCTGGAGCGAACTCCATTGCAAAGTTTGGGACCTCGTCTTCCACCTCAGGCAACGCAGCCGGCAGCACAAGGCCGATCTCGCTGCCAGGGTACGAATGGACAGTGCATAACCAACACCAGAAATCCCCCGCGAACCGCACCCCCGAACCCGAAGCCACCAGCAGTTCAAGTTCTCAGGAACGGATGCACAAGGAACACGTGACATCGCCCGTGCCGCTTGCCTTGTCTCAACACTAGTAGCTCTCCGAATTCTCCCCTCTGGACCAGAATCCGATCTTCAAAAAATCGACACTGAATCCATCGTCATAGGCCATATACGCTTTTACATATAGACTCATATAGACGTCACTTAGTCAGAACAGCCGAAGGCCGAAGTAACCAAAGCTTCAAAAGCTACCGAGACTCTCCGAAGGCCGCCGCCACAGCTGCTGCCTCCTCGATACAATCGAAAAAAAGCTCAGATCTCTCTCAAGCACACAAAAAAAGGGCCTGCAAAAAAAAAAAAAAAAAAAAAAAAATATATATATATATTATATGTGATCCCGGTTCTCGGTTCACTGCCCCCCCCCCCCAATGGTATCCCCCCCCCCCACGCTCCCCAAGCCGAATCTGTGTGTCCACACGAGGGCTCACACGCCAAGCAGACCCACGCAGGAAACCCAAACCGCACCACACCACAGGGAGTCGGGTAACCACACCACACCACAGGGAGGGGGAAGCAACCCACAACCACACCACACCACAGCAGACCCACGCAGGAAACCCAAACCACACCACACCACAGTGTTGAGTACGGTGTGGGGTAACCAGCCTAAGCAGACCCACTCCCGAACCACACCACATCATACCACAGGGAGGGGGAAGCAACCCACAACAACACCACACCACAGGAGGGGGAGGAGGAACCATTGGGGGGGGGAGGGGGGGGGGGGCCGGCCGAACCGGGATCATATATATATATATATATATATATATATATAATGCCCAATTAGCTTCTTTCTCTGAACTGAAGTTGACAAAGGCGACCGAAGGTGTGTCCTGTCCTGGGCCAGCTCCTGCGCGCGGGCATCCTCTTCTGCCAAGGCAAGCTCTGCTTGGGCGTCCACCTGCAAAGTGAGGCGATCACTTTGAGCACCGCGCCGCGTGTACACATCCAAACACTTGCGCAAGCATTCAAGCGTATGCATCTAGGAGGAAACTATTCGTATTCAACTTGTAGCCCCTTTCAGCCGGAACACCTTTGTGGGGCATTTCTCTCGTTGCCTTTGTCTCAGATGCGCGGCTGCCGCTGCATGCTCTGGCTACATCCCTCAAGGCTGCAGGGGTCCGCCAAAGCCCTATCACGGACTGTCTGTGAAAGACAAGAAATGAACCCTTTCGAACCAAACTCTCCTACAGAAGTGACCATGGCCTCCGCTTCCATCTGCAGCTGCGCTTGCGCTTCTAAGTCTGCGGCATACTCCTGATCTGACGAACCATGAAACGCATGCTGCCCTGCTGGAGTCTCATATGACAGTTGGCATATCTTCTCCACATTAGCTTGTGCTTTCTGTGAGTTGTAAGCCAATCAAAACTTGGTGTATACAGATCACCTTTGAACGAATTGTGCAGCGCTCCTCGAAGTCGGTGTCGCCGATGTCTGCCGCCACATCCTCAGCAGATCTCGGCAGGGCTTACGCTCGCACTCGCGCACCACCTATGTCAGCTGTGGGGGCAAACTGGCAAACTAGGTCACGAACCCGGCTGTCAGCAGCGGTATCGACCGCCCACCCGAGGTCTGCCTCCGCTTCGGCATCTTGGCCTTCCTGAGTCTGTTCAAGCTCCTCAAGCCAGAAGCCCCAGCTTTCATCGTTTCATGTATCTTCGTCCGGAAGTCCTCTTCCCCTTCCTCTGGCGCACCCGCCATATCGAGCATGAAGTAATTGTCCACATCCTCGGGCAGGGCGAGGCTTCAGCACCAGGGTGCTTGTGGGGTTTTACGAACCAAGATCAAAGAGACTGTGCCAAGCTTCTCCCGACTCCATTGGCGGCGAGGTGTGTTGGCAGCGAGCGTGCAAAGCCCATCAATGAGTGCATCGGCAGTGCGTACTGCTCATGTGTACTGCATCTGTTGCTGAGAAGTATCGACAAGTGCACTGACGTCGTCAGCATCGTGAACCCAGTGTGTTTCATGACTCCCAGGCTGACATGTATTGAGGGTTATTATACACAACGTTTTTTACATTGTAGACGGCTTTTTGTTCTGATAGCTTCGCGGACTGTCAATGTAGGCGGCTTGGTGTTTTGATAGCTTGGTGGACTGTCAAGACCCTCTGCCTGGCACATGTGCTGCAGCGATCTTGCTACTGCACGCTACAAGCTAATCATCACACGATCCCATGGTCATGTGCTTGCCCGGGAGCAGGCCCGTAACTTATGCCCACAGCAGAAGTTTACCACAAACGAAGCACTGCCCGGTTTGCCTCCGGTGGATCGAGAAAGTCGGTTCCTGGGCCACACATGGCCAATATTTTCCATCAGTTTGGATGGACACATTCGGACCCCATGCGCATGACCCCCTGACTGCTCAGCACATGAGGCAAGTGCTACCATCCAGGAGCCGAAGCAGCGCCGGTTGCAGCTGTGAGCAAATCCTCCGGCCACTGGCTTCAGCGACTCAGGAAAAACGTGCTGAGGGCTGAGGGTCGGGCTCGAAAGAGCGGATGAAGCCAAACCGCAGTAAGAACTGCAGGGTTTGCACAACAGCCTCGGAGAAACTTGCAAGATGGATCATATACATATACTGCACCTTATTCGAGGTCACAAATATCTTTCCATTGAGCATGGTTGCTGCACTGTGGCTGGGCTGGAGCTTGCGGTGAGTGACACAGTTCTCGGCTGCACGTGTTGCACCTTTCTTGAGGTCACGCCTGTCGTTTCAGTTCAGCTGGTTAGCGCTTGTTGTGACAAGCATAGCTGTGTGGTGAATGGCTTGCAAGTTGCTTTGGGGGCACAGCTCGCCTGCATGTTTTGACCTTCTTTGAGGGCACTGATGCATGCCGTTTGAGGCTGGGTCGGGTTTGCTGCGGCACACAATGATTGCAGCATGTGGCTGGCTTGTGGCTTGGCCCCGAAGGAAAGGAAAGTAGTTGTCACAGCTTGAACGCACGCGCTGCAAGATGTAAGATGTTTCAACATTGGTTTTGCCAGTCCACGATAGTCGCTTGGTGCTGACCACCGATCCGGGCCGCTCGTACAGCAGTACAGAAGCGCAGAAGTACGTGCAGTAGTACAGCGGTGCAGTAGTACAGTGGTACAGCAGTGTAGTACAGTATTATAGTCCAGTAGTACCGTAGTACAGCAGACAGTACACTAGTACACTAGTACAGCGGTGCAGTAGTACAGTAGTACAATAAAAACTAGCAGAGTAGTACAGCAGCACTTTAGTACAGCAGTACAGCGGCACAGTCGTACAGTGGAACAGTACAGCAACACAGCAGTAAAGTAGTACAGCAGTACGGCGGTACAGGAGTATAGAAGTACGCCTGTGTCGCGAACTCTCAACCTGACTCAACCTGGTCATAAGGAATTTTGTTAAGGACTGCATGCAATCTGAGGCCCTCCAAATCTGTGGTCTTGGAATCCTCTGGCTTCTAAAGCAAAGCTTTCCCAAATCAGGGGCTTGGTTTCCTTTAGCTGGCCGCTGGAAGCAACACAATTGTTGAGGGGTTCATAATATGATTGCGAAGAAGCCAGCTTTGTTAGTACTCCATCAGGATGGATTGATTCTTTGCTCCGGGAATAAGGAAACTTATCAAGGAAGGCACGGAATCTGAGGCCCTCTAAAGGTGCGTGCGACAGTTTCCCTCTGCTTCGACATGTCGCTGATGGAAGCAAAGCTCTGCAATGCTCTTTCTGTCTCTGCAATACTGCAGTTGTCTTGCAATTTATCTCTGTATCTGCAAATTCTGCAATGCTGCAGCAATCGTAGTAAGTCTCTATCTGCAATAATTACTGCAGTGGCCGAAGTAATTTCAGTTTCTCGATCTATGCGCAATAATGGAGCAAGCATAGTAATTGCAGTTTCTCTTTCTTCTTCTTCCACACAGCCAAAGGAGAAGGCGGACCCCCCTCCCCGCGCGCGGGCACGCCATGGTCTCTCGTCTCTACGGCGAGCGGGTAAACACTGGCAGGCACGAGCGAAGGAGTGCAGGTATGTAAAGCTGAACTTTAGAGCCCCGAACGATCCCCCCGGAAACTCTCTTGCTTGCTTTGCGGACGGGTATGAGGGCGGAAGCCCCCTGGCCCGAAGGCCTATCCGCTCAACGGCTCGCGTCTGTCAAGTCTGTGCGGTGTTTCCCCCGTCTGTGCCTGTAAACCCGGTCCCCCACAACGACCAAACCTCCTAAACTAAACCGTCCCCCTGTGAAACCTCGCAGGCTTCAGCGAAAAGTTTCGGCCCCTGGCTCCCCGACCGGTTAATTCTCTCTCTCTCTCTCTCTCTCTCTCTCTCTCTCTCTCTCTCTCTCTCTCTCTCTCTCTACATATATATATATATATATACATATATATATGTATATGTCTTGCTTGCTTGCTTGCTTGCTTTCGGGCGTGAGATATGTACATGGCTCTCTCTCTCTCTCTCTCTCTCTCTCTCTCTCTCTCTCTTTCTTTCTTTCTGCAGGGCGTAAGGGTCGCGCAAGCGCCCCCCAGGCTTTCAGCCCGCCCAGCCACACTCTGTGTTTATGGAGTGGCTGGTAAAGGGGTCTTTCCAGAGTAGGCTACGAAAAACAAAATAGGCCCCGGAGTGTAAGCAGGAAAACCCCCCGAACACTAAACACAACACAACCCCCGCCTCATCACCGCGCCCCTACGGCATTATCCTTAGTTGTGATCTGGTTCGGGGGGGCCTGTAAAGTGCCGGTCGAATTGTAGCCCCCCCCGCCAGGAGCGGGAGGAAGCTTTGAATTTTGGCATAGAGGCGGATCGGACTTCGTCACGTAGGTGACGGCATTTCAGCGAATTGTACAGGGACGGAACGACGTTGCCATGTTGGCAATAGTGGTTAAAAGGGTAGTATGTAACGCGTATGGTACAAGGCGTGTGCATTCCCCCGGCAGGGCTGGTTTTGCAAAAAGATCCCCCACTAGGTGGGGCGGGGCTCTCTCTCTCTCTCTCTCTCTCTCTCTCTCTCTCTCTCTCTCTCTCTCTCTCTCTCTCTCTGCTCAAAGCCCCGAAGCAAACCGGCAAACCACAACACGGAACAGAGATTATTCTTTTGCCACCCGCCCAGCTGAACCATGCCGATTATTAAGCTCTGGGGTTGGGGTTTTATAGTTGTGGGGGGGAGTTGCAATGGAGCTCCGGTGGTCGAGTTTTACCATTGAGGCAGGAATTATACTTGGCAAGCCAACATTACAATGGAAGAACGGACCTGGTAAGAAGCAGACTCCTGGAACACGCATCCGCGCACACGCAGCGACTCTCAGCTCAGATCCAATGTGAGCTTGTTGTCATCCTCCTGGCTGTGTACCTGATGCTCAACCTGGGCTGGGCCACTCAGGCGGCTACGGGCCCCTCAAACATGTTGCCACCAGAGCGGAAGGCCTTGGGGCCGCCCGTAAGGTAGTGGCAAACGGCCTCTCCAGCAGCTGGAAAGGAAAAGAACCGCGCTTGTCACTGCATCTGCTACACTTCTCTGGCGGCATCCCGCGGTGCAGGGTGCTGCATTTTGATTCGTTGCTCTTCGCGACTGCCGGCTTTGTTGTTGTCGTCGTGGATGCTGCTGTTGCTGCTGCTGTTGTGGTTGCTGTTGCTGATTGCATTGGTCGTTGCTCTTGTCACTTATCGATAGCCTAGCCTAGCTGTTAAGTGTCGATTTTGCCATTGTGTGCCAGTCTGCACAGCGACTACTTGGCAACAATACGCGGCCGGGCGAACCTTCCACCCCAAGCATACAAAGACATTCATGCTGTCGCTCTCTGAGGGTCACTACGAGGAAGCGTGTTTCATGTGCTGTGGCATCTGTACCCGGCTGCCTGCACAAGGCCCTCCAGCTTCTCGGTCGTCCGCAAGTTGTAGAATGACAAGACCTAGCATCCACGCAACTTCAACGCTGCATTTTGAAATGTGTTGACAACGCAGTGCAAGAGTGCAATGTAGTGCATGCCAGCACCGGCCTCCTCGGACAAGGACTTCGCATGTTCGGCCTCACTTGTTACTGTATGCTTTGCGCAGTCAGCTTGCGTCGTAGCTTCGGGACTCTGCGAGACAGTTGCTAGTTGCACTCTGAGGGCCGGTGCCGTCCAGGCTTCAGGCTTTGCCTCCTGAAATTGGGGATGTCTCTGCTCTTACACTCTGTTTGCACCTGCATGCTGTCTCGTCTCAATCCGCGGGGAAGCCCCAAGTCAGAGGGACTCAATCCACACTGCCGACGCAGTTGCGAAGAACGGCGGCGAACCCAACCGAAGTGGCAACCACCCTACACAGCGTCGCAAAGCCAACCTTGACCCGCCCCTTGCCAAAGTGGGAAATCATGGAGTTCTTTTTTCCCCGTGCAGCCCGCAAGGCAGTCACTTGGATCCCTCCAGGAGTTGATCTTGGGCCTCGTGCTCTTCACGCAGAGCCACACCACGGATCACCTCAAAAGCCTGGAAGGGGAACTCCCAAGGAGGTTGATCCACCCAGTACTCTTCCTTCATCTCGTCGCCAGGGGGCACCAAGCCAGCATAGGGAATCCCGGCGAGGTCGTCTGGTGAAATCTCTAAGAAATCCAACAAGTCTAGATCCCGGTAGATATCTGCGAGGAACCAGCGGCCATGGCCACCACAGCCGTGGGCGACCAGGGGCTGGTGACCCGTAGTCAGATTTCGAATGCGGGGACCTTGAGGATCCCCCTTTTCGAAGTCCCAGCCGCATTCCGGCTCCCCCATGTTTTGAAAGATGAAACAATCTGTGTCCAGCTGAAACGGGTAGCGTATACCCTGTTCCTGCCAGCCAAGGAGAAACTGCTGGACGCGAAGCTGGTCGTCGTCTTGATCGGTGTATGATCCACCGTCAGTCCCATGAACCAAGCCATGAATGAAAGCCCGCATGGCAGCAGCGGTGCCCACCATGCATCCCGAATTGGGATACTTCCACGGCGTCTGTATGTCAGGAAAATGCCGCTCCATTTTGGGTGCCATTTTATAATCCGGTGCACAAATGCGATCTGCCCCGCAAAGTACCGCTCCATTAGACAGAATGTTGCTAGCATGCAGCTTCTGGGCGAACTCCTCTGCGGGGCCCAATATGATGGTGTCCCAAGCGTCGAGAAGCAAAACCGGCTCGTTGGGCGGGATCTGGCGACCAACCATCTCAGTCAAGGCCTTGTCATAAAGAATGAGCTTCATGCCAACTCCTGTGAATGGCTCACCTAGTCCAACAGCGCGGAATGAGTAGCCATGAACTGCAGCGCTTCGCTCCAGAATGATAGTCTCCTGCCTGTACGCATTGCATGCCGACAGTATGTGTACAGGACTGCGGCTGGGCACAGGAGTAGCAGGAGCTGCAGGCGTGGCACGCTGCGAGATGGAGCGGCGCCATTGGCAATGAAGAGAGGTGCAAAACGAACGCAGTCGGCGATCTTTGGCGCATGACAGCGCTCCTAGCAATGTGGCGGTTGACCATGTGGGAAGCTGGCCCGAGAAAAACCAAGGCCTGCTTGGCCTGCCAGCTATGCCCCGTTCACTTGGCAGCAGTCGGGGCGACAGCGACCGGGCCAAAGGCGGACATCGCAAACTCCCCATCCCTGCTGCTCCTTGGAGACATTCGAAATTCCTTGGAGCTAGTTCCTTCAACCTTGACTATACGAGACTGTAGGAGCCAATGACAGGAAGATTTATCTTACTACATCGAAGCTGGATACTTGCAAGCACGGACTGCCAGCTACAGTACGATGGTACACGTAAGTGATGATATAGATGTGCTTCTGACAGTCTTAGCAGCTGCGCGCGAAGGCAAGCGAGACAAATCCTGGCCAGGACTTCAGAACACGCGGGTGGCACAGCGCCTCTGCACTGAAACAACTACCAATGCATCACCTTCAGCAATCTGGGTTCAATACGAATCCTGAGAACTTTGTATGCGGCCTCTTTTTTGATGCCATTGCGCATAGTCATACCCTGTCCTGGTGCTTACGCTCGCGGCGTTCACGCAGCAGGGCGAAAGCAATCAACACAGCCATCCCAATTGATATTCCCTTAGCTGCCAGCTTCAGCCAATCTTTCGAGCAATCAGCAGCTCGACTAGACCGGTGCTCCCTTGAAGGGGGGTCTGGTAAACGTGACTTACTGCATCGTGAGCTTCGAACAGCCAAGCAAGCGCGCAATAATCAAAGGCCTTATGAAGCTGAGGGTCTGCAGCCAGTGAACAAATCAGGTAGATCAATACGACTTGCGTTGATTCTGAGTGCGCCCAATGGAGATCCTGAGAGATCCAGCGACTGGCACAATTTTGAAAACCGTCACCATGTACGACAGTTCAGTTTTCAAACGAAGAAGCAAGTCTTCGACTTGACAGTGGTCCGAAATCTGGACAAGGTTCGTTTGCGAGCAAGCAGGTCGTTAACCCTGCAATGGCCAAGGCCACGAGAAGCAGCGAGATCTCGGCCAGATTCCAGGCGTCTGCCTGCCGATGTGTAGCAAATCAGATCTGGTGGTATGTAATCTTTTTCAACTCAACAACCAGCCTTGTAGGGCCGGAAAGAGGCATAGAGACCCAATGAGCAAAGTAGGACAAGCGCGATTCCCTCCATCTGCAAAGCCTAAGTCATCGACTTTGGGATGAGCAGCAGATCTAGATTCTAGATACAATTGTCCGGCAAGAGTCGGGAGAGATTGCCGTGGGCAGCATCGAGCTGACGAGCACCAGGAGCATCTTCCGCACCAGCCGCTCGACCTCATTCTGGGCTTCATTGGGGACAGAGAAAGAACTCTGGGATGGAACGGCTACCAGTCGCTACCCGGACCCGTCGCGCCTCCCAGAAAGCAAACTCGGGCTTGTATGGCAGCATCAGATATGCTACATGTACGGGGGGCGGCTCCTTCCTTCGAAGCACCTTGGCTCGCTTGTGCAAGCAGGACAAAGCACTACGTCCCCTCGTCAGTGCATCCGGATGTTGAAAACATGTTTTAGGATGGACGAAGCTGGCAAGCGCCAAGTGACAGCATGCACCCAGCCGTATATGGCCAGAGAGAAGCACGCCGACACAATCACAATGATGAGTGTAATCACCTCGTTCGGCGACTGCAGGATTGGTGGCAGGAACTCATAGCGCATCTCCTTGGATAGAATCTGACCGAGCATTAGCACACACCCACAAAGCATTGAGTCTAAGTGTGAGGGCCTATGCGAGTGCCGCAAGGCCTTCTATCAAAACGAAAGCACATCCTCTCTGCCATTCTGGGCACTCCTCCGACTTCGCCCTCTGGCCGCAGCCTGAGCATTACGAGATACTTCCCGAAAAAAGCCACGAAGCCCGGCAGGAAGACGTTGGTCCCAACCACCATCGCTAACCAGGGGTCCCTCTTGATGGCCAGGAAGACCTGATCAAACGATGCCTTCCCACACTTCCACTGCACCACCTAAAAATGAACGATGTGTTTCTTGCCTTGGAATGCTACTAATCATGGCAAGTGTCGATGAGGATGAGCGGCGTGATACAAGATAGAAGGTGTGCATGGAGGAGGGACTTGCCAAGTCCCAGGTCACCGGCTATGCATTCGAGGGACATGCCGGCAGAACCGCTCCTCGGTCTTATCGCGCGCTCAGCAAAGGGCGGCTCTGAGTGGCACCGGAACCTACTGGAACCGAAACCCTGAACGAGCTGTTCACTTTGGGAGCCTCGGGACAAACTTCCTTGGCTCTAATGGGACAGGCTGAGGTCTTATGTATCCTCACCCGTTTCGTTCGAGGCCCGAGACTCGCAGGTTGAAGTTCTGAAAACACGATCGAAACCTGATTCCAGTTCTGCTGAGGTTCGTTCCCTGCAGCGTATCCACAGCCAAGCCCAGGCCGTTCAACCATTCCCGGGTGCTCTGTTTGAGTGTACGGAAGGATTGCGTTTGCATCACGCCAGACCTGGCGAACGAACAAGAGTAGCCGCATCCCAGCACCCGGTGACCCGCGCATCCCTAAGACCATGAGTCGGGTGGCATTATGCTCCCTGACACGGCAGCGAAGGCCATAAGCTGGTTGATCAAGACTCCACTGCTGGTCTTCTTCGACCCCACGTTGAGCACACTGAGGGCAGCTGAAGTGAACAGCAGGGTGTCCTCCAGACTTGTTGATAGAGAACCATCTGAACATACTTGATGAGGGTAAGGGCGAAGCAAAGGCAGCAGCCACCTGCTATGATTGCTCCTATCTCTCACTTGTGACGCTAGCTCGGACCACTTGTTGTCTGCCGTCCTTTCCGACGTAGAACATCACATGCGTAGCCACCTGACAAGTCATGTTTGGAAGTTGGAAGTCACTCGGGGAACTGACCGCGACTTTCCTTACTAGTCATTCCTTCCTCCGCCAACCTGACTGAAGGAGTCTTCGCATTTGATGCACTGCAGCACGCTGTTGTCGGATCTGGCATGGGACGACGCGTTGCACTGCAAGCACCTCGGGCGTGTGCAGTCGACCAAAGCACATTGGCGAAGAAGGCTCTGAATCTGACTGCTGTGCATTGGGACAGGCAGAGATGGTTCCGTGTGCCAAAAACTAAGACAAGAAAGTTTATTGAACCGTCCACCAAGTCACCCTAAGCCTTCAAATCCAGATGCACACATGGCTTGGACGGTCTCTGGTGGTTGGCCGAAGGACTCTGCTGCGGAGACGATCCCCCCTGGACATGCTTTCTCGTTCGGGCAGCGGAAGATTCGCGAGAGATTCCTGGGATCCTCGAGCTGGGCCTGAGCACAGGGCGCAGCGGGCGCAGGTCTGCGGAAATCACCGTCGAAAGTGACATGTTTAGACCAATTCGAAACCGGCATTCCATCGGCTTCAACCAGCTGGTGCATTCAAGGCACCATAAAGCCAGGCAGCAGAGCAAGTTCAGTTGGCGTGCAATTGTGAGTCGCTTCTTCCGGACATTCTACGCAGAAATCGTTGCCGCTGCTCGAAAGCCGTGTGCGGCCAGGGTTGCACATATAACATCCCATGGCTCGGTCACCGACACGGAGGCCGGAGCCTCTGGGACAATAAACGACATCGAAGGACATGGCTCCTTTCTGGTCGCACTTTATGAAGCTGTTTGCGCCACGTGGTGGTTGAGGCTCGCCAATGTAAGTCGTCGATGCAATCTTGATGCTCTGCTTGGCCCAAAGCCCGGCTCCCTCTGCCTTGCAGTGATCAAACGTAGCATTCTGCATTTCCACGGAGCCCAAACTGATGCAGCCGCCACCTGGCATGCACACATCAGCCGCAGAACTCCTCTTTGCTTCGAGAGGCTGTGCTTACTAAACAATTCGTAACAATCCCGCTTGCAAAAGATAAATGCTCTGTCGAGCCGACGCCGACAAGTTTGGAACAACAACGCGACGCGACGAAACAAGTTGAGGGGGCTACCGCCGCACGAACTTGCTACCATGGCACCCTTGTACTTGGCTTCGCAATTCTTGAACGTTGCTGGCCCGGTGATGGTAATGTTGCCGCTGGAATAAATGCCGCCGCCATGTCCATTGTCAACACTGCAGTCTACAAACGATGCCCGTCCTGATAAATTGACACTGGAATTATAGACGAAGAGACCACCACCTTTGTCGCCCAATGCCATGCATTGCTGGACATCCAAGTAGCCGTGGCTACTAAAGCTACTGTTGTGTATTAATATTCCTCCGCCCTGTCCCGATGCGTGGCAACCGTGCACGGAGATGTTCCCAGCGATCTGATTGGCTGGTCCATCGTTCACATAGATGCCGCCTGCAACTGCCAACGAACCAAAGCTGGAATTCTAATTAATTTGCCTCACAGCGAATGCATGACACAACAATGTCATGATGTAAAAACGCATGTAATTATAGATACATGTGCATATTCATTCTGGGATGGGCTCTGACCAAAAACGGCTTCAACTGGGTTCAAGTATGAGCGAGTAATACTTCGTATGTGGGGTATAGGCATCTCCAATGATTCCAGAACTTCAACCATCACTCACGTCTCTCAAAGTGGCATACGTGCATACTTAGTAATAGTCTGAAAATGCCAGAATGGGAAATTTTCACCCGAAGAATCCTGGACTCGTCTAGATTCTAAATGGCCTCGGGGGTAGGGTCAAACTGCGCAAATAACTCTTGGACATGTGTTATCTTCAATGTTCTACAGAACGTACCACATGCAATCAGTGCTTGTACATGTCGTGTTCGCGGTTACAGGGGTTTTCTTTGTTCCCATCAGGTGTGGAAATGAAAATGCTCGTTGAAGGCAGGGTTTCGATCGGATAATATCAACATATTAAAAGTATAATTATAATCAGCTCAAATATGCTCGAATATGATAACAATCATCATATTTAATACGAACAATAGCTGCACAGTTTTGGCTCCCACTTGTCGGCATCCGGCGGATCCCGCTCTGCAGGCTATGCGTAGACTTCGATGAGCGCTTGCAACAACAACTCAGTTTTTTGTTTAAAATTACACGGCCTAGCATGACCACTGTCTTCTTAACTGCACAGTAGTACTAATACTTGAGAGCTGGTCACGAAAGCTAGAAGCACGAGGTCCGGTGCTGAGCTCTGCAAAGCGATGTGCACGACAGTAGCGGAGGGAAAGTTTGGGCCGGTGAAGGGTGCAGGCGTTGCTCGTTCATTTAACTCTTGAGAAAGTAATGTGCGAACGACAATTAGAGGTAACTCTGGAGAGAAGACCGCACTTCAGTCGCCGAACGTCAGACACAAACAAAACCAAGGGACCTTGAGGAGGGGGGGTGGGGGGGGACCTCATGATACGGGGGGGGGGGGGCCCCCCTCCCCCCCCACCTTATCCCAGGCACAACCACCTTAAAGGAGGGGGGGAGGGAAGCACCTTATCAGTGGAAAACGCATAATGACAAGGTGAAGGGGGGGGGCCCCCCCCTACCCCCCACCTTAACTCTTGGACGTCCCACCTGATAAGGTGCAAACCCTGTTTTTTCCCTAGTGCGTTAATACAAGTGAATTGCTAAAGGGCAACTCCCGCGAGCTCCACAGAGCTAGCTTTCGTGACTACTAACTACTAATCATAGTAATACAGTACACATTGATGATGGGGTGGTATGATGTCACCGGCTTGCAAACCAGCTCCGCTGTGATATGCCCAGGTGGGGCAGCAAGGGGCGCCCGATGGCATTGCAGGACGTCATTAAGATAGAAACTGGTTATGCTTGCGAGAACATACTGTAATTGCGGTGAGACGGGCTTACATCTAGTCTAGCATGTTTTGGTTTCGGAAGACGGAGTCACATCTAGTCTAGCAGTCTAGCATTTGGGGTTTCGAGAAGCATGAATCGAACCAAGTCATTGAGAAACTCAGATCCTGCTTTGGCACAAGGCTCACTGCAGAACGCGGGAACAACTGAACCTCGTAACACCTGACACAAAATACAGAAGCCACGCAGCCAGTTCATATCAACCCAGGTTTGTTGGCAGAGAAAGAGTGCACACTCAGCCCGCACAGGAGCCTTTTGCACCACAGCAAGAAATCTCATGAGCCTTCGACAGCGGGCACGTCGGCAAAGCGTGATCACAACAGAGCGGCAAGGAGCAGCACGATTATATCGACACTGCTCTACAATCCTTGCCTTTTCTATTGCCGGAAGCCCTTTCGTTCACATGCGAACGGCCAAAAAGAAACTCCTGTGTATGCTCTCCCACCACATGTGGCACCGCATCTGCTTAGTCAAAATATCGCTCAACTGAAGCTCGCTCGGCACCCAGTGGAACGGCACTAGCAGAGGATCATCTACACTTGGCTCGGTCTCTCCGCGCCGTTGGCGCCAAAGACCCTTCGCTTCATTCAGAAAAATTTGCTTCAAGCTAGCTAGGTCGATCACGAGACGCCGGTCGGCCGTCGCCTTCGGCGCGCCGCACCGGTGGATGTAGTCAAAGAGACTCTTGCAATCAGTGACGGCATGGATCGGGACGATCTGCGCCGCCTCCTTCTCGGGAACTAGCCGCCGCAGCCACAGCCCCAAGAGCTGCGCCCGGAAGTGGATCGCCGCTTCCATGGCCTCGCATGCTGCCATGGTCTCCCCGGCAAAGGTAGACCTGCATACTCGCTTGCAGGCGTGCGACTTCCAGCAAAGGACGCTAAGGGGCCCGGGGTTCTGCCCTAGGCACTCTTTGTCGATGGCGCAGATCAAGTAGCCGATCTGGCCCGCCACCTTTTGTGCCCGGCCTCCATGTCCAGCTCGGTGTCCTCCAGCTCGGCGTTGCCCCAGGCTGCGTCATGGAAAACCAGCATGGCCATACGTGGCAACGGTATGGACTTCACAGCCACGCCCATCTCAGCAAACTCCTTGGCTTGCTTTACCGCGGCGTTGGTGGCCTTGATGTCCCCGATCGTGGGGCACTTCTGCCGGACCTGTGCCATATTGGCTTGGCACGCCAGGTCGGGCCTAGTTTCTTTTGCCAGCCAGCTCAAGCATCCCACGGCCGTCCGGTTGTCCTGCATAAGGTCTTGGGAGGCAATCTCATCAGCATTCGCTCCCTTGGGGACGCTCACCTCTTTCAGCCGGTTCTCGGCGTAGTCCTGCTGCTTAATCAGGTAGCCGTCGGCCGTCTTCAGGTACTCGTTTCCAACGTAGGTGAAGTTGGTGCGCTCCCAGTCACTTATGGGAAACAGCCGGGAGAGGGCTTGCTCCAAGGCTTCTTGCAACTCCTCCTCGGTCCAAAGGATCAGGTCGTCGACGTGTGCCTCCAGGACTCCACAAGTCTCCGTCTCGTTCTTCACCAGGACAAAGGCACACGGGTCAATCGGGCTTTCCTCGATGGTGACCACATCTTTCCCAATTTGGACCCGGAGTGTTTTATAAGGTCCCCGGAGAGCTTCTCATACCATAGCCGGGGGCTGGTACTCAAGCCAAAGACCCCCTTCAGGATCTCCACGAGTCGCCCCTTGGCTTCTCCAGGCAGTCCTCGGGTGGGCTGTTCGAAGTACAGCCCACGCGGCGCCGCAACGCCGTTCAAGAAGGACTGCACGTCCCCGATGCTTCCGACCCACTGCTGTGAAGCGGCCAGTTGCGCCCCCGCCATGGTGCTGGCCTTGGTGGCGGTCGGCGCGTCCACGGCCAGCCGCTCTTGACCCAGATCGGGATCCCGGTGGCCTCCCACGCACAAGCGCGCCTTGGCTTTCACGGCCACCGTTGGGTCTCGTCGCCTTTGGGGCCGGTTCTTGTCCTTGTAGGCGAACCTGCTCGTCAGGATGCGTTCAGGCGGTACGCTCTGCCTGAACAGCACGCTCCGTTCCACTCTGGCCTTCTTCATCTGGTAGGGCACGTCGTCGAGTAGCTTGCGCCGTCGTTCCAGCGCAAGGTTCTCCCAGTCCATGTTCTCGAGCTGCACCACTTCTTCGCCTGGGGTTCCTTCGGGCCCGGGCTGATAATCGCCGAGGAGCTCGTCAATCACATCGTCTTCCTCGACCTCCATCTCATGCTCGGGGCTGGGGGCCTCCTCCGTCTCAAAGGCCCAGTCCTGAACCCCTTTGTCGTCAAGGAGCTCCTGGATATTTTCCAAGCTGGCCTTCACTTTCAGCAGCTCGCCCAGCTCCTCTGGCTCTGCGGGGCGCATGTGTTCCGGAGCGCACAGCAAACAGCGCCCTCCTCGGCTGACCCATAGGTTTTGCCCCTCGGGGCCGATAACGCTGCACGGTCCCAGCCACATCTTCACTGCCTTCTTGCTCTTGGCCGGCTTCCGCTCTCGGTAGATATACACCAGGTCTCCGCAGTCGTAGTGCGTCTTCTTCACGCGGCTTCTGTGCAGGAGGCTCTTTTGAAGGGCCTGGTCGGTCTGCACCTGAAGGAAGGCCATGCGGGCGGACTGGCGGATCGCATTCTGTCGCTGGAGCTTGCCGTCAGTGGACAGGGCCCCCATGGTGCCTATGGCATGGGGCTCGTCGACAATGTCGCCCAGCAGCCGTGGATTCACTCCAAAGACCCATTGTCGAGGGGAGTACCCGTCCTTGTTGCGCAGTAGGTTCTTGGCGTTGTTCACGGAGTCAATTCCCCAGTCGACCTCATAGCCCACTAGGGTGTTTGCCTCCACCATCTTCTCCCACACAGCTTTCCACACTCCGTTGTGTCTCTCCACCAGTCCGTGTTGCCAGTGGGCTTGGCCGGCCGCGTGTGACATGTAGGCGTTGCACTGGCTGCACAGCTCGTCGAACACGTCCTTAAAGCCGGAATCCAGGTCCAGGGCGAACGCTCGAGGAGGGCCAGCCCACGATATCCATGACTTCCGCACCGCTTCTGTGATGGTGCCGGCCTTGGTGTCCAGGATGCCCACCACGATGTGGTACGTGGAGGCATAGTCCACCATGCTCAGCCCAAGGTGCTTGTGGCCGAGCGCGTCCTCCAAGTGAACAACGTCCAGCCCAAGCACGTCATTGAAATCCAACACTGGCACCGGTTTTGCTGGCCTTGCGGAAGAAGGTCTCGAACAGGCCTGGCAAGTTCTGCATCTCAATGTCTTGGCTGCCTTGATCGCTTCCACGCTGGCTCCGGACATCTTCAGGTGTCTCGCCAGCTCCTCGTTCGGCAGGTGGCCCAAGTTCTGGTGGATCCGTTTCAAGGCTGCCTGGATGGTCTTTGGCACCCGCGGATCGAAACTGATCGCCTCTGCCCCGTGCTCCTCCAGGTGTGCGTCGTGCTCGGCTTCCACAGGGTACGCGGGTGCTCCGGGTTCCCGACGGTGCGGTTCCGTTGGGTCCTTCCCTCGTGTGGCCACCGTCGCCTCCACAACCATGTTCCCAAAGTGGCCCGGGATGTCTTCGGGCGCAAAGCCCCCCACAGGAGACCATTTGGGATTTGTGCGCGGCTCGGGGTTCTGGAAGGCCAAAGCTTCAGCCATGCCGCGGTGCGTCGCCACGGCCTTCATCCGGACATTCGGTGCGCCAGGGTTGTCGCCAAAGGCCTCCAGGTCGTAGTTGGTCACGTAGGTGTCCCACCTGGCACACAATTTATGCATGGCAAAATTCGCTGCCGGCCGGGTGTGTGACCACGCCGAGTCTCCCGGCCGAGGTCTGTGTGTCGAATGCCTCGGCGGCCAAGTTGGCTGTAGCTCGGCATTGTTTCTTGGCGGCCCGGCTGGGCCGATTCCCTGACACGATGCTCAGGTTGCTCCCAGCCAAGGGCGGGGGGCACATCCAGACCAGCTCGGGCTCCCCAAGGACGATGCGCTCGAGCAGGTGTTCCTTCTCGGCCTGGGTCATCACGTCGCCCTCGTCCAGGTTGCCCTCCTTCAGCATGGCCGGCTCCAAGGCGGTCAGGCCGGCGTTGCGGAACGAAGGTGTCACCATCAACTCTGGGCCGCCGATCTCCATGCAGGCTGGCCTTTGGCCCCACAGAACTTCTTCTCCCTCTGCGGCCCGGTTCGTGGCTTCTCGGCGGACAGCATGGTAGACGCGGATGGCTTCTTGAAAAGCGCTGTCCAGCTTCCGGGCCTTCTTTTGCAACTCCTTCTTCTTGTCGGGTGCCAGCCACCGGGGCTTGAAGATCTCCTCCAGCATGCGGGGGCATCGCTTCATCCCTCGCTTCTCGTCGCTGGCTGCTTCCTGGCCCTCGTCGGTTCCTCGTCCTCCAGCTTGGCGGCTGCCTCCCGCAGGGTGTTCATGTGCGCCTCGAGCTCCTTGAGCTCCTCCTGCAGCTGCTGCTTGGAAGCGACTGCCGCCTTCGGTTGCCGCGGCCTCGGTGATTGAGAACTGCTCGGGGAGCGGTCGGTGCTCCAACTCTTGACCCTTGCTGTTGCTGAAGTCCTGGCGGCCCTCGGTGGCGGCGGTGGCTTCGAGGCTGCGGCCTTCTCGGGGTCTTCGTCTGGTAGTCCCCGCTGTTGTGCCTTGGTCGCCTTCTTGCCCTTGTTCGCCGTCCACCAGTTGGCCAGCCGGACCAGATCCTCGCTCGGATTGCTGCTCCGTTCGATCTCCGCCACGCTCCAGTCCAGGTACTCCGGGGGGATCTGGTTGTAGGCCCATCCCTTGTACCGCCCGAATGGGCAGATGGTGTCCCCCGGGGCATTGGCCTGGTCGCGCAGCATCTTCATGAGCACTCCTCGGGTCACCTTGGGCGGGAGCATCAGATTGGCCTTGGCCGCCTCCTGCTTCATCTCCCCCAAGGACATGCGAGACAAACCCTTCAGTGGCGTGACTTCCGTGGCTCGGGCCACGCGCTGTTCCTTGATCATCTCCCGCAGCTCTGGCACGGTCCAAGTCGGGTGTGCCACGACCCCGTAGGACAGGAGTTCCTCCACCAGCTCGCTCTTCCGCATGCTCCATAGCGCCGGCAACGAGTCCATGAACACGAGCCGGTGCGGTAGGAAAGGCGTCGGGGTCGCAAGCTCCCTTGGGAAAACAGCTTCGCCCGACCCAAAGTACATGCGGCTCGCTGTTGCTGCTGCCCTTCCACTGTGCACTGTCGTCAACTTGCAAAGCAGGAGGCCCGTGGCATGGAATGCGCTCTGTGACCCGCCGGTTCCCCAACATGCCAAGCAAACGGACCTTAAGGTGTTCGGAGGCTGTGTTCCAAAACTCGGGGTTGAAGGCATACTTCCGGGCAACAATGTGTATCCGGATCATCTCGGTGGGGGTCTCTAGCCAGAAGTCTTTTGTAAGGTTTGTGCTTCTCCACCAGGCAAGGAACACGTCTACGGACAGGTCGGGGCTAGCAAGTGCTTCTTGGGTTTCCGGGCTCAACTTCTTCTCGTAGAACAGGGTGTGCTTGCGAGCGGGGTCCTCGGGACTAGGCTTCTTAGCTGGCTGCTTTGCTTGCACTCCCTCCCCAGCTTCCGCCATGTATGCCGCAAACGCAACGGGCTTCACGATGCGCACTCCGCCCTTGTCGCGGCACTCGTGGTCAAAAGCCAGGCTGTCCCAGTCTACGATCGGCACGTTTCCTTCCGGAACAATGGACACAGCAGGGTGCCCTCCGGCTGTCTCGTGGCATTTCATGGCCCACACGTTCAGCTTCTTGAAGTCGACGGTCCCGGCCTCAAGGTCGATTTTGGCACCCATTGCTTTCAGCGCCGGCTTTCCCAAAAGGAACGGCACGTCGCAGGCCACCACTGAGGTTCTCACCACAGCCCAGGCCCCGCCAATGCCCACGAGGAGCCAGACTGCGAACTCAGCCGGGTAGGTGCGGGAAGCTCCGAACTTGAAGGTCTCCAGGTCATCTTCGAAGCGGTATGGCAGCCCCTTTTCCTCCGCAAAGTTCAGGTACTCCATGAGCCAGGGGTGGCCCACGACACTGCTAGCACACGCGGTGTCGGTGATGGCCAGGTAGCCGTCCTCGCTGCGTGGCGCCTTGTCGTTCAGCAGGACGGTGCACACGTTCACATGCTTCACCTCGCCCGACTGCAGGAAGTGCACCCCTTTTGTTTGGCCCCGCAAAGGGCATTCGGGATCACGGTGCCAATGTCCTTTCTTTTTGCAGACGCTGCAGTAGCTTCTCTCTTTGGCCCTTTTCAGCCGCTCGGCTGCCCGCTCCTGCTGCGCTTTCTCGTCAAAGCCACGCCCTCTGAGCGCCTGCTGGTACTTGGCCTTGGCGCTCTGGTGTGCGAGGAACGTCTCGTGGTACTGTGCCGCCACCTCCTCGCTCACAACACAGTTCTCCTCGCCGTCCATGTCGTGGTTGCCCTGCTCCTCGCCGCTGCTCCCGTCATCGCTGCCCGCCTCGGCCATGTTCACTCCACGAGTCTGGCGTCCCTCGCTCCTCCACGGCTTCGGCTTGAAGTCGCGGCGCGTAAGCCTCGACTCCTCGTAGGGCTTCCGCAGGGACCTGTCGTGGATCAGGGCCGCCTCTTGCAAGCGCTTCAGGGAGTACTCGTTGCGAACCGAAGCAAGAAGGGAGATCTCGCCCCCCTCGTCCAGGCGCAATTTGTCCACGTACATCCACGCGAGGACCGTCTCGGGCAACACGACCTGCACCTCGGCGAGCCGGGCCACCATCCTGTCGAATTCGCCCGTGAAGGTGCGCACGCTCTCCTCGTTGCCCCTCTTGAGGACCCGGAAGAACTGCGACATGATCCGGCCCACCTGCGTGACCTCGACGTCCATGTAGCGCTGCTTGATAAAGTCCTTGAAGTACTGCGCGCCGCTCTCGCGGCTGAGCTGCTCGATGCTGAGGGCCTCGGCTTCCACCCAGGCCTTGTCCTTAAGCGCGGTGTACAAAGCCACGCCCCTTTGGTGCGGGGCCATCCTGGTGACCCGCTCCCACGCTTCCACTCGACGCAGGTAGCTCCTTGCTGTGCTTCCGACTTCGCCTTCTTCGCCGGCCATGCCACCAAAGGTCGGGACGGCGATCTTCTCGCTGGCTCTTTCTCCGCTCGTTCCCTCGCTCTGCTGACCGCTTTCTCTCCTGCCAAAGTGCCTGTCGGCAGCTGCTCGCGCCCAGGGGTCCCACCGGTGTTCTTGCCGAATGCGCATCTTCGAGTCGTAGTCGTCGGCTGGGTTGCTGTCGCTGCCCTTAGTCTCATCGCTTTGCTCGCTGGGGCGGCCTGACGACCAATCACGTTTCCATCGCGAGGCCTTTTCTTGGTCTCGCCATCCTCCGCTGTCCCCGCGGCTTGGCTGCCACTGCTCTCCAGAGTGGCTGCGTTCCCCCCGGCTGGCCAGGTAGGCAAAGATCTCCTGGTCGCTCCATCCCTGCTGCTTCCACCCACTAAGAAGCGGCAACCACCAAAGCTCATCTGCTCCTCCTCCTCCGCCGGCCCCAGCCTGCGGACTCGAAGGATGTCCTGCATTCCAACTGTTGGCATCTGCTCGCTGCGCTGCTTCGCGTGCTCCCGGCGGATCGTGCTGAAGGTGCTGTTCGGGTGCGCCCCTGGGACCTCCTCGGACTTCCGGTCGGTCGTCTTCTCCAAGGTGATCGCGTGCGGCCTCCGGCTGCACTGCTCCGCGGGCTCCCGGCTGATCGTGTTGAGGTCGTGGTTCCGGTGCCCCTGCGGGATTTTCTCGAACTTCTGGTTGATCGTCACCTCCGGGTGGAGCGCGTGCCGCCTCACCTCCAAGAACTTCCGCTTGTTGCCTTGCAGCCTGCTGGTAGCGAGCCGTGTCTCCCATGCCGTTCTGTGCCGCCAAACCGGCCCATCGCTCTTCGGGATCTGGAGCCTCCATGGCGCTAAGGACAGGAGAGCCGAAGCTCCGCTGCCAATTTGTTGGCAGAGAAAGAGTGCACACTCAGCCCGCACAGGAGCCTTTTGCACCACAGCAAGAAATCTCATGAGCCTTCGACAGCGGGCACGTCGGCAAAGCGTGATCACAACAGAGCGGCAAGGAGCAGCACGATTATATCGACACCAGGATTCTCGTCACTCATCCTCGCTCAAAGTCAAAATCCTTCCAACAGGTGCAAACTGCAGGCACGATGCTTAAACAAACGAATTGGTATGTGTGTGTGTGTGTTTGTTTTTATGATTTATGTATACACGCACATGTCATGTCTGTATATACCCCATGTATGCAGAGAGGAAGAGGCCTCCTTGAACTGCAAAGCAATGCTGCACGTTCAACATGCCACCCAGCTGTGTAAAGATCCTGGTGTACAGGCCACCTTCGAAGGGCACACATATGCTTCCGGATTCTCTGGAAGCAGATGAGACTCTAGCTCCTCTTGCGACTGTGCGGGTTCTGATGCCTGACACGTGGTTTCAAATAACAGTCATGCAACCACCCTGCGAAATCAAAGGTTGGGTCTGCGCTGTGACGCGGACTACTGGTCCCCACTCCAGAGGAAGGCATCTGCAACATTAGTGCACGCCGAGCGCCTCCATAATAGGATGAAGAAGACTGTCTGACGTCCAGAATGCCACCGGTCAGCGTGAGACTGTGATGGGCACTAAGACCGCCTGCCCGAGAGTTGCGGAATGTTGCAGGCATGGCTATCGTAGTGATGGCTGGTGGTGGTGGACAAAGGAACTCCGCCTCCGTAACCCTTCCCCTCGTCAGTAGCACAGTCTGCAATCCGCACAGCGCCGCCCGACTGGATGAAGTTTACCGCATTGATGGCACCTGCCGAACTGCGCAAAAGAGAAACGCGGTTCCAGAAGGCCACGTCATTGTACCAACAGTGTGGGTCAGGGTATAATTGTTGAAGTCATGGTGCACACTTAGTCTTGCGGAACAGACATCAAACGACAGCACGACGAGGCAAACTTACCTCCGGCTAGAAACGGCTAGTAGCGGTAGCGCACTAGACAAAATGCCGACACGTCGAAGCTTCGGTAGGTAAGTGCCAAGACATCTTTCCGGCATTGGTGCCCAAATCTTTGGCTGTGGAGCATGGGATTTTTTCAAGGCGAAATGCCCGTGTTGCCAAGTCAAGTGTCTTTATTTCAGGAGTGAAAGCAGAAAGGGTGACGGACAGTCGCAGGCAACGTCGATTCATGAATCAGTCTGCGCTCGTGTTCGCTGTGCTACATGCAGTATGAGCAATTTACAGTACGCCCGGCCCTTAGGCTTGAGGTTGAACATGTCTAAACGAAACACAGCGCCATCCAGCATCCGTCCATGCAGCAGGCGCAACGCACACCCAACTTGTGGAAAACATTGGCACAAGCAAGCAGCAGAGAATTGCCTTTACCTGAAATTTGTTCACGACGCCTGTTGACGGGCGCAACTGCGGATGCAAGTGACCCGCGTAAGCTGGAACAGTGAGCTTTAACAACCCCCGTGCGGCGTTTTGCCTCCACCTGGCCAGAACGAAGCTACAGTTGCCGGGTGCAGACGTTGATACATCGAAGAGAGACGATTCCCGCAATCCCGCCGGTAGAGGTCGTTGCATGCATGAACGGTTCAATGCCATGGTACTGTGTCACGGTACGCTCTCGAATGTTGGCATCTTCTGGCTAGCATCCACTGCTTGCAACCCGCGATACCTTTTGTGTCCATTGTAGGGTGCTCTCAGCGGACACAAGAAGCGTCTACATTCTACAGCCTCCATGGCTCCGCCCAAAGAGCTTCTTCTCCTCTTGGTAAATGTTCTTCCGTTTGGCCTTCTTCACGAGATGCTTCAGGGAGCATCTCTCGAACACGAGCTCGCCCCCAGAGACGCTCATGTTGCCGTAAATGTGGAGTGCACCTCTTGACTGCAGGGTGAAGGTCAAGGCGAAAGCACACATGCTGTGAAGATTTGAGCGGGGCCACTCCGGGAAATGCAGAAGCAACTGTGCGCTGCAGCTTGCAACACTACACACGGCATATCTGAATCGGATCCCGCTACCAGGCTGTTGACAGAAGGCGGAATGTGTTGGCAAGCAGTGCTGCCTCCATATTTCTTTGCGGAGCAGTCTTCAGCGCGAAAGAAGCCGCCGGACATGCTGAAGCCACCCTTTGCGAAGATTGCACCTGACAGCTGTCAACGAGAAGTGTCTAACGGCCATCCTTGTGATCGGAGCCCTCCAGTGCAGACGAGTGGCCTCCTAACCTGTCGGATTTGGCGTTGGACACCGCCGAGCAGTTGTTGAATGCTAGATGGCCACCTGACTTGTAGAAGAAGTTCGTGAAAATGGCTCCTGCCATTTCTGGTCTTTCTGCATGCGAGCACGACACAGCTCACATGGATCTTTGCAAGATGCTGGAAGGCCTCCACCTCCTCCCCTTTTGTCACTTTTCGGGGCTGAGCTGTGCTCTATTCGCAAGGTGCCACCAGACTGGACGAAGGTAGTCTGCTTGTGTGGAGCGGGAGCAGTGGCAATGGCACCTCCTCGTTTTGAACATGGGCAGCTCTACAGTAGCACACAATCCGGAATTCACTAACGGGCTACTGCCAATCTGGAGCATGCTGCCTGCCGTGAATGCAATTCCAACCCGGCCTCCCTCACCGTTCGTGATGGTGCTTTCTTGGATAAGCATTGTGCCACCAGACTGGCTGAACCGTCCCATTGCCAAGATGGCACCTGCATTCAGGGGTCTGTCCTATCATGGCTACGCGACTCACTTCCGGCGCTAGTCACGAAAGTCGCGGCACCTCCATTGTTGCCTGCTCTGACTCTGGAGATCCGCACATCTCCGCCAGACTGGTCAAAGCCTTCTTGAGCATAGATGCCGCCTTTGGGGCTTAATTAGAGCTCTCACGAACGGTCATAAAGAACAAAGAGGTATTAGTTATTACTACTACATTAGTATTGGTACGATTATTATTACTATTATCATTATGGGGCTTCTGAAGACCCAGGAAGGCCGGCGCCTCCAAGTTTCTCGGAGGAGCAGTCAGTCACCACAAGGCTTCCGCCCTGTTGCAGCACTGGACCTCGACCGTCATTCCATAACCCAGAAGCTCCCCGTACAGGCTACATGCGAACTATGGCTGCAGCTCAGAGAGGCATGTGAATGCTTACGTCCAACATTTCATGATCTCTATGTGTCCTATACGCTCCACTGTGGCAGCTCAGCAACCTCTGACGTTGGCTGCGCCGCCTCCACTTTCCAGGCTGTGGCAGTTGTGAAAGCTCAGATTCCCGAGAATCTGAAGGGCTCCCACAACATTGAGACCACCTCCTCGTTCTACATATTGAAGGCCTCTGCCGCCGCCTTTGCGACTGTTGAATTCCCCCTTGTTGCCGATTCTCTTGCCTCCAATGACGGCTTCGTTGCTGCAGCCCCCGAAGGCCACTTCTGCACTCTTCGTTACGGTGCAGTTGCCTGCTACCTTCAGGCACGCCCCAAGCAAAGCGCGCTGAGCGGAGATTCTGATGACTCCGGATAAGTGCACGCTTCCATTGAAGATCAAACGCTCGTAAAGCTGCAGCTCTGCGCCTTAGATCACAGGCAAGGACTTGCAGACTTTATGCCTCAAACGGGGCCCGGACCGTCACCGACGATGTCGCAATCTCCTTGAACCGCGACGACTTCTGTGACCTGTTCGCGGCATTTGCTATTCTCGGCACGACAAGTCCCAAGGTCTGCACTTTTTGAAAGGCACCTCGTACTTGCCAGTGAGCCGGAGGGTTCCATTGGTGCAAGAGCTGGGGAAATGCTGAAGAGCATCGGCTCGTTCCTAGAGAAGAAACAGCCGGAACAAACAGCCCTGCTGTACCCCTGAGCCCCCGACTGCCAGAAGTGACGCGTCGCTGTCTGGGTGACCTCGGTCGCTTCTTTCTGACACGTCTGTCTCGTGCTGTTGAGAGATCTCTTGGGGTCTTGGCGACTCAAGAAGCTGCGCGAGGCCTCCGTTTGGAAACTCCTGCAGCACTCGACCAGTGTAATTCAAATTCAACCTTGTTGTCTGGCCTCGATTGGACAGCGAACTCCCCTTCGTTTTGCGGCTTCTCAATGTCTAACTTCTCGAGCGACGGGACTCCTCAGCACAGTCCGAAGCTCAGTTGCCTGCGGTTCTGAACATGATCATACCAGGGCCCTGTCGCTCGGCGGCGTAGGGCATCAACAATCCGCATAATACCAGCACTCGACAGCGCATGCTCTATGCCGATCTTCAGATGCCCTCCAAGCATTTCATCTACGGACGGAGCATTGAACAAATTACGGCCTAGCCAGAGACCACTTTGCAGTCTTGAGCCCGAACTGCACAAAGTTTGAAGCACTCTTCTCTCATACTGCCCAACAGGAGCCATCATCACAAATTCTATGGCGTACTGTCCTTGGCCAGCCGAAAGACGGGCAAAGTCAGGACTGCCTCTTCCACAGGGTCAGAACACCAAATGCCGCACTCCGAATGTGCAAAAAGGCAGTCGCCTGTCCAGGACGAGCAGAGCGCATCAGGCGAGGCCTCAAACATCGCGCTTGAATTGCCTGGGCCCTGGGCTCTGTCCTTGGAGTCCATAAAGCTCAGGATCGGACACCACCACCTTCGGCTGGCCAAACAAAGAGACCAGCGGAAACGTGCCATGCAACTGCCATTCGATTGCACAAACGATGGTTCCGTACCTGGTAATGTGGATGCCTATCCACCCACAATGCCATGAGGAGGTCGAAGAAGCTCGCACGGATACTCGACGGCCTCCACGAACAGAGGCTCCTCTCGCAGTCCTCCTTCGCTCCTTCCCGGAGCGACTGAGGTCGCAGCAATCGGGTGTCCGCAGCACCACTCAAGCAAACTTTGTAGGAATATTCCTCCTGCAACGCCTGTTCGAAGGCAGTCAGCTCGCAGATTGACTCAGGGTGGAAGGCCGTGTAAGGCTGCCACCATGATGCTGTTCATCTGCCGGTCCTTGTCGCTGCGCGCACTGGATGCGGCGACAGTGTCTCATCCTTCAAAAAGCCCTGGCCTTGGCCAAGGATGCTACCAGCTGCAGCTGGGCCTGCATCGTGAGATATCGCACGTGCTGCGAGCGTTGCTCTAAGATTCAGCGGGCTACCTGGCAATAACGGGCCAACATCCGGAGCAAGTCGATCCGAGAGACATCGAAAGGGTTGCCCGCATCCCTGGCAGTGCTCTGGTCATTCGAGATGACACCATCTACAGCTCCTCGACTTCCAACTTAACTTCCCGTGGAACCTGGATTTGTGAGGCTTCCCCGTCAAACCTGCATGCTGCCAATCCTTGCTTGGCAATTGGGCTGCGACTGGAGTTCCTCTCATTTTCCAGGCATGACTCGAACTTCCGAGATCTTGGCACTGCTCACCGCTTTCGCCTGCGATGCGAGCCGCCCAAATCGCGCATCAAGTATCATGTGGTAAGTGCCCTTCAGATGCCTCTGTCTGCAAGACCGTCGTCCAGCTTTGGCCCGTTACTTCCTGAGGACCCATGGCATGATAAGAGTCGGCACACATGCCAAGACCTTGCCTGACAAAGCTCTTTGGGTTGCAGAACCCAGACCTCGGATGCAATCACACAGGTAAAAAGGGTTGAGCACAGGTCAGAAGGGCTGAGGTTGAGCGTGCATGGCACCGTACGCACATTGAGGCACAAACGACTTGCGCCAAGGAGACCCACTTTCGACCTCCTCGGGCGAGCCGTCTTAGGCATTCTGCCGCCTAGTGAGCTCAGACGAGGCTGGAGCTGCTGGTGCGCAGGATTGGAAGGTTCAGCTGTTCGGGCCCGTGGTACAGCACCTCTGACAGGTCTGGCAGATTGAGTGTGAACTAACGCCTGCATGTGCCCATGCATCATCCAGCCTTTCCAACTTCCCATGCTACTGGATGCGTCCATGCGATAGCCACGTCGTGAATCTCAGCATCACAAGGAACCAAGCCAGACAATTCGATCTTAGCGAATGGCGAGCTGTTGAGGCGCAGACCCCGTGAGTGAGCAACGGGGTGCCCAAGCAGTCCTGCACATCGTCTACATGGTGCCTCGAGTATGAGTTCTATACCTGAGAATCTCCTAGGTCCTTCGGATCCACTTGGCCGAGACGCGCCAGCGGCTTTCCGATCGGCCTGACCGCTAAGGCCATCGCCCCTGTCACCCCTCGCTGTCTCCGAGGCCAGCTCCCTTCAAGTGCAAGGGCGATCATGAGCTCCTCTGGGCATTTCGCCGGGTATCAGCTGCTCTGTGGAGCACCAGATAGCCTTTGCCTTATCCCATTCTGGATTGTCAGGTCCTCGCGGTTGCGCTCCACCGCCGTCTTCTCTTGCTGAGGAGCCAATAGGCCTGAAAGCGCAGAAGGGGGGAAACAGCGATGGTCTGCAGCAAGGTCAAACGCCTGGGAAGGCAATCTTGGAGAGGACAAGCTGCTGCTTATCGCTCAAAGCTCCACCGTTCTGCGGATCGCACAAGGCCTGCGCACGAAGGACCCAATGCAAAGGCTATAGGCTATAGTGGCACAAATGCAGTCATGGCGACGGCACCTTGAGGAAATGCAGCCAGGTGTCCAGGGGCCCAAGAATCCGGATGAACTTCAGAAACCTGTGCATGGTCAAGGTTGCGTCGTACAACACTCTTGCGCCTTGACGAGCTGCAGTCTCTTTCAAGGATAGCGGTCAAACTCCGGATGTCTGCGAGAAACAAAAAAAGGCCTTGTGACAGTCTCCGGCTTGACTTTGCGGACGAGGTCCCGATTCTGACCTTTCGAAAAGTGTACTGGAAGCTGTACTTCGCGTTCGCGTCCAAGGATCAGGCTGAGGAGTGTGACGAAAACGTCGGAGGCTCCCAAACCCCGCCTGGCCGGCAAGCAGCCACGAAATCGCAGCGAAGACATCTCGATGTCTAGAAGCGCAAATAAGCGGCCCGTTCATGTCGTCGATGATATCCATGTATCCCCGCCTTTCCAAAATCGCATCCAGCTAGCATTCGCCGAGGTTCTGCCAACCAGCTTTGAGCATCCCACATGTAGAAGAAGTTTTCGTTCGTGTGGTTCCGCAGGAAACAGTACAGCCACAGCCTGCAAAGCTTGAGACGCAACCCGTCCTCCAACTCGGAATTAAGACCTACAAGACTTCATTGAGGCTCTGGCCGGACTAAGACCTTCAGAACGCGGGCCTGAAAGCGACCATGGTAACTCCCACCAGGCCACAGCTTCTCGATGTGATGCACCTTCTGCTTTGCCACTTGCTGACCGTCATCCTTGGTAGCCTTTGCGCCTCGGGCATACAAAGAAGGATGACACGGCTTCGTGAGCCATTTCTGACAAGACACCAGACGTCGTGTCAAAGTCAAAGCTGTCCGGACCAATGCCCACCACGCAAGTAAAGCCCGCCGAACCGTGCCCATGTGTATACTGTCAAAGG
This sequence comes from Symbiodinium sp. CCMP2592, assembly GCA_905221615.1. NCBI lineage: Eukaryota > Dinophyceae > Suessiales > Symbiodiniaceae > Symbiodinium > Symbiodinium sp. CCMP2592. Next base: position 132,664 of record CAJNDT010001324.1, read on the forward strand.
AAGCAAACGAAACCAGAAGCGTACCGAATCACGCTCTCACACCCACACACCCGCCGCCCCGCCTTTACTCCCGGGGCTGTCGAAGTTTCCTAAGCAAGGGAATTCAAGCTGCAGGCGGCTTAAACACGACCACTCTTTCCAAGGATGCTTGAGGCATCACATCGTCGGCTGCTTGCCCATTCATTGCGTAGTCTCGAGTATTGCCGCACTTTGGGCAAAGTCTACTGAAACGATCCTCCCGGGCACAGGAGAGTGGTGCCTGTACACCAGTTCCATTGGAATCGCACAGTGGCCAGGCTTCTCTGATTTAAGGCATCATTCCAAGCATGGATGGTTGCAAGATATACACACACACTCAAGATTGGAACCCACGCACATGTCCAGAGAATGTCCGAGAACCCAGCGAAAAAACGGATCCCGTGTTCTAAGCTTCTTAAAGAATCGAAAGACTGATCGGGCATCTCGGCCTTCAGCAGAGCGCCTATCGATTCAGCTTTCGTGTATCGGCAGGTGCCAGTGGCTCCGCCAGATTTTTTCAAGGATCACAAACCTATAAGGAGCTGGGACCTTGACTACATGGCTCCCGCTCCCACTCCTGATGCAAGTGGTAACTCCATCTAGGTTGCTCCCCTTCGAAAAGGCTTCCGCCCTGGCACGATGTAGGATGCAAGCAGATGGGCGACAGCATGCAACTGCACGAGCCGCGGAGGCCCCATTAATCGTCCCATCTGCTCAGGCGTCGCTGCGCTCGCTTGGCTGGAGACTCTTTCATGGGAAGGCCATTCGACAAGGATGCTCTAGGAGACCTCGGATTGCTGACTGCAGGTTGTGCTGGCACGAGGCGGGCCCTGTCTTGAGAGCATCAGCGCCCGCTTTTTGTACAGAAGGCGAGACGTAGCTTGTCGTACAACGATAGACATTTGCACAAACGAACTAAAGGTTTACGTACCGTACGGGATGGGCCAGCAGCCAAAGACTAAATGACTAACCTGACCCCAATTGCATTGAAGCAGCCACTCCGTGTCGATGTCGATCTTCTTTCTCGCTCTCGCCGTGAGGTCCACGGACTGGGATACCAAGCAGTTGGTACATCTCGCAAAGAAGTTTACCTTTTCAGCTATTCTGAGACGGAGGCGGATCTGGACTTTTCAACGGAGGTCCTGTCCGGTAGAATTTCAGAATCACAGGATGTGTCACTCTGACACTGGGGTGTTGGAGCCCGTGCCCCGTGATCTTTGCGTGCTAGTCCTGCGAGGCTATTCGCAAAGCTCGGGTGCGAGCCTCCTTTCAGTGGTCCGGCTGTTGTACCCACCAGATGATGCAGAACTCTCCTCACAATATGAGCGCCAGTGCAAACGCGCCTGCATGCCACGCGATCTTAAGAAGTGGCGCATGACCGAGCTCCTCCGGAACCTTGCTGCCGACGAAGGTCTCGGAACTCGATCGCGTGAGGCCTGCACAGCCCCCCCCTCCCCCAAAAAAAAACAAAAATCGGCAGAGAAACCGTAGATGGGGTACTATCTCCCACATGCAATTATCCACCAGCAAAGGGCCATGACTCATGTTCTCTACAGTATTGATGCCCCCGGGCATCTGTCGACGTTCAAGACAAAGCAGGCAGCCTGAGGAGCTGTCGTCCGGAAACTGGAAGCCCTGTATCGAGCGCCAATCCCGGACTTGCTTCATGGTCGCCTCGCCGAACCCAAGCGTCGCTGAACAATCATACCATCAGGAACCGTGATCAACACTGGCATTAGAAAGAGCACACAGGACACTAGGATAATGAATAAGCGTTGACAAGTGAAGGCTTCCAACTCATGGTGGATGGTGGAACAAAACTTGCCAAGCAGTTTCGCTTGAAGTCATGATACCGGAGATGCCAGCTGCTAGGCTGCAATCAATTCTGGCAAGTCGCTTTTTCGGACAGTACCTGCACAGGACAGCTTGCTCTGACAGGAAAGGCAAAGACATATGCGAGTCTTGCTGCTCATGGGCATTTCGCAGGCCACAATCTACAGACTACACTCAGCGACATGGGCGACAGCAACTCTTGGCTACGGTTCACATCGAGACGTTCGGAACCACCGAACACCGAATCCCCCTAGAAACAGTTTTCCTAAGTCTGTATTGACCCTAAACTTCATAACCTCCCGCCCTCCCATCACCCCCCCACACGTAAACCCACCTGGTCCAGGAGTCTTGGCAGATCCTCAGCGCGCACTCTTCGAAAGCTTCGAAACCCCGAGCAGAGAAGGGCACAGAACCTCGTCCTCGCCTCCCTCATGCCCTCATTGACATGATGCTGAACTGTCAGTGGACATAGTCATGATGACAAGCCCTCAAAGTATAACTCCAACTGGCAGATCTATATGGGGGTTTCCGCAATTAAGGGATCCTCATATAGTACCACAAATAGCAGGATCCTTATTACAAGGATCCCAAAATAAGGTACCCCTAATTTCCGGAAACTCCCATATAGATCTATATCATTGCAATAGCAATCGTGCAGTAGCATGAACATTGTGTGAGACCAAGACTCCTGGAGCGCGTTGCCCAGCTTCCCTGTCAGCCCGCATCCGCTCACCTCGTTTTCGGTGCTCAGGCTCAGCACTTCAGCGGCTGCTTCGTCAGATGGCGAAAGGAATCAGCAGGCTTTATGCCTACTGACAAAACCAAACACAGCTTCGGGGGCTCAGGTTTGAGGTGAGCTCGCTGCGAGGATCCGAACGAGATGCACGCCCATCAGTTCTGACATGCTCCTACGGGCTTTAAGCTACAGTCTGCTACAGGGACATCCTGGCATGTCTTGCACCACACCGCCAAGCCACACAGGCTTCCACTTCTGACACGAAGGTCGAAACTTTGTCCTTTCGCTTCTGACGGTTTCCGTCTGATGCTCTGATGCATGCTTCTTGATGCACGTGGCAACAACATGGCGAAATTGCGCACAGGCGCACATCCTGAGTCAAATCATCGCAGTGACATGTTGCTGTGCATGCAGCTCCTTCGAGTAGTGTCGTGTTCCATAGTGCTCGCCTGCAATATCAGTATTCATGGCAGTTAGAAGTTTCTCTGACAGCTAGCGATCTGCCTGTAGCCATGCAGAAGCCGGTCATCCCATATCCTTGGCACGGAGAGTTCAAACTCCACAAGCATAAACACAACCCCACGCGATGCAATGCCTAGGCTGGCACCTGGGCGCTGTAATATCTCCGAACAACCCACTGAAGAAATAACATGTCCACGTGCCCGGTGGCAAGAGCAACAACAAGCAGACCCAGATGGTCTAGGCACATGGTGCCTCCCCTATCCCCCAGCCCGCAATAACTGGGATGCGCCGAGGAGCGTGTGACATCGGAGGTCCTGTTCTTGGACTTTTGTGCAAGGCCGAGGTCACCGAGCTTCGAGTGAATGTAGCCTGGGGCAAAGGCGCAAGGAAATCTGACATTCACAGTCTGCTAAACTGAATTTCTATCAAGTACCGAGCCGAATCGCACTTGCAAACACATCCCCGTCATGGTCACCGGCCTCTTAGCAGCATCCTCCCTTCCCACCGTAACTGAGTTTGGCACGGCCTTTGCTGTGCAAGAAGATGTTCTCGGGCCTGGGGTCGGTGCAGTAAGCTCTGATTTCCAGAGCGTGGAATAGAACTTGGCTCAGGCCGGAGCTTCATATCATTGTGTGTTATGCCGTTCTCGTGCATATAGGCCAGAGCAGCCGCAATCTCTTGCAGGATGACCATCATCCTTGGCAAAGTGCAGGCGCCAACCCTCCCCCGGCGGCACCCCGATAAAAAATGACGTGCATCAGCTGCAATCTCCAGACACACATCAGTGCTTGAACCTAATTATCTTTGACCTCAGGAGGTGGACTTTCAATGTTCGCCTTGCTGGCTCCCTTGCTTTCAGTGGCCCTCAAGTTGTCTAGCGAGGACCGTCTTTGAGCACAGCCTCCCCTGGAGCCCGCTCCACCAACTGTTGAGTGTAAGTACCCTCTCCATTGGAAATTTTCAGTCAACCACGCAAGCAACTCTCAACCACCAGACGAAGCCTTCTCAAATTAGACGCACAAGGCTCCCCTCCGGGCTCAGGAGCTCTTTGTCAAGCCAGTGCTGCACACTTCCGGCATTCATCTTCTCGATTGTCATGCACCTGGGGCTGAACCCCGTTCATGAACCCGCAAGCTTGGACAAATCAAACAACATCATCCTGGGCACACGTAGTGTGTAGGAAAGCTCTTGCGCTGAATGTCCGACTTCAACTTTCCTGGACGAGCGCCGGAGGAATTCGGCAATTCAATGGTCGTCGCTAGCTGAGGACATGGGGCTGCAACGCACACACTCCTGCTGCATATCCATCGAGAAGGCACTTCTTCAGCACCCCATTGTCATCTGCATACAGGAAAACCTCCTCGTATCGCACCTTGGAGTCACATCTTCACCACAGCAACAAAGAAACAATCCATCTTCAGCCAAATACTGTGCTGCATATAGTAGCTGGGGACAGCACTATGTTCTCGTGACCTTTGCCCATCCTCAGAGAAGGCGGGTGCAAACCAGCAGGCCACTGCGTCGCATCATGGTGCATCTTCCCAGGCACTGCAGGCAAGGCTCTTGCTTCCGTAAACCCACTCCTTTGCATTGACATCTGCGTGGTGCACGTCGCTGAGCTTCAGCACCGCCTCCGTTTAGCATCTTCCAAAGGGCGAGTATTCAACTGCTCGGCATCACCGGCAAATCCGACATGCAAAATTCTGCCTGCTTGTCCGACCCCTTCTTCGGCGCCATCATCACCCATCCCCATTTGCCATTCCCCAGCCAATTGCCTGGGACTGATGACACATGCATTTCGTGGTTCTTGAGGTCACACAAAGACACACACCTGGCCTGCTTTCAGGTTGTAGGCGCTTTCCAAGGAATCCGCACCTTGTAGCATTCAGCTGGTCGCTGGTAAATGCAAACTCAGCATCGCGCTGCCCAAACGGGCAAACACGGTAACTTGCCCAACAGGTTTGAATCAAGACAACAGAGGCAGCAGACTTGGCTGAGGGCCCCCCTTAATTATGCAAAGCGACTTACCGAAGCTTTCGTGGCAGCTTCCCAGAAGGAGCTCATGGCTTCCATTTCCTGCACTTGTCGTGGTCTGCAGGCAGCCAAGTGCTGTACTTGTCTCGCCTCTTCGTGCACTTTCTCGGCATCAGCTTCGTCATCGGCAGAACCAAACATTTGGTCCTCGGCTTTTCTGTGCCATTACGCATACTCTTGCCTCCTGGAATCTTGTCCAGGGAATGTGTCGACTGGGGACTGGCACTGCGACGCAAGCATAGCAGTAACGTATGAGGGACGCTAGACACGGAGATGCGAGTCTCTCTTATTTCGCCCTGGGCACTGCTTGTGCGTGACTCGATTACTGTACAACACGGAGCCAGCTGCAGTGCTACTCGGAGGCCAGACGAGGAAGTCCGGCAAAACTTGTAGTCGCGAATCTCTAAGAGAGCGAGACTGGCCAGATGAGTGACTCTGGCAAAAGAGATGGTCGTGAAGCACTCATAGATCAGCACTGTGGTTGGACTCGTCCTTGACTACCACGCCACGCTTCTCATTGTCGCGTTGCCTAGACTGAACATGGAACCCTAGCAAAAATTGTAAATTCAGCTGTTTCTTAGGAATTAGAGCAACTAGACATTAAAAAATCAATATTTCGAAGTACCACTAAGCTTCATCTGCCTCTGATACAGCAGGCTCTTGCCAGAAGTCAGTTGGCTCACGCTCTTTTGGGAGCTTCGGTGCAGGACGTCCAGGACCGTTTCAAGATACTCGAGTTTGTAGGTCTCCTGGCCAGTCGCGCTGCAAGGGTCCGTAGGCAAGGACAGGACGCTTTCGGGCCAAGTCTCTCGCGTCCAGCAGTGCGTGTACTGTTCCAGCAGCTTCGCGTGAGAGTCGGTCTTGCAGAGGAAGAGCACCGGGAGGTGTGTCAGCTTGGTGTGGGCTCCTAGTCCCTGTTTGTACTTCTGCAGCCTGGCGACCAAGGCCGACCGCGAGACGGAGCTGTGGCAGTCGAAAATCGTCTTTCCAACCTTCACGAAGTTGTTAAACACCAAAGCATGGACGATGCCTATTTGCAGATTGTCCTGCAAGCTCAGCTCGCGCAGCACTTGCTGACCCGTCTGGGCTAGGTGCTGTCGGAGTCGTGGACAGCGGTGGCCGAGGAAATCGTTGAAGTAGGCACTGAGGATGAACCAGACGTTACAGGCTTTAGTCGTCTTCGGGTCCAGCTGTTGGAGTCGTTCTTGCACGGGGAAAGGCTGCTCCGAACACAGCTGAGCCAAAGGCCAAAGCTCGTTCTCGTCAACTGTCGGCACAAACTGATGTGGAACAGCTGGGAGAGGCTTCATATACAGACCAACCTGACAGGGATGAAAAAAGAGCCCCTAGACCCTGCCGACCCTCCATGCCTCAAGCATGGAGTAATTGACACATGGCCCCTGCGACACGCCATGCCTCAAACACAGATCAGTTGACACATGGCCCCCGCCACCCGCCATGCCTCAAACACGGATCAATTGACACATGGCCCCCGCCACCCGCCATGCCTCAAACACCGGCTACTCTACACATGGCCCCTCCAACCCGCCATGCCTCAAACACCGGCTACTCTACACATGGCCCCTCCAACCCGCCATGCCTCAGACATGGATTACTTGACACCTGGCCCCCGTAACGCGCCATGCCTCAAACACCCAGTAGTAGACACATGGCTCCAGCCCCCAGTCAGATCGTAATGAGTAGGTCTTTTGTCCTTGCCCACTGGCCCCCGCACTTGCTGGCCTCTTCTTCGGCGCGTTGCTTGTCGCAGCAGCAGGTTTCTTTTTCGGCGCGCTGAAAGTCATCTGCGCGGCATTTTCAGATTGCGAGTTCCGCACTACTCGAGGATCCCAGGGGACTCGCTGCTGCGGCGCAATATGTACGATCGTCTCCGTCCCACGCCTTGCCATAGGGTAGTTCTGTCGCTTCGCCCAGTCACGTGCGCTCAGGTTCCTCTCTACAGCTTTCGCTTCGTCATACACTTGGTGTGCGCCGTGGAGCAGGTAACGTCCTATAGCCGCCATTCCATGGTTCGTGAAGGTCTGGTTGTAAGTTCCATCGTGCTTCTCGCGCCAGGAGTTTGCATCCGCGAGCCCCAGACAGTAGATGAGCCATAGCCGCCGACTCACCTCGCAGGAGACTTCAAACAAGGAAAATGCCACGGACTCCTGGTGTGTCTCCACTGCAATCTGGAAGTCTGGATTCTCGTTGAACAGCGGTACGACGTCCTCCGGGGGTAGCTGGGCTTCAAGCATGTGAACGACCTCCTGCGTCGTCGGATCTGCACTGTCAGCCGGAACCATCTGCTGTGGAACCTGTGGAGACGAACAGCTGACGTCTCTCTCGCTGCGCCTCTTTCGTGGCGGCGGTTGATCTTCTGTCGGCGGAGCTGCACTGCTGGCCGAAACTCTCTGTCCTGCCGCCTCCTGGGACGGCGGGCTGAAGTTCCTCTCGCTGCGCCTCTTTCTTGGAGGCGTGTTGAAGAAGCCCTGCGTATACTGGCTTGCAAGCATGCCAGGCTTCCCAGACTCAGGATCTACGCACTCTGCAGCCTGAGAGGCTTCAGCCCCCACCGCTGCCTCTCTGGCCTGCATCTGTTGCTTCCGTACCCGTTTGGCATACGGAGTTGGAAACCCCGGCACTGTGCTAGCCAGCGAAGCCGCACCAGGAGACGGCATGCCACTATGCCTCCCCGAGCCAGGCGAATCCAGCTCTGTCGGAGCATCCAGTTCTGTCGGAGCCACCGACGGCTCTCGTGCTCTAGGCGAGAGCTCCTCTGCAGCGGCATCCATCTGCGTGAACTCCTGCTGCAGCTGCGTGGGCGTCAGCTCCATCCTCTGTGCCCGATGATAGTCCCATGAGAAGGGACTATCCTCCGCCATGGCTCCAAAAGTCTGCGGGAGCTCAGGCTTCCTTGATCTGGTCACGCAAATGCCGAACGAAGTCAGTAATGTGTGTTGTCTCGCATTGGGAAAAGCTGGGAGTCATCGATATGAGGCCAGCAGCTACTACATTTGGCGACTTGACTTTTCTCGTGCAGCGGCCTGGCTGCAATGTAACATCATCCTGCAGCCAAGGCTCCCCGACCTCGACCAGCTTGCTCTTAGCTTTCTTGCCTCAGTGAGTATGCCACATGACAGTGGGGTTTTGAGCAACACGCCTTCCAGGCATCAGGCTGAGTTTCGAATAGCAGCTTCGTGCGGCAGCCCTGCCCCAACAGCAGCGAGCGCAGCTTTTTGCATGAATCACAAGGTCTTCTCGAACACGGCCACAGGTAGACGGCCTGAAATCTTTAACTGCCTGCTGATCCTCTTCAGAGAAGTCATCCCCCTGGGCTGATTCTCCGTTTTATGCGTAGCATCCCGACAAACCCAAACGCGCAAGCAAATAGCCGAGCCCCCCACTGCACCGTAGAGCGAGGAAACGCTGAGGCCCTCTGCGACAAATGAAAGTCAGGACATTCCGAGGTGCATGTAGTCTGAACATAGTCTGGATATGTCTTAACTCATATGTACATATTATGTTCATGGGCATACACACATGTATGGCAGCAAGAATACAGTATCCTATGTCCAGGCGATGAGTCAACACAAGATGATAGATTCGATGCAGTATAAGACATGTCTCGCACCTGCGTGAGAGAGAGAGAGGGAGATCAGAGATGAAGGCAAGAAGGGGTCGATCTCTTCGCCTGGAGCGTCTTGCTTGAGGGGTCGGGGTGAAGTGCCGCCAAGCCGATGAGGGTTTCCGGCCGGATCATGGCGAAAGCGCAGCCGTGACCTTCGGAGACTCGGCAGCCGATGCGTCTTGCGGCCGGGCGGCCTGGCCCCGGCCTCCGGTCCAAGCTGCAACTACTGCAACGTCGGGACCACCATCGTTGCAGGAGAACACCAGCTACCCTACACCCTCCGGCTGGATTTTGTTCGCACAAGAACGGGGTAGCGGGATGCAGGTCATGACTCTGGATTCTACATATCGTATGGAATCCATGCGCGCTTCCAGCACCGTCTTGGCAACGGCATGTTCAGCTTGGCCCAAGATGTGCTGCCAAGTAGAGAGTCGAAAGCTTCCCCCTTCAGACGCTTCTACATGGCCAGATATTCAGATGCTCTTGTCCCTGGCATGAGCAGTCCCATCGCTCCGAGGCTGCCGCCTTGTGTACCGGTGGCCTTGCCCTTGAGGCGCATGTTGAAGTCGATCTCTTTTTCCTTGGATCTTCGGATGCGGACCCTGAACTCTCCTGTGCCGTTCGTGTCTGCTCGACTACAGGGTCGCGAGCCCCGCACGAACCTTGACTGAGTACCTCAAGCAACTGAGGCTTCCGCTTGCATTTCCGGCCTCAGCGGCGTCGTGAGAAATCCAACTGAATGACGGCAAGGGGCAAGCGAGTCAATGTCATGCGACAGATAGACAGCTGACATCCAACCGGCACGATACTTAACGCCTATACCCTGTACCCCGCAAGCGTCAACAATACATATCATACATATGGGGGCTGCTGCTCAGCAGCGATGACCAAGGCACACAACGAGGAAAAAATGCATCACGATGAAACTCGCATCTATCTATCGCTTTCACACACATCGATCGGATCAGTGCGCTCGTGCTGCCTCGGGCCTCAACACCAGCTGATTTTTGCTTCCTGCGTTGCTAAAAGTGATCTGCAGCCTTAGAGGCGCAGACTCCATGTTAGAAGTCACCGCTCGCGGTTCTCTGGTTCGTCGCAGAGAGCAGCAATGAACTGATGGACGAAGGACTGGAAGGAAGTCCTGTAACATACGTGGACGATCCGCTACGGTAAGGGCTTGCAAAGCTCAGGTGGCTCTGCAATTTACATCGTCGTCAACCCGCCGCGAGCTTCCTGGGGAAGAGCACCGCGACAGGCCGTGCTTGGCTTGGTCCAGGCGCTTCTGCCCCTCAGGCTTGGTGGAATCTGCTTTCTCAGAGCTCGCCCTGGATTGACGGCTCATGCAGCTGCCCAGTCAGCAGCGAGTCCATCTCATCAAGCCTGCAGCTGAGCTAGCGTGTGCACAACCGAGACCATGAATGGGGTTCGACATGCACGGATAAGTACCCGGGACTGTCCGCTGCTGCTCAGCTGAGCAGCATTGCCGCAATTTTGATGGATCCAGTTCCTGGGATTCAGGAGTCGACATCAGTACAACCGCACCGCGAAAAAAAAAAAACAGGCATTCTAGCATGGAAACGATGCTTCTGACGAACTGCAGGAGACCAAGGTCCGGCTGAGCGACGGTTGCTCACTGCCGACACAGAACGGATCACCTCGTCATGGAGGCCACAGGCTGTGTGGGGAGTTGGTGCCCTAGCACATCTCTCTCCTACCTGCCCCTCAACTACAGGCTTGAAAGCTTGGCATGAGGGGCCTCCAGGAAGGAGCCCGGCCACCCGGTGGAAAAGCCGAATTTTTCCATGGTAGGGCCTGCGTAGAGGATGCGCAGATGTCAGGGCTTCTAGGTGACTAAGAGAATGTCAGATCTCTCAGAATAGCCATTATTGAAGAGGAGAGGCTGAATATGTCCTCCACGTATGGCAAGGTGGCCTAGGTAGCGGCCACATGAATCAGAAAGCAGCCAGTCGAAGCCAAAGCTGCCACATTGCGATCATGAGGCTCTCAGCTTCTCCTCGTACGTCCTTCTCCACTATGCTACTACCCCTCCTCTGGTCGTGACTTGTGTGCTTCCAACTAACAGAAAGGCGGCTTGGCTGTCCTGGCATCATGCAGCTTCCAAGCCTCTGCCAGCTGCTCGGAGATCAACCGAAGGTTCTGCAAAAGACTTGTCCTTTGCTCGCCGCAGCTTGGCCCAAAAACACATCGCACTCGGATCCAGAGTTGCTGCGCATCCTCAACCCCGAGCAAACAAACCCTTGAGACGACCCAAAAAGTCTCTGGCCATCTGTTGCCAAAACCAAGGAGCATCAGCTTCCGGGCTTGGGATTTCTCGAGAGGCCGCGGCGGTGGTCGCAGGCCGGCGCTGATTCCCATGCGCTGCAAAGCTGCGTGGCGCCTCTCAGGCCAGGACCAGGAGAACCGGGAGCTGCGAGAGATGGCCAGAGACCGCCCCGAGCGGCGCACTGGGCCGGGTCCATCTCGTCCAAGGCCTTCTGGAAGCCAGCCTTACAGCGCAACGGAGCAACGGAAGGAGGCGCCGGTCCCCCCGCCTCTTTCGACTCGCGACACTATCAAATTTTTGGAACCAAGCAGCTGGATCTTTGGGCAGTTCGACCGATCTTGGGAGGAGTGCTGCATGCAACAGGAACAGACGGCTAGTTGAGCTAGGAAACGCGGAAACATCCGAGCGGCTGTGCCGCGCCGACGAGCGTCCACATCAACAGCAGGTGGGCCATATCCGTCCGGCGTTTTCTCCGTGCTTCGTGTCTGCTCCGAAAACCGGATGAAGCTGATAAGTAGTGGCCGACCATGAAAAGCAACCTTTACCAGCACAGCTCATCACCACCCTCGTTGCTTTCACATGCGACTGCTGACTTTGAGCAGATGCGCAGCCTGCAGAACTCTGTCCGTTGTGGCTCATTCCCTCGCTTCGCATCTATGGGCAATCCAAGCTGCGCAGGCCCAGTCAGTAACAAGGTTGGGCGACTGATCTGGAAACAACTCGAACACCGCAGAAGTTAACGGGCGACTCTCCAAATCCACAGCCTGGGATGCTATTGGAGTCTGTTAGCATATCCATGATCAAACTGAGATCCTTGCATTGTGTTCGCCAGTGCATGAAAGTAGGACACCGTCGCATCAATCTCGGTGCAAATGGAAACGATTTGCCCAATGAGCATTGATTCTTCGCAGGTTTGCAAGTCTAAGCAACTGTCGGTGGGACACTCGCTGCAGGCTGAGGTCACAGCATACTTCAACTCTCGCACAAAGCGCTGTCGCTGAGGATCTGCAGACCAAGCCTTCAGTCGGAGACTTCCCCGCGGTTTCATTCCAACAAGTCATCTGAAGCTTGCCTCCTTCAAGGGGTCCAGCTTCCTGCCAATCTGGGAACAAAGCTGTTCGGAACAAGTAAGAAGCCAAGACCAGAAAAGCTTAGCACATTTAGATTGCGGCCAGCCCTCCAAAGGCAAGCCACAGCGTTCGAGACACATTCAAACTACTACTTGGACTTCCTTTGCTTGTGGTGAAGGATGCAGCTGCATGGCCTCCTCTGGTCCATGCTTGATCCACCACCATCGGAGCCCGCCTGCCTGCACCAAGCCGGACTTTACGACCACAGAAACAAGCTTCTGCTCGCATGTGCTCCGCGGGCTCTTTTTGGACTCCGGCCGAAGAGCCTCGCAGGTTAAGATTCAAGGGACTAATGATAAGCTTAAAGCTGGCATCTCCGCCTATCTCCAAAGCACAAGTTGCCTTGCTGACAGGCTGAGAGATGTCATTGAAATTTGTCTGGAGATCTTTTTGTGAAACACATGGTGCACCCCCCTTGGGGCACCCCATGTCTTGCAACGCGGCTGCGACATTTCACCCAACGACTACTCATTGAGTTACTGTCTAGTCTCCTCTCGCAGCATCTTGCTTCCAAGCTTGCTTCTGGTACTGTTCAAAACAACCCCAGCCTGCGATTCATGCGGCGGATGGCCGCAACCCCCGGGAAAAGCATAAACAAGTCGGACATGTGCAAAAACGACACGCAAATTGAGCACCCTCATGCAGGCGCCACCGGGTCTCTGCACTCCTGAAATGTGGAAGGAACGCTCCCGACTTCTACCAATGGTTGTCGCACTTCTGGCTTCTCCTTGCCCTGGCCAACTCCAAGGACCTGCACACCGAGGAGGACGTTCCAGGCACCCGCTGCCAAAAGCAAGCCGATGGTGCCCAGGGGGACCACGTTGATCTGCATGGTCAGACAGTCCTCCCCCACTGCCTCCTTGGCCACCTGCAGAGGTTCGCGGTCCCCGGCATACTATCAGACTATTGACTATTCATCGTCAGTCTCCTATTTTGTTCAAGTCTAAGCCCCACCTCGCAGACTGCCGGCGCCAGGCCACGGATCGCGGAAGAGGCAAAGCCGTTGACACCCTCAATGAAAGTGATCAAAAATCCCAGGGCGAAGAGGTCCAAGAGGCAGAAGGTCGCAGCGAAGCCCGCCAAGCTCCTTGCGAGGCCAGGAGCCTTTCCCCAGAGACCAAGCAAGAAGGCGACGATGTGCAGGAAAGGGCAGCCAATTGCGGTGCAGATCACCATAACTCTGAGCCCCATGTCGGTCTTGCCCAAGCTGGAAGCACTCAGAGAGACTGGGTCGATGAGCGTGCCGGCAACTCCTCCAGTGACAGCTTGCATGAAGTCGCAGAACCACCACATGCAAAGGCCAGCAATCATTGCGCAGCTCGCCAGGCCCTGCATGACTGTAACCTTCAGCGGAGCCTTGCCGGCTGCCCAATCTTTCTCCTTCACAGGCCGAGGCAAGACCTTGAGCAGGATCAGGTTGGCCAGCAAGCTGCAGACCGAGGAGAACCAAGATGCATAGGCACCGGCCTGCAGGCCCAGGCCCAACGTCTGCGTCATGCCCAAGGGCATCTGAATGTCACCGCCCAAGGCCATGGCAGTGTTGCCCGTGGTCTCCATCTCAGACAGAGGGAAACGGCCAAGCACCAATGCAAGGAGCAGCAGCTGTCGCCGATGCTTGGCCAGGAAAGGCGTTAACCAAACAAGCACCAGAATGGCATGGGATGTAAATGAGGAACCGAGCGACATGAAGAACCACAAGGTTTCGCAGTACAAGGAGCCCCCCTTTCCAAATTGTACGCCGATGCCGAAGAAGGTGTATCTGGGTCGGCTTGCGAGCTGCGCACATATCCTATAGACTCTCTAGAGACTCTCTAGACCCTAGCCCTGGCTACCAGTAGAAGGCACGAGAATTTGAGGATCACATACCAAGCTGCTCCAACAAGGCATCATCCTGGAAGACGGTGGCGCCGGAGGCCTGAGTGACGGCCATACCAGCCGCCGCAAAGGGCAGCCAGAAGCAAGCGAGGATGCGAGCTACAAGTCCAGCAGCCATGAGTGTGCTAGTGCAAATCGTCGCCGTCTTGGGGATGCCGACTTGAGAGCGTGCCCTCCCGAACCAGCAAATTGAGGCCAAGGGCACCGGTGTCGTCGGCAGCACCTCACCGCAGTCATCGTTTCGAATCAGCTTTCCGAGATGAGCACAGAAGCTGTATGTGCCAGAGAGGGCCATGACAATCAGGACGCTAGCAAGCCAAAGCTTCATGTTGTCAGCCGCAACATATGTGTAACCTAAAGCATCCTTTGGCAGAGCCCCGAGTTGCCCCGATGCCGACAACTTGGGAAGATCCGTGCACTGTGCCAGGACTACATCACGGGCCATGTGGTACAAACGGGAGGCACCTTCTGTCGTCGAGACGTACTCGCGGAACTTCACGCCCAGCTCGCACAGACGAGGGTGCAACTCACAGAGCTGCTTCACCGGCTCTTGTGGAGGTCCATCAACTGGTTTCACGATGATGTTGCCATTTCCTGTCCAAGTAGCGTGCAAGGTCTCGATGTCGAGGTGGGCAAAGGGTGACAAGAGGGCACAAGTCATGCTGGGCGGAAGCTGCATGTCAAGCAGAGCCCACATGTCCACCTCTACGTCTAGCTGCGCATCGGCCGTGCCGCAGGGCATCTCCGTGATAACTGAGCCGTTGCCTTTGAAATTCCCGGCCTCCACAGCGCCGCTCACGGCCAAGGTGGGCTTCCACGGTGCCTGGGGGCTCGGGCACTTCGAGACGGCGCTCATTCCCAGCCAGCTTCTGTGTGTCTCAGATGGCACCAGGACACGGAGGTTGCTCACCTGATCCAAACCCGTGGCCTGCAACTCTCTCAGAGAAAACTTTGCATCCAAAGGCAGGGGCAGCTTCGGCATGTCGGAGAGGCCCTGGTTTATGGTGGTGGTATTTGCGGCAATCAGGCCATCGAAGAAGTTGTCAATCCACTTCCTCAGATAGTTGTCGAAGATCGGAGGCCAGTCGCTGTAGAACTGTGGAACAGTCTTCCTCGCACGCTGCGATGCCATGGTTGGGCTGATGCACTGTCCGGGCTTCAGCTGCTCTTTCAGCTTGGCGTTGAGCTGGTTGATGAGTGCGTCAGAGCCTGCGAAACGCTCAATCGCACCAGGAAGCAGTGGCTCGTAAACCTTGTTGAACAAGGCCACGCCGTTGTTGAGCAAAGCCGCCAACGACGCCTCCAAAGCTCCAACTGTCTTCGCCTGGAAGCTCAGAGGGGCGGCGATGCCGGCAAACTGCACCTGGCAAACATGCGATGCCGATTGGCAGGGACCCAAGGATGCTTCGTCCTGTCTACTATTCTAAACGAGTTTTAGCTTGCCATGCCTGTAGCTTCTTCAAGGCAGGTGCCGACTTAAAGATGCTAGTGAGGCATGCTTGAGGTGCCACCAGGAACTGTGCCAGCGTATGTTGGCCTGGCCACTCACTTTCCAGGACGAGAATCTCACCAGTGGCATCTAGAGAAGGCTTCAAGAGTGCCAGGTGCAGGCTCATCTCCTGCTCCACTGAAGCTTGCGACTGCTTGGTTTGGAGATCTATGGCCTCCACTGTCACACGAACATCGACGCCGAAGCCAAAGGCTGGGATGTCTGGGGTACCCCAGCTGATCTTGAAGCGCAGGTCGTTGGGGTCAATGGCCTGCACCGGGGTGAAGGCAGACATGCCGTCGGCCCCTTCGATCACGGCCTGCTTCAGGAAAGCCTGCACCTCCAGGGAAGTTGGATAACAAAACACAAGAGACATGCATAAGTATGCAAGCAAGTCCTTTGCGAGGCACCTTCAGCTCGAGGCCGGCATCCGGCTGTTGGATGGTACTGACTGCCACAGGTGTCTCGGGACCTGGGATGTCTACAGACTTGGCGCCCTTCCAGGCCCAGCGGAGGGCCTGATCCATCTTCTCTGGGCCAATGACGTCGTCCAATAACCACGACATCCAGCTGACGGACCGGTCGCGGCTCCAGTCCACGGTAGGAGCATCTGAGCCCGAGCCCTCCTGAAGCCTCCGGTCGTAGCGAAGATTCTTAGGGACCTCCGGGACCTCGGCCTTGGATTCAGCCTGAAACATGTCATCGGCAACGCTGTCGAAGGTGACCTTGAGGCCCTCGACTTCCTCCGCTTTCTCTACCGCGCGACTTTCAAGCAAGAGGCTTGTCAGGGTCGTTGAGCCTGGTGGCAGCATCAGATGATTGAAAACAGCCAGCTTCTTCGAAAGTGGTCCAGCTGCCATCTGCTTTAACTGATCGCAGGCTTGCTTGACTGCTTGTGACTTGATGAGCAACGAGATCGGGGTTTGGAAGAGATTCACGATGGTGTAGATAATGGAGCCTGAGAATTTGATCTTGAAGTCAATACTAGCGGAGCAGCTAGACACATCCACCGTCCAGGGTACGTTCTTGTCGATGCTCCCGCCCTGCAACGCAACGGTCGCTGTAGAAGAGGGGCTGCTCTTCACGACTGCCTCAAGATCTCCCGAACCACTCACAATGGCTAAGCCATGATACTCGAAGTGTCCGGTGCACTTGATGCCAACACCGTTCAAAGTAACCGACAGGCCAACACCTTGAACTGCTGACTGGATGTCTGTCAGCTGCAAGTTCTGACAAACCAGCTTCGATGCTGTGACAGTGATGCCTGCCTTCTCCTGTGTCACATCCTGCAAATTGAACTTCAAGTCATCCAGCCATTGAGCCAGCGGGTCCTCTCCGGGAACGCCCTGTGCCTGGACGGCAAGCAAGAGGGGCACGAAGCAAATCATCTTCCACATGGCAGCCATGTGCCTTTGGCAAGCCACAGCCTTGCACCTGTGTGCAGAAGCTTGTGTGGCCGACAGGCTGAAATGGAATATGTGGCTGCGTAGCTGTTGAGCCACACTTTGCGAAAGTGGCGTGCATACCTGCTCATGGCTGGCCTGCGCCTTTGAGCGCCTAACGACTCGCTTCAAAAGTGCAAAGCAGGAAGCGGGGCGGGACCAGTTCAAGGAATGGCTCAAGAAGAAGATCATCTGGCCGAAGGCCCTGGCAAGCGCGCTCTGACACTCTGGACCACTCACCTTCCGCCACTCGGCTTCTTGCGGCAGTAGTCATCCTACAGCCGGACAAAGCCCAACCTCTCAGCCTTCTGGAGCTGGTAGATCCACTTGTCCACCGACATGTGGGGCTCATCTGAGTTCAGCTTTCGGCTTAAGCTCGAAGGCTGAGATAGACTGGGCAACTCGGATGGCGGCTGGTGAGGGGCGGCAGAAGTGTCTTCAGCTCCTTCCGGTGATAGACGACCTTGCCAGAGCAAGAAAGACAGTCCGACGAAGAACTAAAAGCCGAGTCCCAGAGATGGATCTACCACTGTCCAGAAGTATTCTTTCTTCATTGCAAAGGCGCGAGTGCCTACATGCAGTACAGGACAAAATACAACATATAGCATGTGTTATGAACGTAGTGTGATTTCGCGACTTCGGTGTGATTGTAATGCAATATTAGCGAGAGAGATCAGAGAGACAGAGAGAGAGAGAGAGAGACAGAGAGAGAGAGAGAGAAAGAGAGAGAGAGAGAGAGAGACAGAGAGACAGACGGACGGAGGGACGGACGGACGCACGGACGGACGGGCAGGCAGGCAGACAGAGTGGGAGAGCGAGACAGAGAAAGAGAGCAACCATGGTGTGAACATCAGCCATCTTGTTTTTGTTGCAATGTCTTTGCCATGTTAAGGTGCCCAAACGCAGATTGAGGATTCCTGGAAAGTTTTTTCTGATCTCCACGAGGCTCTTGGACCATCACAGTGTCAAAAGCGTTCATCGATGCTCGATCGGAGATGATCTGGCGCAGGCACACGATGAGAAACGCCATGCACCGAAAACGAGCTAGCCTCGCATTGTTTCCGGCCTCGACTCTCAAAGCGTCTCTTAGCGATCGGGTTTTCGACCATTCCAGCATGAGGGAGGGCTTCTCCTTCATCCTCGCATGCGAGCAACATGCAGCAATGGCAAGACAATGCGCTGCTCCTCGACGAAGAGACTGAGACTGCACTTTGCGACCATCGAGGACCCGGCCCTTTCTGATGACCCTCGCAGCTAAGCCACAAAGGCCTGGCATGTAGAGTTGTAGAGTTTGTTCTGGTTCCGAATGTTCAGGATGATAAACTTGCCACGGGAGCCAGTTGGCACGGTCCTCGGAGCTGCTGGCGGGAGTGTCAGATGTGTCTACAGGCCGCGGTTGTGGTCTGAGATACCATCCCACTTGATCATCACACAAGGCGACTCTGCGGGGATGTACCTCACTTGTGCTGTGCTCCAGGCAGCAACTTACTCCCGTGCCGTCGTCTGCATGCAAGCGTAGTTAAGCTGATAATGCTGCTGGTGTTCACGTCCGAGCTCACGACATTTTCTCATGTTGAACCAGGCTGACGATTCCCATTTCGAGAGTAAACACACCTGAAGACTGGGGTGTGACGACTTATGCAGGTTTGCTACACGTTGTCTACTGCTTATGGTAACCTACTGCCGAACTTGTGAGACCCAGAAGTGCAGCTGTCCGCAACTCTCTCCGCTCTCGCTGCTTTCCTCTGACGCAACCATGCAGGGGCATTGGGATTTTCAAGCTACATGGGCTTATCTCCTTCGTGCCCTGGACTTGCAAGAACATCTTTTATAGTCGGCAGCGCTGCACTGCCTGACGGCACTTCTCAACAGAGACGTCTCCTGTGCCCCGAGTCCAGCACATGCCACGGTTGGCTGCTGGACCAGCTCCGTGGCCACGCTCTCCTGGCGATGAGACAGCGACCATTTTGCGTGTCCAGCTCGGCTCCAACACTTGCAGCTGTGATTTCAGCAGATCCAGCACGTGAGCACACCCACGGCTCCGAGCCTTCGGATCCTTGGCCAACAGTCTTTCCAAGGGTTTCATTCATCAACTCATTCCACGACGCTTCGGGGCATGCCACTTGCTCATACCTCAGCCCATGACGGAGTGCTTCTCCACAGCCGCAGACACCTCTTGATAGCGAAGATTGGCCGTCTGCCCTCGCCTGGGCTCCGGAACGTTTTGTAGTCAGAGCGCTGCTGTGTTCGGGACTGCATGGCAAGGGTGCTCTTCAATGATTCTCATGGACGGCTCGTTGTATTTTAATTGTTTCAATATGACGCCACATGCCCCCACTGGTCGGTTGCAGTAGAAATCTTGAGGCCTCTTCCCAAGACTCCGCATCCGACTTCTCGCCCGACATCACATTGGCATCAGCTTTTGACAGTTGACGCTGCCAGTCACCCGACACACGGACGGGTATCCAAGTTGAATTCTGCCTGAAAAGCTGCGAATGCAAGGGCTTGACACCCGAATCAGCTGTACATGTACCGCTGTAGCTGCACACGACGGAGTCGGCAATGACAATCAATGATCGAAAACATCCCGCCCAGTTGTTGTTCTAGGCTGACCTACGCAGATGGCACGAAAAGTCGAACTCGTCTTGCACAAGTTGCCGCGAATTGGGATCTGCAGAAACGGTTCAGCTGCAAGTGCCCGGCTGACTGCGGACGAAAGAAGACGGCAACACATTGCTATGACATACGACGATCTCTGCCGCGGAAAGTCTCGCCGCAGCTCCGAACAACGAGCTGAGCTACGACACACGAGGATTGAACAAGGAGAAATGGAGCAGTTAATGGCAATCTCAGGACTAAGGCTGACTAAGGAAAGGTTGCAACCAGAGCACTGTGACTCTAGAAGACGTTGTGAGGTCGCGCTGAACTCCTTCGGAATCCTCGTGCCTGTTCCCTTCGGGAAAGCGAAAGACAAGCAGAGCTCAAGGCTCTGGCTCAAAGCTTGGATCACGAATGGGACCCGGACCTGGTTGCTACTATGCAACCACCTCTTGGCATGCCATGTCGGCGTCCAACTCCACTTTGGGACACCCCAGACATGCTTCTGATAGGGTCACAGGGTCTGATAGAGGTTTTGGACAGCACACTGAACTACGACATGGTCGATACTCGATAAACTCTGGGCATTGCGGGGGGTATTGACAGCTTGCCTGTTACGATCTGAGGGAGGCAGCCTTTAAATGGCCTCCTGGTACTGGCTGGCCGCCTCTCCTTCAGGTGTAGTCGGCATAAGTTGTGCCGGAAAGTCCTCTGGGCCACACCTCTTGCCTTGGTGTCAGCGCGTGAATCTCTACGTGTGGCAGCTTGCAGTATCAGTAGCAGCAACAGCAGCAGGTTGACGATAACGACTGTTCATGCGTCCGAAATTATGTTTGTAATGTGTTCACCTGAAGACGCCGACCTCCGGAGCAGGTCACGGGCCGTCAATGCTTCACCTCGGAGAAGCTGCGGAAAGGACGCACCAGCTCTGAACTCGACTGCTGCCAAAGCTCGCCGGTGGCCGGACCAGGCCGGGACAGCCGAACTGCAACAGACTTCGAGGGTGCTTCGGGGCTTGGGGCTTTCGGTGCACCAACCAAGGCCTACGAGCACCAGCCTTGCAAACGAAAGCCCTTGCTCTTGCCGCCCTTGCCTTGCATACCTGGCAGAAGAGGCACCGCTTCGCCTGGAGATTGAGCCTGCAACACAAAAATCTGTGACCCTCGCCATCAACGGTCTTCTACCTGCTTCTCCGCCCCATGGCTCCTACATGCTCAAAAATGCGACACACTGTTTAGGGCCCTATTATTTTCCTATTATACCACTATTACAGGGTGGGGGGCCCTTCCAATCTAAACCCTAAACCCCTAAGCCCTAAAAACGTAAGCATCCCTGGATCACAGCACCTGGCAGACGCTCCGCCCTCCAGCGCTCCACGAGATGCCGGGCGGCCTCAAACTGTCATCTTGGTCTTTGGCTCACATGGTCCTATGCATTATCTACTAATATTAGTGTCATCATATAATAACACTAATTCTTTAAGAACAATACTAATAATAATGACAATAATACAATAATAATAATGAATAATAATAATAATATTAATATTAATATTAATATTAATATTAATATTAATATTAATGTTAATATTAATATTAATAATTCACAACAACAACAACAACAACAACAACAACAACAACAACAACAACAACAACAACAACAACAACAACAACAACAACAACAACAACAACAACAACAACAAGAATAAGAACAAGAACAAGAACAAGAACAAGAACAAGAACAAGAACAAGAACAAGAACAAGAACAAGAACAAGAACAAGAACAAGAACAACAACAACAACAACAACAACAACAACAACAACAACAACAACAACAACAACAACAACAACAACAACAACAACAACAACAACAACAACGACAACGACAACGACAACGACAACGACAACGACAACGACAACGACAACGACAACGACAACGACAACGACAACCACAACAACAACAACAACAACAACAACAACAACAACAACAACAACAACAACAACAACAACAATAATTTATTGGACGCTGAGCGAGCGGGCTCTGCTCATTGCGGGCGTGTGAGACTGCCTTTGCACCTGAGCAAAGGTCTGAGAGCAGAAATGCAAAGGGCCTGGGCCTGAGAGCACTGAGAACAGGCTAACGGAAAGAGAGAGCTACCCTACAAGCTACATCAGAAGCCAGCTCATATTACTCAGGCGTGGGTGAGAAACCCTCCGACACCCTCAGTGTGGACTATGGCGTCCCATGTCCACGAACCAATGATTGATGAGCCGTACCCCGCGGGACCGTCACTCAGAGTGCCTGTTGCGTGGCGTCCCACTCATGGTCACTCTCAATCAGAGGCGATGGGCCGTAAGGTCGCAAAGGTGATATATAGCCCGTGGCCGTCAACTGTGCAACTTGAGCAGCAAAACTGAGTGACAGCGTTCCTGCTCCCTGCCGTGCAGGCAGGTCGGTCCCACGGAGCCAGTGGGTCGCCCCCTCCCTGTAAAAGGAAGTAGGGGCCCCTGGCTGCAGGGGAACCCTCACTCCTCCTCAGATGATGCTTGCCGCATGGGGCGTGTGGCACCGAAGTCCAAAAGCGCATATGCTATGGGTTTGGGGGCCACAGACAACCCCCCATTCTCGGCTCGAGAATGGGGGTTTGTCCCCCAGCTTAATCATCAGAAACATGGACTGGCATAGGGCCAGCCTCCGCTGTGCTCGGTAATGAACCAAGTCGCACTAACAGCACATAACAGCCGTGGCGTGCTTGCCTGAGATCGGAATCTGAGGCCGGAATCGACGGACGACCATCGTCCGTGCTGAACCAAGGTTGATCGGGGTTGCTCCTCCAAATGGAGCGATAGTGTCCACTGTGCGGGGTGTCTCCGATATGAAAGACACAGGACTGGACCCATCCGTGCTCTAGTTGAACGGAGCCCGTCGGGGCCCACTGCGGGAGCTGGACAGGGCGGTGTAGGCCCGTTACGGCATAACTGAGCTTGCGACCTTCAACAAATCGTGCCACCGAGAGAACCACCAGCCGTTGCTGTCCTCGAAAAGCAGCGCACACTGGCTGACCGGACCACCGAAGGATCAGCGCCTGAAGTTCGTGAGAGCCAGCTGCCGGCGGAGCCGGCAGCAGGGCGAGCGGACCACCCGCATCCGTTACTTCAGTTGTGCGCACATCCCTGACTTCCCAGGGTCTTGCGATCGGAAACTCGCAGTAATTCCAGCGAACAAGGCTACCAGGAACTCCGAAGCATCTTGCTGCTGACCATCATAGCGCCAGGTGGGAGTAAGATGACGAAGTGTGAAAGAGGCAGTCAGGGTAAAAGGAGAACCAGAGGCAGAGTCAGCAACTTCGTGGTGGAGGGAGGTGCTGGCTCTTCCGTGCTCAAGCAAGATGCGCGTCGGCACCAATGCCGAAAGCGTAGAGTTAACATAGCAGTATAGTTAGAAATATTGCGCAACGAGCGGGGAGCAGCGGGTGCTCCATCCTCTGATCCTTCAGCCTCTAGCTGCGGTGGCATGGGGCCTGCAGGCGTTGCCTGGCGGGTCAGGGGCGTTGCTCCGATGGCAGTATTGCCGTCTTGTTTGGGAGCATGGCCCGGTGTCGCGCCAGCCGTTGGCATGTACCTACGTAGCGGTCCACCCTGACAGCGGGAGAGATCATGAACCAGGTCATAAAACAGAATCTGAAACAGTATCGGACACTGTGCCGGATGCTGCCTCCTGTCTGTGACCTGCTTGCGGCAGCACGGACAGGGCATGCCTTTGACAAGGACCAGACCTGATTTGCTGCTCTGTGGTGTGGCAGCTGCCCCATGAGCCGCCCATTCGGACTTGTGGGCCTGCCTGATGTGGGATTTGAGTTTGGTGTTGTCTGGAGTCCAGAACCCACACAGCAAGCAATGAGACATAAGGTCTTGAGACTCATCCAACCTTCCCAATTCAACAGCTGTGTGTGTGGTCAAGGTGTCTTGCATGCAAGCGCTGCTGCCTTGGATGCAACCGGGGCACAAGCTGCGAATCTGAGGGAGGGTGCGCCGCTTCATCCAGCTCCTTTAGCCTAGCTGGCTCCGAGCAGGCTCCAGAGAGCAGGTGGTCTTTTAAGCCCTTCATTTGAGGGAATTGCCTGTTGCATGCTGCACACTTGGGGAGCCCTCCTACGGAGAGAGTGTGGGAAAAACCTCGAGGGACATATCTAGGGACCGAGCCTGGATGCTTGCGAGCCTGGTGGGTTCGAAGACCAACCTCAGTGTCGAAGGCCTGAGCACACGTCGGGCATGCGAAAGAAGGAGGGGTCTCCTGCTGCTCTGTGTCCTCGGAGAGTTGTTGCAGAACTTCTGCGTATCTGGCAGAGAGCGCCTCTGCCTGATGAAGCGCCTGCTGTGTCAGAGAGACATCACCTGCAGGGGTTCTCTGCTGGCGAAGACCCAGGCGCTTGACACGATTCGCTTGTCTCGCCTGCAGCTTACAAACAGGATCCATTATCTCGTGCGAGGCATAGAGGTCAGAGGTCGATATGTGTGTAAGATGCACTGGCTTATTCAGGACAGCTCGAATTTTTCGAGCATGCCAAGCACGCAAGAGTTTGGCTGTCTCCAAAGTCAAACCCACATCCACCAGCCCAGAGGCCACTGTGGCCCAGACGGTACTATGCCAGATGTGCAACCTCGATGCCGGCCCTGCCGTGCGTCTGTTGTGTACAAAGCGACGCACCTGCTGCAATTTGTCATTGCCCTCCTGCAGCCGAAACTTGAGAGTAGCCTTCTCAAAGTTAGAGTAAGAGAGCATGACTCCGAGGTATTTAAAGGTCGTCACCATCGGAAAGCCTTCGTGAGACTTGGACTTGGACTCTCCCAGCCGCCACATCTTGTGGCGAGTCCCGTCAGGCGCGGTGCGCCAATACGTGGACATGGCGCGTTGCGCCTGTTGGCCCTCGAGCTTGATCATGACGGTGCATTTGGCACCATTGACAGCAAATCCATGGCTGCGGACTAGCTGCAGCAGCTGCTCAATCAGAGCATGAGCACGGTCCAGGTCCTCCAATGAGTGGATTTCGCGGTGAACCGTCAGATCATCCGCGTAGCCTGTGAGGTAATCCACCACGGCACGAGCACCGGCAAGAGCTATGAGCTCCCGAAAGATGGTGCCTGTGAGCATAGAGAAAAGAGTAGGGGCAAGCTTACACCCCTGTTTAATGCCAGCCGTGGATTGGACTGTGTCCTCTTCACCCTGCGTGCGAAAGGTGTACGCACTACCAGCATGCAATGAGGCGACCAGGTCTATGAGGTCTTGTGGGACGCCCGCATCCCGCAAGGTGTTGAGCAAGTCTGTCCTGCTCACCATGTCAAAGGCCTGTGACCTCCTACCAGCTGGGGACGAGTTCGCCCCGAGTGAAGCTGATGCCTGGTACGCCGGGCCTCCTGGCAGTTGCTGCGTAGCTGAGTGACATGACCAACGACCCTGCCCAAGGCATCGGAAAGACCGCGTTGGGGTTGGTAGGCAAATTGTGGGAGACCCCGAAGATATTCAGCTGTGTAGGGAGACAGCTGGTCTCTGCAAGCTCCCGCCAAGCCTTTGCCATCCGGACGAATTATGCCGAGGGGACGAAGGTTGCCGGGCTTCGTAGCCGGCTTGTTAGGCTTGGGAATAAAACACATGTCAGCATCCTTTAAAGGCGGCTGAAGAACGTCAGCAGCCGGCAATGGGCGTTGCCCCCGGGATTGCAGCGTTGCTGCTAGCGCCGCTCCCGCCTCTACCGAGCACAGCCGCCAGGCAGCCGCCGGCGCCGAACCCTGCGGGACCGCCTTATGCGGTCTAATGGAACCAATGTGCTTGGCCAGCAGCCCTGCCGGGATTTCCGGCAAAGACTCCACCTGGTGTTCGAGGGGAGGATGTCTGGCGAAGACCTGTTCTACGTGTTCGCGAAGCAAGCGAAGCTCTGAGTGAGAATCCAAGAGCAGGTCATCCGGTCCCTGGAGCTGCGCCTTGGTTTGTGGTTCCCATGGTCGGAGTGGTCTTATGCGCGATGTATGAATCATGTCGGGCACATGCCTCGTCCACCTCTTCCTGAAAAGCTCGGTGACGTTCCTTCTTGGCCAAGTAAAGAGCCTGCTTGTGCCAGCGACTCAGGTCCTCCAAGGATTGATCCAGGTCAGATAAAGTGGTGATGGAGTCCTCATGCAGAGAGCGAATGTGAGTGACTCTGTTCCACATACGCAGCGTCGCACGATGCTGTGCAGTTTCCGGAACTTGCTGCGGCCGAGGCTTAGGAAAGAACAAAGCAGAGGCCTCCAGCAGCACCTGATTGACTTCATCAGGCGTGTGATTCCGAGAAGACAGACGCTGGCCCACCCAGTCCTGCATGCGACCGGCTATCGGCAAACCTGAACGGACAGCCGTCTCTAGAGCGTCCTTATGGAAGGTCAGGGGGGGGCAAGTGGGCTTGGGCAAGTTCCAGTGCTGAGTGGGTCGAAGATGAGCCAAGACGGGAAGGTGGCCGCCTCGCTTCCACCTGCCGAGCTGAAGATTCTTGCATGGCCCAGACTGTTTTGCCGGACCCTTGGCCGAAGCCTCGGAAGTTAGCAGAAAGTCAATCTGCGAACCTTGTCCATTCAAGAAAAAGGTGTGACCAGCGCCACAGGACCAAGTGTTAAGAGCTACCAACCGATGGTAGGAAACCAAAGCCTGGAACTGTTCATCCTGCATTTGAGCATGTTCCTTCCCTGTGCTACACTGACCTACCAGACCCTCCTGTGGAGTCAAACGAGCATTGAAATCGCCTGCCAAGAGAAAGGTATCCCTTGCCGGGATAGCCCGGATCGCTGCTGACAGATCACGGAGCAAGTTTGAGCGGTCTTCCTTGTTCTGCTGAGGAGACTTCTTAGAAGACCACGCATGTTGATAGACCGCAAAAACGTGAACGCGGGCCCCAAGCCACGGGAAGATGACCTGAATGAGCCTGCCACGGCATTGCTCTCTCCACCTAATCCGTTTCTTGTCTATCTGAGGAGAGAGGAGAACCATAACACGGTCCGCTCGACCTGTGTCATGAACAGCTGGTTGCGTGGCAGCGCCTTGCTTGGAGTGTTGCCCTGAAGCAGTTTTAGCTTTGGGTGCCCGGGCAGCCCCTTTCGTGGCAGAGCTCACGCAGTGCCAACCCTCAACATCAAACTCTGCTGTTTCGCTCCAGTGTGTTTCCTGCAAGACCAGAATGTCGCAGACATGCTTGGCCTCCGTGCGAAGCCACGTCTTCACTTCTGCCCATTGTTGCATGCCAAGATGCCCAGCGTTCCAGGAAAGAACGCGAAGAGGCTTGCTGGCACGACCGCCTCTCGGGCGCGAGCGGAAACTGGCAGTGGGACCTGAAGGGCCTGAAGGAATCGTGGAGCCAGACAGCACGGGGAGGGGAGGAGGGGAGGGCGGGGTTAGTCCACTGCGGCGCAGATGCTCGGGCGTCAACGTACCATTCCGGTACGGGATGCTTTCTTGTGTTCTATGTACCCTATTGCAAGCCTTGCGAAAGGCCTTCTTGCGAATGCTCTCAAAAGAATGCTGGTGCATTGGCGATTGCGCCGTCCGCTAGTTTCGCCGGAAAGAGAGAACTCGATCCGACTCCCTTCACCCTGCGGAAAGGTGAAAACCACTACCGCTTACCTCTTGCCAATGTTGTTTAGCTGCAGACAGAGGCCCGGGAATTGGGACCCGGTAGATCACAGCGGCACGCGGCTCCGGGAGTAGCTATGGCTCAATAAGAGGACGGTCCCCTTAAGCTTCGCAGAAGGGGACGTTGCGAGCCTCTAGCGTTGGTACCCAGAGCCTTGTTAGCAAAGCTACACAGCCTGCTGCGATCCATAGCGGCTACAACAACAACAACAACAACAAAACAATAATGATAATAATAATAATAAGAATAATAATATTAATAATTATTATTATTAGTATTATTATTATTATTATTACTATTATTATAATTTGCTGTAGTAGTGTTAATGTGTTATAACTGTCGATGGGACTTACCGAAATGCAGACTCGCACCGGCCAAGGTACGACCTCAGCGGCTGCGGACGAGGGCCTGAACAGAGATCTCCAGCTACTGTAACCTAGACAAACGTCTACATGGTTCGACTGATTGGTTGCGTGTGTGCTACCGATAGGGCAAAGCTCTGACCAGGACGAGTCTCTCACGTCCGACCTGCCTCATGCTTGGGTATTCCAGAAGCCCCTCCGTCTGCGCAGGCCCGACCTAGGCATTGAAACTGGAAGTGCGGTCGACACAACATGCTCCAGAAACCCCTCCTGCTTTCGAAACGGGGCTGGCAGTGACCCAAAGATTGACTTTTGTCACGAGAAATATTTTCCATCAGCATCCAACAGCTGCATTGCGACGGTAGACGAGTCCGAGTGCAGCGCAGCGGTGTCGCGGTCTCGGAGATGAAGTAGCCTTAAGTTGCTGAGCAAAGGAATGCGTAGGGTGATGGGTGACACTGCCCAAATCTTGACTGAACAAGACTTTAATTACCAACTTGGCCAGGAGCGTGCGTTCGACTGCTCGCGTCTCTCGGATGCCTTCCAGCACGAGTGCATAGCGTTCGTCCTCGGCTGCGAGTTATTTAGCGGACCCAAGAACTTGCAGAAGAGGTTTGACCGGCTTCATCGCAAAGGGAATTTTTTTTGCAAGCGCAATTACTTCATCTTCTGAGACCCGACAGCGGCCTTGGCAACTGCACCTGCCAGGGATTCTATGGACCTGCCGATGCCTCGGGCCTCTGACTCCGGAGACGGGCTTCTTATGTCCCGGTGCTCCCTCGGCTTGGGCAGTGAGTCCCTTGGCGGAGAGACTGCTCGGCCGGAAGGCAAGCCATCTTCGACACAGGAATACAAGCCTTCCATCGTCTTTTCGAGCTGTCGACGTTGCTGCCGGCGAAGAGACCAGCCAAAGGTCGTAAGCACCAGCGCATTTGCACCCAGGAAATACAGGACCTCCACCAAGCCTTCATTGCCGTCCTCGTGTAAGCTATGAAGCCGGCCCTGTGCCCCTGTCGTTCGCTCGGGCCGAGGCTCCGGCTCGGTCACCGAAGCGCTTCCTTCCGGCTCTGAGTGTCGGAAAGCTCTGGCGGCTGCAGAGCAGCTGTGCATAAACAGCCCTGCGCTGGGGCTTGCAGAAGAGTAATTCACAAAGCTGGCGTTGGAAACCCAGAAGATTTTGTAGCCTGTCTGGCAATATGGCAGGTAAAGGCTGTCCCCTTGACAACGCAAGCACACGACCTGCTGGCGATACCCAGTCGCTTGGCAGTGCGGAGCCTCCCTTTCAACATCGCCGCAAGCTTCGCAAAGGCCGTCCTCCAAGCAGCGGTCGTAGCCAAAGCCGTGCATTAAATCATCCAGAAAAGGATACAGCGCCAGGTCACACCAGCAGCCTGCTCCGCGGCAGCAGGCAGGGGATGCAGGCTGTGCTTCTGCGAGCCACAAGAAGACCAGCAACGGTAGAGCCTTCATAGGCGAGGGATCTCACCAAATGCCATTGAAGCTGCAAGACAAGAACACTCGCTGATGCCGATCCTTTATCCTAGATTTAGGATTCGCTCTCGCTCAGAATGTGCTCGCGACTCTGATCTTAACCAGCGGCCGTGGGCTCTGCCTCTTCAGGAAACATACCCGCTGCATGCGGCTCGAGCAGGTTGCGAGAATGATTGGGCATCTTCGCATGTGGCTGCAGGCTTCAAGCTCCGAAATACCTCGGCGTGTAGAAGGGCTCTCGAGCGGATTAGGGACCCCCAACATCCAGTTAAGGGCAGTGCCCTGCGAACTGACGACGGGTCACGGCCAGCGTGACGAACGAGCTTCGCCCGCGACCCTAGCTACATGATTACGGTACGCGACAGTGGAGCACTCTCATATCTGTCGTCCTGACATCTATTATGTTGGTGTCATAGTGTCATGGTGGATCACTACGGCAGTCTTGGAGAACTTGAAGAAGTAGAAAGTATAAGGACAGGAAGGTCCGCAAACCCTTGCAGGTCACAAAAGAAGAAACTCTCACCACGATTTTCCAGTTCTATGTATTGAAACCAGCGTCGAGTCTGCTCTTCATCTCCGCAAGTTCCGGACGCTCTGCCGGCGAGGCGCCAGCACAGTCGAGGCCTCGAGGGTCCCCGATACCAGTGGCGGTTCAACTCATTCTTGCATTGGGGATTATTGGGGTAGCACGATTTCAAGAGAAGCACTCCGTGCCACAAGGTTGCTGTAGATGGCACTATTTTCCATGATGCATGTGCGCAAAACCTCCAGCTTCTTGGACAAATACTGACCTTCACACCATGTTGCAACAAAGCGGCGCCATCGTTCAAGCTCAACCTGTGCTGCCATGAAGCTCAACTTTCAAGGCTCCGGAACACTCGGCGAACAATTTGTCTTCCGGTAACAAGGCCCGCTCCCGCCACTGCCGGGAGATGCCAGGAGCATCAGCAAGCACGTCTCTGTCAAGGCGCCAGCAGCGCTGCACGCTGCTTTTTCAGTTGCCGGCGCCGGCCCTGCGTCAGCTCCCATAGGCCTGTGTGGTTTCTGACTCCGGTATCGTCGATTATGCATGTTAGGGGAATCCAGCTCGAAACAAGTCCCCCACCCCCCCAAATCAAAAAAACGCCCGAGCACTTTCAGACCCTTGCCTCGCTGCTCCTGTCGCTGGTTGCGAACTCTCGGGGAGGACGCTACCTCGAAAGCGAATTTCAAGAATGGGAATGTCAACGTAGCTCTGCATCTGGTGCTCTTGGCGATAGAATGGCAGTGTCACTGCCAGCAGGCAAAAGAAAAATGCCTCGCAGCAGCCCTCATCACAATTGAAATCTTCCGACGCTCCGGCAGAAAACCTTTTCGCACGAGGGCATGTGCATGTGCGAGCTGTAGGTCTGGGATCAAATGTGGTCGACTACGACCGGTGATACAATGTGAACCGCAAGGATAAAACAAAACTACTGGCCAGGATGACCAGCACCCAGTGGTTTAGCTTCATCTGTCCACATCAATGAAAAAGCGTGGTGTCACACGAGTGCTGACTTAGCTGGGCTTTGCAAACCACTGGGCGCCGGTTTCCCTGAAACGGAGAAGCGAAGCTGTCGCGTCAGCTTACGGGCTGAGTCGATCCCACATAGGTAATCAGACTAGAGTCTTGTTGATGAGAGTGTTCATGAAGTCGTCAGGCTTATCCTTGTTCGAATCCTCACGCTGCAGCGGCTCACCGCAAGACTCGAACCACGTTACGGCATGCTTGCGGTCACCCTTGAAGGTGTTGCGCCCGTGCAGCACACGGTAGTTGTCCAGGAGGACAACGTCGCCCTTTTTCATAGGCATGGTTACCAGGTTGCGCTCACAAACCTCATTGATGTGCCGGACATCGTCATATGGAATTGTGGAGAGGTCTCCGCTGTACACGTCTGTCATCCCGACCTCCGGCACTGTGCACGGGCGTCGGTCGCGCAAGTATCGGCTGTGGTTGTGCAAGTTACAGAACCACACCGGCTGACCGGTGACGGGGTGCTTGTTGATGGGCGACTGGGCATGCTCGATGGCTTGCAGGCGATAAGGGTTGGACTGGTCTGCACCGAACACCATCTCCAAGTCCATGTCAAACTTCGGGGCGACTACCTTCAAGATCAAATCCTGCAGATAGTCGGAGACCTGATTCCAAGGCATGTGAAGGCTGGCTCTTGCAGAGTGCTTGGCAACGCTTACACAACGCTTGCACACTCATAGAATCTGGGTGGTATGTCTGGGCTACCCATTTTCGCCGGAGTAGCCTGCTCCCTGAAGCCTTCTGGCAGGCCGCTGAGGAAGTTGAGGTCCAGGTTGCTGACGGAGATTCGCACCTTGTTCTCGTAGATCCGCTTCAATACATCCTTGTCTAGGTCGTTGACGATCTTGGCCCCATCTGCAATGAAGAATTCTCCACCTCGTGGCTGCGCTACTTCGCCTCCCTTTTCTATTAGCAAAACATAAAAAGTAACGACCAATGCTGCGTGTCTACCTCTTCTTGGTACATGTACAACGAATACACACATCCATGTGCATACGTACTCACATACATCCATCCATCCATCGTACACTGAATCTAGATGGGCGAATCTGAGAGCGGGCCCTGCACCCTCCACAGGTTGGTCAGACACCGATGCCGACCTCCCTCAGAGGCCGGCTCGAAGCAGACGAAAGCTCCGTAGGTGGCGGTCTTCACGAATGTCGACTCGTTGTGCAAACCAACAAAGTGCTGCGCCAGGGATGGCTTGTTCACTGCCTCATAGACGGCATGCTTCTGGACCTCCATGGCGCGAAGCCCTGATGTGTGGATGGGATCAAGGCACGGGTTGAGCTGCAGTGCCTCATAGAAGGCTCGGAAGCCCTCAGCATCCTTTGTGGACTCGAAATTCCGGAACCAAATCGCACCATGATCTTGCAACTGCTTCATGATCTTCTCACGCTGCGAGAGGAACCACTCTTTCTCCGTTCCCTTTTTGAGCTCATCCCCCAGCTCAGCGGCGTCGATGATGAGGGGCGCGGTCTGCTTGATGGCCGGCAGGTTCTGCACATCGATGTCATCTGCGTTCCAGATTGTTGAAGGGCAATCAGGCAGAGCACCGGACAGGTCCGTCTTGCGTTCTGCCACTGCTGCCTGCCTCGGAGCCTGCTGGAAGCGCGGCACACGAGTGCGCTTTCGGTTCTTAGCCATCTTAGCCATCTGAACCATACCAGCGGTTCCGACGAGTCCGGCCGCGAGGCCTGAAGCTGAAACACCAGCCGAGGGAATCGCGGCAGTCTTGGCCGAGCCTGCGCTGGCACGCAAGGATTGGCTGCTTGAGGCGTGCGGGGCGGAGCCAACGAAGGCTGAAGCACAAGCCATGGAGGCAGCAGCTCCAACCAACACACCAGCAACGGCCACGCGACCTTCGGAGCTCATGATGCAAAAACGGGTCTAGTGTGGAAAATCGCCCTGCTTTCCTGCAAAAATTCTTGAGAGGTGGCGCAGTGCATGTGCAAAAGGCCTGCGCTTGAAAGTGCATTGGTCACAGAATGTCAAAGTTTCGCATGCGCCAGCAATGAGGCTTTGACATTTGTAGGATCAATCGTCCTCTCCGCTTGCGCCTGCCGGTCAAAAAGAACTGCAGGGCTCTTCGCCTTCGCGCCCATATGCTGAAGCCTTCCAAAAAGCCAAACTCATGAATGGGGCCATCCGAGGCACCTGGGGCTTCATGGTGACCACGGACGCAAGCATCTCCTCGATCTCCGCGTCCAGCTCCTTCTCGTGAATAGGTGCCACAGCCTCAGTGCCGCAGCATTTGCAACCCGTGCCCTGCATGCCTGTGGGGCCCCACGAAGAATTCTTCCCCGTTGGGTGAAGGGCCTCTCCGGGTAGGAGATGATTGGTCGTGGATTGTGGCGCAGCCTCGCCCCCCTCGGCCTTGGCCTCCTCCCAGGGCGCTCTACAGGCTCTAACCCTTCCAGTTCCGTGTCTGGGAAGATTCCAACCCGGACGCAAAGGAAGCAAAGCTGCTGAGCCGGCTGGGCCTGGGCCTCTCCAGGAGAGGCATCCTGTGGCGACAGATCCAGCGACTCGACAGTTCCGATCCTCAAGCACTTTGCGAGTTGTCTGTGAAAGAAGACGTCGAGAAGCTGTTGGACTGGAGGCAAAATTGGCGCCATGGCCCACGAACCTCACACCTCATGACACCTCAACCTCAAGGCCCTTTGTGAACAGCTTTGCGAACAGACTATGTAGACGCTGTTGTATATATATATATATATATATAAGTAAATATGAACACAGATGTGTGTGTATACATAAATGTGTACGCATGTATGTACGTATAGCGTTCTATGCGCAGCACAGGCACTTACCACCGCTGCTTTGCATCGCGGCCGTCCCCACTTGAGTGGTGACTGCAAGTGTGGGACCTTACAAAGAGCGCACTAAAAATCTCATCAGGTTCAGGGTCCAATCCAAGGCTCCTGCGCTCCACACTTTCGGCCGCCGCGGCCGGGCTCGGCCAAGTACCTGCGAGGCCGGAGGCCCCCTGGTTTCGAGGCGTCGTCTGCATCTGCGCCCAGCGCATCGCTTGGCCTAGACGGGGAACTCGGAGCTCGTGCTGCACGACTGAGGAAGCAAATCAAAAAAAGTATAAATACTGGCACTGGTCCCGCGATGCCTTCTATCTCAACTTCGCGGCGGCGAAGAAGTCTCTCTGCACCCTTCAAGACCTCCTCCCTCTCCTCGAAAGTTGCGAAGCCGTACAAGTTACAGTGTCTCGCAGCGTTCGTTCCATGGGCGACTGCAAGACGTGAATCCAGGATCGGATTACAAGGGGGTTGACGGCCGCCGCTGCACACTAGCAACTGTATCGGTGGCATAACTTTCCCAAGATTGTTAGCACAGGGTACCAGCTTGTGCAGTGCTGCCATATGGCGAGCCAAAATGAGTAACGAGGACGATGACCAGAACCAAAACGGAGGCTCCGAGGATGTTTTAAGCTGAGTCGCGTCCAGGAGGTGTTGTCTGTCCAACACGGCGGCTTCACGAACTTTCAGCTCCTGCAAGCGAAATCACGCGATGAGAAGGCTACACTGACGCTCAGATATACTAGGCCCGCCGTTTATTCACCCCAGGAAGACTATGACAAGTATTCACATCTAGTCGCCCCCTCTCGGACTGAGACGCCTCCAGTAGATCCAAATCGAGGCCAGATCGCAACACACAGACCCCGAAGAGGAATGAACTTGGAGGCCCGGAACCATATAGTATGGCCCTCGCATGCCCTCGCAGGAATTGGTTCCGTATCATGCAATGCCCCAGCCGAGCCTCACGCTGTTCGACTTCCTTGCGAATTCGCTCGCGTTCCTCTCGGTCCAGGACCTCGCAAGTCCGACGCTGGGACTGCAAAGCGGCAGCTGCTTAGGATCAACTGCTTGCCATCCGGATTCGCTGAAAACAACATAGCCAAAGGCAGGCTGTCTGCTGCCGTGAGGCCTATGCTAAGCCATATAAGGGGTCAACAAAGGAAACGAGCGAAAGACAGAATCAATGAAGGATGGCAGAAACGAACGAATGTGTGCGTGTGTGAAGTGTGAACATGCAGGCATGCATGTAAAAAACCATATGCACGTGGTTCATAGCAAGGCCCACAACGGATCTCCACCACCCCTCCCCCTCCACCGGATGTTTCTCCAAGGCGCAGGAAGCTCAGCCTTTCGGTCTTCCGACTCTCTCCGCAAACGCCTGGGCTCTTCGTGGCAGAGTTTCCCAAGCCGAGGAACTTAGACTGAAAAGACCTCTTAACCATAGGAAGCTTAGTGAGCTGTGGTAGTCGTCTCTGCCGGCCGAGCGCTCTCGGATCTCAGCCTCAATGCTGGAGGCGGTTGCCCGCACCTTCTCCTAGATGCATGCTGCACCGCTGATGGGCATCATCTGAACGAATACTCGCAGACTCTATTTTGAAAAGCTTGGCCGTGCCTCGGCCGCAACAGCGACCTTGTCGATGGCTGCGGCCGTGTCTTCAGCCTCTAGGCACAAGCAACTTGAGCCTTGCCTTGCCCAAAGCTGGCAGTGACACATCATCCCGATGTATGCAAATGCAAGCGATAGCTTGGCAACACATGCCGTAGCTGAGGCCTACTGCCACGCCAGTCACTCTTCATTTCGTCATTGCACAATGAGAGGTCCGGTGCAGATTTCGCCTGCTTTTGAAGCTTTTCTCGCGTGGTTCTTTCCATGTCGGGAAGACCTCTCCTGTCGAAGATGCGCAAAATATCTACCGCTGTATAGCGCTGTGCACCTCTTTGAAGTTCCCTGCAACAGCTGATAACAGTTACACTTCTCTGTGTCTGAAGCTCGCAAGACCCGGTCCTGGCTTTGTCTTCGGCTTCCTGCTCAACCCGCCTCCTTGCTGCCTCTTCCTCATGCTTGCACATGTCTTGCAAACAGGTTTTCCAGGACAAAGATCATAAAAGCCTCGCTTGCCATGCAAGCCGGGGACTCTTGAACCATCTAAAGGCAAGTGGCAATCTGATATCGATCTGCCGAAACGCGCCGGAGGGCATCTGCTTCGAGCTCCTGGCAACGTTGCCAAGAGAAGGGCGATTCCCGATGCTCACACAGACGATGTGCGGCCAAGGCACCTGTTGAAGGCGTGACTCAAGCTGTGGCAGCGAAGCCCGCACCTGGAGTCGGAGTCAAAACTTCAGACGAAGCTACGAGGGCAGAAATGAACCTGAACTCGCATCATACCTATGTGCACCTTCTGAACCACATTGCTCGCAGTCCCTCCAATGTTGAGAGTTGAGAGGTCCACCCATGATGCCGAGGAACAGTTGGGTCCTAGATCTTCCTAATGGCATTGGGTCTGGCGATGTTCCCACACACTGTGCAGCTTGCTGTTGCGAGCCCGTCGATTTCGATCTTCTGGCTCGGAAGCTTTTCCATTTCCCTTGGGCCAGGTTCTGCCCGCTGGTCACACTTCACACCGAGGACGAGTTTGCCTCGCCTAAGGCTGCCCACTGACTGTTCTCTTCAGGCTGTGTTTGCGCAGTCCTTAACACCAACAGCAACCGCACCAGCAGCAACAGCAACAGCAACAAGAAAAAGAAGCATAACAAGAAAAGCATTATCAGACTAACAACAAGAATAACAATAACAGCAACAGCAATGGCAACAGGAAAAAGGATAAGAAGGAGAATAGCAACACCAACACCAGCATGACGAACACACCCCCGCGGCAGGACGAAGACATAACCGCCCGGAATGTACACCGATCCGTTCCTCCATGTTCGTGCGCAATTGAGATGCGGCAGATGGCTCGCGGATTCTGATTTACCGCTTGACTCACAAAGCAGGCACTTGCTTGGTTCCCGGGACTAGCCCGAATGACTCAGCAAGCAAGACGGTTCAGTCTTTCTGTGAAGATGTGGGGCTTTGTCAGGCGAGCACACGTTGCCCGTGTCGTGATCTCAGGATGGGTGCCTAGTGAAAACCTTGCAGGGCTGGCGCAAGCGCTCGCGCCGCAACTACGCTTCCTCGGGTTAGGATTAGGGGGGCCCTTGAGGATATAGACCCTCTCAGTAAGGTTCCTTTCCAGAGAGCCAGACATAGGGTCAAGAAGGGTCCCCTTTCAGGGGTCCCTAATGCTACCCAGGATTTCCGGCATGTCGACCACATTGTGTGGCTTTGGCAAGTTGGTAGAATGTGCTGAGTCTGATTTGGGACATAGGTACTGAAACGGCGGCTGTTTGTCGGGTGGAGGATACTCATGGCGTTCCAAGTGCTACCTGCGTTGATTCGCGTCGACTATCGTCTGCTCGACTGGAGTAGGCACTCAACCCAGTCTCTGCTAATGATGAGTCGGAGGTACTTTGTCAATTCATGCTTCGAGCTCACAATGCCTCGACTTAGATCCGAGCCTTTGCTTCCACGTCCCTTTCCAACCTCTCCTGCATCGGATCCGCAGGAACCGGTTGAAAGGAAGGACCCTGCAAGAGCAACAGCTCATCTGGTGCCGGTCCTTTACCGCCCGCTCGAACTCTGGGATCGAGCTTCTGACACGCTCCTCGGCCTCCATACGTGGCTAAATAGCAGGTTTACAACGTCACAACGCCGACGAAATGGGAGGATGCGGGAGGATCATGGCACCTCAAATCTCAGGGCTTCCAGCTGGCCTCTTTCTCCAGCACGACCCGCGCTTCCCGCTCGAGCACTGCGGATGATGGGCGCAACTTCTCTTGAACTTCTTTTTGCATCTGCAATAGCCTCAGCAGCGACGACCAGATTGGGTGCACGTCGTTGCTGCCAGGGTTCTCGCGCTCACGCCCTTGCAGGATTCTTCTTCTCAATTGGCATTTGTTTGTGCACCTAACGCGAATGAAATCCGTGATTCCTTGCTGAGCACATTATCCTCTGCATTTATACTTCATAATCCTCTTGCAAATTCTCGGCATCTGGTCTAGAGGCATCATAGCACAACCTGGCACAATCGGCCTTATAGAGCAACTGGCGAATAATTACACCCTAGCCAGTTTCAAGTTCCGTGTCAGGTACACTCGACTTTCAGTCAAAACTCACGCCCATAGCCCACAGAATTTGCAGGGCTATACCATGCATACCGCAGGCATCCCCATGCCAAAACGCAACGCCTTGAAACCAGCTTAAACAGCGAACCGCACACCAAAGGCCTCAAACCTCTTCGGCCTCGTTCTGCCATAGCTGAATGCAAGAGATCGAACTCAAACCACGACAGCTTAGCCAAGCACTTGTCCTTTGCTTGACCCTCTTGACCAAAGTAGCAGGCTGAGGCAGGTAAATTACTCAGACCTACCCCCATACTTATGCACGGAGTGGCGGGCAAATTTCGCAGGGAAGTAGCTGCGACCCACTGGCAAGTGACAAGACCACACGGAAACACCAATGCAATGACAATGAGCACCATCTTGGCAACATGTGCTGGAAGTGCTAAGCGGGTGTAAAATACCTGTTCGGTGGTTTGGTGTAGTGCATGCTGTACTGCAGCTGCCTCCCGCTTCGAGCATCCAATGCCAACAACACGACAAATCCAGCGGTTGAGATTGTAGAGACTAGTGACTACAAATGACAAAATGTCAAGGGATTTATGCAACTTTTGGACCCCGGCGATCTCAGGCTTAGCCGGATACCATAAGGAGAACCATCACTGGACTACAGCTGCTGTACATCACATCACAGTCTGTCCAGCTGGGAGGCTTCTCCTTCTCCAACTGCTCATGCAAGCTGCGCGTCTTCGCCTCCACCTTCACGCGCAGTGTTATCACGCACATCGAGTCTTTCTAGTCCTAGAGATTCTCGTGCCCTGCGCATGCCCCACCTGTCTTTCAGCCTCTGTTCGACTCTTCCTGCACGTCACAAGCATCCCACCAATCAACACACAGCGAGGGATTCCACGGTCCTTTCGAGCTCTGCCGTCAGCTGCTGTGTGCGCTCTTCGCAGCGGCGTTCGAAGTCTGCCTCCAACTGCCGCAGCTTCTCCTTCACACGAGCGCCCTTCTTTCCGGACTCCATGAAACAGGGGCACAGCAAGGAGGTCCTGGTGCTCCCTGTCTACTTGCTGAAGTTGTGCGAGGTGCTCGGCCTGAGTTCTTGCTGGAGGCAGTGTCAGCTTCAAGCTTTTCAATTTCGCTGGTTGCCTGGGCAGCGTCGACCTTCAACGACGGGACCTCGCGAGACGCGAGTGAGTCTTCAGCGGAGTTGGAATCTTTTGAGATTGTGGGAGAAGATGGAGGCAAGGCACGGCGACAGGCGGCTCGACCGGGGCAACTGGCGTCATCGGCGCAGGCGGTGGCGGGCCCTGAGTTGACAGCAGGTCTGCATCGGTGACTTCTTGTGGCAGTACGGTTTTTGGAATGACGGGCAACAGCCGGATCTTCTCAACAGTTTCTGGCTCGGTCGCTGCACTACTGGTGGATGGCCTGAGCCATGAAGCGTTCGCGGGCTTGTCGCTCAATCTCCTTAGGCTTCAGATCTGTCAGATCTCACCCCTCGGAATCTTGCAACGTGTTGTGCGTTTTGCGAGGCATCCAGGGCACAGGAAGCTCAGCTTTGATGCGCTCCTCGGCCTCCTTCCTGAGTCGGTCTCGAATCTCCTTCTCGATGCTTGCAGCTGCCGTTGCCCTCACCTTGTCCTCAAGGAGGACGGATGGACGAGCAACGCAGCCCCCCCTTGCGTGGTGTCCCGGTCCTCCGCCTCGACCACCAGCTTCTCTCGAGCCTGCCGCTCAAGCTCCGGCAACGCAGAGGCGGCCGCCTCCTCCGCCTAACAGAGCGGAGGCGACGGGTGATGAAAGAGCCAGCCATGCTAACTGCTAGGCCGTCGGCCTGCTTTGCAAGCTTCGCGCGAGCCTCCCTTTCCATCTCGGGTAGCATTCGCCTGACACGGCCAGAGTGCAACTCAGTGTCCATTCTGAAGCTCTGTTTCGTCCGACCTGGTCTTCTGTTCTGCCTCCTTCAGCAAACTATCCTGCGCCTCCCTCTCCTCGGCAAGATAGCTGAGCTGCACCAGGTGGCCACATGCAGCCTACACACGAAGTGCTCGAGGATCTCTCCATTCGGAGCCCAGGTGCGACACGGCCCCCATCTGCCGACACTCGCGAGCGCGCTTCCTCTTCGAGCTCTGCTCGCAGGCGCCGCTCCACGTCGGGAAGCGTCAGCCGCACCTTCCGATACGTGGTCACAAAAAGCCGGGCACACCACGGACTCGCCGTCCGAAGGGCCTTGCTTTCAACTTCCTTCTCGAACTTTTCCTGCAACCCAACGGACTCGAACATACCCGAACAGATTTCAGCGCGGCATTGAAAATCACACCACGTGCTCTGATCACCTCAGTCAACCCTTGACAGGTCCTGAAGAGCCTTCTCAACTTCATGAAGTGTGCTTCTGACGCGATCCTCTGCCTCCAGTTTCGGAAATCTAAAACTGTGGAGGCCAAGGAGTGACTAGTCTAGTTATAACTTATTTGCGTGGCTCTTTGACATGCGAAATCGTTTTTGCACGTCATCGCCTCCCTCTCGAGCTTTGCCCGAGCATCTCGCTCGAAGGCAGCTGCAGATGGCCGCAGCTTCTCCTCAACTTCCTTCTCAAGCCTGGATCGCCTCATGCTTGCAACTGGTCAGGACGCCCCTCTCGCCGACCCTGTGCAACTCAGCAACTTCTCACGCTCCAGCTGCTCTTTCAAGGTCTTCAGCTTCTCGTCAACCTGGAAAGGATCGACTTAGTGTGTACCAGTAGAGTGCCGTCACCACCACAACCGGACTCAGCCCCGAGGCGGTTTTCCCACAGCTCGTCAAAAGCTGTCTCCAGGCATCATGTACAGGCCGGTTGGAATACAACTATACATAAGTATCTGATGGACCTCATGATTTCTGAGTCTGAGTGCCCCGTTTTGCACAAGTTCATCCGTAAACGGAAGACGATGTTCTGATATACCCGGCCCACATGTACCATGTTGTCAAACGATGCCTTGCCAATGTCTGAAGGACTGTACTTTTTTCGCTCTCGTGTGCTGTGCCTGCGGCTTCTGCTTTGACCATGCACTGAGTTCTCGTAAATGCCCTTCCCAAAGCTGCAACGTGCCTCCGCCTCAAGCGCAACCTTGTCGATAGCGGCAGCCGTGTCATCGGCCTGCCACGACAAGAAGAGACTACAGCGAGCACATCAGCCTGACAGGTGTAGTGTGAAGCGATGTGTCTTCAAGGCCATGACCTGCGGCCCCTGCAACGCCAGCCGCTCTTGACTCTTCATTTCGTCATTGCACAATGAGAGGCCCAGTGCAGATCTCGCCTGTTTCTGAAGCTTCTCCCGCGCGGTTCTCTCCATGTCGGGCAGACCTCGCCTGTCAAACATAAGCAAACTGTCTACCGCTGTGCACCTCTTTGGAAATGCGTGCCTTGTCCCGTTCCCGGCCATAGCTGTTACAGATCTCAGTGTCTGAAGCTCGCAAGACCCGGTCCTGGCTTTGTCTTCGGCTTCCTGCTCAACCCGCCTCCTTGCTGCCTCTTCCTCATGCTTTCACATGTCTTGCAAACAGGGTTTGCAGGACAAAGACCAAAAAAAGGGCCTCGAGACTCTGAAGGCAAGCGGCAATCTGATGTCGATCCGCC
This sequence comes from Symbiodinium sp. CCMP2592, assembly GCA_905221615.1. NCBI lineage: Eukaryota > Dinophyceae > Suessiales > Symbiodiniaceae > Symbiodinium > Symbiodinium sp. CCMP2592. Next base: position 173,841 of record CAJNDT010001324.1, read on the forward strand.
GACACGCGCTTGAGGGCATCTGCTTCGAGCTCCTGGCAGCGTGGCCACGAGAAGGGCCGAGACCAAATGGAGAAAGTTGCTAGTGCCGAATTCTCACAAAGACGATGCGCGGCCGCGGCACCTGTTGAAGGCGTGACTCAAGCTGTGGTAGCGAAGCCCGAACCTGGAGTGCCGGAAACTTGCGACAAGTCATGCGTCGTGCGAGGTGCGCATTTGTGCGTGCTGATGACAACTTGAAGGGGAAGTTTAATCATCTGAATCCCCGTGCGGTAAGGGGGGCAATCCAATGTTGAATCGCGGGAAAGAATGAGTAAGACGGATCAGGATAACGATCCAACAATCTCAACATCTCGAAGTGCACTGAAACCAAGAGCTCCAAGTCTTGTGCAGGCCTTCTCTTCCGCGTCTTTCTCCAGCTTCTCCTCCAGCTACGCGCTTTCACAAACCAGTGCTTCAAATCAAGTGGCTGCTTCGGTTCCCCACGGGAAGACTCCCAAAGTTAGGTGCAAACACTTTGTAACTCCGTGGGCGATGTGGAACAGAGGCTGCGGAGCTCTGGACTGGAATTCGGCGCAAATCACATGTCGAGCGCACCCTGAAATTGTGCAAACAAAATCTTTATCTCTGCTGTGGTCCTTCACCGTGCGTTCTATCTCGGGGATGGAGCTTCGGACACGCTCCTCTGCCTCCAAATTTGTCGTTGTTTACTTTCCCTGCTTCTGCTGACCACGATGGTCCCGAATGCTTCCATCCGGCCTCCTTCTCAAGAATCACCCTGGCTTCTCGCTCGAAGGCTGCGGTTGAAGGGCGCAGCTTCTCCTGAACTTCCTTTTCCAGCTGCGCTCGCCTAAGTTCAGGTGTTGGGTACCTATCCGGTTCAGACCTGAACGCATTTCACACGATGAGCCAGGGAGCTTCTCCTTTTCCAACTGCTCACGAAAGCTCCGCGTCTTCTCCTCAACCTTTGCACACGATGTTTCACACGTGTAGTTTCTTTATTCACGGAATTCTCGCGCACTATGCCACGCCTGTCTTTCAGCATCTGTTCGACTCTTCCTGTACATCAACATTGACCCGCTCCCGACAGAGTTTGCAAATGAGGAATTCCACGGTCCTTTCGAGCTCTGCCGTCAGCTGCTGTGTGCGCTCTTCGCAGCGGCGTTCGAAGTCTGCCTCCAACTGCCGCAGCTTCTCCTTCACACGAGCGCCCTTCTTTCCGGACTCCATGAAACAGGGGCACAGCAAGGAGGTCCTGGTGCTCCCTGTCTACTTGCTGAAGTTGTGCGAGGTGCTCGGCCTGAGTTCTTGCTGGAGGCAGTGTCAGCTTCAAGCTTTTCAATTTCGCTGGTTGCCTGGGCAGCGTCGACCTTCAACGACGGGACCTCGCGAGACGCGAGTGAGTCTTCAGCGGAGTTGGAATCTTTTGAGATTGTGGGAGAAGATGGAGGCAAGGCACGGCGACAGGCGGCTCGACCGGGGCAACTGGCGTCATCGGCGCAGGCGGTGGCGGGCCCTGAGTTGACAGCAGGTCTGCATCGGTGACTTCTTGTGGCAGTACGGTTTTTGGAATGACGGGCAACAGCCGGATCTTCTCAACAGTTTCTGGCTCGGTCGCTGCACTACTGGTGGATGGCCTGAGCCATGAAGCGTTCGCGGGCTTGTCGCTCAATCTCCTTAGGCTTCAGATCTGTCAGATCTCACCCCTCGGAATCTTGCAACGTGTTGTGCGTTTTGCGAGGCATCCAGGGCACAGGAAGCTCAGCTTTGATGCGCTCCTCGGCCTCCTTCCTGAGTCGGTCTCGAATCTCCTTCTCGATGCTTGCAGCTGCCGTTGCCCTCACCTTGTCCTCAAGGAGGACGGATGGACGAGCAACGCAGCCCCCCCTTGCGTGGTGTCCCGGTCCTCCGCCTCGACCACCAGCTTCTCTCGAGCCTGCCGCTCAAGCTCCGGCAACGCAGAGGCGGCCGCCTCCTCCGCCTAACAGAGCGGAGGCGACGGGTGATGAAAGAGCCAGCCATGCTAACTGCTAGGCCGTCGGCCTGCTTTGCAAGCTTCGCGCGAGCCTCCCTTTCCATCTCGGGTAGCATTCGCCTGACACGGCCAGAGTGCAACTCAGTGTCCATTCTGAAGCTCTGTCTCGTCCGACCTGGTCTTCTCTTCTGCCTCCTTCAGCAAACTATCCTGCGCCTCCCTCTCCTCAGCAAGATAGCTGAGCTGCACCAGGTGGCCACATGCAGCCTACACACGAAGTGCTCGAGGATCTCTCCATTCGGAGCCCAGGTGCGACACGGCCCCCATCTGCCGACACTCGCGAGCGCGCTTCCTCTTCGAGCTCTGCTCGCAGGCGCCGCTCCACGTCGGGAAGCGTCAGCCGCACCTTCCGATACGTGGTCACAAAAAGCCGGGCACACCACGGACTCGCCGTCCGAAGGGCCTTGCTTTCAACTTCCTTCTCGAACTTTTCCTGCAACCCAACGGACTCGAACATACCCGAACAGATTTCAGCGCGGCATTGAAAATCACACCACGTGCTCTGATCACCTCAGTCAACCCTTGACAGGTCCTGAAGAGCCTTCTCAACTTCATGAAGTGTGCTTCTGACGCGATCCTCTGCCTCCAGTTTCGGAAATCTAAAACTGTGGAGGCCAAGGAGTGACTAGTCTAGTTATAACTTATTTGCGTGGCTCTTTGACATGCGAAATCGTTTTTGCACGTCATCGCCTCCCTCTCGAGCTTTGCCCGAGCATCTCGCTCGAAGGCAGCTGCAGATGGCCGCAGCTTCTCCTCAACTTCCTTCTCAAGCCTGGATCGCCTCATGCTTGCAACTGGTCAGGACGCCCCTCTCGCCGACCCTGTGCAACTCAGCAGCTTCTCACGCTCCAGCTGCTCTTTCAAGGTCTTCAGCTTCTCGTCAACCTGCAACGGAGCTAGGGAAGAAAAGTGCTGGCTTGCTCGTGCCGCTGCAGGAAGCGTCCTGCGTGCTGCAGCTGCTGTTGCAACGACATGCCATACTAGAGGCAACATTGTCTTCGATTAAGGCCTGCCGCTCAGCATCTGCACGGCTCCTCCTCATGTGAACAATGCTGCATGGCACACTGCATCCATCTCAGATGTCAGAGACTTGCAAAACACTGGGACAGCGGTGCGTCCTCTCCATCTCCAAAGCCAGCTGCTGAGTTTTTTCATCACGCCGGCGTTCAAAGTCTGACTCAAGCTGCCGAAGAATTTCCTCTGCAGTGCATGGCATGGTCCGATGACAGTGACACACCTCGTGGCTCGTGGAACCTGTAGCTTCTTGCATACGCAACAAGGTTGCGGAATCGCCTGGTGCTGTTTCTCAAGCCGCTGCAGCTTCTCTTGGTGGTCGGCCTCGTCAGGATTCAATGGCAGTACTGGTCGCCTCCCGATCTTTTCCGACTTGACTGTACTTGAGCTGCAGCCAGGCACAGGCTGTGCACGGGGTATCGTAACCCGAATGACGTGCCTCAAGCTTCGCTTTCTGTGTCTCAAAAGCACTGTCGGCATCGGTCGACGCCGGCGCCGGCGCCTTGCATCACGTCTTGAAGCATCAGTTGCACATGATGATATGCGGTTGCGAGCTACTGTACGTAATTCTACGGGCGCGTATATCAGACGTCGTTAGATTCGGAACCGTTCATCACCCTCTTGCGGCCTGCGGCTGTGTGGCTTGTGCTTTAGCCTGCGGACACAGCGTGCACATGCGTGGACACCCAACAGTCTTGCCACGACACATCGCAATGGCCAGTGGTGAACTGGGAAATCGAATGCAGAAAACAGGGAGCACGATTGCCAAAGAGCATGAATCCGTATGAACACTTGCAAAACGAAGCTCCTTTGGCTTGCAGTCAAAGACAAGCCTCAGTGCCGCTTGCAAGCTGAACAAATTCGACCAGGACGACTCTGAGATCCGATCAAGGCTAGCTGTGGCAAAGTCTCCTGCCGCAACCACCACGACGACGGCTACTACCACCACGACCACTGGCAGACCCCCCCCCAACCAACTAAACGAGAAGTGACACTACGAAAGTACTCTAAGTACCTGTCGACGCTACGTCATTACACCCTCCCCCACCCCTACCCCCCGAAACCGAGTTTGCAAAGTCGACTGTGGATCTTGAGGCAACTAGAATTGGTAGGACAGTACGCAAGTACCGTGATTAGAGCAAGTGTCGTTGAAGGGTGCTGCCACTGCCACTGCTACTTGCTTATTTACTTACTTGTTTGGCACTCGCGCGCGACCAGATCAGGCCTACCTACTTACTTCTACTGCTTCTACTGCTACTTCTACTACTACGACTATAACGAGGACGACTAACACTACTACTACTACTACTACCACCACCACAACAACTACTGGTACTACTACTACTACTACTACTACTACTACTACTACTACTACTACTACTACTACTACTACTACTCCTACTACTACTACTACCACCACCACCACCACCACGACGACGACGACTACTACTACTATTACTACTTCTACTCCTAACTGCTGGTGTTTCTGCGGTGCCGAGAAACTTGTTCTTGCTGGGCTTGCCGAACAGCGACTCACCAGGCTTGGGGAGGTCCTTTCCAATGGTCGCGAGATGACAAACGGTCTCTATGCTCCCAGTCTCGAAGAGGATTGGCAGCTGACATTAAGTTGCGGAGCTGCTCTCTGTACGTGCACTTACTGCGAGTGTGAGTATGCTCCGGCACAGCGTCTGCATGCATGTAGCGCCGGTCACACAGGCTATTTAGCACGATTCGAAAGCGTCTGAACAGTTTCAGCGTTGGCTACGCGCAGCACTGCAGGCCAGCTAAGCGAGACTAATTACATCAAAGCCGGTCCATCTTTGGTGGGACATCGAGGAGGTCAGCACCTGAGGCTGCAATTCCGCAGTGGAGGTCGATGAATCATGGATGCCGTAGCTGGATCTTGCTGCCATCTGGATGTGCAAAGACGTTTCTGGGAAGTGTAAGGCACGCACCCAACGAATCGCCTGAACCACTCTTACGTTTCTTTTCCTTCTTGTCCTTCTTGTCCTTCCTGCCGTGTGCCAGGACCAACAGCTAACGTCTCTTTGCAGTGTACGGAGCACTCCGGCACAATTCTTGTAAGAAGTCGCAGGACCGTCTTTCCCGCGGCGACCTCTTCGAATCGTCGTTCCCGGGCGTGCGATCGGCCTCCTTCTTCGCCTGTGGCTGCAGCTTGTACCAAGGTCAGGCAGAAGGAAAAGGGTGCCTTGTACTTTTCGTAGACTTTGCGGTAGTGTTCGTCACACGGGTGGTCCCAAACACTTTCGCCTCCAAAGCTGGCACATAGCGGATATCCCTTGACGATTTGCTAGGTGCAGGGTCTCCTCTCATCTCTACACATTGCTTTCAAGTGAGCATACATGGTCTAATACGAGGGCATTCAGGCAACGCCACGTGCGGGGCGGCGTGCAGGGCCCCCTCTCGTGGATGCCATTAACGATTGATTCAACGACCAAAGCGTACGTGCCAAATCTTAAGTGCCAAAAGACAACTCCTGCAAGCTCCGGAAGTCAGTACACAGTAAATTAACTAACAGTTCTGCAGAGACCATCTGGGACCTGTCTCGAAGTTGAAATAGAAAATCTCACCATCTTCAGACTCGCAGGGCTTCCAGGGCGCTGGCAACCTCGCAAGGCAGCAGAAGCAACCGAGCGGCACGAGATGGACGTTGCAATGCATATCATTACGTAGTGCACTGCCAGGCAGCGGTGCTTTTAAACCAGCCCTCGCAATCCAGAAAAGATCGCGGTCTTTTTCCAAGTCCTTGGCAAGCTTTCCACGTTGCTCATGGCCTGCCTAAAAGGGAACCCCCTTGCTCCAAGCGTCCATGCCCAGCCACTCTGCATACTCCTCAACCTGCAAGGACGGAGGCAGTGTTTGCTCTCCACTGCGAAACCTTCAGCAAGCCTCCTTCTCACTCGGCTGATAGTCCGGGTCTATGTGCTCGTCCAGGAGGCTTCCGGCTCCCCGCGACATGGAACCTCCCCGAAGTGAATATGCTCACTGCCAAGCGGATCCTCTAACTCTTGCAGCCTATCGCCGTCTGATGCAAAATCGATCGAAGTGAGACCGGGCTTGATTGCGTGCGAGGCTGACAAAGGAACTTAGCATGAGCGAGAAACTCTTTGCAATGTGCTGCTCATGGAATCTCTAGCCTCCACGGGTAAGTGAAACGGGAGCAACTGGTTGGAACCCCGAGAGCTCAACGCTGAGTAGGCTCAATGAAAAGGCTAGGACCTCGTGGTCCTTCGGACCTATCAAGGCTCGCTAGCCAGCCCACATTGCTGGACCAGGCGGCATCATAAAACTCACTTTCGTTCGCGAAGCTGGATCCACACCTGGCGCTGTCCCCACCTGATCGGTCGTTTTAAAATCCATCTCCGGGCACTTGCCCTCTGAAACGAGGAAAGAGACTTTCTGCCTTGGTGCAGTGATGACTCCGCATGACTCCGCACCTGCGAGGGGAAGGCGCTTGGCTTCGGCAGGTCGGCGGCTCCGCATCTCCATGGACTCGTTCCAGAGACGCCTTTACACAGAACTGCTACGGTCTCCACCCGCTGTGGAACTCCAGGGCACCTGCCAAGGACGGACCGCAGCTCGACGGCTGCGCTCGAGGCACCGGCACAGCCTGGCACAGCTCAGGGCCCACCCATGAAAGCCCGCACCACGCCAGAGTCAGAGAGTCGGGCAAATGGCCTGACCGCCATTCTTCGCTTGGCCCTGCGAATATCCGAGCGGCCTGAAAGACTTCACTTGGCGAATCTGCATATATACATATATATATATGGTGGAAGACTGAAGTTGATTCGATGAAGTCTGGGGAACTCAGGACGTCCGGTCTACCACGGTAAGCATACTGACGACACTCCGAGGCCCGGGCGGAGCCAGGGCTGCATTGGGTGTGTAACCTCCAAGGCCGCGAAAGACGATCCACACTCCATCTCTCTTTAAACAGTCAGAACCTTCACTCAGAAACTGCGCTGACATGATCTGCTTGATCCTTCCTTGCTCCCTATGTCTGTCGTCGACACGAACAAGGGGCTGTGACATGCTGGTGCTGCTACAGGTCGGGTTTTTTGCAACTACCGCTGTGGAGGCTTACGCGTCTGCTGCTGTTATTGCGCATCGCTCTGCTAACACGTTGGGAAGCACATGGTGGCGCGACACAGCGAACCCCTCACGCACCTGGAAGCTGTGGCTTGGCTGTACGCACGGGGGGCTCCTGTGCAATGTGGAGACATGTTGCGACTTCGTGGTTCGATGTACTCGACTCGAGCATGTATACACAGCGGAGTCGCTAAGCAGATGAACGGCGCACTGCAGCTGCACAGTAAGTGTTTGCAGCGGTCCTTGAGCAGTGAAAGGATGTTGTCCAACTCCTTTTTTACCGCCTCCGCCTGCCACCACCCGGACACTCTGTCAACGCTACGCGGGGGAAGGACGCGGAAGAGAGATAGAGATAGAGAGAGAGAGAGAGAAGACATAAGCTACCGAGGAAGGCAAAAAGTGCGGATAGCATGTAACGTCTGACACGATCCTGAGCATGCAGACCGTGACAAACACAACGGTACAGCAGAATATAGTAGATGCTCTCTGTACACGGCACATACAGTAATGAGTTTCGACCTGGTTCTGCAGCTCCGCAGAAGTCATCAAGTGATTCTCTGTCAGCTCCTTGTGCCTTCGGTTGAAAAAGCCGCATGCAAGCTACGCAGCATGCACGCTTGACATCGCAAAGCAAAGCTACACTCAGCAAAATTCCTGTCAGTCCACCTGCCAAGCCATGTTAACCCACAAGCTGTCTCCAATGATGACTACTAGCCAAGTGGCGCGTGTAGCTGGCCTATCTCGTCCTGCCAGCACGATGAGCTCTGCTGGTGCATCGCCTGCCAGATATCTTGTCTTCCATGCACAAACAGGAGCCTGTTTTGATTGGCCGGGAGCTGAAAAGAGTTTGCGCGGAATCCAAACTCCTTTCGGTTTTAATGCCAGAGCACGGCACACGAGGTTGTAGCCGTCCATCCGCAGCTTCGGCAAAACGGCTTTGGGGCAGCGTAGCTCTGCATGATGGATTCGTTTCTCACTTCCCGCGACTACTAGATAGACACGTAGAGGAGTTCCCTACACGACGGTGCTGTGCCATCCCCCATTTAGCGACAGCACGGTCGATCGGACATCTTCACGCTTGTCCAAAAACGCAGGCTGCTAATGCCCGGTAGTGTCAAGCACAGCTCCTGACAAGCAGATCAACATCTGCCTCCAGCATCTGGTGCAGCTGCCTCTTCACTGCGTCCTTGAAATCCGGCTTGCGGGATGGTTAAAGGCTCACAATGCCTAAGGGCCTGAGCCACTGAGTCAGGCCAAGCGCTCCCGAGCACAAGCTGGCTGTGTTCTCTTGCACAACTAAATTTAAAAAGTAGAACAGCAGAAGCATTACCGGCGCACTTGGACCAAAATCTGCTCTCAGGATAAGCCCATACTGCACGGTCGCCTGGCTGCTGAAATCAAATCTGCGTTTGATCGAATGGCTCAAAACATGTCAAAACCATTGCGAAGCTTAACCGCTGCTTCCATCTGGGCACGTCCACGGCCGGCGGGCTGCTCACATTCTGAAGGACGCGCATGCCTCCGTGCTCATGCTTGTTGTCACTGGCCCTCGTCAACTAACACAGCATCACATTGCGCATACGCTATCGAAGCCTGCAGCTCACCTCTCCCCAAAAGACAGCCCAGAACTCAGACATCAGAACTGGCCACTGAATATGGGTTTCCACTGAGCTCAATGCTGCTCTCGGACAGCTTGTCGATGATATCCCTGTATGTCTGCTCCTTTGCAAGCCTCAGATCCACAGCCTCGCAACCTCATCAGCCTCGAGGTAGGTGCGGAGTCCCAACCGAGGAGTACGGGGTGAGATGATTACTCAGATGACTCTTTGAACAGATGCGGAACTGCGGAAAATGGGTGCTGCAATGATGGCATAGAGTCATCAAGGCCCTTGCTTACCACGAACGACGACGTTGCAGCGAAGCCTCCCTACTCGCGTGCTTGCTGCTTGCAGAGATGCCTCTACTCTGCAAAACATTGCGATGGACCTGCGTTGAATTGTAAAGCTGACCCTTGGTCTTTGATCCTTGAATGCGAAGCGGGGCACCACCGGTACCGGTACTGCGGCAGCTTGTTTGTAAGTCCAGCAAGCCTTCTCGCGGCGGGTGGTTCACCGGACAGTCTAAGATCCCCGCCGCTGTCTTTCAGTTCACGATCCAATACCAACAGCCAGTTCATAAGGAATTCTCAGGCCTTGTGACCAGCCAGTGAGTTCCCGCTGTCAAGCATCCAAGTAGCTGTTGACCCAACAGTTCGGCACAGCGGCCGAGTTGCGTCCGGCAAGTGACCTGAAAGAGCCGGGAAGTACAGCACAGCACAGCACAAGAGCCGCTTCTGCACAAGCCGTCGCAACTTTGCAAGTCCCCGTTCCGGTCCCAGGGGCGAGATCCTTCGTGAGGTGCTGAATTTCACGCCTCAGCACTCTTCAAATTTGGACAGAAACGTTCTCTTCGGGTGTACCTTTGAGCCCTTCGATCATTATCAGATTGGTTGGCAACTGCCACAGCCGAGGACGCCTGAGATAGTTAACTCAACGCCGCAGGCGTACGTCTTCCTGGAACAATGCACGTGTGACTCAATATCAATCTATCCATCTCATCGCTTATTATAGCATGCCATGAATGGCTGGACTTGCCAAGCTTTCTGTCAAGGAACTCGTAGTAGTTGCACAAGTTCTCCTCAGTAGCGGCGCGCATAATTCTGGGCCCCCATTGCGGGATGGATTGTGTGGATCCGGGTCCACCCTTTTTTCATGATTCGTGATATTATTGTATCGGCGGCTGCCGTCCGCATACCGCCCTCTTCCAAGCCGCTTCGAAGACGAAGCGAATCGCAGGAAGAGTCTTTGAAGGATTCAGGGACTACCAAGGTTGATTGATCGTGTATGGGCCATTCGTTCACTGCAGGTGCATGCCCTTCGTCAGCACGTGCGCATCATGTGTACATGTTGGTCATTACTCCACCAGTTGCAGCTCAGAAGCGGAAGCTGCTGAGATGATTTCCGTGCAGAACTCACGGAAGTCGTCAAAGGTGTCCCGTTTTCTGCCACAGTGCCTGTACAGTAGAGCTGTCGCAACCCTGAACAGCGGGGCAGGAAAGGCATGGGAAAAGCAAAAGCAACACCGATTGAATGTGAGTCTGCTTAGAGACTCGGCGTTGGCGCTGAAGGCACACACACACACACACGACCCAAGATGGACTACAGTACTATGTTGCTGGCGACCTGAACTAAGGTACGAGAATACGATTGCTGACTTTGAGTCTCAAAACAATCTGAACCGGGCACGTATATAGTACAATTGGCCGACGGTTCGACTACCCGACATGCCCATGACAACGCCAGCCACTGCAACACTGTGACATGACCCGAGCTTTCCCATGGAAGGCGTGTTGCACATCGTTGCACTCACCCCTAACGCAGCCACTGGGTATAATGAGTCTGCCTGCAGAAGTCAGAGTCTGCCATGTAGATGTTGCCTTGCATGCGAGAACGTGTTTCAAAAGGTTGAAGGCAAGCTTTTAGAAGTCCCAGGCTCATGAACTGTGTGATGTAGCTCGGCGGCTTCGGTTTTGAGTGATGTGCGATTCTTGCTAGCAGTCTGGCACGTTGACGAGTGGTTATGATGAGTGAACCCGGCCACGGTTCAATTCACGCGGCGTATACCGTAGGGGTTGACAGCTGGCCATTAACGCCGGAGCAAAATCTTGCGTCTTGTTGGTGCAAGCTGTAAGTACTAATTGCGATGCCCCACCCTGACCAAAGTTGGGGAACACAGGAACAGCGCAAACAAAATGGCCCCTGATGTTTGCTCTGCTCTCACTTGACTTTCTTTCTGCATGCGCATGGGGAGCTTCCCCAGGAAGTTGAGGCCCCTGCCACAAGTTGGGCCTTATGTCAGCAAAACGTGCAATGCTCTGCCCGTAGCCGCACTCGGCACCACTCTTATCGAGAAGGAAACGCAAAGCAAATGGTGGTGGTATTTACTGGGGTGCCCACATTGCGCCGGGCGCTCCATGACTGGGAGCTGGCCGCTTCGCCGACAGCCACGGCCCACGGCTCTATCTTCGAAATTTGTTGGTCACCAGTCTATGCGAAACAAGGCGCGACCTTCACCATGTGCCTTGTGGTACGCTTATCGTTGTTTCTGTTCTGCCGGTGCATGTGCAGCTGGATACACGGGCAGGCGATGCTAGAATTTGTTGCATGAATACCTCAGCTGCATCGGCAATGTCGCCGGCTTGAAGCTTCCAGAGCCTCTACACAGCAGAAAAGAATCCCCTCGAAATACAGCGCTGCCGGAAGCAATCACCCGACAACATGCTTGCAAAACCTTCCTACTGACCACGGCGTGTTGCCCGGCCTCCCAACATCGAGGTCGTGCAGGGGCAATCTTTGGGAAGCACCGGGATGTGGTTCCATTCAAGCGTGACGGTATGGGCTTTGAGACTCTGAGAAGTGCCTTTGCTTTCATAGTGCTGCCAGGACTCAGGAGCCGGAAGTCCGTCGGGTTGCAAGTCGAAGGGATGAAAATGAAATAGGATGGGAAACTCAACGGCATTCTGAACATTCATGAGAATCGAGCCGAAAACATGAGCAGCCAGCAAGGCCTAGCTTTGGATCCTAGTGTCAGAACCGCAACTCAACGATAATTCTGACTTCTGACTCAAGTCGGTGGAGGTGGCATCTTGCAATCTGTCGAAACTGACAAATGTGAACTCAAGACGGATGATAAGCCCTGTGATGAAAGGTGGCACAGTAACCGACCAAACTGTTCGGACGTTGCCTTTACTGTGTTAGTAGGCCTTGGCCGGGCCCCGCTACTCCACCCCTCGTCTGCAACTTCCGAAGAAGAAAGCGGTGGCTTGGGTGTGGCGGCGGGCCGGGATGAGGGGAGAGGGAGGGGCGGGGTACGGTATGTAACAACTCCTGGCGAGAAGCGGTGCTGCTCTAATTCTGGCATCAGTCGTGCTTGCGTGCGCAGGCTTAACTTACACAGTGCACTCGGATTGACTCGCTGCTGCAGCAGAAGAAAAGACTGCCGTCAGCAATGCGGCCGAAGCATAGCAATTCCATCGCTGTCTGGCCGCCTGAGGCCCACGCGTCAGGCGCTTGTCACCTAATGGAGCCGAGCCGAGAGCCAGCAAAAATGCTTAAATCAGCATAAGCTTCGCATGGCAGCACATTAGGATATGAAGACGATTTGCCAGGAAGATGACAAGGGTGCACCTACACTTGCTCAGCGCAGCAACCAACGACCACTGAAGACCGTCTAAGAAGCAGTGGCCGTGGCACTATGCTCCGGCAATGGTTATTACATGTTAGTAACCCAAGTACATGTGGTGTCCAATCAATATTTAATGTGCCTGGTCATCCAAGCAATGCAGTCGCAGCGAGGGTCGTTCTCGCAGCATATGCACACGCATGCAGGAGGCGGTGGTTGTGGAGGGAGGAGTTGCCGCAAGCGGTGGGACGGAGCAGCAGCAGTCACATTTGTAGCAGCAGTGCGGGCAGGGGCAGTGAGGATGTCTGAGAGGATAGTCGCCGTACCTGCGAACCTGCAGAGCTCTAGGTGCAGAATCTGGCCAACAGGAGCCTCGCTTTGACGACTTTCAGTTGCTCTACAAATTCTGCTGCCCATCGCCCTCGCTGTCTGCTAGAAGCACCAAGCAAAGGGCCCAGCCCGAGAAGAAGGGCGAACAGCAACAATGTGCAGGCACACATCATGTCAACACGAATTTGAAACGTCCGCTTTTGCCTTTGCATACCAATGGCAACTCCTGCCTCTTATTCTTCGAGCCTGCACGACCCATTTGTTTAACAACTGGGATCGCGCGGAGGAGACATTATCCGAGATTGTCCTTGGCTCCTATTCTTGTCTTTGGAGCCTCAGAAACATTCTTCGATCTCTTCGTCGTCCTGCTCTCTCTCATTCGAGTCCCTGGCGATCCTTTGCAAGCGAGCCGACTCGCGGATGGAAAGTCGAATCGTATCACTTCGTCTAGGGTCCCGTCCGGAATTTCGCCTTCCGGATCTGGAAGGACTATGAGTGCTTGGGCTGATTATGCTGACAGCTTCGGCATGCAGCAGTGGAAGGATCCTGCCGCACATCAGATGGACTTCAGTGGCTTGAATACGCTCTGTCCCATGAGATGTAAACTTGAGCGCCAGCATGTTGAACAGGACCCCATATGTAGCCTTTACAGTGCTCAGATCCGTGCCAAGGTTTACCAGGTCTTTCTCTGGAAAGAAATCGGCTGCCATCAACTTCTCGTAAAACACAGGGTCCGGATAAAGAAAAGTCTCCTCTGCTTTCACGGGAATGAGCTCCGCGTTGGAGAGAGCACAGGCAGTCACGCAAGCCGCGAAGGGTGAGAGCTCCAGAACACCCTGCGCAAGGCCGCTACAATGAACTGTGAAAGCTCTCAGGTTCCGCACCTTTTCGATCTCTAAACCCTTCGGAACGAAACCACAACCCCAATTTGGACGGATTCAGTCTGTCAGTCTGACTTTGACTAAGTAGCCTGTGTCAGGATGACAAGGACCACATGCGCTGAAGCCAAGACAGCCGTGAGATGGTCCATGTCAAGCACGGCTAAGGATGGATTCAGCAGCTGAACCTCTTCCTCCAGCTGCTCTTGTAGAAGAATCTGCATCACACGGCAGCAGCTGCCAGGTTCGGATGACTCAATGTCCCCCAGCATGAGGACTTTAGGGTTGCTCCCAAAGCCCGTGATGCTGTCGGAGCCGGTTCCAGGCGAGAAAACACGCTGCATATTTCTTGAGAGACCTTTGCACTGCGCAAGCACGATTTGGATCACCCGTTCATGCTCTGCAACCTCCGCCCCTCGTCTATCCAATGTGATCACAGCCTTGCTGAGCAAATACGTATACGCATCTTTGATGCTCTGAAACGAAATTCCAATGTTGGCTAGCGTTGTCTGCTGTTCTTCTGTCCATGCGCCGGGAACGGCATCGATGCATTCGTGCGTCACCACACAGCCATCACAAGCGACCTGCACGATGTTGGTTCCACTGCCCCAAGAACTTGCAATCTCCGCAGCACACCAGATGCGTTTCAGGGTCTCGCTCGTGAGCAACACGAGCAAGTTCTGGGTGCCGGCACCTGTGATGTCAATTATGGTTTCTAGACGGTCTACATCGTCTGAATCCAAGAAGACTTTGTCACTGATCCTTTCCGCCAGCAACATCTTGAACCAACGTGCCAATGTGCCCGCGGCTTTCTTGTGGTGACTGATGAAGATTCCATATGGGTGCGAAGTCTTCATCAATCGCATGGCTGAGACAGCGAGTGCCAAAGTCAACCCGGTCACTGCAACTGCGAGCAAGACCAATAACAGAACTTGGACCACATATTCATTCTCCTGATCCTTTTTCAGTAGCAGCTGCCCAGTCGAAACCACCAAAACCAAACAAAAGCAGAGGCCGACATCGAGGATGTTGGCTATCTCGGTCCGCCATGGCCAGACACGGGCTGCCAAAGAGCCATAGGTGGCGACTGTCAGGTGAAGTAGCCTCGGCAACCCAAAGCACAATACGAAGCTGTCAGTGCTGGACATCTCTCATCTCTCGGTGTCTTCCCCAAACAGGCCAGGGCACACGAGCTGAACGGCTGGAAGGTGTACGAACACAATCGGAGACAGGCCCACAATCAGATTTCGTACAGCCAAAACCTGTCGGCAGACACGTTCTGGTATGTTTGAGTCGTCAAAGATAAGATACACCGCACGACCGGCTAAGTAGGGGCACATGAACACATTCAGTGCTAGCGCGACTCGTTGCCCATGTGCTGGTGCGCACACTGATTGCGGCAAGGCAGCCCAAGCAAAGTAAAATTTGTGCTGGTGGAAGCCTTGGCATCTGGGGGAGTCCAATGCTATTCTACGGGTATGACAAATTTCCCATATCGTCTGATGGTCCGTAGGTGCCTATGCTAAAGCTACCCAAGACCCTGCTCTAATGATTACGGCCCCTGTGGTAGGCTGCAGCCCAGGAGCGTGTGAACAGGAAGGACCAACGCTTGACAAAGTCTACACCACCTGCAGCACGGCAGACGATGGGATACCTGAGTATCACAGTAATTCCAACACCCCAGCCCTAGATCCCGAACATCCCCACATCCTATGAACCCCAAAAGCCTCGGGAATTCGAAAGACCACAGATCTGCGTTGTATCTTTGTCCAAGCTGCCTCCATGTCGCCCAAGTCACCAGAGCCATGTAGGCCACAACGACCCCCAACAGGGGTATCACTGACAAAACCACCATAACAGTGTGATCATGGCTGTCCCAGCATGTGAGACCCCGGTACGCAACCAAAGTCGCACTGCCATCAGGATTCCGAATACACTGGAACGGCTGCAAGGCGATATAGGTGAGAGCAATGTAGAGGGCCGAAACCAAAAGACCTTGCGTATTGACAACCTGGTAGATGCTGACACTCTTGCCCCGAACGAAGCGGTTGAACGCGAAAGCCATCAGCAGGCAAAGAGCGCAAAGCGGGTATGCAGAGATGGCCATGCCGTACTCCAGCAGCGGATCCACTCCTCCCACCCAGCACTGGGGTCGTAGGAAGCCAATATCGAAAGCCAGGATGGACAACGCAGATCTCAATGATTTGAGGGGTTCGATCCATTCGAGCTCAATCCTGGTAAATGCGGACAGAGTTTGTGTCGCCATCACAGCCAAGCCGGCAGTGACTGCCAGCGTCATCATGGACTCGCGATGGGGCTTCTCAAGTCCCATGCTGTACTGATACAACACAAACATGGCCGCAACTACAAGCATGAACGAAACCAACACGGGCCACACTGCCAAGTCTGTGCATGGTGTACAGCCACTGCCATCATCGAAGCTGCCGACGGTGCAAGTCGCACAGCCCCTGCCCTTCATCCGGTCGGGGCAATGCCCCAACGGGCCGCCGGGACAGCGAGCAGAATTCTCACAGGTGACCACATACGACGGATCAGCACCAGGAAATTCTTGGACACCTGCAGAAAACCCCACGGTCTGCATCGGTGGCTGATGAGTTTGACCGGTGGCATTCTCATCTGTGAATCCTCCTGAGACAGGGGAGATGCTTGACCAACTGGTTTCATGAAGTTAATTAGAAGAGAAAGTTTGACAAAGTGTCCTCGGCAGTCCAGTCCCGCTCCACAGGCTTTGCACCAGGTGGGGGCGCCGGGTGAAGGCCTGTGCCAAAAGCGACCTGCTGGACACAGACACTGCAGTGGCGAGATGCTGCCTGGATATCGAGTAGTGCTGCCTGGCAAGATATCCTCACAGGATGTACAGGCAACGGTTCCGTCGGTGATTTCAGCAGTCGCCCCTTGATCACGGAAGGATCCTATGTCGCAAAGGCAAGCAGCTTGGCCAACATCAGGCTGCGATGACAGCAAAGCGCACACCTTGCACTCGGCAAGCCCTTCTTCATCAGCATAGGTTCCGGCTGGACACAGCTCGCACCTGTCGGAGCCGTTGGCTGCCCGAAACTGGCCTGTTGGGCACTTGTGGCAGATCCCCCGATGGGCTTCGCTCCGTTGCTCTCGTCCAGCCGGACAAGCGCTGCATTTCGTGGCTCCCGTCACTCCGGGCAGCAAACCAGTCCCAAGCTCGCAGTGCTGGCACACCGAAAAAACGAGCCCACTGCTTGGCAAAGAGCGGTAGGTGCCCTCCGGGCAAAGGCTGCCTTAGCTTCCGTCTGGTCCCTAAGGATCTATCACTGCCAGCACGCCCTAGTCGAAACACCACTTCTTCGACCAAGGAGCATCGCTTGGGGACTAAGTCTGTTTGGGTGATTGCTGCGGCATACGATCCTGATGGGCATCCCAACCGTACCTCTCCAGAACAGTCGTGAACAGACCGATGACTTTCATCCCGAGGGCTGCCAAGCTTGCTCTGCAAGTGCATGTTATCTGCGATGCATGGGGCAGAATAGGAAAGGCATTCGCATCTCTTGGGAGTGGGGACAATGGCAAACACCGCGAAATGTCGCTCAGAAACTTGGTACGACACTGAAACTAACCACACGAGTTCACCGAGGTCAATGGCGGCAAGGACCGTTGCATTGGCAGCTGGACACTCCGTACAACACAGCACTCAAGCCCGACATCACTCGGCCGCTGGGATGCTCGGGTGCTTCATGCCCAAACCTTCAGCCAACCAGAGCTGCCTTTACAAAAGCAGAAGCTCCAGACAAAGCCTATAGGCATGATCACTAGCAACAATTCGATAACCCAACCAAATGTGGGGTGTCTTGCAGGGGTTCTCCGATGCAGCGCCTTTCCCATTCCTTGCCCAGCTTCTGCCTTGAGCTGAGGCAATGCCAAGAAGCCTAGCCCCGGCCACCTAAAAGCGCCCATCCCGTCCCAATTGAGAACATGACATACACAACAGGACACCACACTTCTAGAGGGCTCCAAAGAAGCCCATCTGCCTCCCAAGAAGGCGCCGGAAAACGAAACTCGGTGCTCGCGGCTTCTGCAGGCAGAACGGGCCTGGCAGTCTCGGAAGCATACAAGCCCTGGACTCGAAGTATTCATGTTTGGGCCGGGTCGCTCTGTAGTGCCATCTTCCAGCACCTTTGACACGCGATGGCAAGCTCTGAATACTGTTGCCGCTACCGATGCATATCTCGTCATCGTGCCCAAAGCCTGATGCATCTGATACCTTCACGAAGCTGCATTGAAATGGCTGCCAAGGAGCCTGCCAGCTTACGGTAAGTCGTCCGTTGTTTTGGTTGAAGCCTGGTGCTGCGAAGCATGAGGTGATAAACTTCAGGTGCATCTGCACGCAACCCTGCGTCGGGAACCTGTTGATAGCAGGAAATACTCAGCGCAGGACGATTGAAGCGAAGCGTGCCGAAGAGCGTTTCATCGTTCAAGTTACCAATGGAGAGTCGAATCTCTTCACGTCGGGCTGCAATACTGCTCGGCAGAGGCCTCCCATATCTCTGCAATGAGAGCGCAAGAGCTATACCTGCAGCATCGTCACAACGCTCAAACTTACACCAATCCGCCCCTATCTTGCCTGCTGGTGTGTGTGCAACAATGAACGACTGCACCGTGCGTGAGCGTCTGCTCATGGCAGATTGTCAATAATCTTGATGCCGAGATTCCTGCACTAGTGCAGGCTGCAGCATCATAGCTTGGAGGCCGTTCGAAGAGCTCCGAGAATTGGCGCACCATTTCGCTAGAACTGCCAAAGAAAGGATCGGAAAAAAGCATTCCTTGGTGGGACCACCAGCTGCCACGATGCAACCCACCCCATGACCCGAAACTCATGGCCAAGCCACCGTGGTGCCATTGCCCGCCACCCATGTTGTACAGGGCATCCGCGGTGCCAAGTGCCACAGTGCCGTTCTGCCAATAAGATTCATAGCCGTTCCAGGCAATTCCTTCAACGTTAGGCCCCCCGAAATACATTTGAAACGCAAACTTACGTTGTCGCATAGCCACGAGTCCACTTCGGGCCGAGGTCAACCAGTTCACAACCACATCTGGATCCTCCCCCTGTCGACGGACATCGTCAATGATGCCCTCTACGAAGGAAATCAGTGCAGGGGAGACGATTTCATTGCGTGGGTTCAGCCCAGATTCCACCACGGCATCCTCTGACACTTCATAGAAGCTGGGCATGCTCGCAACCTCGTACTTGTATCCCAGGGCATCGAATTCTGCCTGCTCCCCGCAGCGGCAAGAAGAGTTTATGATCCGGCACGTCTGGGTCATGTTGGCCCACTGCTGGCACCACTCCAAGCTGGGACCTATCAGTGTCATCGACGATTCCAAGCTCCATTCCGCTGCTGCCACCGCTGATGTTCGAGGAAAGCCCCAGTCGTAGTTGCGAATGATTACGACACGTCGCAATCCTTGCAGGGCAGCTCTCCTCATGGCTCCTCGGGAATACCAAGGAAAGGGCAGGTGTATGCCAAATGCATGTGGTGTTGCCCCAGTCCATTGAGCTGGGTTGCCACCAGAACAATGCAAGTTGGGAATCTGAAGTGATTCTCCCAATTGCTTGATGTCATCGTTTCCAGTAGAAGTGCCAACTACAATGACATCCACGTCGCCTGCTGTGCTGAGGCAGCTTTGAACAGTGGAGGTTGTAATCGGATCACCGTTGGCTGCAATGTCAAATTCGCATAGAGACGCATTCAAGAAGTAGGGCGACTGGTCATCCCCTGCAATCGTGAAGCCACCTTGAGTATTCAAGAACCTGACAAAGAAGTCAAGGAAGCCATCCTTCCAACCCACATTGCGTTGCAAGCCGTTGTGGATCCTTCGTGCAAAGCAGGCCAACAGCTTCAGGTTCGTCAGGCTTAAACACACGCAAGAAGAATGTGACTATGCATGCGCTTGCCCTGTTTTGAATGAAGCGCCGACAGTCTGCCGAGGATCCATCGCTTCAGGATGTCTGGCTCGCAGAAACAACATCTCAGACCGGTGGCATCCACTCGTGATCATGTGAACACCGTGCGATTTTGCGACTTCAAGCAGCTGCATCTAATGTAACTGTCGTCTACGGTAAGTCCGCCGCCACACACACAGGTACCTGTCCGCGTGACTACCGCGTTAGTTGCAGGATGTCGGGCCGATCTATATCAATACGCTGCCAGGCCCCTCTCCGACTTGCACAGGTTCCGCGTTGCGCTTGTGAGTGTTCAATTGCTTCTCGACAGGGTTCGGGCGTGCGCAAGCCTGTCTGCGTGTCCTTGCTTCTGCGCAAACACTTTTTTGAACCCAGGCACAGACACCACTGCAGCATGTGGGCTGGATGTGCGCGTTGTGCGGAACTGAGGTCTTGATGTTTACGCTGGCAACTACACCTCAAAAAGAACCATGGCACAAGCCATGGCCGAGAACTTTTCCGCTTCTGAACGCCCCAATCCTCTCAAAGGAACGGAGAAGCAGTCAGCAGTGGGATCAAGAGATCCGGCTGAAGTCAGGTCGTGCGGTCTACAGGGTTTACTCGTATGGACAGCATGGACAGCTCTTCCTTTTGCCTGTAGCCTGCAGTCCCTGAAGTCCGGCCGCTGGGAAGGGCAAGGCTTGGGGAAACGAGTTCTCGAGATTTCGGATGCGCTGCCGTTCCTCGCAAACTTCCATCGCAAGGGAGTCCCTGCAATCCATCGTTACTCCTGGTCCTAGTCGCAATCCCGATTCCCCAAATCGCCAAATGCCCCACTTTTGACCCAGCTAGTCCCCATGCGCATATACACACATATGCATATGTACATGTACATGCATACGCATACGTATACGTATATATGTCTATGTAAGTAACTACGTATGTATATGCTTCTGCGTCTATGCCTGTAGTGCGTGTGTGTGTGTGTGTGTGGATTTCTGTCTATGTATATGGAAATATACATGCTTATAATGTAAACAATTAGGTATATATATATACACACCTACGTACATACATACATACACACATGCATGCATACTTAGGTACTTACATAATTACATACATACATACATACATACATACATACATGCATGCATGCATGCATGCATGCATGCATGCATGCATGCACACATACATACACAGCGTCGAGCATGCATACATACATACAGACATATGTAAGCCAAACAAATAACCCTGATAAGCGATGGTGCAAGCAATCCAATGTAGTGCTAGCGTTATTGAACGACCCGGTGTTCGTGAACTGGACCATACTAGTAACACGCGGATGCAGGCCATGACTTTCACGGTCTCCCTCCCAATGCCCAAAGATCTCACGCAGAGCTGCAGTCTAGATGAACCCTGAGATTCCCCGAACCGCCGCACACCTGATAACCCAGAACTGCCACGACTTGATCTGGCGAGGGTCATCACGACATTGATAGTACCAGCGTCCACGCATGACACCCAGAATGCAACCCAAAGAAGAGATCTCGACACCATCAGCATGGAAGCTATGCTCCCAATCAGCAGACCGACGCCGCTCCATCACTAGGCTCACCCGGCTTCTCATTGGAAGTCATGCTAACTAAGCTGTAGTAAGTTCCCAGACTAGGAACTGAGAAGCCCAAAAGTGCAACGGATACATCAAGGATGGACAGGAGCGTGCACCCATTCCCCTGAGTTCCTGTGTGTTCGGACATGTCAACAACTAAAATCGCAAGTCACTCCACGGACCTGAGAATGCTTCCCTAGATTCTCTCAGCAACTTCACTCGGGCGTGGGCCAGCACCCTTCGTGGACTTACCATGGACGTCGTCCTCGAAAAGTAATGTGCAATCTGTCGCAGCGATGAGTCTTTCTCACTGTGGGGAAAGACCAATATCATGTGGACAACCTCTTCATGCAGCTGCACTTTATGGGGCCGCAACCTTTCATGATGAAACTCCAAATTCAGCCCGGCGAATGTCAGAAGAGTGTATACAGGCCTGCCCTGGCCGTGCTTGAATGTACTCGAGGAACTGGACCCTAGGCCCTAGGCCCTATGAATCACAAGATATCACCTGCCAGCCCCTGGTAAAACGCAGGATGCCACAGTCACAGAGCTTGTCCGAGGCGGGACGTTTCACGTCTTTCGGGATCAAACATCATCAAGAGCAAGGTGCTTGCCATTGCGATATGCATCCACTGTCAACCATTTACACAACCTACTCCGAGACGCGTTGTTCTGTGGGAGTGCGTTGCTGGCTTCCGGTGAATGAATTTACTTTAAACCAAACGCACAGCTTGGCCGGCTTGGCCCTGCTGTTTCGAGGAATGAGGACCGTCATCCATACCCGACGACTGAGGTCCGAAAGATTGCAACTGATTCGCAAGAATGGTTGTGACCAAGTTCTTGTGGGCGATCAGACCTTGAATCTCATAGACTGTGCAAGATGCGCACCCTAATTCTAATCATTAACGACAGGAGATGCGGCAGTGACAATTTGCATCTACAGATGCTCGAAGACCAGATTCTGACTAGACCCAGACCTTACAGAAGCAGAAAGCTTCGCTCGAGCCTTGTTGTAGATGATGTCTTTTTCTTGCAGGTCTGCTTCGGAGATGGCCAGGTAATACCTGAGGCGTCGAGGTCATGCTACTCGCAAACACGGCGGCCATCTCGCAGACTATGATGCTGCATCAAAGGCATTTGGAGCAGGTTGGTCGCGATCTTCGCTGCATGCTTTCAATAGTATTGCACTCAGCCCATGGCCCACTGCCCAGGTGGCGGAGCAGAACAGGCCTCGACCCAGTCGCTTGCGTGATCGACTGAACTTCTTTATGCTCCTAGTATACCAATATGTCAACATCCCAGCACACGGCGTGATGCTGTACTCGATGCCCGTGTCCTCGACAATTGCAACAGTGAAGTGCTACTATTGAGCTGTCCATACAAGCTGCTCCTTCAAGAATTCGTGCGACACCGGCTCAATCACCCAGATGTCCTAGCGAAAGGCAGCATGAAAGCTCCCAACGCAACATCTGCAGAATGACAAATGTTGAGAGACTTCCCGCGTGTGCCAACTGGCGCTCATGCCGTTTGCTAGGAGATTGCTTGTACGTAAAATGAAGCTGCATCCGAGGCGTCCTACGCCTACACCCCGAAAGGCGATAACTCTGTTGCCCATAAACCCCGCGGATGGAGCACATGCTTGCAGGCCCACTATAGGTGCACGTACACTTGTGCAAATCAGGCTCATTCATGCATGTGGCGCATATGCACATGTACCTGCGGATATAGGCGCACCTGCAGACAATACATCCAATGAGGTCAGACACACCATGAAACCAGTGCATCAATCACAGCATGCCGCACAATACTATCCAAGCTGCATCATCTTTGGCTCCATAACACTGCACGACAGCGCGAAACTTGAGACATTTTTTTGTCACTCGTGCTCGACAAGTCAGACGAGGGTTTAGCAACTGAAGACACTACATAGTATGCCAGCCCGCATTGGGACCAACTTTTCGACGTTAACAAAGTTTCGGCGATCCATTCCTTCAACCTGTTTGTTCTCGAGTCCACAGCCATCCAGCACCATCAGCAGTTACGACAAGGTTGATGTCGCAACCAGAAAAACAATCGCGCCTCAAAAAGAAAGAAAACAAGGCATGAGCCAACGACATCGAGGAGAGCTTTCCATGCATGTGCAGCCTTCAATCCTTCAAAGGATGGCAAGACAGGAATAGGCACACAGTTCAAATATGCGTCTCCGTCTCGAGGGCCACCCCAGTCGAGGTCATCCATCCCTCAGTGGTATTTCCTGAAGGTGTACTGTCACAGCTCCGACCCACTCACATGCAGCAGGTTCTGGCGAGTAAAAACCCCCTCAGCCATGTGGATCCGCAGGGGGTCTGTAGGAGGTCGAATGTTCGCTTTTCTTCATACGACTTTCGCCTGAGCATCCACGACACGTCCACGATCCTCTATATAGAGGTCCTGACAGCGGGATAATCACCACAGCCTAGGCTATGCCAGAAAGTATGTCCAGGTCCTTGCAGCAGAACAGTCAGTGCACAGTCAGTGCATTTTTGATTGTATCAGAAGGTCCAGGAGTTCGACACATCACGCGCCAGATTGACATGACTGGTCCCAGGGGCCCCCTGCGGCCCGTAACAAATACGCCAGTCTCAGTGAGGCCAGTAACACCCTGCAAGGGGTCACTCTCCTCACTCAGGTCCATCGTTCGTATCCAATCCAGTTTTCACCAATAAAGCGCGCAGCTAGTTTCCCAGCAAGTATCGAGAGCACAGCACCATGGCTAAACTCCTACTCTGCAGACCTACGCACGAAAGGCTCAAGCAGCCTGTTGCCAGTCCTTCAGATAAAGGGGAATATACCCCCAGTTGTTGGCCCCCGGAACGAGAAAGTGAGGGATACACCTCACAGCAGCCTCTGAGGGGAGAGGGAGGGGGTGGGCAGGGCAGGGCAGGAGGAGGGGGAGGGGGGGGGGGGGGGGCATCACCCATGCAGCACCATCCAAGGGTCGCAGCAACATCCATCCATACACGCACATTTTCGAAAAGTAGGCAGAACACACGCACAAACACCAGGGGCAACCACAAAGTATGTGACATCCACCCAGCGTCATAAACATCGCATCACCACAAAACATGGCCCCCTTTCAAAGACTGCGCTCATGAGTCAGCATTTCTACTGTCGTCGGACTCCTCGACTGGTTTGCTCTAGGTGTATATGTACATGGTGCCCACAGCCTACGTTGTGGCTGTGGAAAGGCTGTACGGCGGCTGTGTGTTACTAATTGCTCGTGTCCAGGTATCCACAGGAAAAGGAGCACGAAGCAGGAGAAAAAACAGTGCAGTGCAAGGTAAGGAAAGGCAGGAAGGCAGGCAGTGCATTAAAAGCAAGGAAAACAGTGCAGGGAAGTGAAAATTAAAAGGTGCAGCAGCGCAGGGGAGATCCCCAAAAGGGCTTACAGATCCAGGTGTCAGCCGATGAGCGGGGCCAAAGCAAGACTAGAGGTAAAAAGCACAACTCACAAAAACCCTCAACTCGGCTGACCCCCGGATGTATGCAGCACTACAGTGAGAGGCCTTCCAAGGCCTGCGGACTCGCAGGAATCACACTTTCACGGTCCATGTTGCACGGCCGCTGCTGGAACAGGAAAGACTTGCCCGTTCCAGACCAAGTTCACCATCTCATTTGCTGGCGAGTTCTGCACCACGCTTCCTTGCGACATGTGGGGTGCATTATGTGGCACCTGAGGTGTAGGCTGCAGGAGCTGCACATGTGGAGCTAACCGCATCGTCGGTGCTGAGACGGATCCCGCACGTGTGGCCGAAGGCATACACGGCCCCACTGTAGGCCCGGTCATGGGCGGCTGCCATTGGCCAGGTGGTTGCGAAGGTGGGGGCAAAGGCGCCTCCTCCGCCGGCATATTCGGCGCCGGTGAGCTTGGGGGCGGCGCTTTGGGTCGCGCCGCTGCCAGCTTGTTGGTGGACTGCTCCACCGCCACCAGCTTTGAAAGCGCAGTCTCCATGCGTCTCTGTAGCTTCTCCATGTTCTGGTTCATCGCCTTCATCTCAGTCTGGAGGTCCTTGACAGCCACCAGGATGTTGGTAAAGTCGGTACCCCCATCAACACTGCCTGCTGGTTTGGTTCCGAGGGCAGCGTGTATGGAGTCCAGCTTCCTGTGGGCATGCTGGAGGCCTTTTCCAACATCTGTGCCGACCGTGCCGATCTGGTTCCCGAGGGCATTGAGACGGCCATTTTGGTCCCAGGACGAGTCCTCCACAGCCTTCAAAGCACGGGTCGCAACGTCCTCGATGGAGATGATGACCTCCCTGAGGGCACGGATGTCAGCTCCATGCTCCGGTAGGGGGCCCAGTGTACTCTTGAGCCCCGTCAAAGTTGGCACCACCAAGGATTGTAGTGGTTCGAAGGCATCTCTCATGGCGGCCTCCAACCTGGGTTGGGAGTAGATACTCCCGTCCAGGAGACGTTTAAGCTCCGTCAGGGTGGAGGCAAGATGTTCCTTGTTTCTGTCAGCTGCAGCGTGTGAGGAGTCCTCCACCCACATCTTGACATCTTGCAAGCTCTGTCGAAGTTCTCTCAGGGCCTCCACCTCCATGGTGGTGAGCGGCTGCGACAAAGACTCCGCAGGCGCATCGTCATCCTTCTCAGGAGAAGGAGTGGCGGATCTTGCTGGAAGGTCCTGGACAGCCGACCCCCCAGCGTCGCCTTGGTCTTCTGCTCCAGGCGTGCCTGTATTCATGGCCTTGGTGTCGACAAAGGGAGGGTCCGATGCCAGTGCCGAAGGGGCTGGCGCCGACGGTGGATCCCGGCTCTCCTCCTCCTTGACTTGGGTCATGGCATCGCCCAGGTTGGTGGGAGCTTCCATCACTGGCATCCCCTTTCTGAGGTAGCGAAGGAGTTGGAAGCAGTTGTAGATCACGAAGCAAGCCAGCAAAACCCAAGACAGCCCGCCGTTTGGGCTCAGCAACCAAGCCCCTTTTTCCCATGCATCGGCGTGGGTCTGAACCACCACATGCTGGTGGGGATCCGCAGTCACCACACGTGCCGTTGATTGAAGAGGGACTCCAGCCGGGGTGCCTCGGTCCGAGATCTCCATGAAGACGGCCCTGGGATCGTCACGAGAGTCCATCGCTTCACAAGCGGCGAACCTAGAAAAGACTTTCCGGGCGGAGTTCGAGAGGAATCTACAGCGGATGCTTCTTGCGTAAAAGGAATGCCACAGTGCTACTGCGACTGGGACATGGGTGTAACGAAGCAACCGTAGTGCAGCAGTGCAGGCTTCACTCGCAGACCGTTCTGAAAGCCAAACATTGAAGGGAGAAAGAAAACCCCCTCCTAGGATGCAGAGAACATTCCAAACAATCCAAGGACTCCACAATCCAAAGACACTTGACTCTCATGTTATAAGAACAGGCACATGTTTCAGCACCTGAGGGCAAGTGGCAGTCGCGGGGATACTACTTCAGGCTACATGCGGTCGATCGTGTAGGCCCGCTCTCTGCGCTGGGACGCCACAGCATACGACACCTTCCGTTCCAGAACCGTCCCTCTTCTGACCTCCCGTGGAAAAGCCAGGCTGCTGGTCCTCATTCTGGAGGCACTCTGTAGGTTTCCGAGCTAGGCGCGTTGCGAGCTTTCAAGCTGTAGCGAGAGGCCAAGGCACAGAAGGTTGGGGTAGGCCCCCAGAGGCCCCAGCCCCCCAAGATGCAGCCTGACTTCTCAGCCCCGGAGTCGGCAGGTCAGAACGTCCCCAAGGCGCACGTCTGTAAGTAAGCACCGAGGGCGAGGCCATGGAACTACCCTGGGCGACTGACGGCTTAGGTCGATACTCTTACTGACTGCAGATAAGGATCGCAACAGGGGCCAAGTCGCCCAGTCCAAAAAACAGTTCAAGTAAGGCAAGGGCAAGGGCAGGCAGTGCAGAGAAGCAGCAAGAGGGATATAGGCGCGCTACCCGTAGAGGCCTTCAATAGGGGAAGGTCCTAAAACGATGATCCAACAGGGTAGGTGCATACCAGTATTTTCCCAAACGATAGCTTCAGCAGTACAGTCTATGCGCCCGGTCCACTCCACTACTTCACGATGATAAAGTAGAACATCGTCCTCTGAACAAAACCAATCTAAGAGAGCGTCGGGACGGAGGGCAGGGAATTGGGAGGCAACACGATCAAGGCTTTCTAGATACACCTGAAGTGCAAGAAGACGTGTATAGAACCACCACCAAGAAAGCCTACACCCACGGACCCAAAAACGAATCTCCCCAGCTACCCAATAGGCCACCCATGCAGGCATGTCGTTGAGTCTTCTAGCCAATTCTTCCGCCGTGAAGGGAAGAAAAGGCAGCAAGTGCGGTGGCTGGACGATGTCCAACTCCCAAAGGTCATTCATGTTGCTGTGTGCTGACAAGATAGAGCCAGGCACTGACGACGCACATGTTGGAGAGCCTTTGCATGGTCTAGGCAAACGACACGACAGCTCAACAGCTACACGAAAACTCTTCTTTTTCGTCGCAGTACTCAAGGTAGGTAGAAGGGAGGGCGGGGCCCGAAAAACAGTTCCAGTTCCGACTATGTTGCAGCTATATTACAAGGGAAAAACTCCAGTTCCAGTTATGTTACAAGGCGGAAAGCGTTTCCCGAGGGACCTAAACGGTTTTCGGAGCACGTCAGGCCCATGGAGGCGGGTCGGCCCCAGGGGCATTCTCCAAATGCCCTCCAGAGGTCAGCTGAGCACGAATGACAGAGAGCTGCATCAAAACTTCCGACTGGAATTGTGGGTGCATCGCCGGATGAGCACGTTGTTCCTGGCGAACGCGCTGCAGTCGCTCTTCCATACCTTGAACCGCTCCGATCAGGCCCTGCGTGTCCAGTTCGATCCCTTCTCTAATCATAGACAAGTGCCCATTGATTTCCTTGATATCCGCAGGAGTGTCTGTAGTCACAGGGACTAAGGACTTCCGTATCAGAGCCTGAACCTTGATGAGATCGCCCATGGTCTGGCGCATGTCCTGAAGTTCTAAGCCCAAGAGCCTGATTTGTTGGAGAATGTCCAAACGAGTTTGGTTCCAATTCTCCAAGAGTAGCGGTTGCATGAAGCTCTGCGGCTCACAAACCACGGCTCTGCGGTGGTCCTGGAGAAGGAGTAAAATATTTTGCTCCAACCGAGCAAAATTTTCAGAGTGAGTCGTGCTCCACGTGTCCAGTCGCATGCTCAGGTGTTCACCCAAGGCCTTGATCTCCTGGAGGTCGCGGCGAAGCCCAGAAAGAGAGCTCCACAAAATGATCCCCAGACGCGCAATGCCAGAAACGAGCAAAACGCCCCCTAGCAAAAGCCAGCCCCAGTTGGTCGGGTCGGGTTCATCCATCGCCATCAGGCGAAGCCAGTGGTCAGTCGCCCAAAAAGCAGCCATGTAAGCAATGAGGTCCCGACCATGGCTCGGCCTAGACTGCTGAACCTAGCAGAGCGCGGTTCAGGAGCCCAGGGAAAAACCAGCGGAAAAGAGATGTAAGGAGCTAACCGGAAGCGAAAATTGATTGGCTGAACAAACGAAGCTTCCAGGAGTCAGTTCCAGGGCAAAGAAAGGAAGGTGCAGGACCAAAACAAAAGGGGGAGGAGGAAAGAAAACCAGTGCGGTGTCGGGCGTCTTGCACACACAGACAAAGGGGGCGGCAAGTAAGGACTTCGAGGAAACAAGGGGCAAGGAGTCAGAGAGAGGCGGAGGGCTCACAATCCAGCAGGGTTTCCATAACCTCATCATCGTCATCACTATTGACGTATGTGGGTGCAGCATCACTTGCCAGAGGCTCCGGTCGCGTGCTTTGCCTCCCTTCTGTGAACGCCTCGGATATCCTGAGTTGTCGGTAGTTCGACCCCGAGGAAAGTCCTTTGGAGGCTGCAGCCTGAATTTCCTGACAGGTTGGCAAAGGAAAACCCAAATCCAAAAGTTGCTCCGAAAAATCCCTGGGAAATGAGGAAGCATGAATCGTGCAAAAAGCTACGAGAATGACCCTCGATCTGCCCCTTACGGTCGAGCTGGTATTACAATGCCCCGCATGCAACAGCCCACGCGTGTTGATGAAAATCGGCTGATCAATTGAAAAGACCTTGCCGGGTAGCATACGGCCCTTGAAAGCCTTCCATACAGTCCCGTCAGCATGGTGCACCCAGAGCCCATCCTCAACCCCCATCGTAGACAATCCGAAGATACAGGCGTTCGTAGGCCCATTGCGAATGTCCCTATGCGGGCTCAAGGCGCATCCCTCACGAAGGACAAGTGTGGAGTACCTAGCTTCTGGGGCATGTGCTCTCATGAATCGGTTCAGCGCAAGTGTGAAGAGGGGCATGCAGTGGCTGAAAGTGACAAGATCTTCCCGGCTCCTGGGGGAAGCCCCAGCAACAACATACCTGCCAGTAGGACTACGTTTAAGGGTGCTTCGGGGAAGTAAATCAAAGAGTGCAAGGATGTCGGTTTTGCAAGGGGGCTCGCCCCGCCTAAGAAGGTGGAAAGCCTTAGCCTCCAGGGGCCGATCCCGTCTGTCAGCCGTCAACATGGCTAGGTGGTGCCGAAGGTAGGCCGGATCCGAGTCGCGTGCTCTAGGGGTCCTGCAGTCGGAGTCCTCAGAGTCGCTGTCTACGCACTGATCCACTCCTTGCAAAGATTCCACACACACAACAGAATCATTGTCATCTCCACCAGAGGTGTCATCAGTCAAATCCAGGGACACAGGAGGAGGAGGAAGGAGGCGAGCAAAGGACATGACTCCCAGAAGAGGCTCGTGTAGACTGCAGCCAGTTTCCCTGTAAGCCCAACTTCTGCGGCGGCGATGAATTACTTGACCGCCCCGCCCCCCCCCCCTTTAGCGAGAGTGCATCCACCCCTGGTCATGTGTAAGCACTTCACACCGCTCTTCTATGTAGGAAGCAAGGCGACCCGAAGTCTCCGTTGCGCACCAAAGACGTGAAGGTGCCCGGGAACGGTCCAACCGGCAAGGATCGTAAGAAGGCAGGAAGCTTACAGAGGTCCTTGCCTTTCCACACAGTCGTGCGACTGAGCAAATCAAAGCGCCTTTCCTGATTCTCAAAGGATGCACGCCATGCCTTGGTCGCAAGTGTCACTTCCCCACTAAGGAGGCTGCTGGATACGCATTCTGAGGGGACGACAAGGCGAACGTCCATATGAACGCCGCTGATTTTATGGATCAAACCTATTAGGTTCCAAAGGTGCAGAGCACGCGACAGGGTACTCTCCGAGCCAGCAGGATGCTGTTCCTGGACGACCAAGGCCGACGCCGCAGACCTGGAGCTAGGGACCACGACCACGGAGACCCCAGTGGGGCCTATGGAACACCACAAGAGCGGTCCTGGTGGCAACACCTTAGTCCCATGTATGTTACAAACCGGACATGTGTAGGCCTCTTCAGGAAAGTACCTGAAAGGCCGAAGAACTGCCTCAGCATTGTCAATGATCAGAAGCTGGCGGCCTAAGAGATCGGTGGAGGGAGGACCAGTCCCCCAGTGCTTACTCCAGGGTTCCAGGAGTTTTTGCCACAGGGGTCTAACGAGGGCCGCAGATTCCCACAAAGCCGGGTGGCATGCTTCTCTGAGCTCTGCGTAGACTAACTGCAGTTTGCGGGGAATGATTTTCGAGACCCATCCCGGCAGGGATCTCCCCGCCATGAGTCCAAGGTTCCCATATTCATGCATCAGGAACTTGAGGGGCGTGGAAACTGGGTTCCTGGCAGCATGACCCCAGTATCGCCAGACCTGCTTGATCCACTTCTGATCCCACGTCTCCAATTGGAGCGCATGCAGAACGCACTTGACAGCTCTACGCTTCGCCACTACGTTATGCAGGAACTCCCCGAAGAAGTCGGCCCGGAAACCGAGGAGCCCTAACAACAAGGTCGTCTGATGACTAGTGAGACTCCGTAAAGAGACCTTGGTGGGCCAGATGAGCCCACTGCACCAAAGCCATCTCGAAGTCACATACAGGTCAAAGAGTTGAATCTTCTTAATGGCAGGCAGGAGTCTCGAGTTGAAAAGGTTTCGCATAGCAAAAAAGGTGTTAGAGCACCTTCCCAGAGCCCTTCCGAAACATGTCATCGGACTAAAATCAAACTGCAATGGCACCCCCAAATACAGGAGAGACGCCTCAGTTCTCAGAGGAGCACAGTGCCCACGAAGGAAAATCCCGTGGCCGACCCCCTCCTCAGTGTCAAGCACCGAGCACTTGGCAACATTAACCCGGAGGTTTAGCATGGCAAACAGGTCGACTACTTCCTGCGTCATTCGCTGCAGCCTATCGGCCGACGGAGCAAGGAGAAGGACATCATCAGCATACAGGAGCAAGAACGGGAGGCGCCAGTCAGGCCACCGTTGTTCCCAGCTGCGGATGAGGGGGCCCAAGAACCAGTCCAAGACTCGCCCGAAGAGGACTGCGCTATACGCAGTCCCTTGTAACAGGCCTTGCTTAAGGGGCACAGACCAAGTCCTCGATCCCAGCCTCATGTTAACACTGCAGGCAGAACACAAATCCCACAGCATCCAAGCTTCTCGGGAAGGCTGAGTATGGCGCAGAAACTCAAGAATGGCATCGAAACTCAAGCTGTCAAAAGCAGCCTTCACATCCAACTTAGCAATAACAGGTCTGGATTTGTATCTAGAAACGGCAAGCCGCATCGTCAGATGGGCTGCCGCCACCCCATCAATCGTCTGCACTCCTTTGCGCGCTCCGAACTGTCCAGCGTCGAAGGGTGGGAAGCGACCTTCCAACCTGGCTAGGAGCAACCGGGAGTACACCTTGGCCATGCATGACGTGAGGGCAATGGGGCGTAGATCTGCCGGGCCCTTTGGCTGCGGTATCTTGGGGAGGAGAACGATATTTCCTTCCCGCCACGATGCAGGCAGGGGGAGCTCCCCCGACAAAAAACGGTTGAACAGATGCAGAAGTTTGGCCCCATGGTCAGAGGTTGCATAGGCATAAAGGGCCTCGTAGGGAACTCCGTCCTCCCCAGAGGACGTACCTCGTTTGATCTTACTAGTGGCTTCCACGAGTTCTTTGATGGTGAAGGGGGTCCACGGGGCATCCTCATGCAAGGCCCGGACAGCTTCGATTTTGCCGAGATCCGCGCCCGTCCCCGCAGCATCATACTTGCGGTTGTAAAAGTCTTTCAGCTCCTCAGTGGCTGCCTCAAGCCCCCCTCTGGATTGGATGTAAGACCCAGCCACCTTCGTTTGGGCCGAGCTACGCCTGAGGTAGGAGATGGCCGCAAAGTCGCCCGAGCGGGCTCTCTCCAAGATACTTTTACGATGGGACTCCTGATCCATGCATCTCTGCTGTGCGATCTCTAGGGCCAAAGCAGCTCGGAGAACTGGATCCTGGGCCACCTTCCGTTGTCGGATCAGTTCCTTAATGTCCTCCGAGTCCCGGTATCGGAAAGAGGCCTGCCGGAAACGTACCTTAGCAAAAACAGAGCTAAGGTCCTCCGCTGTATGGTCCTGGGGCAAGGAGGCGAACTGGGTGGCCCAAGCTTCGGGGGGGAAACACCACCGACCGCAGTTTGAGGCTTGGCGAAGTCTTTCCCGGGCCTTACGACAAAAAGAAAAGTGCACCTGAACCATGTCATGGTCTGAGGGAAGCGCCAGGCGAAGGTCCTCGCGTTTGGTGGTATACCCCAGCATGCCCTGGTGGCGAAAAAGGATGAAATCGATGGGAGCCGACAACCCTCTAGCATGCCAGGTGGCCCCCACATCATCCGAAAAACGTAACATAAAACGGGCAGCCATGAGCCTAAGTTGAGCGACAGCGGGGAAGCTATCCACTTCGACATAAAGAGGTTGGTTGAGGTCAGCCCCAACAAAAACAGTGCAACGGGAGGACAAGGAGGACAGTATCAGGGTGAAACTTTCCAGTGTGTCCAGCCAGACCTCAGTCGCATCATTTCTCTGTTCGTACGGAAGGTGGAGGGAGCCAAGGAGGAAGTGGGAGGATCCCAAAAACAGTTCAACAAGGAAACCAGCCGAAAGGGAAGTAAACTTCGGCGCAGACGGCTCCATGGCAGCTTGCACTGCCACTGCTGTCGCCAGATGTGCCTTGGTGGTATTGTGGACGTATACAATATACTCTGAATCGCCGATGGAGAGGTGGTCGTTTGGCCAGCCTGCAGGTGACTGAAGCCCCCAACCTCCTGCATGCAGAAAATTTCCGGTGCATCCGCAAGGTTGTGAAAAAGTGGTGAAAGACTAGTGACGGGCTTACCATGAAGGTTCCACGTCGAGCATGTGCAAGCAATCGAATTACGGGCCGTTACAGATCGAGAGGGTTTGGGGCTCTGCCCGGTTTCCTACCCGACCAGCCTCCGGCGCACCTCGTCTTCACTGACCTGGAGCAGGGACGACACCTTGCGAAGCGAGACCCACCACCCGCTTTCGTCGCCTCTCGTGGAAAGAAACATAAGCGCGTCGTCTGTGGGATCATCCCGCTCAACATGGTATAGTACCTGGGTACCGTTATACCACAAGCGACCTTTCCAATCAAGGTCAACAAGGTTGGGGGGGAGGTGCGCGAGACCCAGGTCCCTAAGACCCAGAAGTGCCCTGTTCCGATTTCTCTCCTCAGGCCCTCGGTTTCGACGCTCACACTCGCACAGGCAGGCAAGGCTCCACATAGTCCACCGTATCTCCACAATATCAGACATCCCCCAGGGTATCCCACAGCAAACAAATATCCTGCATTTATGGATCAAGCAACCAGAAAATGGCATACCCTGGAAATGGAGCTGACACAAGGTTGGGCATGGCCCCTGTTTCAAAAGGTGACTGTCGCCCCGACTGCTACAGGCAAGGGCTCTCAGTTTGACGATGCTAATTCACAAGCATACACGGCAGTTCATCAATTCAATGAATTCTGTCATTCACTCACTTGCCAAAATGGCATCCGTACTCAGAGGAGGACTTGCACGCCAAATTCCAGAGGACTGGTCTATCCAGTTCCAAATTCGATCAGCGTTTCATACGCAGCTGTATCACATATAATACCGTGCCACATCGCTCATCTCCTGCATTCATGGCATGCTGTACCCCTTTACCAGAGCTAACAGTCCCAGCAAAGTTCCCTTCAAATTCTACGGCCCAAGGCCATCGTTGTGTCAGCTTGCACGTCCATGCTTCTCCATCGCGAATTCATGAATTTGGAATGCTTGCAGGCATCCCGAATTCATAAATTCACATGCAGACCTTCCATGCTTCACCATCGCGAAGTCACGAATTTGGAATACTTGCATGCATCCCAAATTCATAAATTCCCATGCAGACCCCTTCGCCAACAAGGTTTTGGTTGTCTGTGTCGCTGCAGTCACATGAAGTCGTGAATTCAGGACAGGCTTCGAGCACATGCAGAGGTCAGAAAACTGCCTGGGTGTCCTGAGTTCAGGAATTCCCTCTTCATGCAGTGCACTCCCATCGA
The DNA here is from genome assembly GCA_905221615.1 of Symbiodinium sp. CCMP2592. Lineage (NCBI taxonomy): Eukaryota > Dinophyceae > Suessiales > Symbiodiniaceae > Symbiodinium > Symbiodinium sp. CCMP2592. Next base: position 208,422 of record CAJNDT010001324.1, read on the forward strand.
CGTTGGCCAAGATTGCTGTCTTTCAGCGGTGCTGTGGTTGAGCTTGAAAGGGAAGCGTGTGTGGATCCAGCCATGCCAGTTCCAGACGATTCTGGATGATCTGCACCGATGCTTTGGGGATGTTACGTGCAGCATCCGAAATCAAGTGCAGAAGTTCCCTCCTCTCATCGTCCGGCGGTGTTCTGTTGACTGGGGTCTCCGCCAACCGCACATCAAGCACCTCGATCATTCTGGTGAAAGCATCCACTGTATCTTGCAGTGTCTCACGCAACACTGCCGTCGTCCAGCCAGCATCTTGTCTTTTGTAGTGATCAATTGCTCTCATCGCATGGCCGATGTGTCTCACCAGCGAGGGCGGCACACCATTCTCGTAGAGGTTCTGTGCCTCCATCTCACTGATGGGAGCCAGTGGCCTGTACGGTGACCTCGTTCTCGATCGGGATCTCCGTCGTGCAGAACTTTCGTGTTCTTCTGTAGCCATGGCAGCACTGCTTCGCGCGGGTTAGGGAGGTAAGAGGAACTATGCACGATGTCTCTACACGTGTGCCCCAGTCCTTCATTGGTGCATGCGCATGAGTGGGAAGACACAGCAGAGCGCACCTCATCTGAGAGCATTGGCTGCACCAGCACATCATCACCCATCGAGCGGAGCTCATAATGACAGTGAAAACTTTGTGAGCGGCTTGATGGGGTCTTCTTAACTCCTTATGTTGTGCTGTATGAACCTGATGGAAGCAGGCGTGATGGTGTAGCGAGGCTTAGGGGTGTAAGGTGGAGACGTTAGCTGCCTACATAATGAGTGCGAATGGACCTGATGAAAGCAGGCATGGTGATGTGAGTAGGTCAGGGCTGAGGGAAGCTGTTTCTGGGTGTTTGTGGCCCGGGACATACCACCGGCGGCCAAGGTGTTTGTTACAGGCCCGGGACATACCACCGGCAGCCATTCTCCCTACTCTAAAGCAGCGTGGATTAACCTTAAATGGTTGAGATGAGTGATGGCCTGGTGGTGTGCGGGTTGGATGTTTGATACGGTATGAACCTGGTGAAAGCAGGAATGATGATGAGCTTGGAGTTTTGGGACGATATGAACCTGATGAAAGCAGGAATGATGATGAGCTTAGAGTTTGGGACGACATGAACCTGGTGAAAGCAGGAATGTTGATGAGCTGTTAGGGGGAGTGTTTGTCAATAGGTGAAGTTTATGGACCTGATGGAAGCAGGCATGGTGATGATCTATGGCGGGTGACCTAGGTCGGGGAGGGCAGACACACCAAGGACTCCGCGAGTGTTTTGCTGGTTTCACAGCACATGCATCTGCGTCCGAAAATGGGCCACATACAGCAGCCGCCGTCGGGGCAATCTACATGTCATGCACATGCATATGTGCGCCTGCAACAGCACAGCAATTGCAAAGAACCCTATGGTGGTATTAAAGCTCATCATGCAGGCAACATGCACTTCGCATGACTCGTGGTATGTTGAATTCATGCAAAGGTGAGCACAGCCTTATATCCTGTATAAGAGTAAGCAAATTACAACAAAGGAATACACATACCAATGAACAGAATATAAGGTAAACCATCCGTGCGAGCGCGTCATGCATTAAATTCAACAGTGCATCATGCAACATGCAAATATGAGCTGTACGGCACGTTGCAACATGCACATGCTGGTATTCGGTGCCCGCCATCATAGCTCCCTTGATCTCCTGAATGACGAAAACAGCATATATGGAGTAGTTTAAACAGGCCGTGTACAACCAGGCATAAGTATGTTGGCCTAGTGGAGCTGGTCTTCTGGCACCATGGACACTCTACCATCCGGGAAGGTGACCGTCGCAAAATTCACAGGTCGTGCAATCCTTGATTGCAAGTCAATCACCGTCGGTGCCCTGGAGCTCGCACTTTGGATAGGTGTGAGGGGCACTCCGCCTCGGATTCCGAGGCGTTCCGCGAACCGTTCCTTCAGCTCGTACACGATATTCCCGAGCTCCTGGGTCTTGGTGGACTGGTCACGGCAGGCCTCTCGGAGCTCTTGCAGGATTTGGTCTGTCCTCTCCAGCAGGTCCGATTGTTCCTTCTGTGTCTCGCCATGGGCCAGGAGGAGGTCAATGGCCCTGTTCTGCCCTGCACTGTCGATTGGTGCACGGCCCATCGCCGCTCCAATCTGTGCCAACGAGCCACCCATGTTGTCCACGTGGTTCTGGAGGGTGGCAAGACTCTTCTCCATGGTCTTGAGGAGGGCGACCTTATCCTTGTTTAGTTGATTCGCTTGCCCACGAACCAGCCCCACGTCATCCTGGATCGATTGCATCTTTGTTTTGCTCCCAACCTCCATGCGCTCAAGTACCGGTTTCAGGACCTCCACCACTGTCTTCGTAGGATCATACGATTCGAACAGCTTGGCCAGCCCAGTAAACTTGTTGTGCATTTTCTCCAAATTCTTATCAAGGAGTTCTACACGCGCCAAGGTTTCGCGGCATCTGTCCAAGACAGGATTGGAGCCATCCCCCGGCGTGGGTGTGGCCGCTGCCACTGGAGTGGCCGTTGCCACTGTTGTGCCGTCCGCCACTTTGCCAGCTCCAGCCTCGAGGTCCGCCTGGACTTTCAGGAGGATATCGCGGACATTCTTCACCACATCCAGTATGGAGGTGGCTGTCGCCGTCTTTGGCATTCTGACCGAGAGCTCATTGAGGAGGTTGTTGACAGACTTGGCCAACTCAACATAGCCCCGCAGGGTTTCTTCCAGTTGGCTCAGAAACTCTGCTAGCTGCCTGTCGTGAAAAGCCAGAAGGCCTAGGAAGTGATGCATGGTACGCACCCCCGCGAAAAACTCCTCCATCATGTAGTGCTGCAGAAGTCCACTTCCCAGGTCATCAGGCTCCACCGTTGGGGTCGACAGTTTCTCCAGCATGCCACGAACCAACTCGTTGCACTGGCCCAATGTCTGTTCCATGGCGACCAGACGATGCTGAGCCTTTACCATCCAGTACATGGCTGTGATCACAAAGAGGATCACAAGCAAGAGGATCGCCACTGTCTCAGGGCTCCACCCTGTGACCAGGTGAGCGAGCGCTCTCAGCATGTCCTCAAGTACTGAGATCGTCGAACCACTTGCATGCACCCTCTCGCCCACTTGATCCGGGCACATTCCAGCCTCCACCTGCACTTCCATCACGGAAGCTCTTGCCATGTGGCAGCTGCGAAAGGCAACTAAGCTGAGGGCAGGTTTCGGGCCTTGGGGTGCGCGCATGAACGAAGCAAGGTTGTAGTGCGTGGCAAACAGAGACATGTTCGGCATGACAGATGCATCAAGGGTCACACTACGGAATTTCCATTGGTCCCAGTTACGACCGCGCAAACTCTCTGGAATGTGTTGCACACTGACAGAGAAGACTCAACAGACAAGGATCAGTTATGTTTAATTGTCATCAGAAGGTACTCTCAAATGGGAACCAAACGACCCAAACAAAGAGCCTAAATCATCCTACTCACTCCAGCCCAATGACAACGTCCGAATTCTCACAATTCAAATGGCAAAAGCGCACCTCAGGCTCTATACAATCAGTGCTTGATGAATTCCCATGCCCATGCGAGAAATCCTCCTCATCTGAAGACATGCACACATGCACGGAATGGTCTCCCTTAAGCGCTCCAGGAGCCCAGCCAGGAGCCCGGAGCCGGAGCGTCTCCATTAGGCTCAGCTGGACCAATGGTTGCCCGTGCCAGTCCGACATCACACATCGTGCTTCTTTCGCTGCATTCGGAGCGTGGAACCCTAGTTCCACAAGCTGGTGCATGTCAGTTGTGCTAATGCTTGTCCATCCTGCAGGAACCCAGGCGACGAGAACGATTCTCTCCACAGCTACACGAATCGGCATGTGCCAGTGAGAACGTCCATCAAATCTGTACGACCGGCCACAAAGGATTTCCCCAGAGCAAAGTAGATCTGGCCCACAGTTCACATGGATCCGTCCCTCCGGACTTTCTACCCATGTTCCTCCAGGAGAATTCGGACTCAAGTTGATGAGGAGGGTGGGGAAATGTGCATTCTGGGAATCTTTATGTGGTGCCTGCGATACCGTGCGCTGTGCTTGCAGGGTGATAAAACAGTCACTGACAAAGAATTTCCTCACATGTTCCACCAACAATCTGGTAACAGCAGGGAACTTGAGCGTCGTAGTTCGTATCCCTGCTTTGACATGTACGTATGCCCCGACTGCAAAGGAGTCTGACACAGAGAGGAGCTGGCCGACCAAGTCTAGAAGTTCAGCATCTGTCCAGTGGCCTTTGCAGAGCAGACGTCGCGCTGTAAGTTCAAGGTCCATGGTCCCTAGCTATTTCTACCCTAGTGGCTCGCGAGGACACGGCTACAGCAATTTATGACCGTCCTGCCCCCCCCCCTTCCTTCTCATTACCCCTGTTCTCCTCACAAGTTGCATGTATTGCATTGTCATGGTCCCAACATCTGCCAGAGCCCATGGTGAACTCTCCTGAAATCATCTCCGAAGAAAGCAACGTCAAAAGCCAAGGTCCGAACCAGATACTTAGTAGGCATCGGCACCGCACCAAACTTACGAACTCTGCTGGTCAACTCGACTGGCGGTTGCTTGGGTTGGAGCAACAGTTGTCCTTCCTGCAACCCCGCAAGTGCCCGAATGGCATGAGGCAAGTCACAGAGCATGTTCATTGGCACCGACTCCTGAAACAGTTCTCTACGAAGGACCTGAAGTGGGACGGCTAGCTTGACTTGGGGCCTGCCAAACGTGGCAAGAAGCTGTACCAGTTTGCACCCGAGTGTAAGGAGCGACATACAGGCTGCCAATGGCGAGTCTAGGGAGGGCTGAACCTGAACACAAATTTCCTTACTAGCGTCGCGACCGTTTAGCAGCAAGATAGCCTGACAACTCCCCGCAGAGGAGTCATACGTCAGCCACACCAGCGGCGCCCTCATAACACGCGGTTCCCGAATCCACAGGACACCTGTGGGATAAGCTTCCTCCAATACATCTCGGGCCGGTCTAAGGTAGACCTGCTCGAGCTGCTTGGGTCTACGTAAGATCACTATTTGCCTGTCCAGCAGATAACTCGTCGTTGGCCTGGGCTCTCGATCACGTGGTAGCCAGTGCAGTATCCAACACGGGAGTAGTGCATTCCACTTCTTACGGTCACGAGCATACACCTCCCAAGCTGGACATAGCATCCTATCCACATCCGAAACCAGCTTCGTGTACACTTTCTGAAGCTTCCGAATTGTCAAATCTGAGATCCAAGCAGCTTGTAGGCCACGACGGAAATTGGAGACCGTGCAATGGTTCAAGAGGAGTCGCATGGGATGCATGATGGGACAGCGAGCAAGGTGACCATGGTACGACCATACCCGACGCAGCCAAACCCGCCTCCAATCAGGTCCATCCGTAAGGGAGCACATAAGCTTGACCGAGCGACGACGACTGACCCAGTTATCAACCCAAGGAAGCAGCGGGTCTGTTCCCACACGGCACAAGGAGAGCAAATAGGTATTCTTGCTTCCCTCCACTGATTTCAATGTCCTGGCATCCGGATACATGCACGGGGCAGCCCACTGCCATTTGGAAGTGACAAATGTATCAAAAAGCTGCAATCGGATTGACAGAGGAGTAGTGCTGTCGTCCAACAGCTTCTTGAAAGCATAAAAGGTATTGCTGGTCTTACGCATGAGGTGTGACAGGATCAACTGGGGCCCCGGGCTGTGTCCCAATGGGACTCCTAAGAATACCAGATGGTCCTCTCCCTGTAGCGGTTTCGCCATTCGGGGTAACCAGAGGCCCGGTGTACAGCCCTCGGCATCATTCAGGACTTTACATTTATCAGGGTTCACCGCCAGGCCTATCGTCCTCAACGTCTGCACGATTTCGCGAACCTTAATCTGCAGGCCCTCGGTTTCGGGAGACCCAGAGCGAGGCTCGCTCCTGCCCCACTATCATAGATTTTCGCCCCCGTGCATCAATGGCCTTTCGCAGAGCGACGATCACTGCCTGTTGAACACCCCTGCGAGCACCGAACCCTTCATCAAGGTACAGTAACTCCATCCGACAGATGTTCGACCGAACAAAGGGGGTAATGATGTTTTTAAGTAGGGGGGAGGCCGCAGCTTCTTCAAACAAGGCTCTGACTTCAGATTGGATTTCTTCCCGTTTCGCGTCTGAGTAGCCTCCAAGGACTAACTGCCAGTCGTCCACTAGGGGCCCCGCCACTGAGGAACCTGCCGGGCTAGGTGCCTGGCCTGTACCAGCTCGGAACCCAGGGGTCCCGCCGCCCCGGCGAGGAGTCTGGATAGGACTGACGGACCTACTCTTAACCTCACGGAGCTCAGACTCCATGTCCTTCATGCGTTTAGCCATCTCGTCCCTAAAAGTGCCGAATTCATCCTGCTTGGCTTCGACCCTTTCAAGCCTGGACCCCATTTCACGGAACTCAGCTCGCTGCTCATGGACATTCGACAAAATTTCCCGCTGTCCTGCTTGGAGGGAGGCTTTAAGCCCGTGGAGCCAGGCCGGCTCTTCTTCCTCACCGATGTGGTGATGGGTTGGGCCAGGAGGGCCTCGAGGGATCTCAGCCCCAAAAACCGGGGCCGGACGAAGGCCTGCAGAAACTCCTGTAGGCTGAGGGTTCGGCTTGGTTCTTTTCGGAGGGCTACCATTACGAGTAGAAGGAGGAGGCGGCATTTTATTGATCCTACGAGTGTCCACTTCCAAGGCAGCTTGCAAAGCAGCCGCAGCATGATCGCTATCCGTAAGGGCATGCGCAGTGTGTAGGGGGCTCTCCTCTCTCGCAGAAGAAGCAGCCGCCCTGGCAGCTTGGCGAGCAAGAAAAGTGGGGTCATTCCGCTCGCTTCCCATAGGTTCGCGCGGGGGCATCCTAGGGGTTTCTACCAGCTGCCGCCCCGGGAGAGGCAAGGTCAATCCCGTGTTAGCAGCTATGTTCTGCAGGAGTCCCTCGTTACCATGCACTCCTGTACCTCTGAGCTCGCCAAACGGCACGGTGCTAGCCTGGGAAACATCCGTATCCCCTCTATCGACACCAGCATGCCCATCATCAGGGTACATTGCAACATCCTCCCTCTCACCCAAACCACTCACCCCCTCAACCCCCTCATCGGGCCCCCGCAAAGGAGCGGTATCCCTTTCATCAGGGTTGTTCCGAGTCATGCCAATGAGAGGGATAAACCTCTCTGCAAAGTCTCTGAGGGACTTTAAAGGAGCACAGAGGAATAAACCTCCAGTCTACGGGGGAACTGACAAGCTGGGCTCAGAGCCCTCGAACCCAAACGGCCTTGAGCCAAAACGGCTCCTTGAGCCAAAATGGCTACGGCTCAAGGAGCCATTTTGGCTCAAGGCCGTTTGGGTTCGAGGGCTCTGAGCCCAGCTTGTCAGTTCCCCCGTAGACTGGAGGTTTATTGAAACTTGAGACATATACGTTGCACGACGATGCGCAGCAACACGACTATAGCAGGGTTAAGCTGGAATCAGCCCCTTTTCAGTCGCAGCCATGCTGCAGTGCAACCCTTTTCTTTCAACATGTTAAATTCTACATGCAGCTACACTCAACAACTACTGTCAACGTCGTACATCCTCGAGGTTTTGTGTGTTGGTATGCCAGAACAACAACTGCGTTGAGCCTGTATTGGTGGAAGATGAAGACGAATTGATGTGGTTGCTAATCTGGCCTTCATAGCCTGCTATGTTTATTCAAGTTATTCCACGACTGGGCACCGACTGATCTTTCCGGAAATGCCATTCACAGTGGATTGATTGGGCCTTCGGTTGCAAGTTTATGTGTCTGATAGTGGTGACTGGGCGCAGGATATCCGACCTAGACAGCTTCACAGAAAATGCTGAGCTCCTCAAGCCAAATTATCAAGGGTATGTGAGGGGCTTGATGGTGGCAAAACAGCTCAAACAAACGCACTAGTGCCGACTCTCCGACAGAATGGATACACTTCGTCTACAAGGGCAAAACCTAACGGTCCCTGGCAGCTGTGCCTTTGCACAGAATTCGCGAATATCCAATGTCTCGTCCCGGACGGCGCGCATGTAAGGAGCCTTCTTCCTCGGGCCAACAGCCACGACACATCGCGCATGATGAGTCTAGCTTGAGAGCGCGGCTCCAACGAGCAGCTTGCTGCTAGAAAGCCTCAGACTCATCGAGTCCCGACGTTCACTCTCCCCCCCAAAAAATTGACCGACTCCTGTTCTTCTTGGCTCTGGGCCGCGTCTGTGTGGGCTGTACAACCTTGGTCAGAAAGCCGCCCGGCGAGCTACATCTAAGACAAGATCCGACTACCATCTCAGACTTTCTTGTCTACCATGGTCTACCAGATCCAGGCCTGATGGGAAGGCCGAAGGAGAGGGCGACTCTTGAGCCTGGTCGAGTGCTTTTTGGAGCTTCTTGTTCTTCTTCTTCGCGCAAATCCTTCTAAGCAGGTCGAAACAGAGGCCTTTCGGGTCCAGAGCAACCCGCCGGCTGTAGAGCCTGGGCACCAAGAATTCCTTTCTGCTCACCTCGACCCTTCGGCATCTCTCTCTAGCGTCTGCCAGCTCAACCGCAGTGCTCTTGATTTTGCCCCTTCCGAGCGGTTCTCCGCAGTTGAAACATGAATGCCAGGTACTCCTCTTTGCCGGCATCCACCAATTGGCAGAAGTGACTGTCCTGACTGCAGGAAGCTTGCTGACCCAAAGTATATTATGAGCAAAGGAACCGTCAGCTGCTATGTGTTCTCAGGGTCATGTCGAGCCGCATCCACAGCCGTTAAGGCCTTGAGCGGCAATCGGGCCATACCCAAATGCTGCACGTAGCGGCCCCGCGGTTGCACTCGAGCTTCAAACGAATACCTGGCCGGTAGACAGCTGGGGAGTCCTGTAAATTGTAAATTCTCCAACCATGCTTTGTCCGGTCAAAATTTGCTTTACTGGCGTGAACTATTGCCCTGTCTCCCGCAGAAACGCTGCAGGATATGCTGGAAACTGTCACCGTACAATGGGGGCCCCCGAACCCGTGCCTGAACCCATCTCGAAGAGACATGACATGTGACATAATCATTACAGGGAAGCTGAAGCAGACAATGCGTGACAACACAAGCGTCTGCCGGCGTGGTGCCCGAGGAGTGCAACATCTTCCCGAAGCTCTTCGAGCGGGTAGCCACATTCCTCCACTAAGAAGCGGGCCTCGGTTGAATGCAACATCCGATCTTCACAGATGGGCTGGGTAGTCATCTTTGAAGATCAGATTCGTTCCTCGTTGACTCATCAACTGGGGGGCGAGAGAATGAATCCGACCACTAGATCGGGCAGCTGGGAGTATACTAGGATACTAGATCTAATCGACAGCCTCTTCCAAGTCTCCCGAGCAACCGTTGGCTCGACAACAGCGAGTGCATCTGGCCAGGCATACAGCCCGATGCATTGCCTCACACCGTGTGCAAGCTGCCCTGACAACACATCCTTACAGTACGTACACATTGACACCAGCTTTTAAAGTGTCATCACAGCTCGAAGCTTTCGACATCTTTGGACCCTTGGCACTTCCGCCAGGTTCACACGGGATTCCTCTGCCCGGGTTACTCCCTTCCTGGCATTCAGCCCCTTCCAGCGTTTTGCCGAGCTACGAGCTGGCGGGATCAACTCCAAGAAAGTGGCGCCTTGGTCCAAGCAAGATCCCAAAACTTGGGGGAGGAGGTTCGGTGGAATGACAAAGGTACCCTTTACCGAGAGGGCCTTATCACAAGGAGCCCACACCCAGGGTCCTAATTAACATGACCCTGTTGTCTGAAACTCCCCTTGTCACTTATGTTGTCATGAGGGATATCTTTGTGAAGACAACATTCCGACGTGGGGTACACCTCTGGCAAAGCAATGTCTTGAAATTCCCAGTGTCAACTTGACATGGGAATTGCAGATAACCGTCAGGTCGAGTCTACGTAGGTAGCTCCCGGGCCCTGGCAGGAATCGCACCAGTGGGGCCAGCTGCCGCTCAGCATCCAATGTCCCAAGGAGGAGCATCGGATAGTTTTTCGCCTCGAGAGGAAGAAAAGCTCAAGGCACTCTCAACTCTCGGGTACATTCCGAAGAGCCTTTTCGGCGGCACTCTCTGCATGGACATGCTCTGCGGTACTTCTCTTGAACCGCTTGTAAGGGCTGCACCACATGAGCTAGCTGCTCCGCAGAGAGCTGCGGACCCAACCTGGCTTGTAGAAGCTTGCTTCTCGATCTTCTCGTTTGTATGCAGGTGACCCCGTGGTGATGTTGCTAATAAGTATGACATGTTCCGTACAGTTCGGAGGCTTGCCTGAGAGTACGAGACATACTTGGTAGAATATACGTACGCACCACCCACTCCACGGGCTGGATTGAGTCAACTTTGCCAAGTTGTACGCTCACAACAAACATGGCTTGGATTGGATTGGGCAATGCCGGGTTCGCGGACTGCAAGTGGAAGCTGAAAACAGAGAGCCAAGTGAAGCCTTAGAACAACAAACAAATTACGAAACGACAAAGCCAAGGCCCGCAATACTTCCTAAACAGGTTCCACTTGCTGCTGGAACCAGCCGGGCAAGCGGATCCTTGCGCAGGAAGTGGAGAAGCTTGGAAAGATCCTCACAACTTGTAACTTATCAACAATGCACAGCGTCCTGGCATCCAGTCACATGCTCTGGCCTCATCCTCCCCCCGAAATGAATCCTTTTTGCAGGCTTCAGACTGAAAGGCATCCTGCGGCATGCGCAGTAGCAGTCGCGGCGCCCTTCTTGCAGCCTCCACGCATGAAATGTCTCAAACATCTCTCCCACCAAATCACCAGCAAAGGCAGGCTCTACATCAATGAGCGTGGCTCGGACGCCAAGCAGTGACAATACTTCTTTCGCCTCCCTTGTGGCGGCTAGTAGCATCGAAGGCCTCCTCCCAGGGCAGGCCCCAAGAAGTGAAAAGCTCCTGCAATTCCGCGACGGCTGACCGGCTCGCCAGGAGCACCTGCGTGAGCACGGCTTTCTGGACTGGAAGTCCACAGACGTGTCAAAAGCTCCTACGCAGTCCTGCCTCACTGTCCCTGTGAAGTGCGAGTCTGCTCATGCATGCCAACAGGGAACAATAACAAATCAGAAAAAATTGCGACACATTGCGACCCTACGCGACTACATGCTCCAGAGTCAGAGTGCCACGGGGGCTACTCTCGGGCTGCCGCTTCCTTGGTGCATCGGCTTGCTGAGGTGGTCGCGTCCGCTGCAGGCACTGACAGCTCCATCGTCCGCCAGCGCTTGTTTGAGCAACTTGCCACCGCGGTTGCTTGGCCGAATGCTCGTCATGAAACATCGATTGCAGCCTTAGGCCTTCTGCCTGTGCGCATGGGCCGAACTGTTCGTCACCCCCACGGCGTGGGCGACTCAGCCGAGGTTTCTTTTGACCCTTTCTTTCACATGTCCCCGGGCATGCACATCGATGCTACGGAGTTCCAGTGGTATTTGTCTCGGTGCTCCGTATCAGGGTCATCGCATATCCCTCTGGGGGGGACTTCTGGCCTAGCCTGCACATGCTTTGTCCATGAGCGTAAATTCGTTGGTTAGAAGCTGGAGGTCATGAGTATTGTGAGTGTTCTTATGCTCGCGAAGACAAGTGTCATAGAGTCTTTCCTACGGTATTGTTTGATTCCACGGGCCCTCAGTCGCCTGTGAGTTTTCTGCGGGATCGTAGCACCAGTCTCCTTCCCCCAACCGATGTTTCCGATGCCAGTGTAAGTTATCACAGCTGTCACAAAAGTGCATGCTTCCGTCGTTGTGAGACAACAGCAACTTCTGCACGCACGCATGCACGAAGCCGCATGTATGTATGCATGCACGGAGGTACGTCACGAATGTATGTGCACGCACGTACGTACATATGTAAGTGTATATGCACGTGTACATATACATATACTCTATATACATATATATATATATATATATATATATATATATATATTTGTTTGTTTATTTGTATATGTTTGTGCGTGTACACATTGCACAGATCTTGGGATACAAATCTGTGAGACTAAACTACTGGTAGTTGGGCTGCCTGCCTCAGGAAACTTCTGCACCAGCTCGCTGAACCTTGCTATGTTCAATCTGATGCTTTCTGTGGGCTGATGAGGAAAGGCGCAGCATAATAACAACAATGACAAAATAATAATAATAATAATAATAATAATAATAATAACAGCAAGAATAAGATACCACTACTATAACATAGTCATCAAGAAAAGGGATAACAATATTAATTCAGCAAAAGATTTAAAACATCGAATGGCTGGCCGAGCAGCACGTCTTTTGGAAGCGAGGCTTGGAGTGCTTCAGCAGTGGCCTGAGCTCCCCGCTACTCGAATGCACAATTATAATACTAATAAGAACAATACCAATAGTAATAATACTAATAATACTACTACTAATAATAATAATACTAATAAAAATAGCTGAAGCTCCACTTCGGAGCCCGGATCCGCCCCTAATCTCCTGGCCTGAAGTTCTGCCACTGTCGCAGCTAGGAGCTCCGGATGGCGCCCGACAGCAGCGCGAAGTGTCTGGAGCGAGGGGCGGAACGGCAAAGAAGACAAGGGCAAGAAAGTGTACGACAACGAGTGAAGGCGGTCAACCACTCGCACCTCGTCTGGGACAGACCACGAGTGCAGCAGCTGTAGAACCTGGTGGTTCCACGCGGCTCTGAAAAGTCAGCGATGCGGGAAGCCCTCAAGCACAGGGCGGTAGCGGTGCGAGTGCTGTCATTGTTGCCCTGCTCTTTTGCGTTTTTGCTGGCCGTGCTCAGTCGCTGTTGCTGCTGCTGCTTCTCCTGATTCCTCTTGCGTCCACAGTGCCTTCGCAGCAGCGGTGGCCCCATGCTGGCACGGCAGGGGGTGCTGAAGCTTCACCAGGACTCGCTGCACACCGTCTGCAGGGAAGCCGATATCAAGCAAAAGGTCCTGGCGCTACAGGCTAATCAAAAACTGATCTGCAGCTAGATGTATGGAAACAAGCGCCATCAACCAACAAAGGGCGAGGTGAGGTCCGAGTGCCGAGTGCACTGCAACCAAACTGGAAAGCAGCATAGCACGCGTGAGCTTGCCGGAAAAATCCCAGCAGTCCTTCAAGTCTTGCGGCGCCTTGGCCAGGGCCCCCCTCCATCCGACTCCCAAGGCGGCCAACCTGTCATGCGCAGTACTTGCGCACGCAGTTTAAAGAATATATAGAGGCCAGGCAAAGGTGCTCCCCCGGCACTCTGCAACATGCCTCGGTTCCTTTCGTCAGTCCAGCCTTCGCCAGCGATGTGGACGCATGAGCGCCAACATCGCGCGCGGGAGTTGGATTCGTCGTGCATTTGCATGTGTAGAATAGTCTGCCAAAAAACCGCTCGATGGAAGCACTGAGTTGTGCAACTGCAAACTACTGCATGAAGAGCACTTGACCGTATGTGGAGTCTTCGCAAGGCTGCTGAGAAAATCGATGTTCTGAGCCTGAACGCCTGCCTTCCTCTGCTCTTGCCCCCGGACATGGCTACGAATTGGTGCCCAAGCTGAGTTTCGTGCATGAAGTAGAAGCCCCTGCCCCCGCGGCAGCAGTTCACTTCATACGCCTCCAGAGCGGGCAAGCTCTGGGAGACTAAACGGAATGCAGGACACGTGAAATAGCTCAGCGGCAGATGCCTCCTCGCCAGTTTCGGTGATGTTGTACCTGTGCCAATTCAGGTTCCAGTTCTCCGACAGCTTGACCTTGGCATCATCGGAAGGCGCAGGGGCAAGGATGACGGCACACCCGTGTGTCTTCTAAGAAAAACCAGCTCACGAAGCAACATGCAGGCGTCAAAATGCCGGCAATGCTTTCCTCGTTTCATCTGATTCTTGTGAAGAGCAGGCATTGCTGGCTACGCAGCCCGTTCACCAGGTGAGCTCTCTCACCCAGTTCGCTTGAAAATGTGGCCAGTTGCACGGTGGAGAGACCGTCCATCACAGTGATAGCAAAGGAAAAGGAATGCCAATCACTGCGACAATCAAGTACGGCAACTGCCGACTATATTCTATAGTCTCCCACCTTGCTCTCAAGAGACCATTGCGTGCTGCTCCAGCGGCAGCCAAGAAGTGCCATCGTATTACGTCCAGATTCGACGAGGCTATTTTGGGTTCTGGGGCAGGGAACGCAGCCAAACGTCACTCCTGTTTCAGCTCCTGAAAGATGTGCCGAAAGCCTGTCGCACGTCCGCAGTCTTCCACTCCCAAGTTTCGAGGCATGCGAGCTTGCAAAGGCCAGCGCTTGCACAGACAGCCCGCGCGTGATTACGAACAGTCTCTGAAATCTTGAAGGTATTGAGCCACGTCGCAGAGTTGGAGCCTTCCTGTCCCAGTTACATCGCCAGTTTCTGCATCTTGCCCTCGGGGGGGTACCTTCATGCCAGGCATATCCAAAGCTGCTCTGATCGACTCCGAAAACCAGAGCAAGCTCGGTCCATGGCTGCAGCTTCGTCGCCAAGCCGAAAGCCTCTCGAGGTTCAGTTCGAAGCACTGCTTTGTTAGCTGCGTGGTTTCCACGCTTGTGACGCCGGGCTGGATACTTCGCCGAGTAGGATTCTGTGCAGAGTGATTGGACGGGACGCCCGGCCCATGACATTGTCAACCAGACTTTTCGATTGTCTCTCTGCGGCTGAACGGCAGTCTATCACAGCTCATTCTGGTGCGCTGTTTAGGCGGCCAATACAAGAACCCGTTAGCTTTCATCAGCACTTGTGTTCACTACACAATCATCGAGATTGAACTGCCTCCAGGAACTTGACGGTGTACCAAGTGAAGTCTACCTGCGCCAAGGGCTGTGCCCCAGGCTCCCTAGACTGCGGCAAAGCCAGGCCGACAGGCCTGCCACCATTTCAAGCCGTGCCGGCACGACCGCTCCTTAAACGACAAGATTGTGTATCTTGCGAGGATTTGAATAACACAACAGGACATTCATCAAGGCTTAGCCGCAAAGGCGTGGTGATTATTGTGCCAGCCCTCGCCGAAGGCCAGGATCCCGATCTCAGGAAATTTGGAAAGCTCTCGCGACATCCAAAAACAGCATCCTCCAAGTTGAGCGACTCGCGGATGCAAGCTGCGGCTAGACTCGGCTAGACTCGATCGGACTGACCAGAACTCAGCCAAAAGCAAGCCAGTTGTTCATCGAGAGATCGCCTGGCTTGACGGGGTTGGGAGGGAGGAGTTCCGACTTTGCATGACCAGCTATCAAGTTCCGGCTCGAAGCGATGCAACTGACGGAGGCAGAACCGTTGCTGTACCCGGCCTGTCTTCCAGTCTTGAAATCCCCAGACCTCAATCTTCAGCGCATCTACAAGAAAACGACCTACTGCAACCTCGAGACTCGAAACATCACATAAGACTTTGGGCCTCCCAAAAAAAAGCCTACAGCGACAAAGGAGTCAGACTCAGTGCCTGGCGTGGCTGACCTGAGATTCTGAATCAGAGGATTTTCCATGCTGTTCTCGGTGGGGTTGCATACTACTATGCGACGGGTGTAGGAATAAGCGTCAGCGCCTATTGAGTCCGTTAATAGTTCGTACCGTGTGGATTGCCGAGTGCTTCGGTGACGTCGGCTGTATACAAGGTAGGAGAACTGCGTCCAAGTCACAGAATTTACAGCCCAGGTGATGTGCCAGAACCTGCCCACACAGCCAGAGGCTGCACAAACTCCCAGTCAGCCACAATTCAACTCTTGAGTACTGCTGAATACCGGGGCTGGCACCACACCACCTCAGTTCGACAACATCAAGAACCAGCCACAGAAACCGAAACCTCAAGAAAAATTGTCGAAGGACAAGATCTCACATCATGCTTGTGGGCTGCACCAATAGAATATTAACGAATACTGCGCCGAGCTGCACGTACGAAAAAGCCCCACAGAACGCAGGGCAAACCGCCATACGCGTAGAGGGCCAAGATGGGCAGCACCACACCTTGGTTTTCTCCAAGCGGTAGGTTTCGTCTGTCTTGTGCCTTCCGTAGCGTGAAGCCGAGTCCGAGCAGCAGTGTATACCATAGGTCTTCTGAAGGAACTGGTAGAACCACTGCGACCTGAGCAGCTCATGTCTGTCACATGGAGCCTCCAGCCTCTGCAATGGGGCTCCTGCGACAAATCTGAAGCGTTCTTCTTGTCACGCCGGATCTTTGTTCCATCCGCATCAAATAGCCACCCCATGTGAGACCTTAAGCTCATGATGTCTGTTGCTGCGAGGCCTTCCTGGGTCCGCCAGGACGGCACACGGGCGATGAGGTTCTCTCGAGGTATCGACGAACACTCAAGCACGACGACATTCAACATACGGTGCCGTGGTTTGTTGAGTTGGCTGTAGATAGTCAGATAGTGACAGCAGAACAATCTTACATGCTGACCAAACCTTTTTTCAACGCATGCTTCCCCTGCATCAGATGTTGTGCCGGGTGCGGGGCCACCAGAATCCGTCGCGAGGAGAATGCACATCATCCTGACACTGCGTTTGCAAAATGGATTCGCTGCATAGAGACACGATCAGATTCTTGCGAAGCCCCTCAGGAGCTACCCTTGGTACGGTTTACGTTCACATGCCTGCCGGCTTTTCTGACGTGGGAAGCATCTCAAGTGAGTTACTTGCTTGGGGCCAAGGGCTTTTGCTGGCATCCTCGGCATCGGTGTTCCCATGATGATGCCGGTGGGAGGATACCCAACCTTTCAGCACATCGTAGCGCCGCTGCAGGCATTATAAGCTGTGTATCGACTCTACTGATGCTACAGCAGTGCACCTCCATGATGCGTGGTCTTTTCCGGGGATGTGCTGGTGTCCGATCTCGGGCTCCCACTGATCGGCGGCCCCTGAACGGCTAAGGCGCCGCAATAGGCGAGAAAATACCTAAGCATCCGATGCAGAAATTGATCGAGGAAGCCCGAAGAAATCAGCAAGGGAGCCAAAAACCCCTGGATGTCAAACGCAGCCATGCCGTTGCTGCTGGAAGGGTGCATGTGGCGGACAGGGCAGCAGCTAGTGCAGCTAGTGCATGAATGCAAGACTAGGCAAAGATGAAGCACAAGGCTGCCTGAGGCTGCAGCTCTAACCACTTCGGGGTCACCTGAGCTTCTCAACCAATGCCAGACCAACCGAGATCATGAAGTTGAAATCTGAGCCGAGGACGAACGACCGATGAGACAGCTGCCGGTGGTACGACAGCGTCACCCCAAGCATGCCTGCGTGGACATTCGACAATCTGTTTCCCAGCGTGCTCCGCACACGGTACCATGCCTGTCATGACGTAGCCAACCTTGGCCAAGGCACACCGCGCAAGCCAGCAATCGACAATCCCACGGTTTTGAAAGGTCCTCCCACTTAGCTTGAGGCACAGAAGCAGGCGAATGCCTGGAAAGGGTCTGAGCAGGGCTTCAGAGTCTCAGCACGAGCCGGTCCCCACAACATCGCGCGCTACTCAGGAATCCAGGAAGTGCGTGGCTGATGGCCTTCCACGTAAAGAAGAAGGGAGCAGCCAAAGCCCCTAAATGCACCTGAGCTCGGCTAGCGGCAAGAGGTACCTTGTTGAATCTCATCACTTTCATGGCCACTGCTTCTTGACAGAGGGCAGCTAGCTTCCAAATCGCTCCAGGATGTGCGGGGGTCTACGTAGACCCACTTATCGTCGGGTCATTTGTAACGGATCAGGCCTTGATACTCCCGGGATCGAGAGCCCCGTCCACAGAACCAAGTATCAGATAATCGGCCCCCTTCTCCCTAAACCCCTTAAAGTTTGTAGGCTCTAAGCCCTCTGATCTGCTTCGGAAGAAATACAAGTTTGACAGGGCATCTGTTACCCGACACCGTTTCAGGCACCCGCGAGCCCGCGAAGCTGATACCTGCAGCTATCCGATGTAGGCAAGCTGCGATGGCTACGAAGATCGCTTGGCGAGAATCTTCGGCACACCACCTTTCCAGGTTTTGCGCTCAACCGTCTTACACTTTCGACACCATGCTACGACCGTTCTCGGACAGCTTCCTGACAGAGAGTTGTTCCCGGCCTGCGCGCGAAAAAATAGTTCCTGTTTGACGACAAGGAGCTGAGAATGCGGAATGGCAACATGGAGTGCGATTGTCATCTTAGGTAAATGAAGTTCATACTGCAAGACTTGAAGGTCAGCATGTACCTTCCGAAAGGAACACGCGCAGTGGATCAGGTTAACTGCGCTCAGCCACATGTATGTTGCTGGACTTATTGTCACCCGCGAAACACTGAACATCTTAACGGCAGCGTCCTCGGTGAGACGGAGTAGTTCCAGAATTGCCTCTGCAATCGGATCCGTCAGGCCGAATGTCGAAACGCAAGAAATCATCAAATATGCTCCGTATTTCGCGTAATCTGATCCGGGCATTCACCAGGCATAGCTGCAATCAAACGACGACGGCCTAAGTCAAGTGAAAGCCGCTTGGTAGCCCATTGTCTCCAAACCAGAGCTCGTGACCCCGGACTCGGCGAAAATCAGTGTCAAACAGCGATTGCAGTCTGAGCCAAGGAGGCCTGTTCCGAAGGGAGAAGAACCTCTGGAGCCAAGGCCCCAAAGGAACCACCTGACGCCCTTTCCTGGCAGAGTTCAGGACTTGACTGTGGAGACAAAATCTGTCCTTCTCCTGTTCCCACCCTAGGTTTTCACAGACGCCTCTGTGGGGAGGCGGCTTCGGTCGACCGAAGGATCGATGTCGCCTTGGCGAAGTTCAGATCAAAAGGCTCGGCGCTTCAGAGTAATGCAGAAGCCGATCTCTCTTCAGCCCGGGTGTGGTCTGCCAACGACCCCTTCACGAGCTGCACTTTCGGTTTGCGTGCCTCGAGCTCCGTCTTCGTCGGCAAGAGTGGGGCTATGCAGGTGTTGTCAGACGTTTCTCGATTCTCGTTGACTTCTAGAATCGTGCCGATTGGTTTTGTGGCGCAGATTCGCAGCAGGTCGACGTCCATGACCTGGCATGTCTCTGTCTTCGTTGTGACGACGTGTGCACTGGACAGGTTGTGCGATGTTTGTGTTCTCCAAGTGTTCGTGCGAGTCGTTGCAGACGAGCGTTGATGTCCGCCCAGGCTACATGAGAAATGCAGCAGTGCTGCGCCAAGCCGTCTTCTGAAGGAGCCGAGACCTGCAAGGCTGCCAAGAAGTGCCGTCCTGCATGCTCAAACACCCATGCGGCCCATGCGCCTGCTGCCAGGAAAGCCGCGCTGGCTGAGAGCACCTGCCACGCAGACTTCCTAGCGGCTCTGCGGTCTGCTCGGGAAGGCTGGCCCTGCCTGCCGCCTGCATGGAGGCGCCGGGCGTGTCGTTTGGAGGGCATAGTGGGACCGTGAAGGCGGCCTGAAGCGGAGCAGCGGAGCAGACGCCGACCCTGCTGCGACCTCTCGCGGGCCCACGCCTCGGCAAAGTTGGCACAAGCTGGTGCGCAGCTAGAAAGGCTGCCATGGCTGCACCGCTGCTTGGTGCAGGCACATGCGAGGCACAGCCTTGCACCGTCTCAAAGCCATGCTGCGAGCCCGAAGTGGCAGAAGATGGCAGATGCATGTACATGTCATGAACACATGGGGACGGGGGCTGGAATGCATGCCCTTTTTCGGATGAATACGTCGTTTGTGCTTGCGGCTGCTTGTATTCCTCCTGTTTACATGAAGCCGATAAGGATTGGAAGCGCTTGTTTGCTCCGGGATGAAGGTGCAGACGGACTACCATTCAGGACCATAGCTTGCCCCTGCTGACCCAGATCTCTAGCCATTAAAAACTGCTTTTGCTACAGCTACTACTCGAAACTTCCTAGTCGTCGGTCCGAGGAAGTCTTGGAGCCGAGCACTTTCCAAAGAGACCTCGGCAGATCGAAGTCTCTCAGAGTGCTGAGCTGAGAGCTGCTGGGGGGAGCTGGGGAGGGCTGGGGGGGGCTGGGGGGGGGGGGATCACTTTGGCCCCACTTGGCTTCGAGCCATCTCGTTGAAGGAAACCAGCTCGCCTGCGGCGTGCGCACGCACGGTGCACGCTTCACACGTCCTCTCTGTGCTCTTCTGTGACATGGCAGAAGCGGGCATGAAAGCCAAAGGCCGGCCTTGGGTTCGGTGCGAAAAGAACGGATTCACCTGGGCCAAGAGCTGCAGTCACTGTGGTTCGGAGGACCGTCGGGCACCGAAACTCCGAACCCTTAAAAACCGGGCGAAAGCTGAAGTAAAGCCTTTCTGCCAGACCCGTTCTGAGGCACCGACGGTAAGCCAGGAGGCCATGGTTCCGTCCTTCGCGGGTTGATGAAAAGACGCAAGAAGCCAAGCCACAATCGAGACATGTCATGAAGCCCGAGACACGCCTGCAGCTCCACACGGCGTGAGGTCGCCTGCTCCTGCGCCGACGCTTTTGCACGGACCTCGGGCCAAGGCGTGCACGCCCCAGTCTGTCCAGGTACCACATGCGCCGCTTCCATTGCGATCGGTCGCCTGACGCCCACTGACCACCTGCCCAACAACCTGCGAAACCTTTCGATCGGAACACAATGAAACGGGCAAGTGTTGAACTTGCGTTGGTGACAAGGCTTTGAAGGTCTGATCAGGAACCTGTCCAGATAAAGCAGACACAGCTGTCCACCCTGGCCCATGCATGTCGGACTACTCACACAGCTAGGGTCAGGAGCGCGCAGTCTGCATAAGAGCATGGCGCCCATGTACATGCCGGTGCGGATATGTTGCCTGGCCAGCGGGGCGTTTTTGACAGGTTGGAGACGGGACCGATGGCTGTCGATGCAGACTCCTCCAAGCTTCCGTGCTGGCTAAGGGGAGGAATTCCCCTCCCCCTGTGTTGAGGGGGGCCATGTCTGTCCAGCGTCTTACTCGGACCTTGGCTTGGCATGACCATGAGACATCTGATCCCAGCTCTGAAGCCTGCACTTTCTCGCGATCAAGCTTAAAAAGCCCTGCCTTTAAAAGGCCCGGGCAAATGACAGTCAGCAAAACTGCGCGGATCCATTTTGTCTTGTCCACTCATGAACAAGTCTTGACCAGGGCGAATCAAGGAATCCCACACTGAGCATCCGTAAGGTCGAATCTTGAAGATTGTATGACTCGGAGGTTGCAAACGCAAAGCCTTGGCAAGGCTACGCGGCTACACCGTACACCAGGAAATGGACCCTTCGCAACTCAGAGAGGATCACGTGCTTTGTCGGCTGAGGTCCGACAGGTTCAGTCGGCTGAGCATGCCGTGTGTACATACTTCACAGCGATGTTTCATAGATTTAAATGGGCTCTCGTATCGAACTCCCGTATACTTTCACTTTGCATGCGAATGGCCGGGATCAGCCAAGCAATGCAACGGTCTCTCTCGAAATAAGCATCTACAGGCGCTGTGTACACAGCAAAAGGGCAAAATGTAAGCTGCAAGCTCGGCCATTATGGCGGGTTCACAACCGTGTCAGACACCCACAGCTCCACCCGACTGGCAACAATACCGTTTGGTCCTGGAAATCCGCCGTTATACTCATTGAAAGCGCCGATGGAGTACCACCAGTCGTCGGAGTCGCCAAGACTGGAGCCGTCCAGTAACGTGGATCTGCCGTTGTAGTGGAGTCCACCCCAATCCTGACCGGTGTATGGCACGACGATGGCCTCGTAGCCAGTGACTGTCCCGTCTGTTACCGGGTTTGAGCTCTGACACCAAATCTGGTCATCAAGTTGAGATCCATCGTCCTCCTTGATCCACCTCATCATGAAGTAGAATTTCCCGCTAGCTTGGTAGTTGTTATCAAGCTGGTCCAGGATGGCGTAGTTATCAGCCAAGGCATCGTTGTCGTTCAGCGATAGCAAGCCTGGATGGAAGAAGAAGTTATTTGTCTGGCGAAACAGGAGCGTCCAGGTTGCAGTGGGTGCGGTAGGTGCAACAGGCGTCACCGGGAGAAACGCTGGCGGGAGTGGTGGCGATGGTGGTATCGCTAACGCTGCATTGGATACCCACAGCTCCACCTGGCTGGCGACAATACCGTTTGGTCCTGGAAATCCGCCGCGATACTCATTGAAAGCACCGATGGAGTACCACCAGTAGTCGGAGTCGCCACGACTGGAGCCATCCAGCAAAGCGGTGTTCCCGTTGTAGTGGAGTCCCCCCCAAAACTGACCGGTGTAAGGCACCTCAATGGCCTCGTAGCCAGTGACTGTCCCGTCTGTTACCGGGTTTGAGCTCTGACACCAAATCTGGTCATCAAGTTGAGATCCATCGTCCTCCTTGATCCACCTCATCATGAAGTAGAATTTCCCGTCAACTTGGTAGGTGTTATCAAGCTGGTCCAGGATGGCGTAGTTCTGTGCCGTCGGATCACCCGGGTTCAGCTCCAACAGGTTTCGAATGAAGAAGAAGCTGTTCGTTTGGCGAAACAGGAGCTGCCAGTTTGCATCAGGTTGTGGAAGCAACGGTATCGGGTCAGGCAGTGGGGCGGTCTCCAGTTCCACGGTGGACACCCACAGCTCCACCTGGCTGGCGACAATACCGTTTGGTCCTGGAAATCCGCCGCGATACTCATTGAAAGCACCGATGGAGTACCACCAGTAGTCGGAGTCGCCACGACTGGAGCCATCCAGCAAAGCGGTGTTCCCGTTGTAGTGGAGTCCACCCCAATACTGACCGGTGTACGACACGTTGATGTCTGCATAGCCATCGACCGACCCATCGGTGGTGGTCACAGGGTTGGTTGTCTGCGTCCAAACCTGGCATGCCAAGTTCTCGATCGGCCAGCAGAGCTTGAAGTAGAAGGCCCCACCAACTCGGAAATCCTCGAGATCGCCCAAGATGGCAAAGTTGTCCGCAGTCGTGTCATTCTCATTCAAAGTCCACTGCGGGGAAGTCTTCTCGAAAACGAACGGCACTGTCTGTCGAAAAACAAGTTGCCACGGGTCCTCGACACCCCACTCCACGACATAGGTCGCTCCGGTAATTGAGTTGCGGACGATGGTGGGCGAGCTTCCAACATTGGCGCAACCCCATGTTGCGAGGTCTGACCCGGCCCGAAACTCCTCTTGATCCTCCATGTCAGGTTCGTTCTGCCACCAGATGTTGCTGGAGCAGAGATCGACTTCGCTGCCGCACTGACCGCACACGGAAACATGGTGAAGCGTGGCCCTCTGCACCACGAACACACTCACCCCATCTTCCGCAAGCGTAAGGAGGGGTGAGGCGCCGAGCTTGTCACAGCCCCACTCCGACAGATTGCTGCTGATCCGGTAATAAGTTTGGAAAGGATGATATTCAGAGGCGTCGAGGCACATGATGCGGTTGCACTGAGTACAGCTGCCCACGTAGTGGATAAAGTTTCCGCGAGGGCTGTTGCTTGTTGGAGGATTCTGCGGCGTTGGCTGTTGTTTTGGGAGGTCGTCCCACCAGGTTGGAGTGTACCACCGGCTCCAGCGATGAGGACGGCGCCAAACCGTCGAATTCGCCTCCGTCTTGTCATTGTTGCCATAGTAGCCGTTGGCGGAGTGAGGCCCACGTCGGTAGCGATGTGGGCGCCGGACTTCCTCCTCACTTGATGTCGCAGACAGTTTTGCCTGCACGAATCCGGCTTCGTCGGAGAGGCTGGGATCCGCTAACTGCTTCAAGGGACCATCACAGTCATGCAAGGCATGACAGACACTTGCAAGGACGACCAACGCCCTCCCTGCCATTCTTGGCTTCGAGCTCCACCTACGGTTCGGTCACTCGATGTTACCCGCTTGCACGAGTGCTGCTGGAAGCTTGAACCAAAAAGGATTCGTAGAAATGCTATGTACAGATGACAAGATATGACAAGGACTCGCAGGTTCCGTGCAGTATGAAAGTTGCAGGTGCCGTACATGCCGGGAGCGCAGCTGCACAACATCACCATATCGAATTGCTCGTGATGAGACGCCGGACAAGACCTGCAAATCGTGGGAGGTTCTTGAATTTGCCGTCTCCTCTCCTGAAACGATCCCGTCGCATCCAGAAGGATGACCCTCGCCGGCCAACAAACGGGTCCGCCCTGAATGTGGAAACAAAGTCTTTTAACGCAGCAGATTCCGTCTCTGTCGGCTTGTCAGTCTTGACATGTCGGTGCACTTGGTCTGTCTGCCTGCGAGTTGGCTATCTGAGAGGCCATTTACAGGCCGGTGGCTCCTAATCTTGGCATCATGGATTGTATCTACAAAGGGTGCAGGAGCCTAGGGGGCAGCCCATGTTCTCTAAACGTCAACGTCGCGAGTTCGGGGCCGCTGCATTCAGGTTCTCTTCATGCTCCCGCCTGCACAGGGACCGCTGCTGAACTCTTTGGGTGTGACAGGGCCTGGAGTGATAGTGGATGCCTTCGTGACTGCAGTCTACAGCCCTCGCAAGGCATGAACTCCAAACTTGTGGATCGGCAGAGCTACGCCCCAAGCCTTGCCCTCTCCTCCAGATTTCGCAACTCCACCGCCAAGGAGGTGCCACTTCCCCCACCCAGGGCGGCCTGGGAAGGCACCGATGCGCATACAAAGCAGGCTGACAGCCAAAGCCGCGTTGACACCTGGCTCTGGCTTTGAGCTATCCAGCCTTAAGTTACACCTGGGGAACTGCAAATTGTTATGATGCAGCGCGGGGGGAGAAGGACGGCGGCAAACTCTGCTGTAGGACCCGGTCACAGTGCAAGTCTGAGGAGAATTTTGCATAAGCTTGTGATAGCTTACCACGCGTCAGGCGAACTTTATAGCACGCAACACTTACTTGCGGAGCTGCTCATTTTCCAGCTACGTTCTCGAGATGCACAAAAGCCTCTGGTGGCTCGAACCTGAGGGTGCCACGAGAAGCTTCTTCCTTTTGCGAAGGTCCTGTCTTGACCACTTCGGACATGGTCCGGCAGGCTACTTACTGCTTGAAGGTTGCATGCCCACAAGAAAGGTAGTCATTCTGTGGAAGATAAGTTGTGCTATTCTGCCATAGCCCGAACCATGATGTATGGGTATTCACTAGATAATTGGAGAAATCAGCAAAACCCTTGGTATGCGTGCGGATGCGTGCAGTTTCGTTGTTATGCTTGTATCATGAAAGGCTTCGTGATTATCTTGAGGCCTTCCTTAATCCGTGCCGATATAGCAGTGTTGGACCTTGATTCGTTTTAGTGACCGGGTGGACATTACAGAACATTCCCAGAAGTTCATGTATGTATTTCTTGCAGCCTGCACTGTCAAACATACCGTCGAGTACTAGTCGTGTGTGTGTGCGCTATGTCTGTTCGTACCAGGCACAACATCAAGTCTCCCACAAGTATCGCCGCGTTCGACTCTCCAGACGTTTTGAGCCGGTGTGCGAATTTAGCTTGTCCGGGATTTACCGTAGAAACATATACAGAAACAGTTGTGTCCATCATGCGCCTGCAATACACACGCAGCAACAGCAACAACAACAGCGGCAAGATTGGATTGTTCCCTTGATTATGGTCAAGCACGGGGTCTGCAGTCGTGAAACCTTAACCTCGAAAGCGGCCAAAACTAAAGCATGCTGTTGGCGTAGATACAAGTCAATGAAAAACTTATCAGCTACACATATGGAACCCGCAATGCTGTATATAGGCAGGTATCAGCAGTTTTTCGTGTAAACCGCATATTGTGTAGCCTACGTGCGCTTTAAATGTAAAACAGGATGTACCAAAGATGTGTATCTATGTGCCTGCTTATCTCTCCAGGGAATGCTGGGAAGTCTGCCAACATGCATATCAGCTGTTTTCGGCAATACATGCTATCTATGCGGTCCAAACTAGATGTATACACGTCAAT
Organism: Symbiodinium sp. CCMP2592; assembly: GCA_905221615.1. NCBI lineage: Eukaryota > Dinophyceae > Suessiales > Symbiodiniaceae > Symbiodinium > Symbiodinium sp. CCMP2592. The sequence continues at coordinate 234,227 of CAJNDT010001324.1, forward strand.
GAAATATTTCAAAGTTATACATAGAATCTGAGTTATACATAGAATCTGAGCTGTCATTCAGACACACTCCGACTAAGTACGTAGTATTGCATATAACCACATATTTTGCTCCGCAATTCAGTTCTACGCCGTTTGGTGAACTTCAGATCTCAATGTCCACATACATACATGCCTCCATACATGTATCTACATATAGCTCTATATACCTGCCAACCTATCTCGGGGCATATCGGCAATGTTGCACATGTGCACAGGTGTGGAAACACCTGTAAGAACGATCAAGATACACATGGGCACATCTGAGTAAATGGGCACATATGTAACTGAAGCCAGATTTACATACATGCCGCAGAGTTGCTGTTCACGCGTGTATACATGGAAACATACTTATATAATACTTTAAGAACACCTAGTACATAGTATGGGGCTAGCTTAGCAGAAAGTACTTACATGCAGCACTTTGTTCGAAATTGGACATTGCAGCGAATAACAAGTTGCACATGAGTTGCAACTTTCTCGTTAGTCGCACGAGACAAAAAAAAGCATGTGGTGATTCCCCTTGTCGCGCGGGAAACCAGCGACACAACCGTGGAGCAGGTACCCAAAAAAACAAAATCACGCGAGACAACACATCATAATGACTAAAGACAAGAATACTACAGTAGTATTTATCCAAAAATGCAGTTTCCACGATTTTAGCATGTGTGTTGTTTTGTCTTGGCGGCGTTAGTTCTTCTTGGTTTTTTGCTAATCGCTTTGCTTCCTCCTCCCCTTCTTCAGAGCATGTATTTCGGCATACACAAAGCCCTTCTCTGTAACATGTGCGTGCTTGTGTGTGTCAATATGGTGGTTTAGTTTCTACCTGTCTATCTATCTGTCTGCGTACATATGCATGTATAGGTGAACAAGTGTCTACATATACATATATATATATATATATACATATGATCCCGGTTCTCGGTTCACCGACCCCCCCCCCCCAATGGTATCCCCCCCCCCCCGCCCCAAGCCGAATCTGTGTGTGACTGCGCAAGCTTTTTCCACACGAGGGCTCACACGCCAAGCAAACCCACGCAGGAAACCCAAACCACACCACACCACAGGGGGGAGTGGGGCAACCAGCCTCAGCAGACCCACTCCCGAACCACACCACACAACAATATAGGAAAAGGGACCCACAACCACACCACACCACAGGGGAAGGAACCATTGCGGGGGGGGAGGGGGGGGCCGGCCGAACCGGGATCATTATGGTCAGGTGTCTGGCGTTCCCAGCCCCCCCACCCCAATGGTATGGTCTGCTAGGGGTGGGGGGAGGGGCTGGCGTGTGCGGAAAGGGGTCGGGGCTGTTGGAGCTGCCGCTGGATGGTGGGATGGTGCGGCCAGGGCTCGCACGCAAGCCCTTTGCAAGCAAGTCGTAAACCTTTTAACTCAGCGCGTGCCCCTGTTTTGAGTAACCTTAACACCTTAACTTGTACTTCAAACCCACACCCAACCCTAAACCCCACCTAACTGCAGGAAGCGCGATACCTTGTAACCGTAAACCCAACACTCAAAAGCTTAAGCTAAACCCTTTTTTGAGCAGGGACTGCAATGCACCAAGCCCCAAAACCCCACAACCCTTTCCGGACCATTGACCTTTGGAGGGGAGGGGGGGGGGCCGCGGAGTGCGTGACCATATATGCATGTATGATTTTTGCATTTGTTTACAATCTCAGAACAAATGAACCCAGGACTGGCTAACCCAGGCTAATTCGAGATTCGACGGTGGGTCCTTCAGTGCACGGTAGCTAAGCTGATCCACGACAACGAACAGGAAGTCCCGGAAGTCAAGCCTCGTCGGATCACTTGCATCTGCCTTTCAAAAGGCTCTCCGGAGGCAAAGGCTGTCGGGTGCAGAAACTCTTGCTACATTTGTGCAGGGTCTCCTGTGGAAAGGAGCAACTGTTCCTTGCGAAGCAGAACGGCTGAGCGTTTCACCCGCCGTCAAAGTTACACAAGATCCGCCACTTAGCAACTGCCGCGACAATCCATCCCTGTCCATCACAAGTCACAAAGGCAGTTCTGAGACAGCTGCCCGTCTGTGGCGAAGTTGCTGACATGCTCAACCTGCGGATAAACCGCCGTGGGCGTTGCATAGCACACGCGGAGGATGTCGAGACTCGTAACAATGAGGGCCTTCGGGACGTACTCCACAGCATCGCCTGTGAGGAAGCCGGTTCCTGTGATTCCATGCCGCTTCTCAAAAATTAACGTTCCTTGCACCGAACGATCGGGACATGCTCAACGACGTAGTAGTCGCGTCGCTGGCGGACAGTCCGCCCTATGCTTCCGCCCACAGGTCCTCGCGTCCTGGAAAACATGACACAGGCTTTCTGCAATTGCAATGGGATCTACATGATCCGCACTGTGCGAACCAGTGCCAAGGTGACGTAGCTGTATACCACTTCGCACTCAAAAGCACACTACCACCCGACTTCCGAGCCAAGACTTCCGGACACGGCCCTTGAATTCGAATGCGCACTGGTAGGCTGGGAAGTGGATGTTACAGCTATCAGATATGAACCTTGCAGGCCACAGAAGAGATCGTCGAAGGCCAAGCTGAAAATAGCCCAGGATGCTCTCCCCCAAAATCCAGCAGCCACTGCGTCATTCTTGGGACTTCTGAGCGGTGACAAGCTTCCAAGGAGGCCGCGCTCAAGAGGATTTTGCAGTATGGTAATCAGTCAGGAAGTCCCGGATGACATGCAGTTGGCGCTTCTCGCGTGGTTCCGAATTAGGTTTTGGCTGCAGTTCCAGCCAAAGAATTCCGAGACAAAGCTTGGAGGGTTCGACAGGTCCCGAGGGTTCGACAGACTCCCATCGAGCTTTCTTGTGTCAAAAACGGCTTCTTGCCCAAGCCTGCCTCCGACATCACAGCGGCTTTTACATGTCCCTTGTTTTCAAGCTCTTCAACACAAGTTGACTTCAAGAAACCGTTAAATCTGTCAGACACGGCACGAGGCAAACGGCGAATGCTGCTATGTGTCAATGATTTGACAGCAGCAGCTTTCTATGCATGACTTGACAACTCGAATTATCCCCGGAAAAACAAAATGAAGGAAGCAGGCCATTCGTGCTCATGCCGAGACATGGCTCGGACAAAACAGGTCGTCCTGGTATATGGTGAGTATTATCCGCCGAGTATGCTAATTTCCGTTTTCCGCCTCCAAGTGGAGATGGCCAGCCACCTATCTTGGCATGCAGTGTGCTTGAGGGAGTGCAAGGATCTAAGTAAGCCCTAATTATACCGAATCGTGCACGTGACTTTCCGACCAACAACCGCAAGCACGTACTCTGCATGCCTCAAACGAAAGGATGTTTCCGGGGTGTCGTGCACGGGATTAGTGGCCGAAACCAGTGGCGCGCAGCTGAAATCAGCGAGCTCTCAGTCCAACAGAAGCTCGTCCTGTGCCAGGAGCTGGGCAAAGGTCCCACATACGACCAGGCCAGGATCTACGCCAGGTGCGATCAAGTACTCGTGTAGCTTCTTGTCCTGAAGGACAGATTTGCTTCCTAGTCCAACACGACATTATACAGCGGACATCGACATTGGCAACCAGATGCTTGCTTGTCTTAGCGTCTACACTTCTCGGAACCACCGCGGCACCGCGCTTCTTGTTGCTCACTACCCATCTGGGAGGCGGCAGTCCAGTCCGCATGGATAGCGTCCAGGCCTTGGACAGCAGGAGTTGACTCCGGAGCTTCACACATCTTCTTTCCAGCAAGTCTTGTGAAGCTTCCTGCTACGGGTGCCCAATTCCGAAGTCCAGCCTTAAGCTCCATTGAATTGGGTCTGCGCACGCTGCAGTATTTATCATGCTCATACTGTGAAGAGCTGTGCAGGCTTACTGCTGTGCGACTTCTCGGTCTTCGAATTGCTCGGAATGTAGTCATCTTGCAACAATGCCGACTTCTCTGGGCTTTCGGCGTGATCAGTCTTGTGGTTGCCCTCCTCGGTTGGCAGAACGATGTGAACTTTGCCACTCGGATGTCCAAAAACATGAGCCGGGCTTCCAATCGCATCTTCGCATTGTACGTGAATGGGGACCGGGACACGGTGGCCCACTGGTAGAGCATCTCGCCTACAAGCCGTTTGCATGAGCAATGTCTGCCGACTGGAGACCGGGTAGGTCCGTTAAACGCAATATGCAGATGCTAACCATGCCGTGAGCAGACTCTCGGGACGAGCTCCCCCTCCCCCCTCCGGGGCCTTCCACGCTAATGGCTTGACAGCCGGAAAGCTGCTGCTTGCCGTAGATGGCATAGCTGCTGCGCTGGCTTTCCATGGGCCGGTGCTTCTCTAAGGTCTGCATAGCCCCCAAAAGCTCACCGTTGCAGTCACGGATGAAGCTCAACTTCCTGGGCAACGGGTAGCGCGGAAAATGGGGCATCCATCGAGAGAGTCCGGAAGAGCCGAGCAGCCCGAACGAGCGGTGCGGGCAGAGCTCCAGCTTCAGGAGTAAGGCACCCCCAGGCCCGTCGCGCACCGCAATCCTGAGAAGTGAAGCGTCTCGAAGCTCCGACTGTACCGAGATGCAAAAGGAACTGTGACCACAAACCCACGAGCTCAGCCCGGCATTTTGTAACATGAGCTCCAAGTCTCGTTTCCGGCGCGCCCACACCTTCATCGCGGTTGATCTGGCTCAAGCAACAGCTCCAGGGGGTTACCCAATACTTCGACGAAGACTTGCTGAGGCAAGGTGGCATGCCTCGGTTCTGCCAAAAACCGAGAGCTTCAAGGTGCCTCAACCCAACACCTCCAGGTCCACTGCATGGATCCATCTTCCTGCACTTACCTTTGCCGGGTTGCATGGAAGGAAGGGCCCCCCTGGCCGGGGCGGGTGCACCTTCAGGAACCTGAGCTCGAGCAGAGTAAGGAGGACCACAGGAGAAGCGGGTTCCGAGTTTGAGAAAGCCGGACTTGGACTAGACCAGTCCCGTGTTCGAGAGAACCGAAAGCAACGATAGAATCTGCAGCTAGCCGCTCATCAGGGTTTGGGAGCTTCCCTTCGCAACAGCCCATTGGCTAATCCTCCGGGATCTGTGTGCCACACATCACATGCGAGCCCGGAACTGCGGAGGGCGCTGAAAGGTGCAGCATGCTTGCTTTCATGGCCATCGAGAGGGCCTGAGGCGCAGCAAGAAGTCCAGGCCTGATCGAAGCGCCTCGGCAGAGGGGTCCTGCATGCAGGATCAAAATACGGGAGGCACTCAGTCTCAAATGCTTGCACTCGAATGCCTTCGGGTCAGTAGACTTGAGAGCTGAGAGAGCAAAGCGGATGAAAACTATGGGGAGGAAAAAGATTGCAACCGCGTGCAGATGCTGGAAGGCGAATGTGAATGATGAGCGCTCCTTGTAAGTTTGCTGTGTTGCGAACTGTTTCATAAGCTCATTGCTCCCACTGAACGACGCATGGCAAAGCTCGGACCTCAACTCAGGACGTAGCAACAACTCTGAAACGTTTGTTTACCTCCTGAAAAACTAAAAAATCTTCGATGATTGCTCGTTTCAACAACGAGTCGGAGAAGAAGCCTGCGGTGAATATGAAACAGCCTAAGGTGTGGCTGTTGTCTTCAGTCGTTGAGATGCACGATTCGGTGATGTTGCCGAATGCTAGATGATACAAGTAGCAGCTCAGCTGTCTGTTGTACTGACCGTCAGCCACTGACCCCCCAAGTCTTTAACCAACAACGCCTGCAAGCTCGAAAGGACCTAGCTTCCTAATCAGGTGATTTTGCGCAGGCATGATTGCAGCAGCACCAATCACACCCACTCGTGTTTCAATGCAATTTGCATCCGAAACTGCCATTCGCGAGGCTCCTCCAACAAGCTACACTTCAGCAAAACCTCAGCCACTGGTACATTGCCATGACAGAGCTTTGGACACCACTGAGGTCACTGTGTCAAGGGTTGCGTGTCGCATTTGGCGACTCAATGCCAGCTTGGAGGCTTAGAGTCAGAGGCCGGGGCAATGTCACCTGTGTGGAGCACCTCGGACCGGTCCAGTGGCCCGGTGGCGGCATCCTGCCGAGGCCATAACTCCCTGAGTTTTGCGCAACGGAGTGAAAAAGGGCCTCTTCACCGGCATCACCCAAGGTCTTGGAACCTGCAGGCAAGTCCCAGAGTGCCGTCGCCAGTGAAAACCCGACCCGAGCCTTGTGAACGCGAAGCCGACATAGCAGGCTAGTGATAGTGCCGAGACGGCCTTTGCCCACAAGCAGACTCGAGCCGCTCTCAAAACTGCATGCTCTAATTATTCGGCTGGCTCTAGGGCGCAAGCTCTGTCCTCAGGGGCCAAATCAACACATCGACGTCGACAAAAGCCTGTCGACAGCGTGAACCACAGGGGCGCACACAGAAGCACCGGTTGTTCAGCAACCAGCTGACCAAATGGGCATTATCAGCTGTCACTGCTGTTCTGATACTGATAGGGGTTAGCCGACCCGCACCAAGATGGTAGAAATCACGGCTCGAACAAAGCAGCCCGCACCCACCCACCAAGCGGTGATGTTTCACACGGACAGGCTTTGACACCAGGAGGGCATGAACTCTGGACTTAACTAGTCATCTGCTGCGACATCTGGTAGAAAGGCCCGACCTCAACCTCTCATGCATGTCCATGGGCTCTGCGGCTTACATGCAGATGTGTTTGGGGGGGAGGGTGGCAAACTAGGGGACTGGATTTCGAAGCTTCTTCCTCAACTGTCTGTTCGTGTCGGTGAAAGTGTCTATAGCTTCAAGGCCATCGAAGTTGCTCCTTCATGCGCTATACCCCTGCTGGGCGATGGCAGCCACGGGTCCTTGGCGAAGCTGTTGCTGGCAACTTCCACATGTCTCAGCATAGGCACTGCATGCTGGCAGGGTGTTAGCAGGGTCGGCATTGACCTTTCCGAGCACAGGCGTGCATGCGTCATCTGGGGCGTCATCTGGTCCAGCAGCTGCCTTCGCAACCCACCACGCCAGTTGCAGAATCGAACGAATCTGGCGAAGTTGCAACAGCTCTGTACAAGGGTGCTTGTCTCCCCCGTCTTTACAGAGGGATGCCGGGAAGCGCCTGTTGCAGTCGCCACATTTTGAATCGTGTGCGGCTGACGGCCCCTTGGCAGTCAGTTACCTGTACAAGAGCTGTAGATAGCTGTAGCAGTGTAGCAACTGTCTATACTGCAGTTTCACACAGGCGGCAAGAACCAAGGCGATGACAAGAGCTGGATGAAGGCAGCTAGCGATAACGTCACACAAATCGGAGCAAACAAATACTGAAGGAAGATGGCTGTGGCCATGCCTTCCTTGCTTTGGCCTCCGTTTTGGGCCATTACAGCTACGTTGTTGGCTGTAGGGGTGCACGACACCACCAGAGCTACAAGCCAAAGGGAGTAGTCCTTGTTCGGGATGAGGCGGATTAAGCCATACACGATAAGAACCATTAAGCCTGGCATGAGGATCAGCTTGCTGAATGCAATCCCCAAGCCCACACGGCAAGGGAGGGCATGGAAGTCTGCACCCTTGGCAAGAGAGCTGCCGAGGATCAGAAGGTTCACAGGCACTGCTGCGTCTCCAAGCTTGTACAACCCTGCATAGAACCACTGGAGTGGGGCATCGTTATCCTGGTCACGAAGATCCACCAGCCATGCGCGAACAGGAGTGAAGCCGACTAGCAAGCCAAGTAAGGCACCCAGAACGGGTGGAGTCAAAGCCTGCCGGAGGATGCTTCGAAGCTGTTGAAGAACCCGCAGGCAGAACTTGTGCTCACTTGTCTGGGCGAGTGAGGCCTCTGAACTTGGTAACGATTCTACTTCCGAGATTTCAGGGTCGTCATCCACGGCCTCCTTCTGCTGCCCCGCAGTGTCTGCCAGGAGCCTGAACACGCAGCGGCCGCCGATATCAACCCGTATGTTTTGTGGGTGCCGGAACAACTTCTGACAGACAAGCACACACAAAGTTACCCGCACGATGGAGCTGAAACATGATGAAACTAAAACCTTGTCAAGTCACCAAGATCCAATGCTCCATTGCAGAACTGGGTACAGCATCAGGTAGACCGGCAAGTGCTGCAGCGGATCGAGCTGTTTGGACCTACCGTACTGTAGATTATTGGAAAAAAGCTTCCCAGCAACAGGTGTAGGAGAAAACGGTCGTAGTCACAAAGCTGAGACTAATCTGGAGAGGAAGGGCGGAGCTAGGGAGGCAGCAGACTGTGAAATGACCGTCAGCAGCACAATGGGGAGGCCGGTGGAGTTGCCAAATGCGATAGCACAGATCGTGCCCTTGCTGAAGCTTGAAGGTGCAGCTGTCAAGACGGCCGTCAGCTTCCCCAGAAACACCCCAACGCCCACAACGACGAATGGCAGGAGAATGAGCACCCAGCTGTTGCAAAGGATGTCGAAGAAGGGACTGCAGCGTGTACACTGTGCTAGATGCGCATTGCACTGGTCGCAGTAAATTATCCGCGTGAAAAGCAACGCCGGGATCAAGATGTTCATCGAGATCGCCTAAGTTTCTGGTCTGCATCATCGGCCCTGCCATAGGTATCGGCATGGAGCCATCACGAGCTGTTGAAAAAAACTACAATTTCTGCCCAGTATCTGCCATCGACTTTTGTGCCTGTGGCGAGATGATACCGAGATGTGCACCGAGAAATCCAGCGGCCATTGCCGACACCGACACCCCTATCGCCCGGAGGGCTGCAATGAGTACGGCGACGAAACCAGCCATGGCAGCAAATCCCCGGCAATGATCTCGAGGTGACACGGCTGAGCCGTCATTGCCAGTGTTCATGGGCCCAGCGCTGGGGATTCGCCGCGCTGTTGTGATCTTCAGGATCCCCTGTCCCCGAACCCCACGTGCTTCCCTATCACTCTGCTCAGCACAACGTCCTGAAGGCTACGAAGGAATTTCTCCAAACCTGCAGTGTTACAGTACCCTTCAGCGAAACAGCAAGAATCAAGCTCAATTCCGAAGTGGCCGCAGGAGGCCATAAGCTCGAGTGCCCACTTGCACCGTCGAAGCTTAGAAGACTCTAGACTCTACACAAGCAGCTTACTAGCGTGCCCCTGCAAATGCACACTGAATGAGCAGGTCAGCCAAGCACGTATGTAAAACGACCTCTGCTCGGATCAAAGAAGAACAAAGGAGAATATGTTAGCACGAAAACGTGCAGACTGGAGCCGGTCTCTTAACATTGACCACTCGATCTCTTGCCATAGCTTCCCACTTTTTCTTGACTCGCATTGCTCCTCCCACTCTAGTCTCTAAAATTGAAAAGAGTTAGCGATGGCTCAGCCAGGAGTCCCGCTGCAAGGAGTCCCGAGCGCTCCCGGGCTTCAACCGGCTTCGACCCCTATAGGTTCTTCGAGCAAAGGGCCTCCAGCAGCTGTACATACACCGCGGCACTCGCGGTAATGTCTCCGATGGACCGGACAGTCGTGTGCCCCAGGCTGTTGACGTCAAACCTCCCCGATGTAAAGAGTTTGAGTTTCAAATGTATGGCACTGACTCGAGGGGAACATCCTGCCTGTGAGCGCCAACGACGCCTCCAATGCGACAGGGGGTGAAACGATTGGAAAATGACGCACTTGGCTGGCGTTGGCGTACTAACGGTGTCCCAGAGCGTCCTGGATGCAAAGGCCATCCAGGAGATCGAAACCACCGACTTTCACAAGGCGATCGCCCCGCGCATCGAATTCCTCTGCGGCGCACCTGTGACGCCTGCAATCGGCCAAGCTGCCAGTCACAGGAAGTTCAGGGATGAGCACCACCGACAAGCACTAAGGGCAAGGCCCGGGAAGCTTGGCAAGCTCCCATCAGGGATCAGGCCTCCTGGTATCACAGAAGGAAACCACAAGACAAATCTACCCTGCAATGCGAGCAAATCTCTGTGCGCAAAAGACGTGCAAAGCACCAAGGAGCAGACGATGGCCAGAGTTCCAGCCTTCCGAAGATGACGAAGTTCAACACTCTTTCCCCCTGTCGCTCAAGCCGAAGGCTCCAACCTCTAATTCACCCGCCGTCGGCTGTTTTCCGTCGTTGGCGTCCGACTTCCACAGCCTCCGAATAGGAAATCTGAAGCACTGGGCATGCCAAGCGCAGTGCTACCACCTGCTACCACCTATATTCGCTCGTTCCCACTCCGCAGAATCACCGACGTGCCCCTGACCATTCTCGAACCCTGTAATGTTGATCGGCGATGCAGTCAGTCTTCTTCCCAAATTGAGAATGCTCAGATCCTCGCGGCACAGGCACAAGCACCTGCAACGTCCATCGGGTACAGACTGTGCATGTACCAAGCCTTACGGTCCCCGCTATCGTTGTTCTACTTCCGAAGCTGTAGTCGATGCACAACTTGTGGAACGCTACGAGAAGCTTTGTGATAGCATGCCAAGGCAGCCACCATCTCATTGACTTGTGCCACATTGTTCCTGTTCAGGTTTCGATTTGATAGTACAGGTATTGTCTCAAAGGCGGGCGGCGCTTTCCCGGCATCTGCAGGGCTCGCTACTTTCACAGGGAGTGGGCAGCCAAGGCCTGTTGGCACACTTTGTAGTCTCCATGTCCTCCGAGGTCGTCCAGTTGCCGTCCACTATGAACTTGAACTCGTACCTAGGCCGGGCTCCGAAGAGAGCGAGACGAGAAGCACCGGCTGCCACGGTCTCGTCAAGGTGGCCAAGGCTTCGGCTCACCGGCAGGAAGGAGAAGCCTCAAGGATGTCGAGGGATGAGAAAAAGCGGATTCCGAAGGGTGCAATGGGACCACGGCATGATCCGGAAACCAACTCCAGGACACGGCCTCAGTATGCGGGCTGTTTAGACGTGAGTGGAGAATCGGTCGTGACATGGCATTGAGTGAAACCGTGTCAAGGCAAAAACGGATGTGGGCTCGGGGGAAGCTCGATGTATTTCAGGCAATCGCACAATTGGCCAGCTGATTTGGGGCAGGTGCTCCAACGCGTAGTCGCGCTTCCAGCCATCCCAGGAACCCCTCACGCGCACGTCGCGCCTGGGATAGAGCAGAGTTTACAAGCTGCAGGCACGGCAACAAAGCAGGTAACAAGAAGATGCGCGGCTGCACGTGCTGACGGAATTTGAGCTCCTCTCGCGCAGCTGGTGTTCCACTGGAGAGGCAGAGGCCCAGCCTGAGAGTCAAAGTTACAGCCGCAGCTGATTTTTTCCCGGTGGTGGCCAGGACAGCAAGCGTTGTGTATCCGAATTTTCCAAGCTTTTCAAAAAGCCAAACCAGTGGTTGCCCAACGGAGGAGCCTCGTCTACACTGTGTGAAATGAGCAACGCCAGAGCCAGAGTCTCGGCTAGTACGACGGATTTCTCGTGGCCCCAGCCCGAGGGATGCCGGCGTTCAGCTTCCTCGCGGCCACCTCAGCAAAGGTGGTGCAATTGGCAATGCATCGCCGAATTCGGCTGTTCTCGAAACGCATCTGCGCATGAAATCTGAACATATGAATACCAGGAATACCGATGAGCTTAAGGAGCCATGGCATGCCTTGGCTAGACAAAAACGGGATCAAAACACCGGCCAAAGCTCCTCGAGCTCCTGGCCATGGCCAGTCTATCCTGATCCGTGGGCTCGGCTGCCGCCGCTGGCCTCAGCAGCACCGAACGTAGAAGGAAGGGGGTCCGGGTACTTGCATGTTTTTTAATGTCTGCGTTGTAAAGTGTAAACCTATCAACATGTGGAGTGCTGGCCACCCACGGTGTCTGCAACTGCAGCTTTGATGGACCGTGTTTGCTGAACAGATCAGCAACTCTCGGGCCACCGCAACGCCTTGCTGTCAGTGCTGCCACCCTGTGTCCCGTTTTCGTGCCCGTTCCCGTTGGCCTCATCCGAGAGCCCATGTGTTTTTCGCAGCAGACGGGCCCTCTTGGGTCGAACCTGCGGCTGTGGAGACGGCGGCCGGTACTCGATCGCTGGCCCAGTCGGCGGGGGACTGAGACAAAAACGGCAGAGAATTGTAGCAGCTTGGCGTGACAACCACAAGGACCGGGCGGAGTTGGGAAGCCAGGGGCTGCCTTGCACAGGGTCATGACGGAACTGCCGTCATCCACGGACCACCCAGTTCGAGGGTCCGCACTCCATTAATCGTCACAGCCGTGGTGGTGGTGGTCGTCGTCGTGTAGGTCACCGCCTTCACATCCGGTTGCCACGCTTGCAATCATGACACGAAATGCATATCGTACCACGAAGCCGACCCAACATGAGATCTGCACGTTGTGCAACTTTGAAGATCAGGGCTCTTACATGGCCAGCGGCTGCTGCATGACCAGCCAAGAGAGCTGAAACCTGTTCGGCAGTGCGAAGGAATTCGTCGGTCAATTCCTCAGCTTTCAAAGGCCGCCCCGCCTCCACATTCGGCTGAGTGGCCACGGCCACGGGTCCGGGTGCGGCTCCCGACGCGCCCGAGGGCGACGCCGGCCCAGGCGTCGGCGTCGGGGCCACCTGGGCAACCTGACCTGGCACTCGTCACATGCAGTTTCCAACTCGCGTGTTTCACCTGGAAGTTGGTTAGCCGTGAATCCGACTTCTGACGTTGTCTCTCGATATGTGGCTGGGCCCATCGTACTCTCAGGACCGTCAGTGCTCTGTGTGGTGAAAGACGCTTTACACCGTCAAGCTTCAGAGTGCTCCTCACGGCACACAACACTCCTTGCAAGGCCTGACGAGCTGCCACAACTTCGTGCATGCGATCTTTTCCTCTGCAGGCATCCACACTTCGCCGCGCGCCCGTCCGCGATACTTGACGAGGTCGTCCTGGATGTCCAGAATTCGACTGTCGTAGTGCCTGACACCCGCTGGCTGAGGCCAACTGCGGCCAGGGACTCCAGGTATAGGTAAGTAGGGAGGGATGTAAACCGCTTCTGTCCAAGTCGCAGGTGATGAGACGGCTGCCATGCCTCCGAGATGTCACCGCCTAAGAGCAAGGGGCAACGGTGCAGTTTCAGGTGCCATAGAGTCAGACTCCGAAAGCGGACCTTGTGACTTGTTTGCCGAGGCACTTCGACTTTGCTCGGCGGAAACCAGGCCTTTGACAATGGTTTCAGACTATGTGATCTGATTTGATCTGATATGACATGATAGGATATGATATGATATACTAATATACATATATAGTTATATATACACACACATTCCTACATATACATATACATATACATATACACATACACATACACATACATATACATATACATACACATATACATATACATATACACATACACATACATATACATATACATATAGGGTGGTGGGATTTTCACGGATCCATGTTCAGCATAGGCGATGGGATTTTTCATGAAGATGCAGGAGCAATATCGGGAATAGACACATTTTTCAGACAGGTCCGAGAACATCGGGCATAAACGACGGCACATTCGAAAACCCTAAACCCTTAAACCCTAATCCCTAAACGCTTTCCTTTGCCTTCAGCAGGGGTATAAATATCAGTGACACAGGAACGAAGAGAGATGTCGCTATGCATTTTAACACGCTGTGTGAATGCACATACGTTCGTAGTCCCCTCCCCCCCCGCCCCCTACCGCTCCCGAACCCTTTTTTGCAACTGGACTCTCTGGTCTGCCTTCAGCAGGGGTAAATATCATCCAGTGACACGGGAACGGAGAGAGATATCGCTTTGCATGTTAACACGCCATGCAAATGCACATACATTCGTAGTCCCCTCCCCCCTCCTACCGTTCCCGACCTTTTGCGTAGGTGTTCCTGAAAATTGCGGGATAGTATCTGAAAATTGCCCCCGCATCTGTTTGACAAATCTCTCTACTCCCGACCCATGGTTGCCAAGTGTTCCCAGATTCTGCCCGAAAAGGTTAGCACTCTATACATCTACATTTGCGTGTTCATATACATGTAGATGTACATGTACGTGTACATGTAAAGGCACGTGTACATGCACATATGCATATGCATATAATTATACAACCATAAATAAACATATACGTGTACATATACATATACAGCTTCAAATGCATGTACATATGCATACATACATACATACATACATAAATAAATATATATATATATATACACGTACATGTACTTGTGCATATGCGTATACCCATACCTACACAGAAACATATGCATACACATATACACATAATACGTATACATATACGTACACATATACATATACACATACATGTACATGTACATACACATATTATACATGTATATGTACATCACCACATACCTGTACATGTGCATGTACATGTACATGTTTAGCACTGGCGTTCGCCAGCCGAGGTTTGGGACATACATACATACGTACATAGACACATACGTACATACATACATACATCACGTCCAAACAAAGGTCTCAAGGCGCCGCAGGTGGTCCCTGGACTTCAGATTCTGATAGACTCTCTTGGAAACAGTTTGGTCTATGCCGTCCGAATCACTCCCAAGAGGGAGGGCTACGTATCGGCCCAGACGGCCACAAACCGGCGCGCCGCAAACGGCACAGCGCTGCCTCGTCACCTCGCAGCAGGCGGTCTCGGTCAGCTTCCAAGAAAGTGTTGCTTCCCTTAGCTTTGTGGGCCTGAAAATCTGTTGAAGTCTATGTCTAAGTGAGTCTGCTCCTGCCGGCTCTCGATCTCAGCCCCGCCGCCCCGCGTGTACTGAGGCTACTGCTTGCTTTGATGTGCGAAGCTCGGAAAGCTGCGGGGGACCGCCCTGTCGACCTTGGAGAGAGGGAACCGTGGACAACAGGGTGTCAAGTCTTGGGGCAGCATCCGTGGTTCTTAGGTGATTTCAACAAATACAGCGGGAACATGTGCTGATGGAGCCTCTACACAAAGAGTGAGCAACCTCGAGCCCCAGCCTCAGGAACGATCAGAAGCTCTGAATCCACTTGCGCTGGGATTCGGGCTCCGAAGCTCGACACGCTCTGGCCTAGGCGGGCCGCACGACGACGAGTATTCCACGTTACTCGTATCCAATCCGTGAAGGTCATCCCGTCACATGGTCCTAGGTGCAGTCCATCCCGCACGCGTCCAAATTGGCGCGAAGGAAAATTAGCATGCGCAAAGCTGTGTGTCAGCAGTTTCGCCGCTTTCCAAAAGAATGCGCGCAGATGCGCTCAGCTTTCTCCCTCCACATTATCAGAACCGGTCCAAAGAAGATGTCTTCATACAATTCAGCTGTCGAGAGGATCATAACAAGACAAAGTTTGGGGTACATCGGCCAGGCTCTCTCCAAAATGGGTCCTCGAATTCTTGTCGCAGCTTTGTCCTCCTCCAGCTTTTTCGGCTCAATAACTGTGAAAGCCTCCCTCGCAAATCAATACTGCGGCTGCTGACAAACAACCGGAACACAGAGTCATGCATGTCCGCGGCCGGATCTGCCAATCTGCACATCCATGTATCTGAAGCCAGAGTGCTTTTACTATTCTCACTGTCGCTAACTCCTCAGGGTAGTACTCTGCTCTTCATGTTCTATTCTTGCCATGCTGTTGCTACGATGGGACTCAATACTTCCCCAAACCAATGTCATCAACACTACATGGAGTCTGACGTTCAGAGTCATGGGGAAATTACATTGCTGGCACCGATAAGGTGCTCCAGCATGCCGGCGCAATATGGCGGTCGCATGATATGCTCAGTATCTGCTGCAGATCTTGCTGAGCCGCGGGCCTGAAGACAGCGCTTGCGACGAAAGGAGCTCCAGAAAGTCGCCTGCATGAAGTCCGAGCTTTTCTTACTGCCCAACTACTCACTGACTGACTGCCTGCCAAGCTGTGTTGCTGGCTTTCTTGTTTGCTTGGCTAAGTGCCCTGCATTCGCTGGCGTCCACTAGCTTTTGCAGACAAAGACAGAGCAACACACACTCTCTCTCTCACAGGCCCTCTTTCTTACTTTACTTTCGCGACAATTCGGCTGCGCTTGCTCAGTCTCTAGCTCCCTCGCTCGCTCACTCTCGCTCGTCCTCTTCTCTTTAGAATGTATAAGTACGCCACGAATCAGGCTCCGCGTAGGAAAGCACACTATTGCCTAGCAGATGCTACTGGCTCACACATGCAAACACATTACCAAGGCCGAAAGAATCAAGTCTAATCAGCGCATCTTACAGGTGGGCAGTCGTGTTCCGAATCCTCCGAAGGAGATAGACATCGCAAGCAGAGTGGATAGGGACCGCCTAAGACTGGAAGGCTATCTAGGACGGAGACTTCAGCGACTGCATCTCTCCCCCGAAACTCCACATCACGCGTGTCTTCGGAGAAGTAGGCTTGAAAAATTGCATGCAGCGGCCACAGGAGTTGTACGTGAAAGGGTGTCGCTGGTGCGAGTCTGTTTATCGGGCGGCAGGTTAAGGGAGAAAATCGTACGTAGTGGTGTACAAGCATGCGATAACGGTACCTGTCTCTCTGAGTTATGCCCTCCGGGCTCTGAGGCCCGCCCGTGTGTTGCTGACTTTGTAGAGGCGAATGAAAGCGAAGGATGTTGAATCGAGTAAATTCCCCTGAGCCATTTCAGCATGAGTTTTCAATCTGATTTTCGTCTTGTGGCGGTTCGAGTAAATTTGACCAAGTACATGACCGTTTCCCCGGGCCATTCAAACAGAAGTGGAAACACCGACTGCATGAATAGAATGGTTTGGGCGGAAACTGTGGGATATTTCGCAGTGGTCTTTGTGTCTACACTTCATTCCCCGGTCGGCTTACTCTCTTGGTTGCTTGCTGGGCGTTTGGGGATGACCTTCCCCCTGCCCTGCGTGCGAGCGCTGGGCCACCTGTCAGAGTCCGGGTCGGCGTAGAGTCCGGGGTGGTGTGAGACAGGAAAGCCCCGAGACCAGCATGTCAGCCCCCGTTACGTCGTATTATACAAGACAGCTAGGCTCTCCTACAAGTCCCGGCTGCATGCTGGTTTGGGCTCGGCTGAGCAGTGTTTAGTATAGCCCCAGGCATTGCCAGAGGTCTGCTCTCAGAGGCTCCGGGCCGATCACGGGTGCACGCACCCCGGCCCGAAGGCCAACCCCCCCACGGCTCGCAACTGTCCAATGTCCTCGCGGCCCCTCTCGGGGTGGGTTGACTGGCACGTTCCCTTGAGTGACCCTGTGTACCCCGTCCCCGCAACCGAACCTGCCAACGACCATTACCGTCAGAACCCAAACAGGTGTCACTCGAGTCATGACTTCTCTCTCTCCCTCTCTCTCTGCTCTCCTGGGCTTGGGGATCTGTCAAAGTCCCCGGGCAGATTAGCCCACCCAATTCATTAACTAAGCCTTGGGGAGTGAGAAACGAGCATATTGCACCATTGTGACTTAAGTCATATAGTGTACGATGGCAGTTCCAGGTGCTCGTATGCTCTCATTGACATATTCTTTCTTTCTTTCCCCAGGCTTGAGGGCGAGCCCCCACGGGAGCTGCCCGTTCTGGTCAATGTTCTTGCTTGCTTGCTCTCTTCCTCTCTTTTCTCTCTCTCTCTCTCTCTCTCTCTTCGGCTTCGGCTTCCGGGGCAAGGTCTGCGAGCAGACCCGGGCCTAGGCCCCCCCCTTCCTGCTTCGGCGGTGGAAGGAGGCTTTGGGGTTCTGTGGTGGGAGGTTTTCCCCCGTCGGGCAGAAAAACAGGTGGCGTGCGTCCGGTGCTGATCCCCCCTACAACCCTGTACTTTAGCCCGCGTCCCGGCCTCATCGGCGCCCTCTAAGGCAAGATCCTTAGACCCTGCACCGTACGCATCACCCCTCGTAAGCTGTCGTGGTTGAAGCAGCCCTCTTTCTTGCAGTACAGAACCAAACGGCTGAGTACCAGGCCAAGTAAGATACAGGACGACGTCACAAGCAAAAAGTTTGTGTAGGCTCGCTTCCCCCGAGCTCGGTTGCTCAGCGAGGGTTCGCCAGCATGTATGGTACAGAGTATTTTCAAGCAGTGGCTGGTCCCCCCGCGCGTGTTCGTATGAAAACATGGCCGGTCGAATTATGTCTTCTAGTTTGGAAACAGTCGGCGAAAGCGCTGAATTATTGTGGCGGTTGGTAATATGCGTCGCAGGCTGGCGACCCTTGCAGATGAATTGGGCTTTCGGTGGCTACTTCGGGCTTCTGCAGGATTAGAGGCTCTCTCTCTTTCTTTGCTTAGGGGTCCCGAGAGACCCTCAGGCTTTCAGCCCGCCCAACCCCCCCACTGTGTTAGTGAGTGGTTGGCATTGGGGCCATTCCAGATTACGGCAGGGAACTACAGAATATGCTCCAGGTTGTCGTGCAGCAATCCCCACTTAGAACACTAAACCCCCCGCGTCCCGGCCTCATCACCGCGCCCCTATGGCTAGCCGTGCCCCAGTACCTAAGTGTTCCTAAGCAGGTTTCGCTGCACTGTGGTTGGAGCTGTCACAGAAGGAAAAGGAAAAAGCCGGTGAGTTTCTCCCCCTTGTCAGGTTTTCCAGGAACCAGCCCCCGACAAACAAGACACGCTAGCCACAGTACTCGACAAAGGGAGTTTTGTTGAATTAAAATCCCCTCCTGCAGCGGAGCAGGCGGGCCGAATTAACGGCAATAGGGCGGAACTGTCTTCGTCTTTCGACGGCGGTGCATGAATTGTGAAAGGCGGAAAGAGGCCGTCGTAGAGCGACGGGTGCGATTGAAAGCAAGAAGCAAGGCAGTATATGTCACATATGGTACAGAAAAGCGTGCATCCCCCCGGCCAGGGCAAGGGCAACTAGTTGAGTCCCCCAATAAGCAGTTACAGTGTGAGGACAGTACTGGTCACGGTGGAAAGGGGAGGGCAGCAAGCAAGAAGACCACCTACAAACACCAAACAAGAAGCCCTCCACAATCCCCCGCAACGGCCGTCTCAGAAAAACTTTTGCTCCGCTCACTCTGCGTCAGTTCCTCATCGTGCGCTCACTCCGCTTCAGTGCTGGACCTTGCCGCGTTCCCCTCTCTTCGTTGCGCCATGTACTCTTGTACTTCTCTGACTTGCCAGCCTATGCTCGGCACAAGGTTGACTGGTCTCCCCCGAGTGCCTCGTTGTTCTCCAGCGTGTAGGTTTGGCATGTCGGTGGTTTGGCGCCGTGTTTTGCTTTGTGGCTCCCCCGCCGGCACTCTTGGTCGCCTGGCTTCGGGTCCTCCGTCTGGCTCGGCGGGCTTCCTGGTGCCTGCTGTGCGCCTTGTCGTCGGCTCCCCCTGTGGTTCTGCGGGCTTCACCTGGTTGACTTCACGGTCTGAGGGTCGTCCTTCTGCACCCCATGGCCAGTTTGGGTCAGTGTCGTCGCATCCCCCCAGGGCTGCACTGTGGGTGTCGTCATTTGGTCGCCGTGTTGGCGATCCCCCTTCCTCTTCTGGTTGGCTGTCTTCACCTCCCCAATCTGGCGGTGTGCTTGAGGAACTTTCCCCCCTTCTCGCACTGGTCGGGTCTGCTCCCCGTGAGCTGCTGGCTGCCTCCGTCTGCTTGGTTGTGGGAGGCATGTCCTTCTCGTCGGGCACACTGGGCTGGTCCTTCTTCTTGGCTTTGCGTTGTGCTGCTTGCCGTTGTCGAAGTTTGCGGCGTATCCCCCACGCCTTTTGTAACATGGTAGGAACTTGTTCCGGGAATCTCATTGCATACACCCGGTTCTCCGCGGCTATCTTCGGGAGCCATTTATCGACGATGCGTACTAGGCGGTCTGCTTGCTCTCCTAGCCTGAACCTGTGCGACAGTCTGGCCATATATCGCTCATACTCCCCCACAGCGCTGGGCTCCAAGGCATCCCCCGATGGCTCGAGGACATAGTTCCCCCCTTCGTCGGTCCGGACTTGTTGTGTGGTCCAACGGTCTAGCTCGTCTGGGTCGAACAGTAAGTGGAGCCCCCCCTGCGTGCGGAAAGCGGTCTTGGCACTTAGCGGGAGGGGCTCTTGTCCTCGTTCAGCGGCTGGCGGTGGCATCGGAGGCTCATACGCAGCATCCCCCAGTCGTATGTTCATACGCTGCACCATGCCGTGCAAGCGGCATTGACGGTCCTCCCGGTTGTGTGTCTTCCTGAAACCAGGTTGGCAAATTCCGCCACCATACCGGCACAGCCGGCATTCTCGGCCATCCCACACCATGGTACTTTGCTATCTCCCCCTTCCGGAAAAATCACGTTCGTGACGGTGATAATCTCCCCCGTCCAGTCAGGGAGTTCTGTGTGATCACCGTGGTCACGCAGGTCGCAAGGTCGAAGGAGAAGGTCTGCGTCCCCCTCTGCTTAAAGGCGATGGGAAGGAGGCTCTTGCAGTGTTTAGGTCCCCCTCAAGGAGATAGCAGTTCGACCGTGCCGTTCACGGTTATTGCAGCGACGTGGCAACCCCCTGGCAGGGCCTCTTGATGCGAAACGCAACGGGCGGAAGACTCAAGCACCGCTGGAGGAAGACGACGGAAGCTCCCACGGGGCACAGCCCGAGTTAACTCCGCGTCTCCCCCCCCCGATGCGAGAAGGCGGCACAGGCCCTCCCACAAAGGTGCAGTACTTGAGCCAAAATAGGCTCTCTCTCTCTCTCTCTCTCTCTCTCTCTCTCTCCCGGGCATAGGGGCGGATCAACGCCCCCGGGCATCATGCCCACCCGTCGTGTTGACGGACACGGGGGGTGAAATGAGAACGGCGAACATTGTCGGGCTATAGCCATAAAGTATACGATGTCGAAGACAATGTGAGCCTCTAATCTCTCTCTCTCTCTCTCTCTCTCTCTGTCACTTCTCTCGTTGCACAGTTCCTCACAGCATGGTCGCACCTGCATATCGAGCAGTGGCAAATCGACACCGAAACAGGGTCGCCAGCTGCACGGGCCACAACAGCCTAGAGTCATCAGCACGTCTTCCACTGATGCCGAGGTACTGTAGCGGGCTTTAACTAGATAACTGCACATCCACATGAAGCTTTGTTGGCTGCAGGTCATGTCACGAGATGCAGGGCTGTCCACGATCCGCACAACTGCGACATTTGCTCCTACGATGTTCGCACTGACCACGATTGCAAGGCTTGCAGCAGTAGTGCTGACAATAATCGTTAGACCGTAGTAGAAACCATGATGAAAGTCATCGCGGTTCGAAGAATGGCAAAAATCCCATCATGCAGCACCGGTGAGACTGCTAGTCCTGTTAGTCTCTGAGGCATCAGCTCCGCAGAAGCAGGGAAACTCGCGGATTGTAGAGGAGACGTTGGCAGCCGAGCCGCCCTGCATTGCATGGATCAGATGTAAGATGATATTAAGCTTGTCATGCATGCATGTCTGCATGGATTTATGTATGCAAATGCATTCATACCTGCCTACCTCCCTCCGCGCACCTACCTGCCTACGTACCTACGGACCGACCGACGGAACCATGCCATACCAAATCAGGCCGTGAAGCTGCAAGCTGCAAGCACATGCAAGTACATACAAGTACTTCTTGGGGTACAGGGCGCAACGTGCAGGCTTGTGTTTCGAATGTTTCAATTAAGTTTAAGTAAGAATCAAAGGTTTTGGGTGACCCAGTGCCTCGGCAGGCAGGTCAGCAACATCCTGGCAGTAGCCAGAAAATAACTGCGCAAGTTAATCACTCAAAAGCTATTTATAAATTCAGAAAGCGAGATCTAAAAAAAGGCAGCCTCAACGCACACTACCGTGCCCTCTTCAGGTGTATTGAGAACAAGCTGCAAAGGCTTGTAGGTGGCTCCTGCCCGGACCCTGACCGCCCCTTGGATGGATTCTCCCGGTATTAAGTTCTGTTGGGAAGTGAGTGCCGGGAGCCTTTTTTGAAGCCGATGTGTTGAATCTGGAATTCGTGTTCTGGCCCGTCTGGCAGTTCCTGCCGAACCATTAATTCCCACAGTCTGCAACTCCTCTCAGTTCATTTAAGGGCCGACTTCGCCTTGTAATTTCTTCTCTTGCAAGTCTTGGCTCGAGTCTTGCCCGGGCCTCGGCTGCCGTCTCCTGAAGTTTCACCGCGACGTCGCGAGCCACTGCGGCGGAGTCCGAGGTATGTACCTTGGCTGCCGGCTGCTGGGCTGACGTGACGTCAACGTGCTCTGCAGTTGGGTAAGCCGCCGACGCTCAAGCGCAGGATCTGCCCATTGCCTGCTCGCCCCCTGCTTCAGGCATGGGTCACAAACGATCATAACAAACTGCAACAAACATTGAACGTCCGTATGGCAAAGCCCCGGGCCTTTTCAGATGGTAGCTGTAGGCCTTGTCGTAATTCTGCAAGATCTCCTCCAGCAGTTCGACAGACTCAGAGATGGCAAGGCCCAGAAGGGCAGAAACACAATCATGAGCCGTGCAGCTACCGCGTGAGAATGCCGGCTTCATGGTGGTCCTCACAAACTTCCCGGAGCGCCCCTTCGCGCAGCTTCTGCTGAAGCAGATTCGTGCGGCTGTGGCCCATGCGGTGTCGAAAATTCCTGGGAGCAAATTGCACGACCCAGCCAGACGAATTTCGGAAGCTCTTCGGAGGAGCGAAAACTATGGGTCCACGGTCCACGGCCTGGGAACCCGCAAGACAAGTTCCGGTGATGTTGCGCTAGATGCACCTGTGTACCTTTAGCTTCGGAAACTCCTTCTCGCGACGCCTAGTGCTTGAATCCACGTGTACATATAAAGTACAAAGTGTATCGTCTGCAGTTGGCCCCGATGGCTGCGCACAACAGATGCCAAGTGTCTCCACTGCTGAACACAGGGCCTGCCAAGCCAAGTGCTGCCAGAGATTGCACGAACAAGTACATAACACGCGACTTGGCACCAGAATGGGCCACGTGGGATTCCAGACAGCAGGCCAGCAAGAGAAGGTGTTTGCAAGGCCCCTGATCCAACAGTACCGTAGCAGTTACAATTCTTGCCGTGCCTCTGCACCAAAGGAGCCGTAAAGAGCCAGCGAACGTTCCGCACGCAGCTCGAAGGGCACGTCCAAGTGGAGCACCAGCGCAGCTGTCAAGACAAGTGGCTTGAAACATCTGGACACCGACGTTGCGTAGCCGTTAGGGGCCGAGGAGTGCATGACAATGGTGGGCTTGAGAGGGACATCATGACTGCCAGGGAAAACGCACCGGAGCACACAGCTCGTGCAGGAAGCTCGGTGGGTTGCTGTTGGTGCGAGAACGGATACCAACCTTGGCGGAGCCGACGGTACAGAGCACTTGGCAGCACCTCAGCGGAGTTCATCATCTGGCCGAAGCCCGGGTCGTCATAACGAGCCTTGCGCATGGTAAGCCCGAAGCCCGAAACGCCAGGACTCCAAAATCACAGCACCCTGGATCGTCTCAAGAGCTCTGGTCCACAAAACCCTCAACGCGAAGGTCCCATTCCTCTGCGGCTTTACCTGGGCGCCTGGCCACCGTGCCAATACGAGGGCCCTCATCCTAACGCAATTCAAGGTGAAGATTCCGCTCATGATAAAGCGAATCTGCTTTTGATTGTCGCATATAAAGGAGTGCATGGATACATAGATAGCTAGCTTTCGAGGTACGCAGAGTGACAGATACGTAGGCAAATGGATAGGTACGCAGCTACAGGCTATGCAGGCCTACACTCGCACATAGTAGATAGGCATGCGTATGTCGTGCCTGGGCGCACATGTCATGAGCTTCAGGTGGAAACGTCGGTGTACACACACTGCAGTAAAATTTCTGTATCCGCGCCTGTGTACAATTCAATGTATACGTACGAATCCGCGTGAACGTACGTGTATCTTGCGCAAGTATCTTGCGCGTGCATAGGCATGTGTGTTTGCGTGCGCGTCCCTATCCATCCCTCCCTCCCACCCGTCTACCAAAAAGCACTTTCAGACGATGAGGACTGGCCCGTAAACCCTCGCTGCTGTCTGTCTCCAGCAATGAAGTCACCCCGCCCCCACTCCTGACGTTGCACTTGTCCAAAAAATCGTCGGGATCAAGTCATCTGCTCTTTGTGGTCACAAGCTCTATCTTGGCAGCAGCGCGAAGTGAGAGCGTGATGCCCCATGAAATTAAGAGCCCAAACCAAACAAACAGCCGCACAGGGGCAGGATTCCCAACGGCTCAATTCCGATCTATGCGTGCTTTGATTGTCCCCTCCTCTTGCACTATGACCTTATGATAGACTTCTTCCACTAAGTTCGGACCCTCGCGATGAGAGGCACGGCGAAGCAGCGGCAGGCAAATCTCCCCACAGAACTGCGCCCGCTGTGGCTCTGGCCAGCCCCTGAATGCAGTCCACTAGACACTGAAGTCAGCTTTCTTAACTAAGGTTTCCATCCAAAGCGGCACGCGGCAGCCGCAGTGAATTTGCGATCGGACACGGCAAAACCATGACAGTCCTCCAAGTACACCCAGCGAGACGAGTTCAGCGACGCCCACTGCAATGCCACAGCATTCCTGCAGCACCCGTGTGGTGACACTGAGATTGCAAACAGAAACCTAAGGCAGAGGAGACTGAAACGTGCTGGTCCCATACCGACCTGCGCTCCTAAATATCTGAAACCGACATTCAAAGCATGCCGATCCTCACAACAAGCCCGTTCCGACTTCCCCAGGATTCCGGAGAAGGATACGTGACTTCCTCATATACTCCGAGCTGGGCTGAGTCTTCTCCCCGAGACCGCCGAAGACGCTGCCCTTGTGGTGGGCCAAAGCCTCACAAAGTCGACTGAAGATACGAAACGGTCAAGACTGATACAAATCTCAGACCGCGAGTTGTGTTGAGACAGTGTGTGAATATCTTATGTTGAGTGTCCAACGCGATTGGAACGACAGGATCTACATACACCTGCGATGCGCACACGCTTGCAGAGCAGCATGTGTGCTTGTCTGCTCTGTGTGTGTGTGCACGCATGTAGTTACATACGTATGTGCGTGAACGCATTCAGTATCCGCTCGTGCGTGTGTATGCATGCACGGATCATTGATATGATTGTCCGTCCGTCCGTCCGTCTCTGTCTCTCTTTCTGTCTGTCTGTTTCTTCGTCTGTCTCTCTCCCGCTCTCTCTGCATGCAGGTTTGCGTAGGCATGTGCATGTGCATGTGTGTGTATGTGAGTGTGTGTGTGTGTTGTGTGTGTGTGTGTGCGCGTGCGCGTGTGTCTCTGCATGTGTATGTCTGTACATGAGCCATGTCTGCTTATGCTTGTATTGATGTCTGTATGTAATGCCTCTAGTTACATCCCGTCCCTGCGTTGTGTGCCCTTGGAGCTGCACTCAAAGACATTTAATCTCGCGGAAGCTTGGACGACTCCCTTTCGATGCGATCTTCATGATCCGGCGCACAGCCCCTGAGCAACTTGCAGCCGGCTGGGTTGGGCTGGCTGGGTAGGAAAATCGAATCGGTGCGGGCACCTGTGCCGCTGCACGGAGACGGCGCTCACAGTTAAAAAGAAAATTCAGGGAGGCTGGAAGGCTGGAAGTTCCAGATAGTTCCAGCATCCGTCCTATGCCAAGTCTTTGCTGAAAATGCGTGTTTTGGAATGTACGGTCTACGGTCTTTGTTCAGCGGACTCTGAGGAATCTAAGGGGAGTAAATCTTACGGCGCTGGCATCGGCACGACAGAAGCAGCGTTCTGAGAGCAAGCAATGCTCCAGCACGCAGCTCCACACTCTGTACATGTATCTGGGCAGCACCTGTTGAAAGCAGCGCCTGCGGAAAGGCACGATTAGTCGGCCTTTAGCTTCTGACCTTGGGCAACTGTGCGGTCTCGACGGCTGGAGTCTGCAGTCGCTACTAGTGACCAGTGTGCAACCTTGCAGATACACCACGCACCCAAAGTCAAGCTCTCCAATAAAATGCATACTTAAAATACTTCTTTGCCCATCAAAGAGCTCTTAGCCTTGGCTTCGTCTCCTCGAGGTCCGGTACATGGCGTTGAGTAGACGAAGCAAGATCTGCCACTAACCCTTGGCCGTCTTGCTCCAGAATAAGCTAGGAAAGCTGTGTGCTGTGCACTGCAGGTGCAGAGTCCTTAATGGTTCTCAAAGCGACGGGTGTGTGACTGCATCGGCTTCAATCACAGGACAGCAAGACAGCCTGAGAAGCTCGGCAGATGGCAGATGATACGAAAACTCTGTGCGGACTGGCAGGGTCGCCCCAGCGACCATGCAATTGGCATGGCAGTATGCACATGATTAATCATACTTCGCGGTTTTGGGACTTTTGATACACTTTAAGGTTGAACCGAAACCAGACAACACAGTGTCCCCAGCTGGTGAACCTGCTCAACCTGAGAACCCAACCCATGACCTTGCAGCCTTGCACCTCGTTAGTATGTTTCTATGAAGCGCAGCTGGGCATGTGTATGAATGCATGCATTCATGTATGAATGAACGAATAAACAAAACTCAAACATGAATGAATGCCCAAATGAATGAAAGAAAGACTGAATTTGTGAATGAGTGAACGCGTGAATGCATGAGTAAGTGAGTGAGTCAGTGAATGAGCGAACGGATGAATGAGAGAACGAATGAATGAATGAACAAACGAACATACGCATGCCTCTCCTCTAGTATGCATGTGTGCATGTATGTAAGTATCTGTGTATGTACGTAAGTACGTATGTATGTATGTACAGTATGTATGTACAGTATGTATGCACGTGTGTATGTACGTGTGTGTTGTGGGGTTTCGCAACAGGATCGAAATATCCGAGCGAACTCGTCGTCAGTTGCGTCATCCTGCTTTCCGTTGGGGTTCGCACACTCGATTGGAGAGTAGGGAGGTCGCGGGCATGGGAGATGGGCTGGATGGGTGGTCGAGCGGTGGGCGGGGTGCGTCTTCGTTCACACATGCTCAGAGGCTTTATTTTGTTCGTGTAGGTTTCTCTGACACAGGAGGGCCTGAGAATTGCGTGTACTTCTTCTTACATGCGAACAGCACACACTGCGCCAAGACTTGCAAGTGTACCTCTTGGTACACATGGTAAAGAATAGCAGAATACCAGCAATGGCAGAGTTTGAAGGGTCCACTTAGCATGATTGAAGGACTTTTCAGATCAACACCAGAGCCGTTGCAGTCTCATTCTGGTCGTATTAGTGCGAGGACCCTCTATGACTCTGTGGCTCCTGGCTCCATCCTAGCTCGCAGTTGTCAGCTCTTGCGGCTGCTATACCCCTCATCGAATACCTGCAGAAAGGGCCTTGTGCTGCCAACTGGGCAGAGGCCAGGCCAAACCAACAATGGCAAAACGTAAAACTCTCCATTCGTTGCATTGTGCAACAAGGCATGGCTACATCAGTAGGACTGTGTATGGCTAGACCTCCCTACCTGGTTTGGTAGGGGTCGAGAGACACCTGGGCTGTGCGACTCGAGGCTTGGAGAATTGCAGCGAAGCCTCAAAGCCGCAAGAACGCAGGACCCCAGCGAGCACATGATCCGTTTTGTACGAAAATCTATGTCACTATGCTCTGGTCCTGACTGATCATGTGCTTGTCTTGGTCCTTAGTAGCAAATAGCCGCTCTGCCTTGTGGCATCATGCGGCACGCCCAAAGTATCGATGGCAAGTCTGTGCACAGCAGGTCCAGCGCGAAGAAGCATTCTGAACAGCAGCCGCCGGGCTAAAACTCAGCTTCAACCCCTTCGTTCATATCCGAGCTGTCTATGTTCTGTCAGAGATGACTGAAGCGAGTTCAGCATAAACGGTCATAGAAGTATCGAGAAGGAGCCCAGTGACCGATGCTCTTTCAACTGCTTTCGTGCTGCAAGAAGTCTCGACTTGCAGCTCGGAGCTCGGGCCGTAAGAGGGCCGCCAATCTAGTGTATCCAGACCTAGGACCTAGATCTACCAAACGCACAGCCAACTTTCTGCAAGTCGACATCAAGGGGTTCAAGAAATCCGGACATGTGTCCAACCATCGTATTGCCCGTGCCGCAAGCCAAAAATCTCGAGATTGGCACATGACACGGGCCCTTTCAGCACATGTGGATACATCTGACTCAAAAATACGGCTAAGCGCCATGCCCACGTGCGCTCTGGCGACGTGAACTCTCTGACAACCTGCAGCCCAATCAGAAGTCACAGTCCTGACCCAGACATCACCTTGGTGACGAAGTAGAACACCCCCACCGCGCAGATGTAGAAGGCTTTCAACACCTCACAGAGCACACACAAACCCTGTCGTATGCCGTCCTCCACAGTTAGGACAAAGACAGACCCTGTGCTCAGCTTCAGGCCATGTCCCTCGTCAGTCGCACCTCAAAAACGTAGAACCCAGCCTCATTTCAGACAGGGGTCAGCCTTTCCACAACTCAGAAACCCTATCCCTTCTACAATCTGGAATCTACAACTTCCCGAGATGAGCTTGCAGTGGCTTGCACAGTCAAGCATGCCCCGAAGGCATCAAGGCAAACATGATGGTGAACGGAGACGGTCAATCGTGACATGTGCTTGCCATGTCACTTGACTGTAGAACCTCAGCAGTGGTGGCAGTGAGACCGCTGCAAGGCTCAGCAGGTCTCGAAAATCGTGCAATGCACGGCTTGAAGCTTCCAAGCAAGCCACTGCAGAAGCACGGCAGCCAGCGAACAAGCATAGAATCAGAGAGAAAGCTCAGGCGCTAACATGTACTCCACCAGATACATGCGGTCTGCATCAAGCTCACGTCCGAAGCCAAGCCTCGATCTCGAGAATCAAAGAGAAGATCAGCCCGAAGCTGCTGAGGTATGCATCCAGCTGTTCATGCATTTCACTGCACATTCCGTCAGCCATGTAGCGAGTTGACGAAGGATGGCAGGCGCTCACAGTGATCCTTGCAAGCAGTTGGAGTTTGAAGTGGAAGCACTCGGCCTCGATGCCTACAGTACATCCCAAAGCTCGACGTTAGACTTCAAAGACAGGTTGCAGTCACACTCGCCGCATGCAGGAACATCTGCGCCAGTCCAAGCAGGACAATGACTCCTACACCAGGCGGAGCATCTTGATGACCGAATTGAACGTGGGACGTGGAGCATCGAATTCGGGACTTTGCTACTCCGCCGGCATGAAAAGCTGGCAACCCACACAGACGTGCTTCTTCGGGATGCGAAGCCCCGGCTCCTGAGATCGCCACTTCGGCGCCTGAGCGATGGAAATCATCCAAGCCGAGGATCAATGCCTGCGAGATGCAGCTTCTCTCCGGGGTTGGGAGATGCCGGAAACATGAAGCAAGAAAGAAGAGTCGTCTTTGCCCTAAGATCTCCTGCTCCTACCATCCCAGCTCTCACGCCGTGGTGAAGTCTTGTTAACTTATGCCCTCAAACATGCATGATCTGATTTGCATAGCATGACACAACGGCAATGGTGCTCTGCAGCACGATCCATAGAAACTGCAGCGAGCTGCAGCTCCTGGCAACAGCATGTGATGATTCAATATGTCATGTAGAGCACGTCACAGGGGCTGACGTCTGCGTGACGCGACATCCCTAGAAGAAGGACGCTGCCTTCCTCAGGCCCAGAACCCTTCGCCCTTCTTGATAGTCCTGCGGAGAAGTGCTTGCAGAAGGTTCCACTCCTCCGAGAGGCAGACTCCACGGAACAGCAAATGGCGATCGAGTGTAATCAGATTCATGCCTGGCCCCTGGCAGCACGGTCAGGGTACCGAAATACACCAAGCTGCCTGCTCAGCTGCGCCCAGGTCTGATGACGACACCAACTGGAATGAGAAGTCATCTATCATGATGTAGAAGCCTTGCCCAGGGAGTTCTTAGCCCGCAGGACCGAGCACGTATTTTCAGATCTAATCTACTCTGTATTCGTCGTACAAATAGCCCAGGGCCTGCGGCCGTCCCTGCTCATTGCTTCGAGCCCATGTACATGGCTTAGGCGGCCTACGGAACACCAGACGCCTAGATTGGCCGCGCAGCCCGAGAACCTTGGGGTTTCACAGTTTCATCATTCAGCCAGAGGGCCGCGGCAGAGTCGAAGAATCCGAAACAGGCACGCCAGCAAGATGCCAGTCGACACCTACAGCTTCCACACTCTAAGAGCTGGCTTAGTCATGAAAGCGTTGACCATCTTCTTGGTCATGCAGCAGATGCCCCTTCACTCCTGATTCGACGGCCTTTGCGCATTTTCTCACGGGACCCAACTTAAACTTCAGCCACGAAGCTGCAAAGCACACCACGCTCGACCTTGTCACTTCGGGACGGATGTCTGCACACGAATACTTCCCCCAACTCTTGAGGGGGGCTGCTACCGTCATGTCGCCAAACCTACATTTGGAAAGCACATCAGCCAGTAGATTCTAAGTAGATGGTCAAAGGACAGCGGCAATACGCCTTGGAACGACAACTCACTACAAGGCTTTCATCAGGCTTTCTGACCAAGAGCTTCTGTCATGACCCTCCAAGCAGAGCAGGCTACATTCTACAGGGGGTGTGCCAACATTGACTCGGGTAATGCGCGCTTTAAATTCGCCTCGGGGCCGGCCGAAGCGGTCAGAGTCTCCCCTAATGAATCCCTGTTTCCTCTCCAGTGACCCACCTCCCCTTGGGTTAGAGACCCTTTTGCCCGGCGGAGAGTGGGCTTGCCGGTAGCTCCCTGCAATGAGGCCAAGACGGGCTAGCTTACCGAGTTGGTGAAGTTGATGCCAAGGCACAGCCGGGCCGAGGCCGACGATGCGAAGCGTCTAAACAATGTTTATAGCTGCCTCTGTCGAAACTCGCCATGCTGGAGTAGTTACGGCCTGGGGAAACTGACCTGCACTTCCCGATGTGGTGCAGATTATTGGCCCAGCTCTTCCTAAAGTAGGCTACGACGGGACAAGGGGTACACTGCACTGGCAGTGCAGGTATCCTGGATGCCATGGTTTAGAGTGCCGACTGTTTGCATGCCGGAACTCGATTTGGCAAATGCCGGGTTTTGCTCGCCAACAGACATTGAATATGGAGCGGCCGGAGGTCGCAGGAAAGCACTTCGTCACGGACTACTTCATGCAAGGGGTGGGTTTCGTCGTGGAATGTCGTGGACAATTGATTTTCTCAAAGCCCTCAGCATCCTGGCCGCTGAGGAAAACTACAGTCAATCACCTGCAGCCTGCTCTGAGGCTTGTGCAAGTATGTCAGCAGGATCTCCGAGGACAGCGAATCCTGCGAGTCCAAGGAAGGGTTCGATGTGACCTATGCTGTGCTGGGAGGAGCAGGGCCACACTTCCCGAATGCCGAACATGCCCGTACCAGGTTGCTGTCTGCAGCCGCCAGTTGTTCTAACGTAGTCTTCCGTGGGTTTAAAGCCGCATTGATAAGGAGTATCATGCCACTAGCAAAACGACCTGCTACAGCCACTGTCACAAGAGCCTTAGGCAAACAAGGCCCGGACGGCTTGTGCATGAGAGCAACCTCTCACCCGTGAAGGCCAATGCCACGCCAGCAAACATGGGACCTGCAGCCCTTTGAGCTACGGAGCCTTCCAGTTTCAAGTGACAACCGCCGCAATGTGATTGCCTTAGGGCCTTGAGCCAAACCCAGTCTGCAGGCAACCCAGCCTCAGGCATGTGCATGACAATCTCACGCGCTCGCTCGCCCGTCGCAAGCAGCCAGAAGCTAATTACCTGCAGCTTCACGTCTCGAACATTCTGTTCGCTAGCGTTGGTGGCTACACCAGATGCACAGGCAGGGATCAGCTAAAGCAGCTTCGGTCGCACCTGAAAGGCATCGCGGCGGCAAGCGGACTGCCAGTCCTCCTTCAGCTCTCTCCTCAGTCTTTCAGAACCCCGTCAGCTAAAAGCTGCACGCTTTCCAGCTGAGCGTGCTACACTCGCCAGCAATCACTCACTCGCAAGACTCCGAGTGCCACGGAACCGCACTCGCGAATGTGGATGCCTCTCGAAAGTCAAACTGCATGCAGCATGTCGATGCCGCTGAGTTGCGCATCCGCAAACGCATCCAGCATTGCTTCCTGAGGAAATCCGACTAGTTCCCCCGCACGTCTCCCAACAAAACGGAGCAAACAGAAACATGCACACACATACAGAGGGTTTCATAGGCAGCAAGTTCAGCCGAGGCTCGCATTCGGCTACCTGAGGGTTAATGCACTTCATGCGTGGCACCAAACCCCATGAATCTGCCCAGTCAGGTCTAGAAACGTGCTCGATTACGAGTCATTGATGACGGTAGCTTGTCCCAAAGTTTGAGAACGGCTAAACTGCAGGAGGGTACGAGAATGTTCAGCAAGCCGCTTCTTGTATGCATTGGGTCTTCACACCGTCAGCGACTCGATGCGGCCACGAGGCCCCGGACCCGCATCCAACAAAAACAACTCACGGAAATTCTGGCTTCAAATGGCATCTGCTGACGGGTTAAGCCATTCGAGCCATGGTTGAGTCCAGCCGCGGAGGTGCGCATCCACAAGCATCCACAGCAGATCCTGCCAAACACATCTAGCCTAGTCCGCATGGCAACAGCAGTAGCTGCACATGCTGATAGCGACATAGACTGACAAGTGCAGACTTGAAGCTGTACCTGCAACAAGCTCGCACCACCCGTCCACCCTTTCTGCCTACCCAATGAAATTTGCAACTCACTAACGACACTTTCTCTTTGCAAGCTGCGCCTGTGCAGCAATTTAACTTGAAGGGTGAATCTGAAACTCGTTAACCCTCAGCAGTAGTAGTTTTTTGCCCTCAGCAATAGTTTTTGTCACCCACACGGCATGCCAATGACAGCTCCGCGGGGACTTAAATGGTAACCAGTCACGAAGATATCCCAGTTCAGAGAGAAACAGCAGAACAGAAGGTAAGACCACAGACTACACCGGGACATCCATCGATCTGATGCACTCTCTGCGCACACTTCAGCTGCAATAAGCTTTCAGAACAAATCACTCAGATGAATGGGCAATACCCAGAAGCGCACCCCAAAAGCAGCAATAGTGTGTTCTGAATTACTCACACACGTGTATCATTTCTACAGCGTTATGTGCCTACAGCTGTACAGTTTCAACTGCAAGATGAGGGAAGGCTCAGTTCCGTACAACAGCGAAAAACCACTAAAGCAACTCAGCAGTAGTAGTAGTAGTAGTAGCAGCAGCAGTGCTTGTAGTAGTTGTGAAGGCAGCAGTGGCAGCAGTAGAAGAAGTACTTGTTGTCGAAGGAGTCAAATGCATCAGTCAAGCCGAGATGCAGGCAGAGGAATGCTCCCAAAGCGAAGCCCGCATCATAGAAGAGGTTTGCCCTGCCCAAGGGCCAGGTTGTCAGTCTGGGAGATTCCTGTCTCCGTAATCCTACACTCAGCATTGCAGCTCGGAAACCAGAGGGGCCTCAAGCTCATGTCGGCGCTCATTTTGTCTGCAATGATCACTCCCACATCCCAGCTCAGCACCAAAATCGATGCGAGCATCAGGACCTGCACCCACAAGCACTCAGACCGCAGTGAAGTGACTCTCTTT
The DNA here is from genome assembly GCA_905221615.1 of Symbiodinium sp. CCMP2592. Classification (NCBI taxonomy): domain Eukaryota; class Dinophyceae; order Suessiales; family Symbiodiniaceae; genus Symbiodinium; species Symbiodinium sp. CCMP2592. Next base: position 267,532 of record CAJNDT010001324.1, read on the forward strand.
TTTAGTTGAGCCCTCATTTGCCCGTACGGTTAGTTGGAATGCCATGCTGGCTGAGGGGCCGGTGAAGTGACTCTCAAGTTGCAGGGTGCGTGTGCTTGCAATGCATGCCACCACTGTGCCACGACAGCACCTTCGTCATGCATCTCACACAGTGGCTGCCGCAACCCTTTACAACGGCAGTCGCCCTCCTTCCCCATGCACTTCCACCGTGCTTCCACTACGAACTGACACACAGAGAGACTCAGAGAGAGAGTGAGAGTCAATAAGCACACGGAGAGAAAGAGTGAGAGAGCGAGAGAGGAGGAGAACGAAAGAGAAAAAAGACAGAAATGAGCCACGTACTACTCATTAAACACACTGGCACGCTCATCGTCGCTCGATTCCTGCACATTCTTAGTAGCCACAGCTGGTTCAGGTTTGCTTCCTCACAACTGGGCAGAGCCCATCGGGGACATCGGTTAAAGCTTCACCGGTCGAGGGGTAAGAGCACCGCCCATCAAACATCATCAGGCAATAAGGTAAACATAACCATAAAACCGAAAACAGGGTTTGTGGCACTGTCTTTGCACCACGCCGTGCTTGCAAGGACCGCCCACTTTCACGACATGGAACAAAAGTTGCTCAATGACTTAGCTCAGAATGGGTTCACATCCGCTGTGCACTGCTGCTTGCTCATACACCTAGAGTGTTCTTCTTGTCAGAGAGACTCTTCAGCTGTCGCTTTAAAATGGCTTTTGTTGTGCTTCGAGCTTGAGTTGATGTGCTCTGTTTCAGCGGTCTCTTGCTTGTCCTTTCATGGTTCGGTTGAAAGGCACTATCATCCCCTTCGTCGGTCGTCCACGGGAAGGTGGGTCTTTAGAAATGCTGAACCCAGCCCGGCCATGTGAAAGAGCGCCGTTGTGATCCGGGATTCGCTGATGGAGTCCTGATGGTGCGGCATCTGCCATGGACCAGGATTTGCAAAGCACAGGGCACTCTCCTGACTCTCTGGGTCTCACGATTCGAGCAACGCCGGTGGGAGCAAGCAACTGTTTTTAGTTAGCTGCTTCTGGGCACATGCTGGAGTTGAAAAGCCACCGGGCACCGCTGGCAGGCGGACAAGCATCCCAAGGTTTCGCAAACACCAGCTGCCAAGTTGCCGAGCAGTTGATCAAGGACAATACCTTCACAGCACCATTGCCAACCTCAAATCTGAAGCCGGTTTCAGGTCCAGACCGTCGACATGGATGACCGTCTGGACCTGTCCTACAATCCGACCACTCTGAACGAGCTGCAACGAAAAGTGGCTGCCAGACCCCTTCAGATCCATTAACCGGCATGAACATGTTGGCAACGCTGTATGGTAATGTGGGGGCCATTTTACACCGGTGAGCCTTTTTTCTGCATTTTCCCGGTGCCTATTCGAGCCCGTACCAAAAAAGAGTGGCCTCTTTAATGCGTTTTATGTTGGTTGGGGGATTGTTTTTCGGTGGTTGCTCCTGTCTGCTGATGGTCAATCTTAATGAAAGCACGCAAACTGAAGCCGAAACTCTGTCCTAGACCCGACCCCCCCCTACTTAAGCCTAAATCTTAACTCCCCCTTGAGCCTAATCTCAACCCTTTACCCTAAAGCCTCGACCCATCGTCAACTCAAATCGCCCTCCAAGCCCTAAAACCCTGGCCCTGAAGCCCGAAACTCTCCCTAGACCCGAAACCCACCCTATTTAAGCCGAAATCTTAACTCCTCTCGAGCCTAATCTCCACCCCTCTGAACCCTAAAGCCCTCATGAACTAAGATCCCTGGCCCTGACGCCCGAAAATTCCCCTGGACCCTAAATCCCCGTACTTAAGCCTAAATCTGAACTCCCCCTTGAGCCTAATCTCGACCCCTTACCCTGAACCCTCGACCCTCCTCTAAAACCCTCCCTGCAAGCCCTAAAACCCTGGACCCTAAACCCTACACCCCCCCTGGGCCTAATAATCACTTAAGCACCGAACCCTCGCCCAAACCCTTCTGCTCCAGTCCACCTAAACCCCTATTCAACCCGAGCCCCAAGGAGCCCTTCCTATGTAAAACCGAAGCAAACGACTGACCCCAAGCCCCCCGAAACCTACAGCACCCTGTTCATCAACCGCTTCTACTTGAGCACCTACTGAAGCCAGCCAGCCCTCAAACCCTGCAACCCCCCAATTCCCTTGTAACTTAATCAAAGCCACCCAGACCCCGAGCCAGCCCCCAAACCTGGGACCCCCAATTCTTTTCTAACTTCATGAAAGCCACCCAGACCCTGAGGCCCTGAGCCAGCCCCCAAACCCTAACCCCCAATGCCCTGCTAACTTAATCAAGGCCACCCAAACCCTAATCTACCGAACCCCGGTCCGGGGGGGCATTGTCAAGCCAAATACTTTTTTTTGTGGGGAGGGGGGGGCATATTAAAAGGGCCCCCACGTTAAAAACAACTGGAGAATCGACAGCACTCCCTGTCAAAAGCCAAGCAGCCTTTGCAAGACATGTCCATTTTGGGCGCTCTTCCTCTTCGGAGATGTCAACATCCTTGTGGTCAGCAAAGCGACGGGGATGCAGCCCGAAGCTGCGAATGCTGCACGATGCCTCCACGGCAGCTACATCGCTGGACCTGGTTAACATCCCCAGCACCGCTTAGTTACATGACCCACGTCTGCAGACAGGTCCAAACTACCCGAAACATCCCAGAGCTGACCGATCCCATTGCCAGCTCGACCAGGTGTCCAAGATAGGCGCCACCGTAGGATCCGTGGCAGTGAAACCAGGAACTGACTTTATGGTAGCCTCAGTTTTCAGGTTGCCTCCAATCCGACCGCATCAGCCCGATAGATTGGCCGAATTATCGATGACCACAGATTCACTGACTCAGACTGTCAGAGCATGAAGCCAAAAACTTAGAAAACACAATTGCGTCTTGTTCGTGTATTCGCCAAGGACGAGGGGAGGAGATTCAGGTGACTTAGCCAGATGGCCTGGCCTCCCCAACAGACACCACAGCACGCATAGTCAACTAGGAAGCCCGGATCAGCTCTTCGTTCTTCTCATCGCGGAGCTGGCAGGTGTCACGCTTGGACCTGCATCTTCACGACATGTAAAAGAGTGGCAAGTGCCAGCTACTTGCAACTATCTTCTGAACTGCTGATCTTCTGAAGTGCACGCCGACTCGTTCCGCTAGCCGCCCTAGCCTTCCAGCCGTGATGTTCCGCTTGAACGCATCATTTTCCGTTCGGAGAAAAACGTTGGAGTCCATCTGAGCAGCTGCAAGCATTGGCATGCTAGCACGGCTGAGTTTTCCGCTACTGAAAGACCACGAAGCCAGCAGGACAAGGTGCTCTTGGCAGTGGCTGGCTATCCTGCAATCATGCAGCAGACCCTTCAGCTTCGAGCATGCATCAGTCTCTGCTCAAGCATGTTCAAGCTCCGTCCCTCACAGCGGGGCTAGGAAAGAAGATCAAGCTCACCGCTGTCCTCACTGCCTGAACTGGAGGACTCGCCTGCATTCAAATTGCTGCTCATCTCGTCAAGAACACCGAGTAGGCAAGCACTAACTTGGACGTTTTGTCCCAGGTGACAGCAGTTGCCTAACAACGACGTTCAAGAATTTCGGGTGTGAGAGACGGAGAGACAACTCAAAAACAAGAGAGAGGGCGAGAGAGAAAGCGAGAAAGAAAGAGAGAGCGAGAGAGAGAGAGAGCGAGCGAGAGAGAGAGAGAGAGAGAGAGAGACAGAGCTGAGCCCACTTCACTTCTGAAACTGCAAAACCCCGAAAGCGGGAATCATTTGAAGCCGAGCCCGCGCAACACCCTTCTCGATTAGAACCACGGAAGCAAGCAAAGTCTGTTTCTTTCCTGCTGTTTGCCCAAAGTGGCTTTTGTCTTGGTAGCCTGCACTAGAAGCCTCTAGACTCTAGTAGACTGAACCATCCATGCCACATGCCATGTGCACCCTGTGACCTTGCCCTTATGTGTTGGCCGAGCCACAATGCTCTTCAAGGGGTGGTCCAAATGCAGGCGCAAAGCCTGCAGGAAGAGCAAGCATGCAACGGCAGCAAAACACACGCAAGGCGAGTAGTCTCTCAAGAGCCTGAGAGACCAGCGGTTGAGCAAGTCTTGCAGCTCTGTGTATCTACAAGTGCAAACCTCACGAAACTCAACATCAAATTCCAAAATCCTGCACTCCCTCCCTTCGGATTTCCGGACCTTTTTTGTCCAAGTCGGATATACTGCTGCGACTGCGACTCTTTGTTGAGCCCTGCAGGGGTCAAAACTGCAAGAGTCGAGCGCAGTTGCAGTGCAAGAACTGCACCGCCGTTCCTTCCACTAGCCCACCAGAAATACGCTGCTCTGCACTTCTCCTGTCCTGCATGGTCAGTTCCATGTCCCGCGATTCTATGGCCTTCTGCCTCATCCAAGCAGACAGTCGGTCAGGAACTGCGGATACTTCTCTTCTCTTGATGCTTTGACTTTTCGCTCTTTGCTACCACAAGCTTTGGCAGGTGAGGCCTGAAGAAATAGGCAGTGAAATTTGTAAGGATGATTTGGAGCCCGTGAAGCAGGAAATTCACAAGACATTGCGTCCGTCGAGCGTTTGGCAAGCTGGAAATTTCCGGATCAATCTTTCGGACGACCCACGCCCAATGCAGCCTCACCAAACGGCGAATTACTCTCATCCTTTCAGGCCTTCCAACTCCCCAACTGTCACGCTTGGCCAGTTGGCAAACGGATGTCTGGGCACCCCTGCCTTCGTAGCCACTTCACAATCACTGCAGTTAAAACCCTCCAGCCTCCAGCCCCTTTTACGTCACTGGCTATCAATGAACATGAACATCTTTGCGTACATTGCACCCTGATAACTCTAGCAACAAGCGAAAGCTACTAATGACCTTGGCATCTCCATGGCCACTTCTGGCCAGTCTCAATCAATAAGGTTCCACTTGAGGGCTTTCAAATCCAAACCTGTTGACGTGAGCTCGGGATGAGGAGACATGTCCAGTCATGCTGGGATCTCGACGGCAATGCACCAGGAGGGTCCATGCCGTCCTGGAGACACATGGACTTTAATCAAAGCTAGCAGCATGTAGAAGATATTGCGAACGACAGGATGAAGCTTGAATAGGACTGTAGTGGCAAAACTCCTCGTCAGACACTTATTCCGAGGTTCACATAGACAAGGGCACGTGCGCTCCAGGCAACTTCTGGATCCTTGGACCCGAACCAGAACACCGCTGAGCCTATGAATTCCTACAGGGTTTGCAAAGTTGCATTGCAAAGCTTGAAATCTCAACCAACCCGCCCTTTTTTGAAACCGGACTTGATGACTGCCAGCACTAAACCCTTTTCAGCACGGACTGAGGTGCCGGCCAGCGCCAAGCACTAAAACCCTGAACCCTAAACCCGAAACTTTGGCCACTGGGCTGGGGCTAGCCAGATCCTTAACCCTAAACCCGAAACCGTAGTGTCCTTGTCGCTCTTGTTGCTCCGGTTGCTATGCGCACGAGGCTGGAGCGGTGGAAGCACTGGAGCTTGGCTGTTGGGCTCTTGGACCTGCAGACGCTTTCAAAGCATGCGTATGATACATACATACATACATACATACCTACGTGCGTACGTACGTACCTACATACATACATACATACATACATACGTGTATATATATATATATATACATATATATATGTGTGTATTGTATATATGTATACACACATATGCATATGAGGCTGCGAGGCTGCTCTCTCTCTTGCTTGCCTCTCTCTCACGCAGTCTCGAAGCACCGGCTACGTTCAGGCGGGGTCCAAAGAGGCACCTATGACCTATGACATCCTATGAGCCTATGAATATGCTGCCTTCACCAAATGTCGCCACAAAAGAAGAAGATGCTAACAAGACGACTTTGTGAATTGCGCATCGCTGTTGCGAGTCCGAGGCTGTTAAAGTGCTGAACGCGAACCGCAGCGTGGCAAGAGACGGACTGGTAGATGTGCGAATCCATGAAACCTGGATATTTCCTCTTGCCTCGTGTGCATACGTGAGGATTCACTATCCCTATCACGCCCGGCACGAGTTTCGTGAGGTTGCCGCAAGCGAAACCGCTTGCAGCAGCTTTTCGAGTCAGACCCGCACCTGGCTGTCCATGGCGGCCTTGGCTGTTCGGGGAACTCAAGACTTAAGGCAGCGAGAGAGTGCCGAAATGTAAGCTCACCAAGCACAAGCTCTGCGCTTCAATTTCCTGGATTCCTGGCTACAACCGTTGGTGTGACAAGAAACTCAGGAACACAAGTCTGGTCACTCAACAGGAAAACAAGCTTGAGCTGGGGAACCTGCAACTGTTCGTGGCAGGCTGCTTGGGCAGTAGCCCGAGTGAAGACTGGCGAAATTTGTTGCAAACTTGCAGCTGGTACCACCGGCAGGACAGCTGCGGCGTCCGACGGCTTGTCCACTTTGTTCTCTAACTCCAGGGTGCAAGACATGTTGAAATTGAACAGCGTGATGTGGGAAGGCATCGGAGCAAATCGAATCTGCTTGCTCAAGGCAGCGTCTAGCTGACAGGGTGCAGACTGTGGCCTTCTTGGAGCCTTGACGTCGCAAGAACATGTTGTCAGAAGAGGTGCCAGCCTGTCCCCAGGTCGGGGTTTCCATGCAACAAATGGAAACAAAAAACGGAAGCTGACGACTCTGGCAAGCGAATCCAAATCCTAATCAAGATCTCCCTGTCGGAGAGACCCAGCTGTGATGATGACTACCTGCTCCCAAAGTTTCGGCAAGCAGGTTGCTCGCCCGAAGGGCAGCATCTACTTTTCCAAATCTCAGACAACGATCGCTCACCCTCGCCCCTTGGTGCACTGCAGACTATGGCATCGAGGTCCCATCACGGCTGGCCTCTTTGCCCAACAACCTTGCGAGATTGTCAAGCTGACTGCATTGCGTTAGGCTTGCATGGTGGAAATGCAGATCTGCCAAAAGCACCACCAACAGATTCGCGGCCAATGCCATGACAGTCACAGTACTACGGCAATCATAATAATGCTTCCCCATAATGTTTCGCGGCCCTCATGCCCCGTGTGCCCCCGCCCACACACACACAACCCGGCCACAAAAATCATCGTACCAGCAACAAAACTGATAACCATAACAATAACACTATAACCTACAGTAGTTAACCACAGTATTTATATATCATAATAACAGTACCAATTCATACAATAATACTGGAAAATGGTGACCGTGCTATCTCTGCCCTAACCATACTATCTCCGCCGCGACACGGGCAGCCGTTGCTAGGGGCACGCTGCAAGAAAAGCTCTTTGGCCAACTTCAGCTCCAGGTCTTTCATGCCCATCCTGAAACTGCACAAACACAGGGGGGCTTCTGGTCAAGAAACAGGTCCTGTACGTACTTCAAAAGCGCTGCGCCCCCAAACCCTAGTCCTTAAACCCTGAGCGCTCAAGCCTCAATCCCTCAACGAAATGCTGTGGACCTGAGTGTGCCTGCTACAGTGACAAGTCGCTGGGAATTAAGCCGCCCGCGAGATACATGGATGTTTCAAACACAAGTGGATATTTCACCTTTCCAGCTGGCTCTGGTGGCCTCTATGGGCTCTCTACTGCCAGCTACTTGTAAAGCAGGTATCTTCTCCAGCTTGCCGTGGTGGTGGGAGTGTCCTCCCCACTTCGGATCGCCTGAGACAGCATCGAGAACTCTGCAGTGTGTGCGGGCACCATGTCTGCCGTTGCTTACCAATTAGCGAACCCATCATCCGGCCCAGCGGCCTGAGATCGAAACATCGTCCATAGAGGATTTCTGGCTGTTCCTTAGATGTTTCTGCTCGGGCTTCGGGGCACAATTTTCAGCGCGTAAAGCGACAAACCATAGCCGATCCTCACTAGATCTTCATAGTGAATAAAGTTTTCTCGCGGTAGGTGGTGCGTGGCGGTGGCTTTCTCTGGTCTACATGTTCCTATCTGCCTACTTTTCAGCCAGGGGCTCTTGATAACTTTCTTCTCAGTTTCTCCGATGTAACCAGGGAGTCACCTACACACAGGCCAGACACGATTCGCGAGGATCAATCTGATTCAACCCACTGATCAGGTGGTCGCTTGTCCAATTGATTCGTGTATTTGTCAAGACCTAGTAAATTCAAATCTGACATGAAGTCGACCAGTTTGTAGAATTTGCAACACGGCGGCGATGGCTGTCCGCCGATCCTGCAGCTACCGCAGACAAAAGACAAAGGATCGGGGGCTTCGTTCATTAGGCGTCTGGCCCGAGCGCAGCTAAAGCTTAGCGTCTCCAATTGGAGTTGTTTAGCTTTCTGCGTATAGCAGACCCCAGCTATTGCCATAGCGCTGCCGCCTTGCCCTTGGTGGGCTTGCTGGCTTTCTTTCCAGGGGGCGCTCCCCTGTTTCAGGTTTCGCTGCCTCGGCCGAAACCTGGACGCGCGCTGCGACTGGGGTCGCATGCGTGCCGCCAGAAATTACTGGCCTTTGCTACCGCTCTTCTCCTTTGGTGTTTCTTTGACTGCGTGGGGAAGCTTTGGTGAGCAACCGATATATTTCTCGGGCCTCGAGCCCACCTTGGCATCGCAGGCGGAGGAAAGCCCGTGCCAAGGCCAGGAGTGCACTCCGAGCAGGAAGGTTTTCCCAGGCAGCATATCGGCTGCTAGCTCAACACCACGGTGGGATGCCTCCCAAGACAGCAGGAGCACCAGCGCCTACGAAGCCTCAAGGAGGCAAGCAGAAGGGTCGTGGAGAACCCCCCGTGCAACAGAGCCGCGTGGATTTCGGGCTTCCTCAGACCGTCGTCCAGGCCGTTCAATCCATCTCCACAAGAGCCACGCAGGACCTCTGGACAACGGCACCGATGCCCTTCATGGAAGGTACTGCAGAACAGAACCTGCAGCGACGTACAAATATGACCAACAAGCTTGCCAAGCGCCTAGCTGCCAACGCGCGCGCCAAAGCCGACCTGGGTATCTCCTTACAACAATGGTTCCTGCAACTAGGACAACATGCGGTTGGACTACTTTCGCAGGTTCGCGCGATTGGCCAAAGACTCGATGCAGATACCGAGGTGGCAGCGGGCGAGATGCGGGACATCCTTGCAGGCCAGCCGTCAGAATCAACTTCTGCGCAAGTGGAAAGAGCTCTTGCAGCGTTGGGGCCTGTATGGAGCCCTCTGCAAGAAGAAGAGGTCTTACAAATCGCCGCCCGTTTGAGGGCCTTTGGTGCTACTCCAGCTACCGGGGCACCAACAATGGAGGCCCCCAGTGGCGTTGCGCCGCCATCCTTCGCCGGAGCTGTGATGTCTTTTATCAGACACGAGCACGCAAGTCCCAGTTTCGAGGCCAGTTTTGGTGCAGTTGGATCAGGTCTCTTGAACTCTGCAGCGAGGGAACTGGACTACGGAGGCCGTGGTCGCTTTATGGATGGCGAAGACTCCACCACTCTCGATGGCGTTCCGAACCCCCTCGGTCGACTTGGCACTGCTACAGTGGCTACAGACTCGACTGGTGGAGATGGAGGCCCTTCAGGTTGCGGTCGAGGAGGACGTTGGCGAAAACGAAGTGGTGTCATACCCGACCGGCCTTTCAAGAGCCCTCGTCGAGAGGCTCCGGCCGAGCCGTGGCGAACCGCAGCCACAGGTCTTACGCCGGAAGCGGTACCCCGAGTACCACAGACTACTCTGGTGGAGAACGACATGGAGCTCGCCACCGAAGCGACGGGTCCCACGCCGGTGTCATGGGTACGGTCTTGGGTTCATCTTTTAAGGTTTGCCGTAGACAACGGAGCCGAGCCAGTGGGGGATGTAGCCACGTGCCCCGAGCAGGACTCTGCATAGCCTCTCGTGATCAACAACGAGTTGATGCAACCTACTTTGGAGTTCGCAGAAGCCACTTGGAGCGCCCTTCAAGCTGCCCTGCAAGACCCGCAGCCGACCTCCTTGCAAAACTTGTACTTCATGCTCCTGCAGGTGCTACACAAGGTCAAACTCTGCGCTGGAGTTCTGGGTCAGGTGAAGCAAGGTGTCATGGTTGCAGCACATGTGTCAGTCGGCAATCTTCTCGACCCTTACAGCTATGCCCCTGCCACGTCCCAAGAATGGCTCTTTCCGAGTCTTCTTGTCGAGAGGGCCGAACCGCTTCGGGGTTTCATCTCAGCGGCGCTAACAGCAGAGCCAAACGTTCGGGTCCTGATGACCCAGCCGTGCCCATTTGCCACTCAAGAGCTTCTTGCCTGTGCGGAACCGTCGGCCTCCCTTGGCGACAGTTAAAGGTTTTATGCCTGCTGGCGTGTTATTGTGTACTGCCTTGGCTCTTGGCGGTGCGTCTTCTGGAGGCTTTCGTGAAAGGTTTGCACTCTAGCACCGGATATGACCACTGGCAGGTGCCTCCTGCAAGTGCACATAGCCTTGAAGAGGACGTCTCTTCTACTCGCACTTTCACTTCACACTCGTCCTCCGGCTTCGCCAGGTCGCAATGTCACGTAAGTTACGTGCCTGGGGTTTTATATGGCTGCTCTGCACTCCCACCCATGCTGTGCAGATTTGGCCGGCCGGCAGGGTCGGAGATGCCACAGTCTTTACCACAAGTGCCGTCCCGGACACGCGTGCAGCCAGCGATCTGGCTCCAGTAAGTGTGGCGGGCACGCCCTGCATTACTCCTGCACTCCAGCAGGCACCTGTTGCGTTACGCGACGTTGCGGTTTTCGCGCCCCATGCAGGCACCTGTCCTGAGGTTTTACAGGTTGACGACCGGGCTCATGGATTTCTTTTGTTTCGGGGTATCAATGCGGCACTTGGCCTAGGCTATGCTGACTGGCACTTCCGTCGACAGGTTGAGGTGTTGCCGTCTCTCCCGCCAGAGCAATATGTGCTTACAGACCCAAACCTTGCATGGCACCAGATGTCCATACCTGTCGACCTCCGACCCATTGGCGGGTGCGTTACTTTGGTTGCAGTGCATCGCAACCAACCGTGTGGCCAGATCATTCAACAGGTTGCACGTTCGCAACGGTGCTCTGTCCCGGATGAGTTGCTTTGCAGAGTAGGAGGCTACTGGTTTGAACCTGCCGCCCGCACGCTACTACTGCCTTGGGGTGATGCACTACAGGCTTGGCCTGCGAGTCGTATCCCGCGACCCCATTTCCCACAAAGCTCAGGCTCCTTGTCCCCGAGATTGTCTCTTGAGGACGCTTTTTCCACTAGCCTTTCTTTGTCACACAGTGATGCTGCAGTATTTCACCAGACTAGCGGCCATAACGCTGTGGTAGTCACTCCTTTCGGTTGCATTACACATATGCTCCTCGCTTTGCGGATGCCGCCAGCATCTGCCAGGCTGTTAGGCATCAGGTGCAGGTGTCTGCAGCGGATGCTCAGCAGCTTGTTCGCATACTGCCGCCGTTAGACCATCTCCCTGCTGTGCAATTTGTCTCCGTCCCAGTGTCAGAGCGGCGACAGCCAACCGTCTTGGATTTGCGCCCTGTCGAAGGAGGCATACAGGTGCTCAGTTGCGGCTATGAGGCTTCTCCGGCCTTGCGGTTGAGGGAGCTAATTGCCATTTCTGGAGAGCCTGTAGCAGGTGTTTCGCTTCTGGACGCCCTAGCTCATGACTCCCTGGTTTTCCTGCAAGGCGAGAGGTTTGTTCGCTCCGACTTACCCGCTGCTTCCGCTGAGGTTGTGGTCCTGGTTGTCCGATCCGTTGCTGAAAATACGGAGGGACCAGCCGTTGAACCGCCATCGTCATCCAGCTGCCACTCTCGCGGGCTCCTCCATGCGGGTTTTTGGGCTGGCCTGTCGCACTATTGGGGACCTCAGAAGTCCATTTTGTTTTTGGCTGCCTGGTACACTTCACATGCTACCTTTCTGGATCCTGAAAGGCCTCCTGCCCCAGAATCTTTGGATGTCTTCCAGTTGGATATTTCTGACCCGCCCAGCGTCCCTGTGGACGGACTAGCCTCAGTTTCTGAGCATCAAAGGTTTGCCATCCGGGCCCTCCACCTTGGGGATTGGGATGCTGCCGACTGGCGTGGTCAAGTTTCGACTACCCACACCCGGTTTGAGATTCGCGTGTTTTCCCCCGAAGCACTTCATGGATTCCTCATACCAGGTGATCGGCCAGCCACCTCTTTTAGGCATGCACTTCTGGCGATTGGCGGGATACATGGCCGACAGGTCCCGATTCAGGTTCAACCTCAATTTCTGAATCGCTACGTACAATATATAGCGCCCACGCGGGATACTTCCTTACGGACTATCCTTGTCGATGTGGGAAAACAGCTGGTCTGTCTGGATGTTCCTCGGAGTTACCCTGGCCCCTCGATTCTGCAAGCGCTCGCTCTCCTGTTTCCTTCCGAGGTTTTCAGGCTTGAGGCGCATAACCCGGCCCCGCTTCGGCACGGCGATGTTTTGGTTGCGAGAGGGGATGCCCAACAGGTCTCCTCGGATCTTGGGGCATGGTCGATTGTAAGAAGGTCTTCCCTTGGTGCACTTTGGCTCATGCCGCATGTTGAGGTTTACCTCACGGTGCCCGGTGCTTCGCTCAAACTCATGCGGGCACCAACAGGCTTTGCTAAACCACAGCTGGTTGCTGCTGTCCTTGACTGGTATGGTGTTCCCTCTGGCAGGAATGATTTTGTTCGGCTGCCACTTGATAAGCCGGCTGTTGACGTCTTCTGCTGGTTGAAACCGGAAATGAGCACCCTAGCTGTCATGCTCACTGACATTGCTGACTGTGTTGAGCGCCCGCTCCTTCAGTCCGTGGCTGTTGCTGGCGCTGGTGTTCTTTCCTTATCTGTGCTTACGGCTTCTGCCGAACATGGTGCCTTCTGGAAGGACGTCCTCCATAGGCAGCCTGTCATCCTTTCCCATTTTGAACTGTCTCCCACACAGACCGGCAATGCCAGGCCTTTTGTCTTCTTCCACATTGGCAGGGCGGGCCATGGCTGGCATATGCTTCAGAAGTCGCATCCCAATATTGTTGACATTGCGTACCTCCAGCCTGAGTTCTTTGCTTCTGCGGTTGACCCCTCGCTGTTGAGGCCTAAGCACGACAAGCCTAAGCTCTGGCCGGCCAATGCGCGGCCCATGTCTAGCAGTGCCCAGTTACAGCGGCGTGCAGCCCGGGGGTGTGCTCCAGCTCTTGTGCCCTTTCCGTCCGGCAGCCCAGACTTTGGCCTGCCCCTTGTTTTTGTTTGGTGTCACGCCTTGCCCCGAAGGCTTTCAGGTCTGGGCACTCCGAGTCGGTGAGTGGGTTAAAGCCGCGTGCACCAGTGCCATGGATTGGAATCAAGTCATGCATCTAGGTGGGCTCACTCCGTGGGACATGCCAGGTGTGGCAATACATGGATCCGGGCAGGTCTGGCCATGGCCAGCTGAACTGGACGGCCTAGCTGATCATTGTGGGCATCTGTTACAGGACGGTAAGGACCCCTTTGTCTGCGATGCAAGTAGGAGTCTACTGTTGCATCTTGGTTCCACTGCCAATAGCACTGGCAGTTATCTTGTCGGTACGGCGGCGGCTTTTGCCATTCAAGGACGGAGCCCTATTTGGGCTGTGTACGTTGGCGTGCTTCTCTTGAGCCCTTTCACGGTCTCTGCCATGCCAACAGGCTCACACACCTCTGAAGATGAGCAGTGGGATGAGCCGCAGGTGACACCGCAGTACAACTCTACACCTGCATGTAGTTTTGCATGGTGCCACGAGCTTTCCTGCCAGACCACGCTCTGTGGAGTGCGCGATGAAGTCCTGCACTGGCACTGTCTCACCGCCTCACCGCACCACTCCGTCCGCATTTCAGTGTGGACCCCTTTTATGGGACCTAGCATTTTTGATTTCCCTCGGGATGGGCCACTTCATGAGTTCCGCTTCCTGCTTCGAGAAGCAGGATTTCATGCGGAGCAGTGCTCATTGCATGTGGCATTTGATACACCTCCGACTAGCCTTGATCTTGTTGCGTGTCCGAGGGGCCCACAACGTTGGTGGATAGTTCGGGATGGTTTAGCTAGGGAGCTTCTGCGACCTGTCGCACCGTGGCTTGAGTCAGATGGCCGTCGCATTATCACGGTCAATTCGCATGGCCAAGGTCAAGGTTTATCTTTCTCTGAAGATGCGGGCCGCAAGCACCTTCTCCCCAATGGTGTACGTGCTGTTGTCACATACCCTTTTTCGAGGGTTACTGGCAGACTTGTTCAAGGCAGTCTGGAACTTACGGAAAACAGCATCGGGGTGACCACTCTCTCCTTCGCTGCTGCGCGCCTGCCGGCTTCCCTGCGTTTTGCTATGCTCGTCGGACTCTTTCCGCTGGTTGGCGCTATGCAAAATGACTTGGCCTTGAGAACGCAATCCGGTGCTGCGACCTCGGTTGCGGATTGGTCTGTGGCTGCTCCGCAGGTCGTTCCATCCCTCACCAGGATCTGGACTTCCACTCTGGCTGCGCCCACAGTTGTGGAATACAATGCATGTCCAGACCCCGCAGCCATGGCCAACAGCGTCGCCAACACTGCTCGTGGGCTTGCTCCCGGCGGGGATTTTGTCTGGACCACTCCACGCACAGTACAAGGCGTCGCACACCTGCTTAACGTCCCTTCGGGCTCTGCTCCTCCACTTCTCTATTGGCTAATCCACTTCCGAGGCCGTGCTGCGGTGATGAGCACTAGCCGCACAGTTTTTGATTGGCAACAAGTCGCTCAATTTGCGGCAGAAGAGTTCGGACACCCATTTTTCAGCCAGGGCAATTTGGCTGTTTGGCACGGTGGTCGTTCCATTGCTTTTGGGACTCAAGTCTCTGCACCGGTACATGGCACCATTGTCACTCTTGTCAGGACGCTGCCGTCATCTACGGCCGGCCTAACCGCTTGGGACACACCTGTGGATGCACCTTCAGCTTTCCATTTTGACTACGACATTTGTCGGGGACCTGGCGGAGAGGCGCCGCTTCCAGGAGAGGTGTGTGCTCACGTGGGGCCCAGAGGACTCATGGGCTCAGGTGTTGTTAACATTCGACCCACCACGCTGGCACAGACTGCTGCACAAGGGCAGTCGCATAGTACTCAGCCAGCACCGGCGCTGGTCCGCCAGATGAATGAGGTCAGCCATCAGATTAATGTGCTCACTGCTCGTCTCGAGTCCATTGGGGTTCTCGCTCGAGAGGATGAGGTACCACCAGCTGAAGCTCCAGTCTTTCAAGGCGTGGTTACCCCTGCTGAGGGGGACGGAGCGAGCGAGAGCCGAGCGGATGGGCCAACTGCATCGCTCTTCTGTCTGGGTCTTCAGGCCTTGTTTGGAGTCCGACCGACCACGCTGATCTTATGTTTCATAGGTCAGGTCAGTGCCGAGGGTGCTAATAGTTCTGAAGGTGAATCTGCAGAGGAGCCCCAACCCAGCTCCTCCGATCTGCCGGATGTTCTCCCACCGACTCCAGAAGGGGACCTTCTAGGACCCGATCATAGGGGAGGAGCACTTGTTCGTCCCAGTGATGACCCAGGTGCCAGCACGTCGGCACCCAGTAGCGAGGGGCCATTTCAGGCAGCGAGTTTCGATATCGCCTCTGTTCCAGTGATGCAGCAGCGTATTATTGCATACTTGCAAGAAGTTTGTGTACCTTCAAGTTCGCATCGCCCTTTTCTGCCGGAGGGTTGTCCAATCAGTATTCATAACCCATTTACCAGGGATGCCCAGTGCCCAGTGCTTTCTCCACTCATTGGCACTGGCTTTGCCTTTCGGCTCTTCCTGCAGGACTATGCTGGAAGACGAGGATGGCAACAAATCGTGCCTGTACAGCCGCAGCCGGATTCACAGGCGGTGCACTTGATTCCCTCTGCAGCAGATGCGTCTCTTGTCTCGGTTGTCCTGCGTACGGCTGAAGTGCTCCGGCCTATTTGCTTGCCCAGAACCCTTCCGGTGGGGCCTAGCCGTTCCATTACTCTGGAAGGCAGGTTTGGTAGACTGCGGGAGCCCTATCCAGTTCGACGCCATGCCGAGCGTCCAGTACACTTCCGTGATGGAGACTGCCTGTTCCTTGATCAGGGACCTTTCGGGCCTCCCCCTCCCACTCCAGTGCGTTCTGGGGGGATCTCCTTCACACTCTCCGTAGTGGCTGCACTATTCGTTCATCCTCGGGCCTTGGGGGTCTTCCTTCTAATACGGAGTCTGGGGGCTCTCAGCATGCAGGTGAACTCCGGCACACGTAGTGGTCTGCCTCGTGAAGGCATGCAGGTGCGTCGTTTCCCATGGCGGTGCCCTTCGCATAGTCAGCCGTTGACACCTTTAGCAGTCCACGGAAGAGTTCGATGTGCACTGTTATGCCCGATGACTGGGCCGCAGGGCAATGTAGATCTTCCTGCCAATGCCGTGTTCGCTGACCTATTGACGCACTATCAGCAAGTCAAGGGGAATTGGATTCGTGACCTCCTGCCTGTCTGGCCAAGTCCTCAGCGTGACGTTCTATCGGTGATTCCTGAGGTTGATCCATTTCGGCGCTCTGTCTGTGTGGTCGTTCATGACGGAGAGGCGCACAGAGCCCTTCTGCTGCCAGCCAAATGCGAGTGGCGCGCACTTCTTAATATGCTCACCTACTTAGTAGGTAGACCGATTCCTTCGGTTGGGCTTCCGCCCGCCCTTCAAGCTGAGCGTTTGCGACGCCCACGGCGTGAGATCTTGCTTAGGCCGGCAGATATGTTGCCCACGGGTGGGAGCCAGGCATACGCATCGGATCGAGTTCCGTCGGCGGACCTGTTGCAATGGGACCGCATACAATGGGCGATCCCTTGGGTTGAGGTGGGGTGCGAGGCCGCCTTTTGGCATCCTTCTGTTAATCGTCCAATTGTGCACTACATCCCCAAGGAAGTGCAATGGGATGCCGCCACTCTTACGTTCTCTGGAGAGATTGCAGATGCCTTGCCTGGAGTATGGGTCCCTGTGATGTGGAATCCTGCTAGATGCCTACACCTTATACAGGCCTCTTCTCGCCCAGGCCGTGTACATGTTCTGCACGAGAGCCGCGAAGGGTTGATCCCTCTCTTTTTCACGAGCGTAACCTCCCGTGCTGAAGTGGGAGAGGAATTGCACACGCTGCCTGAACATCTCATCGTACCGGGTGCTTCCCTTGATGACCACCACGGGCCCTTGGTGTTGAGAGACGGAGATGTGATCCTTGACCTTTTCATGTATGATCAACCGTCTGCCTCTCTGTGGGAGTTACCGCATGGAGAAGTTTCAGGCGCGGTACACATGTGTGTTGGCCCGCTCATGTTACGTTACTTTGCCCTGGCTGTCTTTGGATGTCTGATTGGCTCTGCTTATGCCACTAGGACCTCAATCAGCGACATGCCAAGATCCCCCCGCTCTCGTTCTGCATCATCCCGTAGGCTGAGCCCTCGCGTTGCTGCTTGGCGGCCGGAACATCCGGCCCCTATGTCAGAGGTCATCTCCACTGGGATCATCCATTACAATATAATTTCACCCTTTCACGGCATTGGACCCCCGGCCCATTGTTTTGCTGCCACTGCGGCCGCCTCTCTTGATCAGGTCATTCGCGACTACTGTGGCGTGTGGTGCAGATTTCATGTTGCTGTTCCACCTTTCCTGGAGCGTCGGCCAATGACACTACTTCCCGGCGGGCAGCCGGATCTCGCGACTGTTCTCGTATACACGGCAGCTCAAGTTAGAGCCGTTCTTGTGCCGCGCCGGTTCACCGTGCGCGAGCTCACTGCCTACCTGAGAAGGGAGGTTTGGGCCCAAGGCACGACTCTACGTCTTCCGCCTGCCCTACGACAATGTGCTGACCTTCCGAGTATGTGCCTTCACCTGAGAGATGGAGACACTTTTGAGTGGTGCATTGAAGCAGGCCACTCTGTGTACAGGGAGCCTACATGTCATAGTTACAGGCATCTCACGTGGCTGCCGCATCACAATGGGTGGCATTCGGATTTTACTGTCCGGCATGGTGGTTGGGTCTGGGTTTGGAGCTCGGAGGGCCATCCCGATACCCGGTGTGCGCGGCACTGGATTGCTAGGGGCAGTCAATGGCACCCGGGCCTGCTGCAGTTTCTTCCACAGAGACAAGTGCCTAGCCAAACACGCTGGATCCCCGCTAGTTATTTTGAGGATGGGTGTTGTCACTTTGTCCGGGGCAGCTAGGGTTCTCCTCCACAGGCCCTACCGGGGCGAATCTCCTGAGTGTCAGCTGATAGAACCACAGCAAGGGATATGCCACCCACCGGATGGATGGAGCCAAGCTTCGCGTATTCGGCGATGCGTCGAGCCAGTCGCCCTCCGCGACGGTGACGTTCTTCATCCCTCCCCGGAGCGTGACCCTCTTTCTGCCATCTGTGCTGTCCGGGTGTTCGGAGCGGCCATCCTATCTCGGTACGCACGGTTTTGGCTTCTTGTCAGTGTTTTCTTGCAGCCGGGTGCCGCGATGGTGGTACCTGAGGAAGGTCGGGTATGCTCACCTGTTCGGGTTGGCAAGTTTCCCTGGCGAGTCGCTTACTCTGACCGTGCCCTCCATGAATCCACTGACGCCGGCCAGTCATGTCGTCTCCTCTCACCGTTTGCCGTGCATGATGACCAGGTTTTCGCCGGCACGCCGGATGACACAGTTGAGGAGGTGCGTTTGGCACTCACGGGCTCTGAGCCAGCATGGTCTTTTGACATTACTCCGGTATGGCCGGCGCCAACGCCTCAAGAGCTTACGTTCTTGCCCGTTGCTCCTGCACCTTCGCTAGTAACTGCTTTAGTGGTTACTCCGGACTGGCAACTCCCAATGATCATCCCGCAGCGTGCCGATGTGAACTGGGTTATTGCCTACTTAAGGAGCGTTTCCCCCGGGCCAGTCGTTTCCCTTAGGTCACCTCTGACCGCCCAACCGTATGGGGCCAGCCTCAATGAGGCTGTTTTATGGCGAGATGGTGACCTTCTTCTGGCCTTTCCGTCGGATGCGGAACTCAGCGCGATTGACATGCCCACCTTCCGTGCTGCTACTACCGAGTGCTTACCGGCTCAGGTGCGACATTCTGCTTTGCGGGCTTTGGATTTTTACGTTGACATTCCGCTGGATGTTGTCCTCTGGCAACCAGGCCGCCGACCAGTACGTGCAAAAATTCCCTCTCCAGTTCTGTGGTGTGCACAAGAGCGCCAGTTTCGTGGCCCTTTCACTGCACGATACCCTGGACGGTGGGTGCCGCTGCCGTGGGCATATGCTGACGTTCCTCATCTCTGTGCCTCTGCCCTGAGGTTGAAGAATTACGCACCATCATTATTGAGACGTTTGAGCAGGGGCAACTTGTGGGGCGCTGTCATGTGGTGCATGCGTGTGCTAACGAGGAAACCTGTCGAATCCTCGCTGACCATATGGACTCCCCATGCTCTCTTCTCGGGGCCACGAGGGATAAACCTTGGGACGAGTTGGCTACGAAGGACTCTGCAAAGGGGGATTCCTGGCATCTCGCTGCTTTGGTCGACAGCCTCCACCGAAATGGCGCTCTTGAGCTTCTAGGCGTTCCCGCTGCGGAAAGAGCCCTACTCCAGGACTGCGTAGCCTACTCACTTGGCAGGCTCAGATAACATCTTCCTGGCTTCGTGCGGCTCCCGGCCAGGCGATGGCCTTGCGGACATTTTGTTCGGTGCTCTCTTCGCCATTGCGCTTCGGCATATTCGACAAGCATGTCAGCAATCCGGAGTGTCGCTCCAATCAGCTGGAGCTTATGTGGGCCTGCAGAGTGATGTACTACCTCTTGGCTGGGCAGACGATCTCGCCATTGTTGCAGACTTTTGCTCGCCACGCCAGCTGCTTGCACAATTGCCGGTTTTTGCTAGTGTGGTGATCTCCACCCTTGAGCTTTTGGGGTTCCGCATTAATCTTGGGGTTAGCAAGACCGAGCTCCTTCTGGATATTCGGGGACCATCTGCCAAGCAAGTGCGTGCCGAGCTTCTTGCACCACCTGCTCTCTTGCGCTTGCCTTCAGGTCATGCGATCCGTATTTCTCCGGAATACAGGTACCTCGGAGTCTTGACCACCCCCAGGGACACTGGCCGCCGCGACATTGAATTATGTGCACAACGCGCACATGGTGCATGGTCCCATGCAAAGAGTCTTATGTCTTGCCCAACCCTCAGTTGGAAGCTTAAACAAGCGTGGGTCGCAGGTCGGGTTTTTCGGGCTGCTTACGCTACGCTATGCACGTCCCTTGCGGTGTCCGCGAGAGCATGGGCGCCTCTGCAAGGCTTCTTTGATAGGGTTGCGCGTCACCTTGCTGGTTCTTGGCAGTACGGCCATATCCTCTCGAGGCCGATCCTTGTGTTGTTGTTGGGCTTGTCCACGCCAGAGGACGCTTGCTGTATAGCTCGCGCGCGCTTGGTCCTGCAACTCCTCAACCGGGACTCCGGTCATGTCTACGAGCTTGTGGATGCGATCTGGAACCGAGCCACGACTTGGGCGCAACTGCTGACAGATGCCTGTACCGAAGTCATGCGTGCCCTCCCCGATGGCAGCCAGACTGGCGTTACTATTGCCAGCTTGCGTGCAAACAATGGTCAGTTGCTGAATGCCTGCCGGCACCTCAGCAGGTATGGCTCCATGTACCGTGCCTTTTCTGACCTCTGGAGGGATGTCGTGACACCAAAAGAGTCCCAGGTTCTCGGCGCACATACTCCCCAGCGTTGCAATTTAAGCAATGCTGTGTTACCTAGTAGACAGGCACTGGCTGCTCACATTCACCGCAAGCACTCTGTGGTCAACTGGTTAACCCAGTTTACACACGGTACTGTATGCCTTTGGTGTCACTACGAGCACCACTCCACTGACCGATTGAAATATCACTTGCAGCGCAGCCCTGGTTGTATGCACGGGCTCCGAGTTGTGGTCGGTCGTGCATATGTTTATGGGACAGGCACCAAACGTAAAGGGCAGCGGGGCCATCGTGGCTTGCCGCCCCTGCGTGTTCCGGGACCAGTCAATGCGACGCCTGCCCAACGGAGGGCGGCTGCTCTTGGCCGCGCCTGCACTGAGGACGAACTTCAGCATGAACGCCGTACGGTGCTTGGCGTTCGGGACGTGTACGAGTGGCCAGTTGAGAATTCCACAGGCCGGGTACCTCCGGTAGTGGGTCATGAAGAGGACGTCGCGGAAGGCCCTGTGGCGGAGTCTCCCAGCGACTCCTACATCACGGCAGGACTTGCACCTCCTCATGATTCAATTCGGCTTCTCACTCTCGTAGACGAGGATGCAGTGGCAGCATCTATTGCCACCGGTTCTCCCACTGTCGTGTCCCCACTCTGGCAGGCGATGCTACGCACATTGGCAGTCTGGCGACTCAAGGAGTCCTGGCATGGGCTCTGGAGCCTATGGTGGACTGCTCAGCATCTTCATCCATGGGATCACAGTGCTCGCAGGGGTTTCGGCAAGCTGCGTCGCGTGATGGAGGCTGCTGGCGAGTCGTCCCATAACGGCCCTCCGCTTGAGATGCAATCCTTACTTGCTCTGACCGTGACTTTCCGAATGATTGGGGCCCATGTACAGCGGGGCGCTGCTGTCTTTATTCAAGGTAGTCCCAGCCATAAGGGGCGAAGCCTCTGGCGCACACTCATGCCTGATGCTGAGTTTTGCACAGTACCCACCCCGAATGGGGTTGTGTTCTGCGCCTCACATCCTTCCATTTCTACGGCAGCTAAGGCCTGTATGAGTTCCGCAAATGCTGGCCTTGCCAGAGTTTGTTGCGAGCTCCAGGTCCGTCCGGCTGCCGTCTTTCGATCATTTCCTTCCCCTCGGAGTGCCGCTGGGTTGTAGCTTGTTGTCTCGCTCCCCTCGCCTCCCTTTGCCGCTTTTGAGTTGACTGGTTTCTGTTCTTTCTCCCTGTGCCCTCTACAGCAGAGGTCATTTTTGGGGATCTGCACGTTAGACGCTCCGGACATCCGCAGTGCGAGTGAGTGAGTGAGTGAGCTTCGTTCATTTCCTTTGGCCCCCGCCCAGGGCCCAGGAAACACCAATTGCAATACCGAGGAAAAACTTTTTGCACAGACTTGCACATATGCGCCTGGAGCTCAGAGAGCTGCTGCACTCGTGGCAGAAACCCTAAGCATCTGAACCGAGGAAGTCCTTGGACCCTGAACTATCAAGGAAGGGACATGGCAGACGAGAAGATGCGTTGCTTTTATCGACGAGATTCCCGCGTTGTTTGTGCGAAGTTTGTGTGGCCGACACAAAATCTGGCGATATCTTGCATGCGAGTCCCCCAGCACCCACCATACTCATTTCACGGGGTCAGTTTCGCGATCTCAGATTTCAATCGACCAACCAGCGCTACTGAATGTTTGCCTCAGCATGAGAAAACATCACACAGATCTTGCGATCTTGTAAAATTTCATAATGCATGTCTAGCCACCATGAATTCGCTTCCCTTCGAGTCCAAGCCCAATTGCGCACACACCCACTCGAAAGCAAAGACCGACTTTGGCAATGTAGCATATTCTGCCCTGCTGTGTACTGACTGCGGCTCAGCTTCATAACGGAGTGGATGGCGGGCAGATCTCGCTTCAGCATGTCCTGCCCGTGTGCAAATGAGACGCACACCCCAACCACACTGCAGTTCGGCTTTGTGTTCGAAAACAGAAACACACGGTTGACATCTGCTGGACCGGTCATGCAAAGAGCCCGTCGCTAAAGCAAGCGTACCCGAGCGATGGAATCGCACGGTGCTTCACGGGGAGGGAGTCAGACCCTGCATACATACTTTGGCGACCCTCCCAAAGAGTTGCCGATCTGCTACTGCACACGACTTGCGTTTGTAGACATCTGCGATAGTCAGGCATCACCTGCATCAACAAAACAAGCCCACTATGCCTCTTCGGATGCCTGCGGAGCATATCCTGGCACGGCCCAGTTGCAGAACCAGTCCAGTTGTTTCTGAACTTCTGCAGGTACGGTAGGTTGCTTTGGCAGAAGTCTAAACCGATCCCTTGTCCACCCAATGTTCTTGGGAATGGAGTCGGTGATCCAGCGTCGGCTTGGCTTGTGGCGGAGACAGCTTCAGAGGCCCTAGGTGGGCCTTTACTGCTGAACTCATCTCTCAGCACCTCCTCTTCAGGCCGCACACTGCTAAACCCGTTTCTGCAAGACGACTCAGGAGAATTTCAGGAACACCATACCCACATCTGCGCACTTAGATACTATGTAAAGACCCCACCCTGGCTCATCTGCTTCTGTCTCGTCGTCCCTCCATCTATCTACCTGCCCTGTTCCCTGTCCCTCTGCCTGAAACCATGCATGTACAGTTCCGCAGCTTCTAGATCCTGTCTGTACAAAGTACAGACTTTCATGCAAACCCCGCAGGCATTCATACATGTCCATACTCTGCACAAAGGTCCTTTTTATGCATAAAGACAAGCAGCTATGGGACCAATCGTGAACAGAACAGTACAGCGGTGTTTTGCTCAAACACTTGATCACACTTGATCGCCTGCCTGGGCATCCATGTACGCAAAGACACACACGTGCAGACTAGGACAAGGCATTCTGAGCTCGTATGCAGCACGGCAAAACCCGAAAACCGAAGCTTTTGCTGGAGCAACCTTGAAGGGATAGAGCTGACATTGCCCGCCGCCCACTTGTTTTCGCGACGGGCTCGTCTCCTGCCGTCATTTGTCGTGGAGCTCATGAGGAGGCAAACAGCAAGAGCTTACCATCAGCGAAACGTTGAAAAAATGACCAACCGCAGAAGCACGAGGAAGAGGTTGAGGATTTAGACATGCATGATGATGTTGAATATGGCGATAACGAGCTGGCGTTTGCGGTTGAGCATGTCGATGCAACTACCGGTATGTACATTACACGAGAGCTGGAAGAACAGAAGAAGTGTGTATGTGTCCAGTAAGAACATCCGCTAACGTCGTCGGTCACACAAGACGAAGAAAGACGACAAGTCAAGAAGTCAAAGATGCTTCATTTGTGGAACCGCATGGTGACGGTGCATCAATTGAAACTTCACCTTCTCCATAAGGCAGATACGATCAAGGCCTGCTGTTTGACATGACATGATACACGCACATGTGGAAAAACAGAACACCTTCAAGCAGTATGTCATGGAGCAAACCTGCAATACCTGATGGCCCAGGGGCATGTTTGGGTCACTGTATTATTCCAAACACTACTGCACGCGAAGGTAGCTTGCACAATGCTCTGCATGCAATGTTCTTACTCTCAGCTTCACCTCGAACGCTCCGGGCCACGGATTCCCAGGATATCTTCGAGTCCACGGTGCCCTGGTTCACTGCTCCTCAGGTCAGCTTTGAGTGAGAATATCTTGGACACAAAGGATACAGAACGTAGAGCTCACCAAAAAAAACAGTGAAGCTATGCTTCTGAAGGTTTGCTTTAGGGTGGCAATGTCACATGCCTGGCAGGGATATTACTCTGAGCGTCGTTTCTTGGCCGGCAGGGGGAACATCGGCACAGGCAGACCTTTCAGGGAGCAGCCACACTCTTGCTGTTCAGTCCCCACCTAGTAGTTCGCAGGACCAGGCCAGCAGGGACTGAAATTGTACCAAGATGCTAACACCGGGGTGGGCTGCAAATGTCCTTCAAACAAAGGCAACTACACGGTTCGCGGCTCTTCCCGTGCCTAGCATAAGAGCACGTCAAGCAGACATTATCTACAAAACATGGTCAGGCAGGAGGGGCGGGCTTTCGGGACAAGCTATGCAGCAATGAATCCGTTTTTTTGCGCGGGCAGGGGCCTTTCAGTCTATGTAGTAGTTGTTTTTGTTTCTGTACTTCATAAAACCAGCACCGTCGGCTGTCAGCAACATCATCATCACCATAATCATGACATTGCCTTTCCTCCCTTGTCATCATTGCATCTCGTTGTTTCGGTGGTGGTGCTGGTGGTGCTTATCTTGTCTGCTGCTAACTTTTCCTGCTCCTCAAGGCGAGAAAAGCTGACTTGTCCAGCGACCTGAAAGGTCTCAGGCCTTTGCGCTCTCGCAACTCGGACAAGCCAGACGAGGTCTCTCAGGTCAAGTCGGGCAACACGGTTTGCTTCCGTAAGGTTAGGGTCGGGACATCCACTTGGGTGTTCGGACGATGTCCGATGTGTCATGCATCTGGCTACCTTTGGGAGATTCTGACTTACGCCTCCGGCTTGCCGAATTTCAGCACTTTCACAATGAGAGCACTGGGCAGAAACCATATTGAATGCTTTCGTTTTGAGTAAACAGGTGTCTCGAGCTTATATTCACTGCGATTCGAACAGCAGCAGAAGTCCTGCTTTGTAGCATGAGGACTCTTTGCAGAAGCAGCACCAAGCCCCTTCGGTGTTCGAACATGTATGCCCATATGAGCACTAGTCCCATAGTGGCAGCAGCTCATGCTGGACAAGAAGCACCAAGCCTCATTGCTACAAGAATATGATATGAACGTCATCACCCCCTCCTGCCCCACCTAAGAAAGTCAAAGTGCACAAAGGGAATAGCGTGAATACCGGGTGTGACACCGGGTGCGAAGGTACAGAAGATGGACGAAGGACCTCAAACATCGCAAATACGGAGTTCGAAGCTCCCAATGCAGAGGAAAGCTCGCAAATGCCTACAAACTGCCAGCTCCAGAACCACAATGAGCTTCCCGAAACTGCGAGAACACTGCAAATACGTGCAAAAACCCCGTCGAAAAGCTGTGCGGGACCTGCACTCCAACTACACCGCCTTGAACGAGTCAGTAAAACACCAACGCAAGTTTTGCAACACCGGTCCCGTCGATCGCGTGAACGGTGTGTATCGTCACCTTGGCACAACGGACTTCATCCTCGCTCCTGGACATTCCGCAAGACTGCGTCAGTACGTCTCTCAGCCTCGCACGGATGCCTTCTTGGACTTCGGACGGGCTGTGTTGGTTCTCTGCGGAAGAGGCTCCTTGGGCGCAGTGGCGAGCAGCTCTTCACAGAAACCTGAATGATCGCTCTGGGCCCCTAGCCATGGCAGAGTCTAACAAAGTTCTGGGTCAGTTCATTTTTCAGTGCTTTCCACATGCTGCCTTCGGCATGGATCTACGTTCTGTCTCCGCGCGGCAGCCCTTGAGTCTGCAAACTGGACATCATGCACCGTGTCCGCCCAGAGCTGAAAGAAGCAAGAAGCCTTCGACCGGACTGGTGGCATCTCTAAATTCCTGGCAGGTGGCCCATGAGAACTGCTCGTCTCTTGGGGACACCACATGCTCGAGCCTGGGTGCTAGGCTGCTTCACCGCAAAAGAGCTGCATTTCGGGGCCATGTAAGGTGCAGATGGCATCAAATGACACGGTGAATCTCAGAAGGCGAATCGGATCGGATCGGATCATCTCGCGCCGGTCCGACATCAAACGTGCTACTTGCACCAAACGCCAAGCCGACAACCAGCAATCAGCTTGGGATCGCGAAATAACTAAGACTTATCCGAAGCAACGTTGCGTCGCAGCGGGCATCCCGAGAAGATAAAGCGACGACACTCTGCCGACGATGAAGCCCTCGCTGTTACCAGTCTCCGGACTCCCCGCTTCCCGTCCGAGCAGCCGGTCTAGCAAGCGACAGACTCTCGCTGTGGCCTCGGTGGAAGGGAGGCCTCCCCGGTCCAAAGCTTCAGGTGATCAAAATGCCTCCCTCTACCACCCTGCTCGACCAAGTTACCGTGCAAACCTGCTGTAGAGCGGAAGCTGTTGCTTCTCCTGAGCTGCGCTGTGCAGAGGCAACGATCGTAGGCGGCTGGGCTAAAATCCTCCGCAAATCGCGAGATTAGCAGCTTCTGTAGAAAGGTGCCATTTCCGGGCCTGGAGATTATAAAGCTCAACGATTCAACGAGTGGCCAAAGATGCCGCAGACCAGTGAGCGATGTCGACGTGCATAAGTGATACATGAACGCACCATACAGTAACCCTGGAAAGGGATCCGACCGGGGAAGGGTCCAGGAGTGCACATTAGCCAGGTTTGGATAGGTTTGAGGTTTAGGGCATAGTGTCAAGCCTGGCGTCTCATCGTTCCCTGGAGCACCTCTAGGATCTGCCCAGAGACCTCGGACTTGCCCCAGTCTTCGTCCGTCAAGGCTACAGCTGCCCTGTGACCTTTAGCCCGGTCCCGACGCAGCACATCCCAGGTGTGGAGTCGACAACACTAGAGACGCGGCGTGACATACAACTTGAGATTTCGCGGCTGCCATGTATCATTGAAGGTAGAGGCACGGCAGAGGCGACTTGATCTGCAATTTCAGCGCTTCTCCTCTCCGCAAGAGTGTGGTCGCTGGCTTCATTGTCCTTGCAATCTCGCGGCACTTCTTACATCAAACCGAGTGCAAACGTGGGCTTCTAGGATGCTGCTGTGAGACCTGCCTTCTTCACTATGATCGGTTTCGCTAGCAAAAACTTCTCTCTCGCTCTACGCGAAGCCCACATGCAACTACGAAGGGCGGCATGAAAAAACTTTCGATGTGTCTACCTGCGGGCTGATTCGACACTGCGACGAGCAAGTCGGCAACCGGGATTCCGAAACCAACCAGAATTCCGAACCCGATTCGCGCACCATGTGCGGAACATCGGAAATCGAGAGCAGCCAATTCAGGAACCGAATGATCACAGTTCCGGCGCCGCAGGACATGTTCCGGCTGTGCGTGGATCTGACCTGCGCATTGCCACGCCTTTGCTAAGTCAGATATGCCGGACTGCAAAATGGGCGGCCTCTTCCGGAGGTTGCTGCGCAAAGCTAAAGTCCCCCTTCGGAACCCAAGAGAACACCTTTTAAGTCCTTGAAACCCGGAGCCCGGGAAGCCTTGAACGGCAGAGGGGTCCGCTGTGTTCTTTTTGCTGTGTTCGCTGTGTGTGGTTCTTGTGTTTTGTATTGTCTCCTTTTTCGTTGCCAAAGCAAATCCCAAAGTCGTCCCCAAGATGAAGCCCTAAAGTCGTCCCGAAGAAACCCTACCTAGAGTGGAAAAACCAGAGCAAACCTTGAAGCCGTCCCATACGAAGCCGCAAGTCGTCCTGAAGATGAAGCCCTCACCCTGAAGCCAAAAAGGCAGAGCAAACGAGAAAATTGTGAAGTCACCCCGAAGATGACACCCGAAGCGAGGAAGGCAGAGCAAACTCTGATGTCGTCCCCAAGCTGAAGCTCTCAAGAAACCCTAAAACGAGGAAGGCACGGCAAAACCTAGTCGTCCCCAAGATGAAGGTAGAGCAAACCCTAAAATCGTCCCCAAAATGAAGAATCCCGAAGTGACAAGAGAGGCCCTCAAGTGTACGACTGTACTGTCTCGTTTTCGGAATTGGCTAGCCCGGTTTCTGAATCCCGATTCCTGAATTTCTCGGCTTGGTTCCGAGTTTCCGCCCCAGTTCTCGAATGACGCGCTCGCAACTCGGACAATCCAGACGAGGTCTCAACGCGCATTCAGATCACCGAATTGAAACTCTCTCCAGTACCGAGTTCCCGAATTGCTGGCTCGGTGCCTGAATGGGTGCTCTCTCATTCTACAAGTAGTCTCCCTCCACATGCTTTCGCAAAATCTTGCTGTCGATCCCTGGCAGCCAACCAGCTCTTGGTGCCAAATTCCAGCCAGCCGGAGTGGATCAGATCTAGCTGCTCTAGTGATGTGTCCAAACAGCTTCTTGTTCTGAGTCTTCCGGAATTCGTCGGTAGTGCGAAAGATACTCCCTTTGTACTGACGTTTCGCATAACGCTGTCATTATTCTGCGATGTGACTGCATGCGGCGGTGCCCTGCGAAGTGTCCGGAATCTGTTCAACAGGTTGGGAATCAATAACAGATTCATGCCAGCAAAATTGGCACCTTCCAGTTATAACATGCCAGAAGATCTTCCCAGGGCTTGGCTGCCTTGCTGGCCAGCGTAAAACATCGAGCATGACTGGTATCATGAAAATCACGCCAAACCTGTGGTCAAGACCACCTACGCCCGGGCGCCGTCTTGATTTCCCAGCCCAAGGGTCCTCAGGAAGCACCCAGTTCAGAGCTTTCTTCGAGATGGTGACCTGCCGGGCACTTCTCATTGAATCTGAAGCCCTGGGCCTTTCAGCCAAAGCAAACTTGGTCCCGCCTTCTTCTCTGAGCTTTTGTTCGAGTCGGCTCTGGCGGCCATGGCAGCTGACCCCGAACACCGGACCTGCTCTAGTCTATACTACTTGTCTACAGCAGGTATATGACCTGGGCATTCTCCGGCATTCTCAGGCCATGCAGGGCACCCAGTAAGGTCCTTCAAGTCCATGGCACTCCTCTCCGGAGCGCTTCGATGCTGCGCAAAGCGCGGGCCGAAGGGGCTGCACGTGCGAAGTTCTGAAGGCTGTGACGCCACACTTCTTGAAGCAAATTCCCTCTAGATAAGCTCTGGCAAGCTGTTGCTGCCACGTTGTGCTGGACACGGAAACCTCAACGACATCTCGATGATGGAACTCGGAGCCCTGTGATGCTTGTGTGAACCCCCCCCCCCAAGGCCTCGAGGTCGATGACCTGTCCGAGCTTCTGCCTTTGCTTTGCAACTAGCCGCTCGCCCTTATGCAAACTTCCTGCGCTTGATTCCTATGCTTCCTAATTAAGGCTTGAACAACAGAGCCGTCGGGTGGTGAGCGTTCGGCGGCTGATTTAATAACGTAAGGAATTCGAGCGTGGTCTGCGTTCATGGAGCATAGCATCGAAGCTCTCTATCCAGCACAAGAGATGAACTAAATCTGACTCCCCTGCAGATTCATGCCTACCAGCGTACGAGGAAGGTGTGCCCAGGCTACTTACGATCAGTAGAAGTTGCAGAGACATCATGAAGCAAGGTCGTGAGCGTTCTTCACACGGCGAGCGGACGCAAACAGCTGATGCATTTTGCACCCCGACTTAACCACACTTATTTTGGGAAAGACAGACAGGGCATCAAAAACGTTAGCAACATGCATGTGACCTGCCAAGCTCCACCAAGACCTCGGTCTTGCCACTGCCGGTCGCCTGAGCTGCTGTTGGAGTCTCCTCCACAACTTTCCTAGCGCACACACACTTACTTACCACGGGCCATCGCAGAGGGGCAAGCAGCAAGCACAGTCACACCAGCTCCCGTCTTCGCTAGAAACCAGTCCCCCTCTGCTCGACGATAAACTCCCAAGCCTTGCGGTACAGCCCCGCAAATCCGGAAGACTTATAGCCCTTATAGTTGGCATATCTGCGGGCAACGTGCTCCGGCAATCACACAGACCTGACACGACAGCGTCAGAATTCATTCTATCTGGCTTCCCGAGGCCGGCTTGATCCAGGCATCTACACAACAACCCGAAAACGGACGAAGAGCCAAGCGATGACATGGAAATACATGGAAGCACTGATGATCTCGAAATCCAGACGGTACAAGGGAGTGATGCAGCAGGTGCCTTCTGGGGCTTCTCACGGAGCACGCGCTCAGCCCAACCGCGAAAAGCCTGCCACGTAAGGCGTGATGACACATGGTCACATGGTACCCCACGTGAAAGCCAAGTCCCACCGGATGGGTCTTGCCAGGGCTGAGGATGCTGACACGCACATACGCCTAATACAACAACGGTAGAAGGGCAATTTTCAACAGCGCAGGTCGACCTTACAGTCTTTTAGGTTTCGGTCGGACCGAGGCACGTGTCTCAGCTTCAGGACTTGCTTGAGCAACGACTTTTTCCAGCCTTGTAGCCACCCTGAAGCACCAGGACGTCGAAGCCATGTCTCGCCAGAAGCCTTTAAGCCAGTGGTTGGGGAGAAACTTCGTAAACTGTTTACGGTTTACGTGTGAATGTAAAGTGACAGCATGAGTCTTGTTCGACAGCAGGCCACGATTGGGCAAACTTGAATACTTCCACGAGCACACACGCCATGTTGAATTATTCCATACAGTAGCCGCCCGTACTCTTCTCGGGGTGCAGCTTGGCCATTGATTGTGAACGTAGTCCACCTGAGACGAAGAGTTTCCCACACAGATGCCAGCAAATAATCAGCTGCAGATGCATTGCACGGGGTCAGACATGTGTAGCCTACTTATGAAAAGCGGTCATTCCCCGAAATCCGAAACCATGTCCTTCGACCCTTTCTGATTCAAAAAACCGACGATGTGTCCGATGTGCGCCCGGCACTGTCACTTTGCAGATGCATCTGAAAACAGAGGCGAGAGCACACGCATGTTGGACCGTCCCCAAGCTCCGCACCTCGCTTACAGTACAGGAGGACGTGCCGCCTCGCCTGGCAACAGTGGGCTCTTGGGGTAAACTCTGCTGTGCACGTCTGCCGTCTCACTCCACAAGGGTGAGACAGGACCACCTCTTCGAGGCCGGCGGTGTGCGCATCAGCCTTGACGGAAAGTGCAGCGATCGACAGGGCCAGCTCTGAGACATTCTGGGCTTGTATGCCCATGATTCCCGAGCTCATCTGAAACGCACTTCTGAGAAACAGGCCTGACGTAACAAGTCGGCCAGCTTTGGATGCACATTGTCGAGGGCTAGATCCTGAGGTCGCCGTAGGCTTCAAGACCAAAATATGGCATCTGCATAAAAGCTAATGGACAAGACAAGGCAGAGCACACCTGTCCGTAAGTTGCTAAGCAGTTGGCAAAGGCTTCCTCTGGCCCTGCATCGCACACAAAGGCTGCGCCTATGCTTGCTGACTGCCGCGCTGCATAGAAAAGAGGTTCGGCCCACCTAGATTGGCGAATGTAGTGCCGACGGCAGCCCTGCAGTCTCATGGCACGCGAAGCATTTGCGTGGTCCGCATCGGGCAGCCAGGACCCCAGAATAGCCTCTCGTCATCATCCAGCCTGGGAGCAAGGATTCGTGACCCTGCAGTCAAGAGTGCAAGCACCGATCTCACTCTGATGACAAGCCCATCCTTGACCTCACGGCATTGCGAGCAAGAGTCAGGGGCAAGTTCGTGGCACCAGGGATGTGCCCGGCGGCAAACTCCTTGGCGAAAGAATCCGTTCGTTTCGTTCTTTTCTTTGGCGTGGGTCCGGAAGGCCGAACTTGACAAGAGGGGAGGCGCATGAGCGCTTATCACTTATCGCGTCCAAAGGCCGATCAGCAGCTTCGGAAGCTAGCCCAGCGTCCCCAGGAGATCTCACGTCGAAAACGGCTGGAAGACGGCCGTCGAGGGTCCATTCCTGTCAAACTCGGGGTTTGAGTTTGTTCGGCGAGTCTGCAGGTAAGCTTCAAAAATGGAGCCCGATCCCCACACATACCACCATCACTTCGTTCCAGTCCTTCTGCTTTCGCAAGAACTCGTCCACATCGACGGAGCTGGAGTCAGGCCAGCCACGATCGAGAACAAACTCCTGGAGATGGCGGTTGAATCGGCCTTGAAACCTGTGTGTGCTAAACATGCGATGACAGGATGGTCCCCGGTACTTCGCTGTGTCCTGGGCTGGGGCCATTGCTAGCAGCCAACCCGAATGGCTCAGTCTCGTGGCTGGCATCATGCGTCCTTCGTCCGTGGCAGCGACAGAAAGTCTTCCTGAAGCTGAAGCAGCTGGCGGAGCACGCCATACCTCAGCAAGACATAGCGTGCTCCTTTCCAACGCGTCTGCATCTCGCCAACTGAGGCCGAGGCCCTTTGCCGGCATCTCGGCTCAGCTGATGCTTTGTGCCTCCGGCTGGTATGGGGGAGCAGTGGCTTGTGCTACATCAGCCGGCACGCAACCTCCAGATGAAACAGGCCCCTGCTTCGAGTTGCTGCTACGAATTGATAGTGTCACTGGATTAGGCTGAGTAAGGTGCACGAGTAGCAGTATCAGAGAGCTACATGTACAAGCGCAGCGCTGCAGTGTTTCAGTGAGTGCCAGTCACTGCGAAAGGAGCCGCATCCCCCTTCTGCCTGCATTGCGCGGTGGGTGGACGCCCCCAAGCACCAAACAGAGCGTCGTGCCCTGACTCACATGTGAGATGTGCAAACGAACGGCAAACATCTTGGGACAAGAATTAAACCTAGGCTTAGGGCTTTCAATGCTGCCGGCTTTCAAGTCAGGCTGGCGGTTCCCTCTCGGCTGCAGGACGTTGGAGGACACACGAGGTGCCTGCCAGCACAGCCTTCCCACAGTGGCCACTAGCAGCAGCAGCCTGTCGAGGTACGGTGCTACAGATGGCCCAACTGGTTGGTTGGTCGATTCAATGCACAAGGCAGAGAGGAGTTGGGAACTGCAGAGTTCGGGTCAGGCCAAGCTCCCACATATCCTTCCTAGCCTCCAGCGCAGACCTATCCCCATTGACAGGTTCCCTGATGTTCGCTGTATGCAATACACGCTCACCATCCCTGCAAACAGCCTCCATGTGCGAGGCACAGTGCGGAAGTGCATTGCACTCCGGCCGCAAGCCAGCCATCACATGTTACACTGCAAATCACTGCCAATATCCGCTGTTGGATGTCTCAGCCTGTATGCCTCACCTTGCACCTCCTGACGCGGAGTGCTTATGTTGCTCCGAGGCTGCATCCCAGATTGATGGTGAGACGCCGTTGGTGTGAAGCGCTTGTGCCCTAAATGCAGACTACACGGCAGAGGAACCGAGCAAGTCTACCTGCGAAGGAACAACTCCAGTGGCCGACGTGACCTTTGTCAGTTCCCAACCCAACATGTGCCGGCCGGGCCATTCCGATCCACATTTACACCTTGCGCCAGGAGCTGCATTTCACTGGATGACACGATGCCATGGCAAGCCTGAATCATACCCCACATCCTTGGGTGCACATTTCTCAACACAAACAAGTCAACCTACCAAAACTTTCGCACACGGCATTGCATACACACCACCTCGAACCCAGAACAATTAAAAGCAAACCAGACTTGAAGCTCACCAAGTTTGAGATTCCGGGCTCGCTTTTCGCAATACTGCGCGCGCCGCGATCCAGATTTACAATCCGTGCGTGCCACCAGTGAGACTCGATGAGATTCATCATTCTTCTGTGGCTTCTACCATGTCCTGCCGACATAGTCGATTGTCTGGCTCCTATGTGCATGTGCATGTAATTTGGCTGCTGTCAGCCTCTGGAGGAGAGGGTTGGAAAGCACCACGTGAGACTGAGAAAGAATTTGCTCTTGCAGGACCAACCTTTTCCCAGCAAGAGCCTCATGGCGAAATGGAAAGTTACAATGGCCGAAAGTGCTTCAGGTCACGATTCCGTGTCCTTGCGCTTTTTCTTTCCGGCCTTTTTGTCCTTCTTGCTTTTCTCTTTCTTGTTTTTTTTCTTCTTCTTATCCTTCTCCTTCTTGTCCTTCTTCTTGCGGGGAACATCCGTGCCCTTGCCCTTTTTCTTCTTTGCCTTCTTCTTTTTGTCCTTCGTCATAACTTGGATTCTCAAGTGCTCATCGTTCTTCTGGAATTTCCACTTCTGGTAGATATGGTCGGGGAGCTCCCGCGCCTCACCCCTCAACATGTATCTCGTGTCCATGTCGTAGCCGTCTTTGGGACCACCCCAACCTCCCCCATCCCAGCTCGGCCGCATGTCTGGCTTCCCCACGTAGACAGCGGCTTCAGCTGCTCTCTCCTTCTCCTCCTCTTGTTTTCTCAAAACAGCCTCACGTTCTAGCCTCTGCCTTTCGTGGCTTGGAAGCACACTGTCCAAGTGGCCCCACACGCCACTGTCCTCTTCCTCTGCCTTCTCAACCTTTTCGCTTGGCTCTTCTTGCTTGCCGCCGTCCTTGCCGTCGTCCTCAACGGCAGCTCCAGTCTGACCATCGTCAGAACTGGCTTCTGCATCCGAGACCTCGGACGAGGAACTCGATGCGGACGACATCAGCAAACGGCTGGAAGCAAACTCGCGACGCTCTGTCAAAGGAGTGTCGTTGTGATTGCTTCCTGCTTTCACGACACATAAGTTGGTGATCTGCTCTCGATGTTGTACGTGGCCGTGGGATCACTTCTAGCTCCGGTTGTGGCACGATTACGGGTGGGAAAAAACGTGGGAAGTCCTTCCAGCTCTCCGTGCTATGCTTGCCCAGTCTGTCACGCCATAGGCTCAACGGCTGCGACCACGAAAGCACAAGCTGGAAACTGCAGGAGGCCGAGGCACTCGAGCTCTCGACACAAGGGCTCAGCAATTAAATTTCCCGACACGTGCTCGTGCCTCGCAAGCTCTGAGCTACATAATATGCGATCGCTTGTGAGGGGGGTCCCTAGCGAAGCAGGCGGAGACACAGAGAGAGAGAGAGAGGGACGGAGGGACGGAGGGACGGAGGGACCGAGGGACCGAGGGAGGGAGGGAGGGAGGCTCCAACGTCTTTAAGCTGGTGCCTTGCTGCGCCTCTTCCGGGCTTAGCTCCTCGACTTCGAGGCGCCAGGGAAAGCCTCGGATCAGCGAATCTGAACCGGCAATGTGGGAATATCGCAAGGAATGGAAAACTAGGCAGCACCGGCAACATGGTCTTCCAGCTAGCCCTGGAATCGATCAACTTACCTGCCGGATAGAGATCCGTGTTAAGCGGAAAAAAGCATCCTGCTCAAGGACTGCGGTTTACCCCTAGACCCGGAAGGTGATGACGCTCTCTCTTTGTTCATTTTTGCAATGTTGCAACTCGCGCAACATGAATGCACGAAAATGTCGTCTGTGAGACAGAGCTAAGTTGTACCAGCAATTCACAGTCTTGCCGCTTCTGGCTGGGCAATGATTGGTTTTCTGCATGCATGGAAGCCGTGGTTTAAACTTCGCCACGGACTGCTCAGAAGCTTCAAGGTTTTTGTCTTGCCAAAAGCCGTCAGATGCCTGACGGCCATCGAAAGCTCTTACGCGCACATGTACGGGATTCACGATGCACCTCGGACGTACATCTTCTTTGTGAAATGCAGGTTCCTAGTCGTCAAGTGCGCAGCCTTGTAAAAATGCAATATCTTCGCTGCAAAGCACCTCGACAAGCCTAAGGCGTGCATCAAACCCAGCTGCAAACGAAACCACTGCCTCATTTCTCGCAGCATTCCGAATGTGCTCTGCAAACACTTGCATGCAGGCATCCATGCTAATGTAACAGCACCCACATGAAGTCACGAAACATCTCTGCTACGCTGCTTCGTCCCCAAAGCCCACGACGCCTGCATTACTGAGTGAAACTTGGCGATGCAGAGGCATGCATCTACCCCGGGACCTTTGTCAAAGTTCAAAGTCACAGTTACGTTGCCGCATCTTCGGTGATCGGAGCAGAAGATCCAGCCGTCTGCGCTGCAAATTCAATCCTAACAGAGCCTGTCCCTGCTGCAACTTCGCAACGGCCACATCCTGTTGGATGAAGACACTATCACAAGCACGTGAAAGCCAAGCATCGTTCCGACAATGCTGGCCAAGTCTAGACCTGGACGGAAGGGCAGCATATGAGATGCATAGGAATCACCGGTGCGATTTCCGAGACCCGCCTGAAATCACCACGGCCGGGTGTCTCTGACGGCGCTGGGGGGCGGCCCCCGTGCCGGCGTACCTTGTAACAACGCATGTGCATGGACCTCAGCCTGCAACCCCGTAGGGAAATCCTGAAAAGCGAGCAGCTTGAAACACGAGGCCGTAACCCCCCGTAACCCGACGGAGTTCTAGTTGAATGCAGGCACTGCGCCCAACGTGGAATCCCCAAGGCAGCAGGCAAGAGTCCTATAAGGTGACATTCCAAGACTTGCAATCCTAAACCATCGCACGCTCATCCAAGCCTTAACGCATACCAACCTCCGGCAGTGAAGCGATGAGAAATGCGGAACCCACGAGC
The DNA here is from genome assembly GCA_905221615.1 of Symbiodinium sp. CCMP2592. Taxonomy (NCBI): domain Eukaryota; class Dinophyceae; order Suessiales; family Symbiodiniaceae; genus Symbiodinium; species Symbiodinium sp. CCMP2592. The sequence goes on from CAJNDT010001324.1 coordinate 304,206, forward strand.
CTGCGGGCCGAGACTCGCCCGAGGGCTTCCCCGGCGATGCCTGCGAGGGCACCTGGTCGAGGGATGTTGCACCGGATTGCAGCGGATGAGCCGTGCAATTTGGAAGCACGCATACCTACGATTGGCGTATGCAGAATACTGTGCGGCACGCTAGCATATGTGTGAAACACTGGCTCGTGCATTGCGACCTTACATTTACCTAGCTCTGCACGTCTGACCGGACATTCAGGGAAAAATGTGCCCCTGCCAGGTGTGTGTTGCTTACAGATTTGGGGATACTTGAGCAGAACCTAGCAAACTAGTATAGTAAACTCAAACGACAGGTGTTTGGAGGGCTTTCCTGCCACCTGACACGATTTCAGATCTAGGTCTCTGCTTCCCTGCCTAGATCCATGGCCATGTCAAGATCCACCCATCCATCTGTCTATCCGTCCTTTACATGCCCTGAGCCCCGCACTTGCATTGCGACATATCGCAAGAGTCAATGCTCCGGCCATTGTATGTATAAGGATTGCACACCCCTCGCATCCCTTCGCCAGAAAGACAGATTTCGATTGCTTGTAGTTTTTAAGAGACTGACGCAAGGAAGTAGCAAGCAACCAAACAATCCATGCTTCCGGCAACCAGCCTGGGCTCGGCCTCGACGGAGACAGGGCTGCTGCTCTTTCAACTCTTTGAGTTGAGGCTTGCGTGTGCTTGCGTTTCGGCGTTCGCTTTCGGACATCGAGCTTCTTGGGGTCAAATCGAAAGTCCATCTCACGAGGTCATGTCATGAGGGAAACCATGTTGGAAAACTGTACTAATCGGGTTTGCGTTTAAAGGTTGAAGGTTTTGCTGTTTTGCACTTGAGGTTACAACTCTGGGGATTTAGGGCTTGTGCATGCGCGTCGCAAGGTACATGCAATCTGCATGACCTTTCGTGTTCACCAGTATGTGTTCTGGGCCTTGTGTTCCAAGCACACGTTTGCCACATCGGATGCATGGTGCTGCGGGCAGCTGCGGTCAGCCCCAGCCAGCGACGGGCCGGGTTTACAACAAAAATGAAAACATGCAGCGACGGTTTCGACGCTCACTCTCGCACAAGGCAGGCAAGGCTCCACATAGTCCATCGTATCACTACTGAATCACATCGAAAGCGACGGGTTAGGGTCACAATTCAGCGAGATAACAACGGTGTGTTTTAGGCCCAAACTTCTAAGCCTGTCAATCCTGAAAACATACAAAACTTATCTGTTTATATTCTTGGCCCGTCCACATGAACCCTAAATCTCCACACAAGGCAGCCCCGAGTGCGGCTCTTGAGCAAAGATACCTGCCAGCAGGGATGTCCCACATAAACCCCCCTATCAACTTATCCTGAAGCTCAATCATGTAGGCATATTATCCCTGTAAAGTGTGTATGCTCACGTCCCTTTTGCGGGCCCCGAATTTCAAGCTTCCGAGGTGGAGGGAAGTCTCAAACAGCGGCCACATCAAGGAAAAGCACCAAATTCGTGGCAACGCCGAACGAGGTGAACAACAAGACTCGCAGCAGCCAAGCGGCAAACTGGGATGTGCCTGGCTGCCTGGTTTTCTCCAAATTTCCGGCCGCAGTGTGGGCAAGGGATACGGTCATCGAGGCCCTCGGTACTCAGGCCGATGCGGACGGGAGAGAGCGTTCTCCGAACAGATCCCAGCAACAAGGATACACTGAGAGATGCATCCAACTTGAGTTCTCAGAGGTCTGACGTCAGATGCTCCGAACTGCGAAACCCTAAACTTGCCTACTCAAGCCCTCTGGCGGCCGTCTGCTCTTGACCGACTACCCGATACAAGTCTAAAAATTGCGGTGTCTGTCGCTGTTGAAAGGTCATCAGGAATCCTCTGCAAGCACGCAAAGCAGGGAGGGTTTGAATGGAAGAGGGCTTGCGGCATAAAACAGCTGACTGACAGAAGTCGGCATATCTCTTCGGACGTTGGTGTCGATGATGGCGCAGCGTAACCCCAGAGACAAAACTGCAACGCAGATGTGCTCAGTGCAGAGCTTATCCGTCAGTTCCAAGCGCCAAACAACTTGTTATTCTCCAGTTCCTGCAAGATTACACGCCAGGTAAACACACACAACAGATGTTCTCCGAAGAAGGCAACGGTTGGAGAAGAGAGAAAGAAACTGCGTGATGCAATCAGAATCAGGTGCGGGAACCACTCATGGGCAATTCTCAAAGCAACAACCTGTTTGCAAAACCACAACGAGCAGGATCGTGCTTGTTGCTCCGTCATCAGCACCATGACGTTAACAACCATTGTCGTCACTCGTGCCGTCATTTCGGCATGGCATCAAACCCCATGAACGTTATTAATGTGGGCTGCCGAGGGGCCGCGGCCTCGCCCGAAGCAGGGCCAAGGAATCGATCCCGGGCGTGGTCTGAGCAGGCCACGAGAGCAGCTTTCACAAGACAATTCTTGATGAAGCTACGGTAAGCATACCTACAAGCATGGTCTTCAGATCATGACAGAAGGAAACACGTTTCATCAGTCTGCGTGTCTGTGTCTCTGTTCGCGTGTCTGTGTCTGTTCTGTGTGTCTGCCTCTTAGTCTGTGCGGGCGGGTACTAGGTGGGAGGGAAGGAGGGAAGGAGGGTGGGCACGCGCACGCGAATGCGGCTATGTGTGCATGCGTGCATGTGTCTGCACCTGTGCATGTGCATGTGTGTGTGTACATGCAGTTATGAATGGGCAGGTTTACGTGGTCTTCTTTATCGCTATTCTTCTACCTGGTTGAACACGTACTGGTATAGTGAGGCATCGTGTTTTAGTCATCCATTCGGTTGTCTCATTTTATGTGCTTGTGGCAGGCCTGTTGTGTATTGAGTAGAACAGCTTTTCAATCCACATCATCTACATGCCATGTACCCGGCAAGCATATTGGACTACACGCAAATCAGTATTAACTACCAGGCAACAGAGTACAGCATCATGCAGATCACCTCAGGTGTGCGACAGCATTGTAGGCATCCCTTCGAACCAAGCAACAGCTGCGCCGCGCAGCACGCATGGCGAGTCGCAGAGCACGGCTCTGCTGCCGCCAGTTGTTCACCAGTTTCACCTGCCAGCTCTGACGAATCACGCCTGAAAACTCGTTGTCATACAGCTTGGTTTCGCGCCTACGACGGTGTCCAGCACACGACCGAAAGAAAGACTGACTCATAAAGCCGCCGCCTGCAGGGTCTGGGCCGTCGGAGATGTCAAAGAATTCACGAAAGATTGGAACCGACTAGGTGCGGACTGGCATTCTGCGGATGCTGTGGTCAAGGTGGGAGCGGCAAGCACAGCTGGAAAGCACCAATGCCCGAGGCTCCGCCATCCTGCAGCCTTCAGATGCCTTCAGCCTGTACCTGTCCTCGGCTTTACGCATGGCCTCTCTGATCCGGGCTCTGCGTCGAAGAGCTCCGGGAGGCATGCGCTGGCGTTGGGCATCGAAGGCCTGAGGGCCAGAGAACACCAAACAGCAAAAGAGAGGCGGAACACACAAATAGGACTGAAAAAGCACGACGGACAGTCGGAAGAACGAAAGAGAGGCGAAGAGAGACATGCATGCACTTTGGTGCAGAACAGGTCATCATGTTGCGGATTGTAGCACTCTTAGACAGCGTGGGACATGATGCCATTGTTCCCACAATGCTTTCGTCGCAGTATATAGTATGGAACGACGACATAGTGGCCTGAGGTGGTGGGAACGGGTGAGAAGCATGGGATCCCGCATGGTCATACTGAAAGAATGCCCATCCATCGCCCAGTCTTTCTTCGCCTTCCGCTGCTTGCCGAACACGTTGACGCAAACGCGTGCATGTGTGGCCAAAGCCTCCTCTCGGAACCTCAGGGCCACATTGTCGATTGTCATTGTCGCTTCCGCACCGTCGTCGACATGCTGACACAACACATTTCTATGCCACAGGTCAACTGCCTACTGACCTACTGCAGGTGCTATTACTTTGCGAGCGGCTTCCGGCCACAGTGGGGGCACGGTATCGTCGGGGCATCCTTCTCCACTCGGGCCGCATAGGCGCGCATGAGGACACCGTCCGTCGCCCGCCAAGCCTGCATCCGACAGAGAAACCAGCAGCATGCAGCCATCCGGCAGCGCAGAAGCGATGATCCCTCAACTTGCCTCCTTCGACTGCCAGTCCAGGCTCTGCACAGGGCCGTTCCGTCGAGGCCGCCGGCGGGGTAAGGGCTGCAAGGGCTGAGCACCTAGATCTGCGCGATCCGCAGACTCGACTACTCAACTCACACCCTGCAACCTTCGCAATGCCCCCACTTTGGCAGGCGCTTATGGGACGCAGATGTCCATCTTGAGAACAGCCGTCCAAGGCACAAGCAGAAAGCTGAGGTCGGTGCTGGAAGATCGCCCTTGCTTCTTCGAGGGCGCGTTCGAGGGGGTGGAGTCTGCTTGCTCTGCAGAAGCCTGACAAGCACACCAACCTTCTGAAGCCATGTGAGTCTCAGCTTTGCCACGGCAAATGCACTTGAGAGGCTCTTCGAAGGCCATCGAGGCAAGTCGATGGCTCCAATCAAGACCACCACTTCCGTTCGCTGCTCAGCCCGTACTTTCAACACGCAGGCTCGAGGTCTAAAGTCTAGAGTGAGTGAGGGCATGATCGCGCTCCCTGGGTTGTGCAGCATCTCGCGGCCCTGCGTTCAGGAAACCGGACCGAGACCATGAAGTCCGAAACGGCGAAACGGCGGAACCCACACCCTCCGGGGCCCTCCGAGGTCTAGCTGCAAGCGGGCAACTGCTGCCATCAGCCGCTGTGTACGTGGCAGCGGCGGCAAAGAAACTCCGCGCTGCTGCTGTGGCTGCCGCAGTGGTGGGGGCGGCGGCTGCTGCGGTTGTTGCTGTAGCTGCTGTTGCTGTTGCTGTGACGGAGCGCCTCGGCAGATGTGATCTTCTGAGGTTTTGCGCTGGGATGCACTACGCCTACGCGCTCATTTTCAATGAATGGACGGCCTAGCACTCTCAGAGCTCGCTTTTTGTAGAGGGATCGGGTGGTCCCACCCATTCTGAAAGCAGTGTGATCGAGTCGACTGTCGTCTGTCGGTCTTACCTTCCTGAGCCTCAGGCTCCCCATGGCGGCCACGAGCCGGGCACTCGCCGTGCCGCTTCTCCGGCTCTCTCGGTCTAGCTTGCTGAGAACCTCCCGCAGCTGTATGACAAGGCATGATCCACCAAAAGACTCTCTGCAACTTCCTGTGCTGCCCCTGCCTCGGCCGTAAGCCGCGGCGCTGAGCCAGGAAGAGGTCCGGGTGCCAGCGGTGGAAGGCCTCTCTTCCGGTTCGTGCTCCCGGTTGCTTATCGATTTCACTGAAGAATCGATCTGACTGGGAAGTCAATCAGCAGTCGATTGCATCAGTTTCGGCGCTGCCGGCGCCCTCTGCTTTGTGCTTCGCGCAATGTTCATCTGAAAGACAGCGCCGGAAGCGTAATTTGGTGACACTCTGCCAGGTTATTATTCTTGCTTGAGTTGAGAGTCTGAACTTGCCCACATTGCACCGAGCTTAGAAGGTCGGGAAGTGATTGGATTTGAAGCTTCAGAACTGCATACCGCCGTACAGGCGAGGATGCACGTGCCTTCCAAACTCGTCTCTTGCGGAGGGGCACTCAGTCACTCGGACCATTCAACTTCAACATCCCCTGCTTCCAGAGACAAGTCTGCGGTGTTCTGCAGGCGCTGCACATGCGAGCAATTGCCGCACGAACGCAAAGTGTCGTGACCCGCTGCAGAAGCCCTCATGAAGTTACCACACTTGACCATGCCAATATGATTTCTTGCGCCCTTATGTGGGGAACCGCATGTCAAAATACTGCGTATTCTGCATTCAGAACATCTGTGTTCAAAAATTGCCTTGACGCAGCTTCTGGCCATCGCTGGGAGGCGAAGCGCGACTTGCTTGCAGCGTGCCTTCGATGTTTTCTTGGACTGCAGAACGGCAAAAGCTCTATCTTGCCTTGATAATCAATAACGACCTGCCATTGCTGTTGAGTGAAACCTTGCAAGGTAGTTGGTCGGAAGGGGGAAGTCTGCGGTCCGTAATTCCAAGCCAAACCCAACCTTCGGACGGAAATCTCCCTGTTTGTCCTGGAACAACGTCTCCTGCAAGTGTGCGACAACGGCTGGTCTACAGATATCGACAGAGACAAATACAGCTACTGCCAAAGTCTCTGCAGCCGCTAGCCTGGTTTCGGCTCCGAATTGGGCCATTGGTGTAGTAGGAGAAGCAGGATCAGTAGGAGAGCCTATCTTCCACACGAGTCTTGCGCCCGGTTGCCGCTGGCCCGGCTGCCAGTGCCACTTCTCGTGCTCAGCCGCGACAGGCCTGCTGGGGCGTGCAACGGCCATAGATTGCTGCTTTCGGCTTCGTGTCGGACTCAGTTTGGCCCAAAGGTCGCGTCTATGGCAGTGTAGTTACTATGCTGCATCTGATTATCCTCCAAGGCGTTTTAGGCAGAAAAGCCAGCGCCCAACAGAGCCTGAAGCCCGCTGGGAGCTGTGCTTGTGGGAAACACAGCTCATCCCGCTTGCCGACCCAGCACTGCTCGAGGCATCGGCTCGCAAACAGCTGCTGTACAGCTGCTGAGCCAGTTGCACGTTCACTGGTGTTGCATGCTTATACACTGCATACTCCAGTCGTCGTGGAATTCATGGAGAAGAAAAAGATCTCAAAACACAGCGCTAGGGCTTCTTTGCTGCTTCATCGAGCTACGTTGTCAATGCCTGAAGCCAGTCGGAAGAGAGCAAAAGAGCCGAGCAGCTACAAGTAAGGCTCTACTTCGCCATGATCGAAGAATCCAGGCCGAAACTGCCTTCTGAGTTCCGACCCTCGCACAATCACAAAGCAGAACTTCACGACATTAGGTGTCACTGCTCCAGCAACAGAATGTGCAAAAAGCCTAAGACCGCATCAAGAGCAGCACTGGAGAAATCGCAACCAAGCGCCGTGCCCTCGAGATTCTCGAAGTGGGAGGGCATGGCACCAGCCCTACCTTTCCAGCTATGCTGGAAGTCAGTTCTCGATGGCTGCATTCTGCAGAGCCGTGGCGGTCATCTCACACTGTCGAAGACAAGGCACCTAGGCTCGTCTCCAGCATCAGGTTCCCATTGCCTCCGGGCCTGACCAGGTTGTGCCGCGAGCTCTCTACTGAAGCTCTGTGATCTGCAGTCCTGAACCACCTGTGGCCCGGGCCCCGTCCCGTACCAAACCACCTGACGACCTTGAGGCCGCTGGACCAGCTTGAGCTCTACCTGGGCACGTGAACAACTTGCGCTGGCCCTTCATGGAGTTAGAGTTGGGGCGCTCACACCATGGCATACGCTACATATGGGCATGCTGCATGCTGTGGCAACTATGGCAACTAACAGCACACCAGCTCTGAACCCATCTGTTTCTCTGTTTGGTCACTTGCAAGAAACTGAACCGTTCAAGGCAAAAGGACCGTGCGGGGCTCGACGATCGATGAGCTGATCACTGCAAAACTCTGTACATACCTACATAGCCTGAACCACTGAAGGAATGCATGCAGGCATGAATGGATGAATGAATTTGAAGAGAATCAACCGATGCAGGTGGTGCACAAAATGAACAGACTGAATAGAGGAAGGGACGAGGAATGGACGAATGACTGAGTCAGCGAACGAAGGAATGAGTGACTGAGTGACTGAGTCAGCGAGTGAGTTATCCAAAACTGCAAATTAGGGCTTAGGCTTAATTAGGCCGCAGGGAACGGGAACCTGAGACGTTACACAAAGTCTTCTGCTGGACAGGGTCCTCTGTTAGCCAGGGTCTTTTGCTCGCAAAAAATGGATCGGCTTGGCTTGGTTTCAGCACCTGCCAAGCTCACTGAAAGCTTTGATCATCTACTGCAGCAATATTGATATCGAGAGAGAGAGAGAGAGAGAAAAACAATGTATATATGCGTGTATAAATTATATACAATATATATAGATATAGTTGATATAGTTACATATACATATAAGCATACACGTTAATATAACATGTATAATATATATATATATATATATATATATATGTGTGTGTGTGTATATATACATATACAGAGACATAATTATGTATGTATGTATGTATGTATGTTACATACATGCATATGTATATATAATATATATATATATATATATGTGTGTGTGTGTATGTATGTAATATGTATACATACGTACACACATACGCATTTTTAGCAAATACACGTACATATACAACTCTACCAGTATGACATACTACGTATTTGTGCCAGCAGATGCTACAAACCCTCAAACCCGCCTACCGCGCCTGTCTATGGCTATGCATCCCGTCCACAAACCCCCGGAACAGACAGCAGCCATTAACTCTATCGCACCGCAGACTGCTGCACAGCACACATGTATGGCTTGTTCTGCTTCCCAGCTCGCTGGCCTGTCCTTCTTGCAGGCGAGGAGTCTAGAGGATGTGGACCCTCTTGGGGTTGCCATATTTCGCTCACATCGGACTAGATGATTCACAGGAGGCTGCCAGTATGGCCTCTCAGAGAGTCTTCGGAACGCGAGCACGCGGCGCGGCAGTCGTAGTATGCACAGAGCACCAGCACCACCAGAATCCTGGCCCGGGTGGTAGGAACTTCAAGCAACACAAATCAGTTCCACGTACTTAAGCCAGGCTCTTTACCCTGCTACTACAGAACAGAAAGAATCCTACAGAAGCTGCCCTTGACCATCACGACCAAGGAACATGGCACAGCCAACTGCCGTCGACAGCACGGTGGTCAGTCGCTCCCTTGAGCTGTCAATCTGGAAGTAGAGATTGAGGATGCCTCCCAAACCCATTAAGCCGTAGAAGGTGTAGCTGATACTGCCGGAGCCCTTCACGGAGAGGGACGTCCGAATCTGCGGAATCTGGCGCACGCCATTCAGAAAAGCAGAGATGTATCCCAAGCCGCTTGCAACAAGCCGAATGGTCCAGGAGCAATCTGAAAGCAAGGACCAGAGAAGCAGACCCCCGGTGCCGAACAGCAACATTCCTACCTGAGCAAGCCAGGCCTTCCGAAACCAGCGCTTTTGGCTGTCTTCTCCAAAGTGCGTGCACCAGGCATAGAGAGGAAAGAATAAGAGCCACTGAACCAGAACCTGGTAGAAGGCTAAGAGATTGGCCTGGCAAAGCCACCAATTCGATCTACAAGACTCTAGTTGGGGAAACTTCAGCATCATCATATTCCAGGCAAGGCAAGTATACGCTGCATTTGTCAGCAAGATGGTGGCTTGAGAAACGCCCTCGCAGCTGCTCTTTGACCAAATTTTCACATGTGCTGGAATTATGCTAACGGCCGTGCCGGTGACCAGGACGAAGCCGATGGCCACATTAATCGGGCGAGCCGCTTCCTCCTCAAAGTCATACTTGCACTGGTCCATGCTGTTTCTGATTCCCCGGCACGACGCTCCCGGGACCTAGAGGCATACACGCTTGCCAGCTGCTGTCATGCACAGCTGTTATTTTCAATCCGTTGAGTTGTCAAAGTCGGAAGCATTTCTACCAGTTGGTGCCATGCTTCTTTGTTTTCAGTGGCGAAACACCTTTGGGCCAGAGAAGGGCGCGTCTGGGTCTAGGTTCACAGAGAGACGTCACCTCACTTCTACAGCTTTCGACAGACATCAAAGATCGAGGACTCCAAAGGTCGGCCAAGGGCTGCACACGCACACCGCATGGCAGCTCCGTGGTCAAGGTCCACAAGTCACCCTGAAAGGCCAGACTTCCGGATCTGGGGTCTGGAGCGGTGCAGAGCTTTGGGTCTCACGGTCTTCCAGGCTTGAGCGCGATTGCCAAGCTAAACAAGAAAACCCCTTTCAGCTGCTGCAACCCAAGTCTGGCTTGCCCTTCTCGAGGTCACGAGCCTCACCTCCCTTGAGACGGTCTTGTGTCTGGTGCCTTGCACTGCATCAGGGCTGCATCTGCGAGGTTCCAACTGCCCAAGGCAGGTGCAGAACCGCACACCTTACAGCAGCCGATTGCTAGAGGACTTCGTCCGATTTGCGAGGTCCCGTCGGACGTTTGAAGGTTTGGGGCTTTGACTGCAGTGTCAATACTGGGCAGACGGCCAACAGGTCTTCCCCGTAGCCAATCTTGGTGTGCGCCTCGAATGCCAGAGTCAGGCTGATTTGCTCCAGCTGGGCAAAGCTGGGCAAGGGCGAAGACAAACCCTGCACTCACATCTTTGCCCTGGAGCCCGACCCGGAGAGGAGCGCCGAAGAGTCTATTGCAGCTAGTCTCGCGACTGGCCTTGATTCGCACTGCGATGTGCGCAGCTTCGGCCATGCCTGGCGAATGCATGGGGATTCGTCTGGAGACGAAACCCTTGAACCTTATCACCCCGGACCGCACCACAAAATGTTGGCGGCCCCCGAGCAAGTCTGCAGGCATGGCCTGTGACGATGAAGTGGTGGATCGGCCCGAAGGGCAACACAATCTAGCGTTGAACTATGCCTGACTATGTGAGCGGTGGCTGGACTCTTTCCTGCTGGAGCCGTCGTCGGGACTTTATGGCCCCAGTTCAATGTGCTGGTCCCTCAAGTTGCCTGTAGTTACTTTCCTTCTTGTCCAAGTCTGCATTCTCGCATTGCGCGTGAATGCTGCCTGCTTGCTGTACAGCTTGAGCCGTGGGGCCGTGGGCATCGCGGCATAGCTCTTGCATGCGCAGCGACATCCCAGCAGTCCGCGCTCACACGTTCAGAATCATCAGTCACGAAGAGCACAAGAAGCCGTGCAACAGCAACTGCAAGCCCTTCTGGCTTGGTCCGCATGATCACGAGCCGAGTGCCTGGAACGCAGGACTCCGATAAAACCTCATCTCAAGCCCCCTCGATGACTTTGTACAAATCGGGCCGGCGATGGGGATTGAAAGCATTTTACGTTTGGCACTACTCGTCCTGAGCGCACCTGGTTGCACCCCAGCATCTCTAAGCAATGCTACAAAGCGTGTTTGTGATTTGATGACAGGATCCTGGAGCACACCGCTAAGCACAATGCTCATGGTCTTCGGACTCACTGGTCCTCCAGCGTCGACTTAGTCCTGCACGATGTAGCACGACTCAGACGGCCAGTGCCAACAACTTTCATCCACCACCGCCAGCTTAACACCCACCATCGCTTGCAATGTCCCACCAGCCCAGCTATCCGAACTCCTCCTGCATGCAGGACGCCCGGACCTCAGGAGTGACTCGCGAGTTGGCTCGGCAAGCACGCAAAGGTAGCTCAGCTGGAAAGACGTAAAGCTAAGTGTGGCACTCGAGTGTGCCGCGAGAGCCTCGACACTCGCTGGCCTTCACTCACTGCATTCACATGCATTCACACTACATGTGTCTGCATTCACGGTCTTCATATGATATATTGCAAGCTGTGGTTCGGTCCTGCCTGATTGTTCGTCGGAGTCGGAGCCTTTCCGCTTACGCTTTGGCCTTGTCACAGCAGCCACGGTCAGCCATCCACGTGTCCACGCCAACAATGTGTCTGCACCAAGTTGGCACGACCCATGCATGAAGGAGCTCAGCGTCCGACGGGGGCTTCTTGTCGTCTTTAGCCATATCCTGAAAACGGAGCAAACTACGTTCGATGCTTCTCCGAAGGCATGTATGCAGCACTCTCGGACACGCAGCACGCAAGGCATCTTTTAATCTTTTGCCCGGGCTATCCACCTTTCTCTTCAGCCATGTGGGCTCTCTTATCCCTCAGTTCCTTTCTCTCCTTCTGCCTAGAAGCAAGCTTCGCGCGCCGCTGCTTCCGGAAGTCTTGCTGCAGCTGGTCTGCGATCTGTGGTGGCGGGACAACCTTCACGAGGTTGCCCTCGTGATACAGCACTGAGACGTTGTGCCCGCACTGGAGCACATCGCCTGCCTCGCCAAGCTGCTCCATCGCCACCTCAACCTCGTTGTAGTCGGAATCTGCCAAGACAAGCCTCGTGTCATCTTTGTACATTACTGGCATTGACACCCGCTCGCATTCCACCACCTGCAAAGTTTCTGTCTCTTTCATCTTCATCTCCCGTGCTTTCCGCGTTCTGAGCTCCCGGTAGCGGATCTCGTAGGCTCCGTCAGCTGAGCGTCCATGGCCAGCAGGCTTCGAACTGCGAACCTCGCAGTAGATACCCTTTCGGAGGAAGACAGAGCCACGCTGGAGGTCGCAGGACGCGACGGGCAAGCTTGAGAAATGGCGGGGCCACAGTGCCATGACGCTGGCTGGCACGGGGGACCCACGTGCCCGCAGCAGACGGAAGTTCATGGCGAGCGTGGACATCATTGCTACGGTAATGCGCGGCACTATGCCGGCCGATCGCAGTTGCAAACTCTCGAGGCTGACAACGCTAGTCTTGCGTATATATACATATCAAGACCCAGGCCACATGCTTTAATGTGAGACGAACACATGCAGCGACAGAATACAGCGTCCAGCGCTAGTTCTAAGTTTCTGAGCAAGGTTGACATTGAGCCACAAGAGCTGAGGGCCGGCTATCCGGCTTGAGATGCCGCGGGAGTGCTTCTGCATTCACCCCCATCGCCACTTGCCTTTGGGAACTGTTCTATTCTGAGAGCGAAGGAAGACGACCACTAGAGCCGAATCCGAAAGTTCAACATCACGACATGTTGCCGTCCTCGCTGGCAGAGTCGGAGCTGAGCTTGAGAATCGGACGACGGGGTACACCTGTCAACGGCCACTTCGGGATCTTGACGGGCTAGAACAACGTGCGGGTCACAAACGTGGCGTCGACATCGGCCAGAACACAAGTGCTGGTCGGCTTGCAGGCTCGCAGGCGTTGGACGGGTAGGATTCATACTCCGCAACTCAAGGACCAGTGAACTTCTTGTGCCTGATCCTTACAAGACATCGGACCGACTGACATGGAATGTCTCTGCAAAACACCGTGCAATTTGGATTTGAACCCATTGCACGGCATGATTAGAGGGGTGATGATGCCTGCAGTGGAGGTTCGCGCAGCCGGCTTGGCGAAGGTCAACGCCGAGCCATCTTGCCTAGTGGTCACTTAGAGCTTGGCGGAGCAGTGAAAGTATTGCTCCATCGTGCAGACACTGTTCGTTGTGCACTCGTTCCCTGGCAGTCGCCCTCTTCAGCTCCTAATAACCATCGCAGCACAAAAGCGGAACCTCAATGTCACAAGTGCAGTCCCTCTTGGCACGGCCTTCCCGGCCCCACAGCAGGAGCCTTGCTGGCGAATGCTGAGCTGCGGCGCAAGGTGACCATAATCCGGGGGCGGAATGGTGTATCATGCTATAATACAATTCACTGGACAGCTTGCCATTCATCGTTGTAAACTATGAACGCACACAACTACAACTAAGTAAAAATAGTAAAATATGTACATACATACGTATATATATATATATATACATGTATATGTATACATATACATATATATATATATATATATCTGTGTGTGTTCGTGCCTCTACATAAGTTTGTTCATTTACTTGCGTTTATATATTTATCCTACATCTTTGCTGATCTAACTTATTTACAGTTGCTTATTCGTATTTCTGCCTATCTATGTATCTATCTACCTATCTAGACAGATATATGTATATATATATATATATATGAAAGTATGTATCTGCGGCAGTCATTTCTTTGCTTGCTTGTTTTTATGTGCAGGAAGTGTATAGACGTGTATATATATATAAACTGATTTACCTCTTTGTTCATTTGCTAGAATATCAACCAATCAATCCATCCATCAATCAACCAATCAACCAATCAACCGGCCAATCAATCCATCAATCAATGAATCAACCTACCAACCAATCAATCAACCAACCAACCAATCAACCAATCAATCAGCCAATGAACCAATCAACCAATCAACCACTCAACCAATCAGCCAATCAAGCAACCAATCAACCAACCAACGAATCAACCAATCAATTAAGCAACCAATCAATCAATCAATCAATCCATCGATCCATCAATCCAGCAAGCAAGCAAGCAAGCAAAGCAATGCAAGCAATCAATCCATCATCTATCTATCTATCTATCATCTATCTCTGAGTGTGTACATCTGGCAGACTCACATATCGTGTAGCATGGAGCTACACGAGTCACCTGACCACCTGCTCCGCCTATACTTCGCTACGGTTCGTCGCACTGGGGCCGCAGCCGGCGAGGAGCTCGGAAGCCGCTCCGGGTCGTACTGCCCCCCTTTGTGCTCCGAGAATGCCGAGGAACAAAGCTGAAAAGAAAACGCTTACAGGAGCTTCTTGGTTCGACGACTTGGTCTATGTATGATCTTGGGTATTCTTGCTTCCTACCGTAGGGTCCTGCTCGCCCGGGTGCTGCAGTATCGGAGGGAAAGAGCTTCGACGACACAAGCGAATCTCAAGAAATCCACACATTACGAGACCTTCAGGCTAGTATGGCTTGAACTGGACAGCATCATTAAGTCATCAGGCCACAGCTGCACTCACCGGAGTGAATGCCCTACAACCCCACCTGCAAGGTGCAATTTGTCGCAGAAACTGCTGAGGGTTAGCCCCTGGAAAAGGAGTGAATATCATCGTGAGCAGCAGGAAGAATAAAAACCGTCGCCCCCTTTGCAAGATCATGGAGCCACACGGTCAACCCGGCCGCACCTTTGCGATCTGAAGTGGGCAGTGGCGGCGGAAACGCCGCACCTCAAACTGAAAAGACCGGAGAACCTGCAGGCCCCCACTGTTGAAATTCACATGCTTGCCGCGCCTGCCAAGAATGACGACGGAATCATGGCTGTCCCTGCTGGGGCCAATGCCATCAGCATCCGAAGCAGGCGGCGGCTGAGTCCTCGAAGGCCGATTGTAGATTCTTGACATCGCATCGGCACCGCTGCCGAACACTATCTGAAAGCGCTTCCACTGCTCTTGAGCCCGCCGCCTCCCGGGGAGCGGGGTCACAGAGCGCGCCTGGCCGCTGGCCGTCGAAGCAAAGCGAAGCTGGATCCCAAAGGAACTGGAAGTTGACAACTGTTCCGGTACGTCGGCCCTGTTGCTCGCTTTTGGCACTGTTCCTTGGTCCTAGAACCCATTGCAAAGTGAGTGTCCTTGCCACTCTCGGACGGCGTTCTGCCTCGAGGAACATAAACCAAACCTCTGCCCTCACAAAGCCGACCAGTTGTCTCAAGAAACCCGTAAGCCGCAAAAGTTGTTTACCGTCCCTCCAAAAATCCAAACCAATGCTGTTACACGGTCTGGAAACGTTGTTTCAGGCCTCTGGCTGGATTTTGCTTGTGAGACTGTTCCGCCAGCACTTCTCGAAACGTCATCTGGCCAGCACTCTGCCCGATACAGTTCCAGCTTTCTGCAAACAAGACGTTTCGGACAAGTACAGCCGGTTCGAAGGCTTGCCCCCGTCAGAATCCAACGTGCATACAACGAATTGGCCTTCTTGCTGCCGTTCTCGTGTCGCTGGCCGTCCTTTTTTCTGCGATCATCTGCATCCTGGGCAGCCGAACTGACCAGAGTCTGCCGAATGCATCACAAAAGCAGCAACTCAAACGTGCCCCAAGCAAATCATATGTCACTGAGGACGTGGCCCTGTCGCGATCTCTTTCTCTCTCCCTTTCCCTGGCCCGATCTTTGTCTCTTTCACGTTCTCGTTCCCTTTCTTTTGCTCTGTCTTTGTTTCTCGTGTCTCTTTCATTGTCCTGAGCAACGGGCTAGCAAGTTCAGCTTCCAATCAAGCCCACCGCGACTCAGTCCCAGGCATGTCGAGTTCTGTCGCGATCATCCCTGTCTCTTTCCCTGTCTCTTGGCCTCGATCGATCTCGCTGCTTGGAGCGTTCCCTTTCTCTTGGCTTGGAGCGGTCCCTGTCGCGGCCAGTGTCCTTTTCGCGGTCACGGTCCCGTTCTCGCTCTCTGTCGTCACGGTCGCGTGATCGCTCCCTTTCGCGGCCTCTGTCCTTTTCGCGATACTTGTCCTTGTCACGATCTTTGTCGCGATCCTTTTCATGCCTATCTCTTTCTTCGTGACGATCTCTGTCCCGGCGATGCTCGTTGTCTCGGTCCTTGTCTCGTCGGCGATCATCCTCCCTGTCCTTGTCTCGGCGTCTGTCATCACGACCCGCGTCACGTCTCCGTTCGTCCTCGCGGTCTCGACGCCTGTCGTCATCGCGGTCCTTCTCTCGTCTTCGCTCCTCCTCGCGATCCTTTTCACGTCTCCTCTCCTCCTCTCGGTCCTTCTCACGTCTCCTCTCCTCCTCCCTCTCCTTTTCTCGTCTCTTCTGTTCGCGCTCCTTCTCTCGCCGCTCCTCGTCCCGGCGCTTGTCCTCCCGCTCCTGCCTCTCCTTTTCTCGTCTCCTTTCCTCTTCCCTTTCTTGTTCTCTCCTTCTTTCCCTCTCCTCTCGTTCTTCACGCTCGGCCCGTTCCTTTTCCCGTCGTTTCTCTTCCTCCCGCTCTCGTCGCTCGCGCTCCCGGCGCAGCTCTTCCTCCAATCGCTGCTTCTCGCGCTGCTTCTCTTCCTCACGTTCCTTCTCGCGTCTCCTCTCTTCTTCACGTTCCTTTTCCCGCCTTCTTTCCTCCTCCTTTTCCTGTTCTCTTCTTCGCTCCTCCTCTTCCTTGCGAGCTCTTTCGCGGCGTTCTTCCTCCTCGCGCTTTTTCGCCTCACGCTCTTTCTCCTTCTGCTTCGCAGCCCTTGCCTCCTCTTGCTTCCTGCTCTCCTCGCGATCTGCTGCCTCCTTCTCCTCCTTTCGTCGACTCTTATCATCTCTGCTTGCCTTCTCTTTTCGCCTACTCTCCTTCTGAGCTTCATCCTTTGCGGTGGAAGGCGCCTTTTCGCGCGATCGCTCCATTCCCGCTGAAGCATCTCTCCGGGAGCCCTCATTATTGGCCGCCGGTTCTCTGCCCTTCTTTTTCTTTTTCTGTTGAGCCTTCTCATGCTCCTTCTCCTGCATCTTCTCCTTGTCCCTGGCCTCCCTCTGCTTCTCCTTCATCCTCTCCTCCGCATGGGAGGCCTGGCTTCGCCTGGCCCTTTCACGGCCATCGCGATCCCGCGACTTCTCCTGAAGCTGAAACACGAAAGGCCATACCCCACCCTGGACATCGTACAGCTCCGTGGCAAGCCCTTTGGTTTCGAACTGGCCTCTGGCTTTCGAAGCGACTCGCTCTTCTCTGACCTCGGAACGGTGCTTTTACTTGATTGCTGCGGCAGCTGCAAAGCGATTGCACGGCTTGGCACTGCGGATGTTGCGCCTGCCGCATTGCAAGGTGCATGCCGAGAGGCTGTGCAGTGGCAGGCTTTGACAACTTCTCCTGGCGGGAACAGGAGAGCCTGGTGGGCCTGCTTCTCTCGAGAAAGGGTAGATCTGCTTGGCTTGCCAGAACCGTCGTGGTTTCACGAGGCTTGTTTGCAAGGATCCTTTCCTGGACCAGAAACATCAGCGAAAGGGTCCAGACCGATTCGGCTGCTTTGAACCAAACGATTCAATTGGAGTGCAGGCCGTGACCTCTGAACCGCAAGAGACCGTCAGAGGCGAATGCCTTGACGTTTCAAGGCCGATTCCGTAACTTCGCAAAAAGCAGACCACTCACCCTTTGAAGTTTTGAAAGTGGATAGCGCGCTGGCCGCTTCCTGCAAGTGCTGTTTGGATAACCCGCTCATCAAGTCCACAAGTTCCGCGACTGAGGATTGCTTGTGTTTTTGTGCCACCGAGAGCAAAGCCTTCAAGTAAGCATCAGCGAAAACCCAGTTGTGCTGCACGCCGAACTGATCCATTTGACTGCGTAGCGTCTGGAACTTGGTCACCGGTCGCCCGGCAAAAGTCGACACAAGTGCAGTGAAGACCTGCACATCGGGGGTTAATGACATGTTGCACATGGTGTCGAAAAGGAAAACTGCAACATTATAGCCACTGCTCTCAGCAGTCGTGCAGGCACGAAGCGCGGATGTAAAGTGCCCGACATCCACCACGAGATCCATCCTCACCATTTCGTCCAAGATGTCGGCTGCCGTGCGGATGTCCCCTTCATCCGCTGCTGCGACGAGACGAGCAGCTGCCATCGTCTCATCCATGCGATAAGACTGCCTGGCTTCCTTCCAGACTTGCTGCACAGATGGCCACAAACCCGCCTTTCCGTAAAGCTTCATGGCCAGGTTGAATGTGAGAACTTCTTTTGGCAGCTCAAGCTTGCAGAGCTGCTCATACAGTGCTATGCCAGCTTTATACTGCCCACAAGCAAGGGCTGCATTCATCTCCACATCGAAGAAAGGTGTCTTCAAGACCTTGCTGGTTGCGCGAAGTTGCCGGATCCTTTGCCAGTCACTGCGATTTGCTGCCTGTACCACCTTGGCCAAGAGCTTGGATTCTCCCTTCGTTAAGCCATAGTCCGTCGACGATTGTCCTGCCGCTGATGTATAAAACCTGCTGCCCATACGCGGGCGTCCTGCGCTGGCACCGTTTGATTCGTTGCGCGCGTCCTGTGGCAGAGCAGCACCGAACCCAATTGAGTGTGTTCCCAAGAATTTGCGAAGCAGGGCGAAAGCTCCTGCTAGGCAAAGGGTCCGCAGACTGGCCCCTCCCATGGCGTGATAACGCATCGCGCGCGACAAAACACTGCCGTGCGGCCAGCCGCTTGAGCAGCCAGCCCGACACCCTGACCCGGCCCTTTGGATGCCTTTGCCGCAGCGAAGCTATCTACGAGAACTGCAAAACACACCCGGCAGCTCAAGAAAGCCGAGCAACCGTTCAAGCCCAAGGCAATGGTCCGCTACTGTAAGCCCAAGAAAGGGTGTCTGCCCACTCACAGCACAGGCCTTCTGAGCCTTCTTGGATTCTGCAGCTTTGGCGGCCTGCACTTCATGCAAGCACATGACATGTGCAGGCAGTGCGTGCTAATGATCATTGACAAGTCAGACCCCGAAAAACATGCACGAGAATGTCACAATATGCCAGTAATTGCCAGTATAGACCCCAAACGGTGACAGGGCAGCACAAACGACCAAGACTGCCACGACCACCAGGAGAAGCACGACGACCACTTCGACCCAGGACGATCCACCAGGAGACCACCACGAAGGTTCAGGAAAACCACCCAGAGACCACCAGAGACCACCGGGAAACCACCTTGAGACCCACCACGGGATCACTGCGAGGAAGCCAGCAGGAGACCGCAGAACACCAGGACACTGCTGCCAAAGTGCTTCCCCCAAGTACTCGGGGAGTGGTTCAGGAACGCTCACCGTGCTTTCCACCATTTACTGTCGGGATTGGCGAGTTGGCGAGCACGGCACCTGTGCTTGCCTTATGGCTGCACCGGCGGGATTCAGAAGGGTGGCCAACATGCATTCCTCCAAGTACTGGCGGGATGTAGACTTTTCAGAACAAAAGGTGGGCCATGCTTCGAATATACAATGAAACTGGCTCTTCGGGACACGGTACCCAGCGGACCCCATAGTGTGTCCCACACCGTTTGTGTAATTGTCTTAATGTTAGATGATATGCAAAACTCTGCTGTGCAGCAAGAGCGCAGCTGCGGCAGCTGCGTCCTGTCGACGGCGACGCTCCTCCTCCTGTTTGCTGGCAGCGTCTGCAGATCGCGGGCTGACATCGGCTTTTCAAAACTGCGAAACTTCCTTTCAGGATTCCAAGGCAGTTAAAGGACATTCTTGTGACCAGGCCGTGGCACTTTGCATTAGCTACGACGGCTTTGCGGCCTTTGGTTTTGCTGACAAGCTGGATCCACCTGCCTTACAGCCTCACGTGGAAGTGAATCAAAAACTCAAATCGACATCACGGTCCTCCTTTTTGTCCTTTCTTCTGGAGCGCGGAGAGGGTACTTGTTCAGGGGAACTGGACGATTCCTCTCGGAGAGGATTATCGGAAACAGCATGCAGTGAGACCTCCGGCCGACAGACGTGACACGTCACTATCGTGGAAAACTCTGTGTGTCCTCGTCATCGTCATCCTCCTGCTCATCTTCGTCATCCATGCCATCAGCATCGCCTTCCGCAGCTTCGGCTTCGACGTCGTCCTTTTGCCAAAGGTGATGCTCCGGACTCGAGGCTTTCATCCCTATCCCGCAGGCCAAGCAAGCAGACAAAAGCGCCTTCTATTGTTTTCTGAAGTGCACACCCAAAGAAATCCAGCGAAGCGTCCTCCTCACTGTAGCTCTCCACGGCTGCATACCTGTCGACTGGGGTCATTAACGGTCTCAAGTCCCTCTTTTGTCGGACACAAGACTGGATTGCATTAGGTCAAAGGGTGAGAATCTCCGCATCTTCCCACACTATCAGCAACCGCTGCCTAGCCGGTGCCGCAGGACTTTCTCGCGCCTGGCATGCAAAGAAACTCTCCCTCAAACGTATGCAAGGTGGTTACAACGCATGCACCTTCCCTCCATCTCTAGGACCACCAAAAGTTGATGTGGACACTATTGGAACATCGTGGGAGGCATGATTCAGGACACTGGGCGAACATTTCACGAGCAGCTCATTTGTACACAACGGACATCCACGCGAGAGCACCTTATCCCACCCGTCCTTGAGGAATCGAACCCCTAAACACAGTCTCGTCTTGGAAGCGCGTGAAAGCATTGCGACGTATTTGGTTGTTCTCGCCAGCTGCATGCATTCACGAATCATGGTGAAGAATCGTACTCCCCTGACTCCATCAATATATGTGGTGCCTCTTCTTTCAATGAAGGGGGCTAGGGTTGACGGTTAGGATTTCTCGGATTCTGGTTGCAACGTTTTACTCGGAAAGATGCTTCAAAATTTGATCAGAATCTTCGTGTTGAAAATTTTTGTTTTTCATTTTAACACTATTTGCTACTGAAAATTTTTATTTTTCAACAATTGAGTCACACGAAAAATGTTGCCCCAAACGTTTGCGGAGGAATCAGGAAACCATAACTACGGTAGGGAGCTTTGGAAAGGTGGCTGCGTTATACGATGCACTCGCAAATGATGCTGCACATGAAACCGCGCATGCTTTCCGAAAGGCATTAATACTGAAAAAACTCAGTGATGCTTTGCTGCAGCGATTCCTTACGGAAAAGTTGGTTGCTGCGTCTCATTATAGGGGCACATCTATCACAGCAGCTTTTGGCTTCCTCATTGAAGGATTTAGCAGCTGCTGGTTTCCACAGCAAGAATCTGTGGCGAATCGCACCGCCGTACTTTTGCGACGTTCGTCCTTCTTGTTTTCACCAACTGTTCAGGTGTCTAGCACCTTCAAGTATCAACTTATCTAACTTCAAGAGTAATGCTCTATTGCATATGCCAGGACCCAGGACGATGGTACGGTACATGAGGCACGCATGGTACGGTACAAGGGGTACGCATGGTACGGTATAAGGGGTACGCATGGTACGGTACAACAGGTACGGTACGCATGACATGTGTACCACTGTACCGTACCATGTACCGTACCCTATGTACCATCGTACCGTACCCCATTTAGCATGACATGGACCCCAATTAGCATAACATATGTCATGCTAAATGGGGTCCATGTCATGCTAAATGTGGTACGGTACGATGGTACATAGAGCACGGTCCGATGGTACAGGTACCCGCGAAGCGCCCCCTATATGTACCCTCGAAGCGTCCCCTATGTACCCTCGAGCCGTCCCCTATGTACCCTCGAAGCGTCCCCGATGTACCCCGGAAGCGTCCCCTAAACCGTTCCCTATGTACGATTACGAAGCGTACCATGACGCATGTGGTCAATAGAAACCATCTGTTTCATTACTCTTGAGGGCTGACAAGTATCAACCTCGAAAATACTCCTTGTGTTTCACCTTTGTTGGTCTCCGGTTGTTGCCTCTTCCCTTCGAAGGCAGTTCTCCCATGCGAGCGGCGTCTCAGGACTGATTTGGGCGTGTTCTCTCGACTTGGGGCTAGGTTTGATCACCAGTGCTTTCATCACCGGCGGTGTTGTCGAAGAGATGTTACCAAAAAGCTTCGGGCCTCAACTGCTTTGTTTGTGGGTGCATCAGCCATGCGCGGCTTTTATGAAAGGTTGACGAGCCTCGTCTGGAAACATCTTCAAGAGCCCGCCCCCCCCAAGAAGCTAAAATGGTCTTCGTTTACAAAGAACTCTTCACCATGATTCGTGAACGCGTGCGACGAGCACAACCAGCTTTCGACCCGGGGCTCCCTTGCCCGGCGTTTCATCGAACCTGCTTGGGCCACGACCTTCGGAATTGGAGACGGTGGCCTCCCGACTCCGGCGAGCCTGCAGCTCACCCAGAGCAACGAGAACCCGTCCGCAGTGGGCACTCGGGCATTTTTCGGCGGAAGCAGGAAACTCCCAGGATCCGGGAGGCCGAAATACCTGCCACTATGGACAAGATGGCCTGGCCTAGGCCGGCTAGGCACCCTTTTGGCGCCAGCCATGCAGACTCTGGCAATCACTAGGCTTGGGGCCTTTGCACTCCAAACCCGCAACAGAATGGATGCCGGAGGGCGTTGCTTTTGGAACTCCTCCACCTCTGGGCTGTTTCATTAGTCCACGCTGTCTTTGATGCCGCGCAGCCGGTGCAAGCGCTGCCGCCACCAGGCACACGCCCGGGCGATGAAGCGGCGTAGAACCAGTGGAGGAAGGCACCGGCAAGGACAACCCTCGGAATGAGATGCGATCTACCAGATTCACTAGCCATGTCTCCCCTTCTTGCTCACTGTTACCCCACCGGCTCACCGCATGCTCAGTGCATCAAAGCATGAGAATCGGATGAGCATTCGGCGCCGCACCCCAAATGGCAAAGCCCCGTGTCGAATGCACCCCACTTTCTAGCAGCACCGGCAAACGTACCAGACTCATATCGTCAGCATCCCCGCCCTTGCTAGCATCATCATCCTGAGTAGCATGATAACCGTAAAAGGCATTTCGAGTGATTCTTCCAAGGGTCAGGGAAGCCAGAGCTGAGCAAAGGCTGCCCGGCTGCATCGATGAGATGATGCTCGTGATGCAAGCTGAGAACATCCTCAGATGCAGTGGCTGCGACTAGCTTCTATCGCTCGGACTTCCAAGCTTTTTGTATTTGTGGTCTGTGGGGTCTGGCAAAGATATGACTTTGCTCTGTGTGCCGCTGTGGACAGGGCACAAGAACCCGTTAGAAAGTTGCGCGCAAAAAGGCGTATCCAGGAAAGGTCGTCCTCTCACAACTTTACCGAGCTATCCGCTCCAGTCTGAACTTGTCACGTCTCGAGCATCACCGTGTCGGCGCCCGTTTCCTCAGCACCGGTCGCGAGCAAACCGTCCGGGACTCGAGCTCGGGAATTGTCATTTGACAGATGCGAGCCGTCGTGCAGTTGCAAACAAGTGTCAGAGTAGCGGATGCCTTGGTGCACATCGTGAGCGCGGCACATGTTCCTAGCTGTCGTAGGCAGCCATTATGCACGAAGTTCCAAAATTGGAGGTCGGCTCTCAAGGTCTGTCGCAAAGTCTCTTGTTTGAAGCAAGGCTCTACAGCGCTCTGCAGCTCTGACTGCACCAAGTCCCCAGAATTCTATCAGATTCCGATCAGCAGAGGCACGGCAAGATTTGGTGAAGAAGGAGGATGGGCTGCAAGTGCGAGGGCTGGACTCCTGCGGCACCGCGTTGCTTCGTCAGAGGCACAGACTTAGAATGGCACCCCTGAAAAGCTTCGGCAGCAGAAGGATCAAACCAAAGCACTAGAAACAGGAATGCAAGGACGTAATCCAGTTGGCTTTCGAGCACGGGGATGGGAGTCTATGGCAAGCGGGTCCGCGGCTTCGGCTGCTTCGGGCATAGAGCCGGACGGGGACTCGTAAACGATGCACTGGTGGAAGTTTGCCTTCCGCAGGGCTTTGTCCAGAGACTGGCGCCAATGCCACTAGAACATCCCAAGAAGGCCCTGCCCCCCTGCGCCCCTTACATTGAATGGTGTGCTCCTTGCGCCATGCCCCCAGCTGGGGACGAGGCTAGCTCTTTAGAGGTGGGTACAGCAGTAGTACAGTACAATACAGCAACGGTAAAGTGGCAGTGTAGTGGTACAGTACAGTAGTAGTCGTAAGCAAGAACAATAGGAGGGTTTAGTTGCTGTTTTGCGGAACGCTTCATTTTGACGACGTTCCCCATCATCCGAAACTCCCCCAACAACCAAACCTGGGGCCTGCTTCCGTACCATAAGTTTTCTCCTGCCCCTTGTTATCCTGTACCCAATTAAACTACGAAATCAAGTGACCTCGGGTCTGTAGAAAGGCGTCTACACACCAGTAGCTGTTGAAGACAAAGACACCTCTAAAATTATGCATTCAATCACCCAAGGCTCACCCACCTACCCTCGAAACGCCGTGAAACGCTGTCCCTTGCAGCGGGGAGGCAAACACACGCACACTTACTTACTTATTTACTTACTTACTTGGACTTACTTACTTACTTTCGCTGGCCGCAGGACTTTCAGGCGAGGCTTGGGCTGGCGGCTCCGTTCCTGATTAACGATCTCAAAGTCTCAAAGACAGCAGACAGTACGATGAACAACGACGCGCCACCGCATGCCGGCCTTTCTGACATAAAGTTCCACCTCCCAGGGCCCATCCGCTGAAAGGCTACCTCGAAAGGTACTGGAAGCTAAGGCATGGTCTGGGCAGCCGATTTGGGCTCAGGTGGGCTTTGCAGGATCTTCCAAATCTTCAGGAAATATTCTCTCCGCCTGATGCACCTGTGAGTTTGGCCATGGCTTCCTCATGCGTTCCTGACAACCCTGAAACCCGAAACTTTTCACTGGCAAGGCACGGAGCTCGAACCTTGCATGGGCGGGAGTCAAGAACGCACATGAAACAAGCCTCCGACAGCATGTGCAGGAAGTCACCAGGTGTCCACTGCAATTACCGCAACAAAGAGCCTGTCTCGAATTTCGGGGATTGCGGCAAGTCAATGCAGCACAGCTGCCGCACGTCCTGCTCTCCACCACTTACCTTAGCTTTCTCTCAAAGACTTACTGTTCCCATGTATGGCCAGGGAGCGTGCCACAGGCCATAGGACTGGACTGGAATTGGGTGCACAGACAACCTCTGTATCAACAGCCCAGGGAGTTGCAGCGGAGCTGCTGCCACTTGAAGAGCGGCCGAGGCAGCCTCCCGGCAAGTGCGAGTGGTGGCAGAGATCCACACTTCTCTGCGCTTCTCCACGAGTTTTGTTCATGCACCAATTGTTCAAGATTTGGGGCACGAAGCCCCATGCAGCATACAGAAGCTGCAGGGGCACAACTTCAATCGAGGCTATTGAGCCTTCCGGAATGTCCTCTGACCTCAACCCTTGGCCTTTCCCTGTCCTGGCCTCCAAATGGGCCAGCCCCGACTGTGAAAGTGCGGAAGTCACCTGCAAGCTTGAACTCCACTTTCTGAAGACAGGGCAGTGCAGTGAGAGCTTCTGGCTGACACGCACTGCGACAGCATCCCTGCTGAATTGCTTGAAGCCCCGGCACCGCTCGCATTAGCTGCTTCCGTTGCGCGCCCAAGCAGCGCGAAATGGCTGAGACGACTCGATCCTAAGCGCAGCAGGATTTGGACGCCCGCAACTCGGAATTCCAGCAAGATTTAGGATGATGCAGGGCTGGAGATTCACCACGCACAGGAGGTCCCTACCGCCAAACCCCCCGCTTAACGGCAAACCATCCACCAGTCTCGACCAACCTGGCGTAACCTGGCACCTACGGGTTTGAGCTTGCAGCGCTCACTTTCGCTTCGCCTGTGCTATGCACAGACATAACTGGGATGACCCTGCAGTGAAGTTCTGGGCAGATCATTTTATGAACCACGTAGACGTCGATTGAACACACGGACTTGGGACTAGCTCGTTGATCGCCGGGGCAAGAAACCCAGGAATCGAGCGAGCTAACGCACAGCGAACGAATTGAGCTCCAATGCTTTCTCGCCATGTCCGGTCCAACCGAACCAAATCACTCTTCGGGGTTGCTTGTGCGGCTTAGTCTCACAGAAGTCTGACTTCATCAGCTCCAAATCGTTTCCTGACCGCAGGGGTCGCTGTGAGCTGATCGGTGAAGAAGTAAGGTAGCACACAGGTTGGCAGCGGGCGCATTGCAGATCAGTGGCCGTTGACGTCCGACTGGCCCCGAACGGTGGAGGCAAAGTCGTACTCCACCCCGTCCTGAGCTGTCGTGAGCTGGTGTTGTGAGCAGTCAACTAGCTGCTTAGCTCTGCTCAAGCAAACCAATGCAGCAGATGCTGAGCAGACTGGAGCCAAGCAACAATGACAAAAAGCTCGCGCGGGGCATCGAGCAGCAGCTGCTCGCAGACTGAGTTTTCAGGGCCTGCCGAAGCTCAGAAAGGGGTGCCTTGTTGCCACTGCAAAGGAGCCTGAGATTCAGTCTGCCTGCAATAGAGTGAGAGTGTGAGTGGAGTGAGTGAGGTGAGCCAGGTGAACGAGTGAGCGGTGAGCGGGTGATTGAATGAACCGTGTGAGAGTGGAGGGTGGAGTGGCGTGGAGTGAGTGAGTCGGCTTGGGTGCACTCAGCCAAGCAACGTGGGCTGCCTTTCCGCAATCGTCATTAAGGCATGAACCGCACGAACCAATGAGCACATGAGCAAATGAGTGCGTCATAAGTGAATCGATGAACGAATGAATGACTCAATCGAACGGGAACTGAGCATGTGCAGACATATCTGCGTGCATCTGTGACGATCCTGCAACTCTGCCCGTCTCATAAGCTAGTGCCTGTTTTGAGCTTTTTTACAAAGGCAACGTGCGCTGCATCAGAAATCGGGTAAATTCGAGCTGGTGTCCTGTGAACTCAGGCTGGTGCCTGTGTTGGGCTTATTTACACGGGGACTGTGCGCTGCACCAGAAACCGTGTGAATTCGAGCAGGTTTTTGAGCATGCGTCCTGTGGGAGAGTAGCCTGCCCGGTTAACAAGCATAAAGACGGGGCTGCCTCGTGACATGCACGGTGCTCGACACTGTCAAATCCATCAGCAGGCCCGTATGTCCGCAGCCCAGTCCTGTGAACCGATCCTCGCTACAGCGTGCTGCTGGATCTGCATCCAGGTCTGCAAGGTCGATCCAGAGGAAATGCCTCAAAATTCGTCAGCACGCAATGTCTGCTTCACTGCACAGGGGCTCAGAGGTCCTGAGATCCTGGGGTCCGTTTTCACTTAACATCAAGCTGGTGCTTGAAAAAACGTCGCAGGCTAGCGAGGCCTTCGTTGAAGATCCCGTCCTGCCTTGACTCTGCCTTGCCCCGTGGTCTAAAGTTCCACCCTTAGCCGAGGCACTGCATCGCCAGGAGCTCCAGCCTCGGAATAGGAATTTCGCAGGCGCTGGGAGGCTGAGGCATGCTGAGGCTAGGCTTTCGAAGATTTGGACACCGCCCATGCATTCACAACTTCGGCGTGACATGCCAAAAGGAACTTTAGCACACTGACAATTCTTGACGCCTCTCACTGCTAAGGCTGCGACAGCTCTGCCTGCTGCAGGCGCTGGTGGCCTGAAAAGAGCTGCGGGTGCCGCAGCAAGTGCTGCCGACCTGGGATGTGCATGATACGCAAAATCAAAATGTCAGCGGGAGAGAGTTGTTGGACCTTGCCACCGGCAGCACAAGCTAGTTGATGTCTTGCGATGTGTCTTTCCGGTGTTATGACATAATGATCATAACATGCAGACTCTTGACATGCAGCATCATGTTCCAGCATTCCGCCAGTGGTTAATGAGGCAGAACTAGACTCGAGAGCCCTTTATAAAGACGTTGTCCTGGGACGTTTCTACTCGATGCCGAACACACCTCGCTGCGTGGACCAACTCTGTATCAAGCCAGCGCTCTCATAAGGAAGGCGGGCCGCTGGCATCTTTCGCAGTGCCCAGACGCTCCGAGTTCAAATACAACTCCTCGCCAGGTAGAATTTAACGAGGGCCCCGCTTTCCCTTCCTTGACGGCTTGGGCAGGGCATCCTCTACAAAGTGGCGCGTGGTTCTGACGCTGAACATCACAGACTCAGCTGAGACAAGCCTGGCATGGCCGACCCCATGCTGCGACGCGTGCAAGCACGTGTGCCAGGCCGCGAGAGGCGGGTTGCGACTGCGTCGGCTCTCTTTGTTTCCATGTAGCTTAGAGGCCGGCCCTCGCAAGTGCACACCCTCGGACTCAGAGAGACTGGATGAGACAGCAAGTCTATGGCATCCCACTGGATCGTTGCAAGCAATCATGACAGACTCCAACCAGCTACTGGGTCTACGTCTCATCACCAAGATTGCTTGCCCAAGCCCCTCGAAACCTAACCTATAGAATCCGAGAACCCGCGGGTCCTGCTTGTTCCACCTTGCCGACGGCTTTTTCAGGCAGCCAACACGCTGCAACCGTTCCCGCTCGCGCAGGTACTTCGTACTCTGGGCCTCCGAGCAAAAAAAACATGGGACGCAGACTGTCCCCCAGCTTAAGTCTGTCACATAATTGGTTGGGTAGGCGAAATGCACAACGTCCGGTCTGCAACTGACCGGGGCAGCTAGTCCCAAGCCTGAAACATCCTGAAACTCGCATCTCAGGGCCTCGTAGAATCGGTTGATGGTGCGTTCCGCCTGCTGGGGGAGCTCCTCAGCTGCGCTGAGCTCCGTACATGCCTTTGGCGTTGAGCGCGGACACAAAGCAGAAAGCAGACGCCTGCGGCGTGCGGCCGTAGACAGTCGTCAGCTCCAGCTCTTGCGGAGCGGTCCCAACACCCATAGCGGCTTCAAAGTTCTTCAAAAGGGGTAACCGCAGGGGCTCACAACCTCCATGCGCAGGGGGCGCCCTTCTATCGCGCCTAGTTGGGTCTCGTTGGTCAGCGCTGAATTGCATGGGCCCACGTCGTCACGATCTGCGAGCATGCTGTCGATGTGCCTAGTAACTCTACTGTGCATTGGAGACCTCCGACTGGAGCCAGAACGTCCGAACATGCAGCGGGTCTCGGATCCGGCGACACACACACTCGCCACATCACGGGGAGATCGCCAGTGAAATTAGGAAGACCCTGCAAGGACAGCCAGCCGCCTTGCAAGCTCCGCAACGCCTGGCTGATGCCTGGCAAGAGACAAGACCTGTCTGGACCTGTAACAACAGCCATCTACGAAGAAGAACATTCGTGTCATCAATCATTGGCATAGTTATGCTGGCATCTGTCGTCACGGTAGCACAAGGTGCCATGCAAAGGATTTGGCCAGTCTCTGTCGCATAACCAACTTTTCATGGTGGTGGCCTTCGTCTCTCCTGGTCGCGGTCATGGGCCCTATCCATCTCGAGGTCCTCTTCCGAGTCCTGGCAGGTCTGGCCGTGCTTGTGGACTGGCTTCATCAAAAACGTCAGCCCTGTGCTGTGCCGGAAGGCGGCAAGCTATCTTCTGCTACACCAGTCCCCCAAACGAGCAGACAAGAGTCTTACGAAGCCTCCTCGTCATCATCCTTGTCGACGTCCACGGGTCCGTCAACATCGATCTCTTCCTCTCGCGAGAACGGTACTTCAAGGCTCGAGTTACGAAGTCCTATACAAGACTTGGAACCGTCTGCATAGGGTCAGGGCGAGTCTTCATTCGGGAGCCCTCAACTTAACCCATGAAAACGTCCTGCTCTGACTCCTCTGACTCTGACTCGACGTCGATGTCCCGATCCCGCTCTTCCTGGCCCAAAAGTGTTCTCCCACTCCAGTCCTAACACCTGACAGGAAAGCCTATCCAGGAACAAGGGTAACATACAGAACGGGCCGCAACAAGGGAGGGAGGGAGGGAGGGAGAGAGAACAACCAACCCAGACAAACATAAAAAGCGAGAGAGAGAGACAGAGAGAGAGAGAGAAAGAGAGAAAGAGAGACAGAGAGAGAGAGAGAGAGAGTGAGAGAGAGAGCGGGGGAGGGGGGGTACGAGCTCGAGCTTGGGAGAGAAAGACAGAGAGAGACACAGAGACACAGAGAGACAGGGAGACAGAGAGACAGAACAGACAGACAGCCAGACAGAGAGATACACACATAGGCAGAGAGACAGACAGATAGACAGCTAGACAGACAGAGAGAGCGAGAAAGCTAGGGAGGGAGAGAGAACGAGAGATGTGTGTGTGTGTGTGTGTGTGCGCACATGCACAAACATCCTCATATCTGTGCATGTACACTCCCTGGGGTGTTGATCGCTGCATGCACCGGCAACATGCAACTCGTGAAACTAATTATCATATTTCAGATGACACTCCTACACGGTTGAGTTCGGCTGAATCTAGACTCAGCAACCTACCATACTGGCACGAGATTAGCGCGGCTAAGCGGTCATGATTCTTGCAGCCGTGCCTGCCGAACTCTTAGCCCCAAACACCAATCCTACCCATGGCCCTCCCACGAATCCAAACTCCGAACCAAGAGACCGGGAGCCTCTGCTTCCTCCGACTCGGACTCTGAGTCACTGCGCTCCTCCGCGGTCAGCACTCATGGGAAAGTCTTTGATGGCGAGGGTTGCAAGGTACGAAGCTAAGGCAAGCGGCGGTCTTCTGATACACTGTGTACAGGTTTAAAACGACAAGAAAAACAGCTCCAGGAAGGAGGAGCGGCACAGACAACATATAGCTAGCGTTCATGCAATCGCTGCCTGGATCACTCTCCGATGCCCCCTGTCGTCCCATGCTTGCAGTCGCCTGGAGCAGAAAAGCAGGTACGTTGTCTCTCGCAAACGGCTGTGCACTGCAAAGATGGCTTTGGAGTCCGAATGTGGCTCATGTCTCCCTGATGCGACCTTGACTCAGCCAATCAAGGAAGGCCGAAAGCTGCCCCCAGTTGCTACAATAGCCGAAAAGCCAAAAGCCCAACGTTCCCTTCTCAGAACTCCGCGCAACGGGCCGCTCTCGCCGAGACAGCCGAGCTCGTGCCGGAGCCTGTTCACCCGAGGCAAGGCCAGGCAAAAAAGACCGCCTGCCACAACTCTTGGGAATGTAGAGAATGCAGATACGTATATATTCGTACCGGACGGCATCCTTGCTCAAGCTGCACTGTTGCGAATTCGGTGTGATGGAAGAATCGACTGCTCTACTGCTGCTGTGCTGTACGAAAACAATGAGCATGCTTTCATGTGCGTTGTATGTATATTCCTTTGCGCCTGAGGTACGCACGCTACATCTCAGCACTTTACTCAAGGAGAGAGTGGAATATTCAGTCACGTGTCGAAGTATTGACCACATATGTTTGGATCCACATTGAACCGTTCCTATGCATGCTGCGCGCAAGTATCGACTTGCAGGTTGATGCGTGGTTGCTCATTGCTGCCATTGCTGCCACTGTACACTATCTATTTGCACTGTTCCAGCTTCAAAGCAATCTCCTGTGGTCAGCAGCCTTGAGGCTCGTAGCAGACGACTGTGGCGCATCCTCCCTGCATAAAGAAAGGGCATATCGGAAAGCGCTTGCAAATGCCTTCTTCTGCCACGGGTCTGTTTCGACTGCCGTACAGACACGCTGCCATGTGACATCCGATTCCTTGAGTCGCGGCGCCGCAGCATAATGGCCGATGAGGCCTGCGCCTAAGCCACCACGATCGGTGAAGTTAAGGGCTTCACCGGTCACAGTAAAGAGAAACTCACGAAGTGTAGCTGCAGTGTAGCTGCAGTTTTGGCGGGGCTGATCAAGTTGGTGGAAACTGTGACGAACTTAACCACAAAGGCCGACAAGCTGGCTGCCCAGCAGAATGCCCCGTGTCATGCTCAGCACGAGATCAGAATGCTGTCGAATCATTCTTCTGGAAATTCAGCTGTTTGCTGCAACCCTCTCTAACGCCTGCAGCTGTCCCTGTAATACATCTAAATCCGAAAGGAGATTGCCTGAGCACGATCAAGCTTAAGGAAACCCTACCACTAACGCCTCCACAGGGATGCTCCGAGGCTAACACATTGGCGCGGGGCGCTAGCGTTACCTGCTTCTTTTGCACACTGATTCGCGGTGTCAGCAAAAACGTACCACGCGCACACACAAACACGCCCGCATACAGTGCTAGGGAACCAAATAGTCCCAAAGAAATACTCACGCAGGCTTCCGCTGGCAAGCTAATGTCCAGCATGGAAGGCTGTGATATGCTGTGATGCTTGCTTGCAGGAGCTACGGTGGCAATCAGCTGAAACACATGTTGTATCGATACATGATACATGCAGACCGCATCTGTGAGCTCACAGCAACTGCATGGCAGCACTGGGTAATCCCATCCCAAACCCTGTGTGCGCCTTGACGCCCTCCCGGCTTTCGGACGAGCGGTCTGCAGCCAGGGCGGCCAAGCAAAGCAGTTCTCGATGCATGTTCAGCAACAGCAACTAGCACTATCCCCGGGCCACCACCCCCTGAAACCACGACTGACACCAATCGGAAGAGGAATCTATTTCATAGCAGCCCCCTCTTCTCTCACGAAATCCACTCAAAAAACCAGAAGAAGACCCGGCGGGCCGGGCCCCTGGGCTCGGCTCAGGCCTTCGGCTCCGGGGCCCGGCCGTAGGATGAGGCCACCATTCGCTCCGTCCGGCGGCGGGGACGGCGAGGCATGGCCTCAGGAGATTTAAGCAACGCGGCCCGGCCCGGCCCCGGGCCCCCCCCCCGGGCCCCCTTCCTTCAGCCAAGTTCTGACAATCGAGTCGATTCACGCAGCGATCAGCACGCACCGTTTTGACAAGAGCTTCCCCCCCCCCCCCCCCGCGATAACCAGCTGAGGCCGCCCGCGTCGCCTCTCCTGTGCAACGAGCTCACACAGCCACAAGCTTCGAGGACGCGGAGTTGAGTCAAGTTCGCGGCCCCTTCGCCCTCCTTTCTCTCGGATTTTTTAGTCCAGTGGTAGAAAATAGCTAGCAAGGTAGACATCCAGGAGCGCTCCAATTCGACTCTCACAACTTGCGCAGTCCAGGCGAAGTGCCTGAGTTCGATGTGCGATGGCTGCTCCTTAATTGCGGCTTATAGACATTTCCGACAGTGCAGTGGTCCTCGCCATCCCTGCGAAGGGCCCCGGGGAGGGCCTCTCCAGCTCGAGTACTTCAGCTCACAGATGACTGAACGTGTAACTTGTCAAGTTTCGTGTCGAGATCCTTTTGCAGTATATTCGTCGTGCAAATGTTGAGGGACAGCCTTCCTTCGAAATATGGCCAACGCACATAGGTCCCGGGTTCTTGCATCATGCAACGTCTTGCTGGCACTTCGTAACAATACGGCGACTACAATATCTGGCATGCTCTAGAGTGGTAAACTGCTGGATGAGCAAGTCGAGGCAATCACAGGCAAGCGCAGCTTCCCGCGGTCCCTGCCTGCGCAAGCCTCGAGCGAAACTATTGGGAGTTGTCTCAAGCTTGCCTATCAATCAACTCCTCCACATCCAGGAGCTTGTATGCTGCATGAGCGTGTGTCTAGCTGTCCCTGAAACCTCTTGAATACGAACAGTGAGGAAAACCAGCAAGCGCACTCCCTGGCTCTTTGGATTCTGATTCTGGGAGCAGCCACTATCTCCTTCTGTCCGATAGTAACTACTGGATCGCCGGCATCACTGCTCCTGTACGTATTGCCTGAATCTGTCTCTATCTGGTGTTCAGAGCTAGCTTTTCGCTGACACTGCTGCTGCTGCTGCGGCTGCTCATGCTGCAGCTGCCTACGAGATTCTCTGATTTTGTCGGGAGCCTTCAGAAGACCTGCTTGAGCCCCAGGGAGGTCCGATAATGAGTCCGATTTATCTTCGGAAGGCGTGTAGAAGTCCGAGCGCCCGCGCAAACGCCGAGCCGCCATGCACCGGCGCCCTACGTCCAGCTCCTAATCTGAGTCAAGGACTTGAAGTTGTCGTGCTGGATGACTTCAGTGCTTGCAGCGGGCGCTTTCTTATTGACATGTACTGACCAACTCTTCAAACAAAGCAATTATCCCTGGAATGCCGCCGATATTAACAGCACTTAGCGCGGGCACATGCTCTCAGACTAGGGCTAAGGGGCTAGGCTGAGGTTCTTCCATGTCATACGGTGGAGTAACTTTTTAGTCGTCTTGTATACTGTAGTCAAGGCGGATCACATGGCTTCAGCTTCGGCTTGAAGTCCAAGGTGAGGCTTTCGTGATTGCTACAAGCTTTCGAAACTTGAAAAACGCCAGGTGTGCAAAGAGGCAGAACTGTGATTCAAATCTTACGGCTTTGTCGAAACAGCGGTGTTGCAGAGAATGCCACCAACAAGAAATAAATCTCGACACTGCTCAGAGCAAGTTCCACTGCCGTTTCGACATCGCCTTGCAACGGCAGCGATCCGTTTTTGACCCTGACGAAACAACGCTTAGCGACGTCCCAGACAAACTTCAAATTGGTAGCCTCTTGGGCGGCACTTCCAGAAGGGGTGCAACTTGAGCTCTCCAAATGCTCGGACCTAATAAAAGTCCAGACGACGGCGCTTGCTCATGCAACGGACTTCAGTGCAGCTAGGTCGCCCCAGCTGCGTTTTCATCATCCTTTTTCCAGCGTCTCTCGAAGTCTGCCATCGCCAGGGTGCGCCTTGAAGCGCTTGCGGCCGGACCGACACACGGTCCTGAACCTCCGCATCTTTCGATTTCATCTCCTTCGGAAAGGACCAGTTCGCTGCTAAGCTGAGACATCCTCAGATATTTGCCTCATACACATTACAAAACGCACTGCAGAACAAACCATCCAATCAATATCCTGCTCCTTCTCCGGCAAGAACTCTTCCTTGACCTGCAGCTGCCTGCACACTGTCGGTATTTAAACTTCAATGGTGACATCCCTGACAATAACACATTGCGTTAGTTGCCGCCTGGTGGCTGAAGCCGAAGCTGCCGTCTGATCGTCCGACGGCGCCAAGGTGGTGGAAGCTCTTGGTGGTCTTGCGGTCGGACCGACATATGGTGCTGCCCGGCAGGGGCAGCAGCAGCCGAAACATTCGAGCCCGCATTCGTCATCTTGACCTCCTTCAAACAATGCCATTGGACCTGTAAACTAAGACATGACATGTACCTTAAACACGCAACGAAACGCACTGCAGAACACCTCATCTAGTCACAACCCTCCTCTTTCTCCGGCACGACCTCTTCTTTGACCCGCCGTTGCCTGTGCACTGGTGTCTGAGACTTCAACGGTGATATCCCTGACGAGGAAGCATCGAACCACTTGCAGCCCAGTTGCGGAAGCTGCAGTCCGTTTGTCCTTCGCCTTTTGGGTTTCGGAAGCTGACGGCGCCAAGGTGCACGTGCAAGCTCGTCGCGATCTTCTGGTCGGTGCCCTTCGAAGGGGCTTGTCGCGGAAGGTGTGGGAACAGCAGAACTGGCCACTTTCGAGCCCGCTTCTGCCATCCTGACCTCCTCCAAACAGCGCCAATCAGCTGAGTTATAGCATACCATGCATGCAACAAACGACAAACACTCGCAAAGCTTGCATTTGCCACGTCCTCGCCGTCCTCCTTGGGGGCGACCTCTTCCTTGACCCCTCCGGGTTGCCAATCTCCGCTCTCTGCGGCAGTGGCAAGTTTCGAGTCTGCATCTGTCGTCTTGACCTGCTTCGAAGGGCCAGTCAACTGGGCCTGTAGCCTGAAACACATGCCACAAACACCGGCAGACCGTGCTTACTGAACAAGCATCTGCCCCGCTCCTGTGGACTGGAATCCTCTTTTTGCGGGACGACCTCTTCCTTGACCCCGCCGGGTTGCCAATCTCCGCTCTCTGCGGCAGTGGCAAGTTTCGAGTCTGCATCTGTCTTCTTGACCTCCTTCAAGCAGGGCCCGTCCACCGGGCAAAAAGCCTGACAGGCGCTTGCTGAACCAGCATCCCAACGCTCCTCACCCTCTTTGTCAGGGGCGACCTCTTCCTTGACCACTGCAGGTGGCCAATCTCCACTCCACCGCTCGTGCCTCTCCGCAGCAAACCCAGGTCAACACTTCGGTGCAGAATAGCTGCTGGTGGTTTGAAGCATCGAAATACCTGCTGCCAAGGTGCCTGTGTCGCTGTCTGGTCATCCTCTGCTCCTTCGGGTTCGGAAGGTGATGCCGCACGGGCATAGATTCCGAATCTGTCTGCCAGAACTCCAGCTGCTTCTTCGTCGGCACCTTGAAGGCCTTTAAGGCAAATGCGCCGAGTTTCGGACCTCAGGTGCACTAAACCTGAGATAGCACGTGCTGCACTGGATGGCATGTCAAAGATGCGTCCCTCAATGCTGGGCAAGCCGCCCATCACATCAGCGCTAGTAGATGCATTAGGCTGAACCGGCTCGTCCGAACTCAGCGGATAGTCTGCGTTCAGCCAAAGTCCCGCCTTTCGCTTGCCACTCTTGCTTTTGCCTGGGCGGTCAAGACTTCTTTTTTGCGGAGATTTGGCCGATGCAGTCTACGGCTGTTATGGCGTTTGTGGCTTTTCTTATACATGAGAACATCTGCGAAACGCACAGCAGAGGCAGCAAGCAATGCCGGCCAACACCATACCATAACTGGAGAATCTGAAAGGCTTTCAAGCTCAGCCCCCCTCGTTCCCACATACCTGCCGCATGAGCAGCTCCTCTGGATGTTAACAGGCCATGACCCAGTTCTGAACCTCAGAGCATCCCTGCTCCTTGTCTAATCATATGCATCGGCGTTGTCTCTGACAGAACCCTTTCTGCCAACGAAAACGTCCTCCAGGACCCACCATAGACCGTTCCGAGCAATCCTTGGAGGTCCCCGCACTGCCTGACACCTCGTACCCCATAACCCCTCACCTTACCCTACAATGCGCTAAATACCCTTGCAATGAAAGAAGGGTTAAGAGGTTATGTGTCTAGGGGAGATCCGTGTTTCAGCACAAAGCGATCTCGATGGCCAAAGTTGCAAGCGAGCCACGCTTGCTGACCGGAAGCGGGTCTTCAGGCGGGTCCGGTCGAGCTCTGCGCATGAACGTATCAGCTGAGAGCTTCTCGCCTTCAGCAAAAATCGAGGATGAGTGGCATGCGATTCCACAAGGGGACAGTCAAACTTTAGACAAGCCGCAACGAGGGCCATGATCGGCAACTTCCCACCCGCTTCCCCAAGACAAGTGGCATCCTGACAGACATGCGACGAGCTCGTCCAACAAGTGCAATCGAAAAACGAAATTCATGGCGAAATCTGCAACTTCGATGACAAGGATCTCTTGCAGCAGAAGCCGCCAAAGGGTTGTGTCTGGCTAACCTGCACTGCAGATCTTTACCCGTTGGGGCAGCTCTGTCCTTCAGCACGCGCTAACAGACCTAAGATTCGGGCGGTTGGCCGCTCACTTGTGACTTCTATTCTGTCTCGCTTGTGGCTTCTCAAGCCTTGCCCGAGAGGCGGATCACTTGTGACTTCTATTTTGGTCATCTGTGACTTCTCTGACACACGAGTTTGCAGCACGTCTCGGCAAAAGTGCTTCGAATCACCTGTGACTTCTCCGAGCTGACAGAAGAATTCGCAACCCTGGTGGCGAAAATCAGTTGTGATGCCGGTTCTTCATAGACCTTACATTTAAAGTTCAAAATGTATCTTAAACACGCCCCCTCATTTGGCGATGCTACCGCATCATCTATCTGAAACACGCGTTTGGCGAGTCCGGCTTATTATCGTATAACTTAAACACGCCCCCTCATGTGGCGGTTGTGGTTAATCATATATCCTAAACACGCCCGTGCCCCGCAGTTGACGACGCCGGTTCCCAATATATCTCAAACGGACCCCTCATTTGGCGACTTCGGTTCAAGATTTAAAACACGTCCCCTCGTTTCGCGATGTCGGTTCAAGATATATTTTAAACACGGCCCCTCATGTAGCGATTCCGCTTCAAGATATATCAAAAACACACCCCTCATTTGGCGATGCGATTCCGGTTCAAATATATAGAAACACGACCCCTTGTTTGGCGATTCCGGTTCAACATATATCTTTATCATGCCCCCTCATTTGGCAATGCTACTTCAGCATCTATCTGAAACGCGCCCCCTCGTTTGGCGATGCTGCTTCATCAGCTGTCTTAAACACGGACCCTCATTTGGCGATTCCGGTTGCCCATTATTCTTTAACACGTCCTCTCATTACGCGAAATCAACGCGTGAATTAAAATGAAGCAAAATACAAACGAGAAGTGAACGAAATTTGGTTGTTTACTGGTGATGTGGTTTTATTAATGGTTCGTGGTTGGTGTGGTGTGGGTGGTTGGGTTATTTGTAATGGTAAGAAACTGAAGCACGAAATAACCCAACCTAAACACGAACCAACGAACCAATTAATAAAAACACACCCCAGAAAACCCAATTTCGTTCGTGTTGTGTGTCATTTAAATTAAAAGAAGCATGCTTACGTTACACTACATTATCTTCTTTCAATTTAAATAAAACACAACACTCTCATAGAACAGAATATCATATCATATAATATGATATACTATAATATCATATCATATAATATAATATAAAATAATATATGTATAATATAGTATAGGAGAATATTTTATAATATAATATTATATTACATCATGTAAAATAATATAACATAATAAAACCTAATATAATATAATATATTATATTATACGAAAATATTATATTGTATCATATTACGTTGTATTATATAATATGATGTAAAATGATGTGATATCATATAACATGATGTAACATACTACAGTATAAAATGATATAATGATATAGTACAATATAGGTGAATATAACATAATATAAGAAACGAGAAAAAGTGATATAGCAATATATAACGTAGCATTATATAATGTAAGATAGTATAATATAGTATAACATATAGCAGTATATAGCGTAACATGTTATAAACATAAAAACTGTAAAAGAAAATCTTTATAATGTAATATAACCGAATATTTATTCTGAAACACGCCCCCTCCTTTGGCATTTGGCGATGCTACTTCATCATCTATCTTAAACACGCCCCCTCATTTGGCGATTCTGGTTCAACATCCTGTTTCGGCTTGCTTGGTATCAGGATGTGGACGGAGGGAGGGAGGGAGGGAGGGAGTCCAAACCTATGGAAATGCAGGATTGTTCAAGGTGAGAAATGAGAAGTCACAAGCGAGACAAAATAGAAGTCACAAGTGACCCCTCTACCATTCGGGCCGGTTCCAAGCACCGCCACGCCTGCAAGCGGCTATTTGACGCATTAAAAGCCCGCGAAATCCACAAACCCCACCTATCACCACAAGCCTGCAGAACGGCCTCACAACACATCCCTCGACTGTCGCCTGGTACGGGCAGGTGGTATTGGCGCAAGCGAGCGGCTGCATGCCTCTTCTGCACGCACTGAGGAGCATACCCCAGACTTAGTCGTTCTGTCAGGGTGTAGTGGTGTTGAAGTGCTGCTCACATGATGCTTCTTGCGCTGTTGCTAGAAATGAGCAGGACCAGCAAGGAGAGGCCTCAGCACAGGCCCTGCAAGACCTAGGGACTACCATAGTCCATAGTTCTACCAGGAGATGCTCAACAGTCTACAGCAAGTGGATCGCCATGAACCTCGCAAATTCATGCCCTTCGACCGGCGACAAAAGCGGCTCGCCTTTAGCAGTGGCCGCAGGAGCCCATGTTTGTGATCGTGCGGCTGACAGTGACAGGGAACTGCTAGCCACGGTATGTTGAGAAACTCGGCTTGTCAGGCCATCGGCGCAAGTCGAGACTTCGAGGGCTCGGGTTCTTTCGAGGCTCTGGCTACAGATGCTTACTCAGCTTCCTCCTCGTTTCACGATCGGAGACACCAGACCGTCACACAAAGCCCAGACTTCTCCTGGATTTTGGTTAGACATTGGGCGCGCATGGCTGGTGCAGATTTGGAATCTCTGGATCTCCAGGAGAAGTGCGGATTCTGCGTGCGATCACAAGGCAGCCCCCGGGCGTGTTGGGAACAGGCTCGAGCCGAACTTGCGCAGCACTGGCGATTCTGAAGCACACCTCCTGCAGCTCCATTACGCGGCTCTCTCTCTCTCTCTCTCTCTTGCGGGTGGGGCATCCCTTAAGGCTCCCTCTCTACCGTTTCAGGACGGTCGCCGGAGGCTGGGGAAGTCCATCCACTGCACGCTTCTTTCCTTGACTGGACAGATCACTCGGCACGAGGCGCTCAGCAGCAACGACGTTTGGATATACTTCGTGGGAAACATGAGGCGTCTACCATGCACTACCATGCAGTCTGTGAACTCAGAACACCTGTCCACGATCTCTGCTCATGCAGTTCACGAGTGCACATCTCCTGCGTGCGATGCTTACCTGGATGCGTTAGGATATGAGTAGCTCGAAGGGGTGAGAGCAGACGACGGATTGACATCAGAAGGTGTCGGCCACGTCTCGCCAAGGCTCAAATCTTAGGCTTTCTTGTTAGCTATGCAGTCTCGGAACACATCACTGGTCAAAAGCGACGACTGGCCGCCCTTAGACGCTGGCAGTGAACTCGCATGCAAGCGAACCACAACTTGCCGGGGCAGAGAGGGCGATCCTTGCTTGCTACAAGTTGAAAATGCGAAGGGCACTTGTCTCGGGAGTCTTCACCATCACAAAGGCAAGCTGAGAGAAGTTTCTTGAATACAACTTCAACATGTACTGCACCGCCAAAGTTGAGACGACGGCCCGGCTACATGGCTCTCGCGGTGGAACCACTTTAAGAAAGCTGGCGGTCAATGTTCTCGAAAGATTGTCCAAAGGCTGCCCTGCCCTGCTTCCCTGGTACGCCAGCAGAAGATCTAGTTTGCCACCCAAGCCCGTGCAAGATCCACACCCCCATCAAGAACCCTGCAAGTGTCACCTCACAGCTTCCACCGCGAGATACATGGAACGTCGAGGAGGGCCCCAAGCATCCAGCAGGAACCTGACCCTCTTCTAAGGGGCCACCGAGCCGTGTTTCGGAAGCTAGAGACGCAGAAGCTTGAGGGGACCTCCCGTAAGGGCTCACTACACGTTGATAATGGTCTTGCCCTTCTGGAGGAACTGAAACACCTCCTTCGCCACCTGCGTGTCGTCTTCGAACAGGAGACAACCAGACACGGCAGGCTGAAAGTTGCTGGACCTGCTACTTCTATCAGCCTGCCGGCCTCGATGTTGTCCGGATTCTTGTCCGGATGCCAATCTCTCAGCCTCAGGCGACGGGATCTGCGATGCCATGGTCTGGAGGGCTGCCTTCAACTTGGACTCAACGGTGTAAAGGTCCCCGAACTGTGCCGAAGGCTATGATCTTCCCCGCCGCACCAGTACCGGTCTTGATCCCTGAAGCCAAGCAGAGCCCCTGAACCTCTGGGCTGCAGTTGCGGAGCAGCGCTCTCCACTCCTTCGCTCTCGCTTCTTTGGGCTCGACGGACTGCGCACAGGGCAGCTTTGCTTCAATCGGTGTCTCGGCCTTGCCTTGAAGCCGAAGAGTGACACTCTCGAGACTCAAAGTTCGGTGCCTGGAGCTTTCTGAGCTTTTCCAAAGCCTCGAGCTTGGCCTGTGGCGGCACTCTTATCCGAATGCAGAGAAGCTCGAGCAATGGAGAGCAGGAAAGCCTGGAGGCAACAGAAACCTCTGGAACAATCATGCCCCTGGCGAATAATCTGTGAGTTGTACGTCCCGACCTACGAGTGCCACATACTACTTGAGCGGAAGCCCTCTCACAGTCCGCCTGCTCGATGGCTGGCGATGTTGTCTTGCCCTTAGCGCCGGCGTGTTCGCCCACTTTCTTCGGGCTTCGGCTCCTGGCAGAACCCAGAGAACTCGTGACCCTACAGCAGCACAACTATTGGGTCGGCGGCGGGTGGCATGAACGAACCAACCGAATGCACACAACTTGACATCTAACAACCGAGCAGGGCTCCAGTTCCACGAGGAAGTTTGAAGCTCCACAGGTGCTGGTGCCTTGAACTGCTGCGCACCTCCTCGGCTTCGAGGACGCTGCTGCTGGAGCCTCAGTCACGCCCGCCCTCTGAAAAGCATTGACAGAACCTCGACCCAGCTTGGATACGGCTATCAACATCGTACAGGCAAAAGACGATGGACAAGAACACCAGCCCCGTCGTGCAAGTGCATAAGCGCTCGCTTTTCCGCTGCCTGTACTTTGCAGCAACAGCAATTGGTGAAACTCTGCTCTGTCTCAAGGAGTTGTATTTTGACCCGGACCAGGCAACTAAATTCGACATGGAGCTTTATGGTTTTGCTTGCTGAGACTGTCTGTGATGCAGACTCCTCAGAAGTAAGGTGGCCCAACAAGCCCATACAATTGTTGCACCACCGCAAAGTCGTAAAGTGCCCGAAGTAAAAGGAGGGTCGTTCATCTCTCTTCCGGCACCATGAGCAAGGCAGACTGGCGAACTCGAGGATCGCGGGGCAGACCGGAGCGTTTAGCTTCGTAAGGGTTCTTTCAGTTCCTGTTTGGGAAGCTTCCGTGCATCTTTCGTGGGCGCTTGCAGGCTGAGAGTACCATCAATTGTGATCCACTCTTCGCACAACATGCCGATTCTGCCACCTGCCACGGGCCCGCTGCAGATACTCCAACAGTTGAAGCCAAAAATCTCACAGCTCCGACTGCACTCAAAGGAAAACTGTCCTCTCAGAGCAAAGCACCCGCAGCTCAGCTCCGAGAACTTCGCGAGCCTCCCAAGCAGCGTGGGATCGTCGTAGGTGCGCCATGGATTTGCTACTAGTATCACGCTGGTTGCAATCCTCAGAAACTCCAGAACCTTATCGCCGCCACAGAAAGTCGCTCCTGTACACCCTTCGGACTCCGATACCTGGACTCTCTCTGCCAGCTATCGCGTTCGGCGATGTATCTTGATTCAATTATAACAACCTCTTGTCCAAGCAATCCGTGGCCACCACCTTGTCGGGGAAGCTTGGAAGCTTGGCCTTAGGCTCCAAGACTTCGGCTTTGGGCGCGTGTCTTCAATGCTTATCGGCTTGGGCATGCGGGCGTGGTTTATACAAGATGTATCAAGATGTCTGACACCGGTTTAGGTGCCCGCGCTTGCGTTGAGGAAAGTCGGCTTCGGATGTTAAGCACGTACTCAGGACACCAGTGCGAGCACCGAGCTTGTGCCGACCATGGGGCTCGTGAGGCTAAAAGGCCAGCTGTCTTCCTTGCCCTAGTCCCTCTATGCAACTTCCTTCTTCTTGTTGGCATTGTTCCTTTTGGTCCATACTGTCCATACTGCCTGTTCATTGTTGCCTGCGAAAATACAATGAGATTGTGTGGAAACAGGAGCTCCAGTGTCTGACACCGGAAGACCCCCGAGCCCCAAGTCTTGCTTGCTGTCCTGGTCGCGTTGGCTGCAGGCTCGCGCTCCCCTTGCATCAGCCGGCGCAGCGCGGCAAGGGTGGGAAGGTGGCCTTGGCGGCTCCCTACGTTTCCGAGCTAAGTCTGTGATTCCATGTTCAAAGAACCAAGACACTACAGTACGTCTTTTTCGAGGGGGTGGGCGAAAAGCTCTGCCGCTTCGCTCGTGAGCTGGGCTGTCAGTTTCCGAAGTCCCCAGATTCTCCCGTGCCCAGAAACTACAACGAGTTGGGCCCAGTGGTAACATCTATACATCCCTCCACTGTTGGAAAGGAAATTAAGCAAAAGCCTTAGCAGCAATCCGTTGATCGCCGCGGCTTCTCACTGAATTCGCCACTGCTGGCATCCAGGCTCCGACTTGTATCGGAGCCAGTGGTTTGCAACTCTGCCAGCCGCGCAGTAGTGAGACAAGCAGAGTCAAAATCGAATTGGAAAACAGTCAGGAATTCGGGCGGCAAACGCATGTGGTTGTCCAGAAGGCCGCAGACTTAGCATTCGAAGGGTCCCTCATGACCCCTGCAGAAGAGGTCGTGCGTGCTGTCCACCAAAATACCTCCAAGATGCTGGACTGATTGCATTGGCGAAAAACGGACATGCAGTAACTTTGCCTTGCATTTGCAGCAATAGCTGCTCCCTGTCTATGAGCTATGCATGCTATGCTTCTGCCTGTATGAGAAAGTGCAAGCGTGCAGGCGGGTGACCCTATGCATGCATG
Source organism: Symbiodinium sp. CCMP2592 (assembly GCA_905221615.1). Lineage (NCBI taxonomy): Eukaryota > Dinophyceae > Suessiales > Symbiodiniaceae > Symbiodinium > Symbiodinium sp. CCMP2592. The sequence continues at coordinate 348,121 of CAJNDT010001324.1, forward strand.
CCTTCAGATATACACACAGAACACCTTCAACATAGAAATACACGATGTATTACTACATGTACGATGCCCGTACGCTAATGCGCCCTAGGAGCCGCAGTTCGAGCGGAGAGTGACAGAACATCGAGCTCAAAACAGACCCGCAGCAGCGCTTACTACTTTGTATTCTGATGCCAGCATGTCACGGCGCCACATGCTGCGAATGGCTGGGGCCCAGGCCTCCAAGAACTGCACCGAGATCCCCAACAAAGCACCAGAAAGAGTAAGATGCAAGATTGTGCTCGCTCGGCACGTGCTTATCAACGTGGTGTGCCGTCAAGCCGTAGATCGTGCCGTTCCCCCAGAAGACCAGGAAGATGGCAATCGGGATGATGATGGCAATCGCAAGGGATTCCAGATAGAGCCCGAGAGCAATGCAGGCCATTGCCATGCCGAGAAAGACCAATCGTCGGAACAAGCTGGGCGTTGAAAGGTAGATCGCAATTCGGCGGCTGATGGAGTCCCCGAGGAAGATGAAGACATAGGTAACAGCAAAGAATTGGCCCCACTTCATGAGGTGCTGATCACTCTTGGGATTGAAGAGGGGCACGTAGGGAGGATGGAACATGTAGAAGATGGCCGGCCAGTTCTCCATTGCGAAATGACTCAAGAACTGTGCCACAAAGAAGGGGGCCATTCCCGGCATCCAGTGCCGAGCCTGGAGTAACGAGGCTGCGAAGTTCGCCGTCTTCAACTCCGTGTTGCCTTTGGGGGCCAAGCGCGTGAATAAGAAGAGCCCGATAGGCAGGCAGAAGAGGATGTACCAGTAGATGTAGACCATCTCCAAACCGAAGGAGGAAGCTGTGAGGCCGAGGATGTTGATGGTTGCGAAGCCTGCAGGAGCTCCCACAATGGCCCAGGCCTTCGTGGCCCTCCCCATGGGCGTGATGACGCTCAGGAAGGTGACTTCGAAAATCCCCAGGCCCAGGCCCGAAAGCATGTAGGCGATGAAAACCGACCCCACCCAGCTCCAGCCCAAGGTGAAAACGAGCAAGGTGGGGATTGTGATCCCCACAAACATGAAGCACATCGCGATGACAACTCGGGTCCAGGTTGTGAGGCGTGCGAAGACGACGTTATGCCCCAAGCGGGCGATCAGCTTGCCATAGTGGACTGCAACGGCCGCTTGTGTGAAGGCATGTGCCGCTGCAGTGCCGTCCGTGCTGATGCCCAGCCGGTGCTTGTAGGCCGATTGGAGAGGCCCCACCATCGAAGCGTAGCCCTGAAACATGCTGAGCATGACAAGCAGCATGAGCCGCACTGGTGGCTGCTCCTCCGAAGGCTTCTCCAAGTCCTCTGTGACATCGCTTTGCGACATTTCCAGGTCTACCTCAGCCTTCCCTGCCCCCGCCTGGCCGCCCTGGGCGAGCTGGCCGTCCAAATCATTCTGAACCTGCACTTCCTTCGCATCCACCACATCCATCTTTGCTGCGACTTCCGCCATCCGATCTGTCTGTCAAAAGTCGAGAGGCAGGCGTGACTGGTGACTAGTCCTGCACTTGAGCCTTGCGGCTTTTGGAGGCAAACAACACTGGCAAGTGGCCGCAACAACTTCCACAGTAGCACCTTCCCCTCATCCATGCCAGGCCGCGCCATTTGGTGCTGCCCTCGCTGCGTAGAGATCGCGCGAGGCCCACGGCCAAACCTGTCCAACTGGGCGAAAAGAACTGGCCGAAAGTAGTCAGTTTTTGCTGTTATGAGAACCAGGCACCTTCCACGTAGGCCAACGGGATATGAGCGGCGACGTCGGGCCAAGCAGGCATCGAGTGGCGATAATCCGTTGAAGATGCTTTCAACAAGGACTGGTCCTGCAAAGTGCGTAGTGGCGTAGTGCAGATCAAATGCCAGAAGTGCGAGCTTGTGGCACCGCTCGTCCCTCCTGGCCCGGCACGATTTGCAGCATCACGCCAGGTGGAAGCTGCTCGAGCTGCTCAGGCTCGGGGCGCCGAAGCTCTTGGCCGGCACCTGTGGCCATGCCTCGCCAGGCCGTCTCAGGTTGAGCTCCGGAGCACTGTAACATCACATCCCGAGCAAGCCTAGTAATAGTAAATGCTGCCCTGCAGATTTTGCAAGCCAACGAACGGAAAGGGACGGTACCATCAACAGCTGCGCCATCACCTGAAGCCCGGCCACACCCAGCACCCCCGCCAAGTCGCGCATCATTGTGCGCGCGAGGCTGAGCTCCACCAAGTCGTCAAGGAGCTCGGAAACGCTCCTCAATGACACTTAAGATGCAGTCGCCGGTCAAGATTCCAAGATTCGACCCGTGCGTCACCAGCCTATTTTTCCTGGTGACAGACCTTACACCTCATAGGACGACGCGGCCGGTGGCTTTTGAGAGTCCTATCTGGGTTTTGTTTCCCAGCTATGGGCTCGGTTGAACTTCTGCCTAAAGCAGACCTCTCATCTTTGAGCTTGTCTGAGCTTGTCAGGAACTCCCTTGAAAGGCAGCCGCGCAGCGACACGGACGCCCGTGGAGACCAATCCTGCATGCTTTCAGGCAGACTCCGTCTCTCCGCGGCAAGCACAGCATAAGAAACCCCTCATCGCAGCTCCTGCGCATTCACAACCACGAAAGCCGCGCGGCTTTGGGCCAGACGTTCGCAGATGTTTCGAGACAGCACCGCAGGGGTGCCAATGCCGTAAGCACAGCCTGCGTATTGGACAACACTCCAAGCACGTGAAGAGTCCAAGTCATGAAGAAGCTGAGGGGCACTGTGATGCCCACTGCCCATAGCGCGCCACATCTTTGGCTGCCTTCGTCTGCACTTCAGGGACATCGCATGCAGCCTCCGAAATCGTACGTTAAGCGAAGCCGCCTTATCCCGCAGCATGGCCACGCACATGGCTGAAACGGCTCCACCCATGCTGTGCCCACAGAACACCAGCCGGTAGCCCTCGCAGTAGACTGGTAGGCTGCATGTTCATCCGTAGGTCCACAAGGTATTGCACAGACTCGCCCGGTCCTGGTGGGCTTGCATCTCCTTCCGCAGCAGCTCCTCGATCTCCTGAGCAAAGGCGAAGCGGCGAAGCGGCGAAGAAGCGGCGGTGGCGGGCGGCTGTTGAGGGGGCCTATGGGGGCGCCGGCCTCGAGCAGCTTCTGCGAGGTCTTGACGAAGCCTTCGTGAGCAGTGCCTGCGAAGCAGGCGCTGCGCCACCGACCACGACCGACCAGACGGACCGCAGCCACCGCAGCCTTCAAGAAATGGCACCGAGTTAACGGCGCAGTCCGTGAGGATGTCCTTCAGCGACAGAGTCCCGCGGACCGCGACCACGATCCACTTAAGGACATGATCCCGCGCAACCGCGAAGGCTGGCCTGGACGACAGCACGGACGTGTCACAAACTTGCGAATTCAGGGGTAGGGGTACTACGGAGTACTTTTTTGAAGCAGGAACTGGATTAGTGAGTGTCCAACCACACAACGAGCGCACTTTTTGGTCTGAGCCCAAGACGTCTGTCGTACAGGGTGCATTCAGATCTAACTCAAAAGACTACACTCGCATGAGGGCAGGTCAACACGGCGCTTCAAGACAGGGAAATTTCACACCCGTCTTATCTGTAGTGTGACGTCCGAATCATGCTCGAATTATGACCGCTTTGGGCCAAGCCTACTCCACCGGGTTATACCGGGAGCTTGCGCAGTCAACCGAGCCGAGTGCGGCGACTCAAGGCTCCAGGCTGAGTTCTTCAATTGCGAAGCGGAGTGCTTTCGGTACTCTCGGTATTCTGTGCGGCTTGCGCGGGCACATCGAGCACCTGAACGAGATTGCGATCAATGCTGTGATTGATCAAAAGCGGTTTCATACTCTTAGTCAAACAATCCGCAAGTTGTAAATGCGTCGGTATCCATCTCAACTCGTCGCCGTAAGGATGGTACAAGGCGTGCGTTAGCTCGTCCTCTTCCCAAAGTCCTTGGCGGAGTCCAGACATCTCTATGGCAAGGCGTTTATCCTCGCATGATTTTGGAATCGACGCAGTCAAGTGATCCGAGAGGGACCTGCAGTCCGTATACTGCAGGTGGAACATCGATCTCTTGGCGACTTCTTCCCAGTTCTGTGACCGGGGCAGTTTGCCGAGCAGTTCGAGCACTGCTGCTCGAATGCGGTCTCCATGCTCTATCGCATGTTGCAACGAGTAAGCCTCACACTGGAGTGTGGCGCGACAAACCCGTTTCATGGTGGACGAGGAAAACGAAATGAGGTGCATCTCATGCGTTGACGCGTTCTTGTCCACCGCCGACTGTGCGGAAGTGAGATAGTGGAAACGACCTCTCTGCGACTTATGGTTTGCCTCTCCTGCAAAGGAGGCGTCGCAAAACGTGACAATCGCCAGCTCCCCTGTATTCCAGGGTAACTTAGCGCTGTACGTGATCGGCCTATCCGCATCTCCTAACGCCAGTGCTACTACGCGGTTTGCTTCACGGAGTGTATCCACCGTGGCTGTCGTAACACGCTGCTGCAGGGCATTCACCCTATAGGCAAGATCAGGTCTCGTGGCGCGAGCCACCCAAGCCAGCGATCCTATGACGGATCTCAACGCTGTGCGCTGGCCATTCGAGACTGGAGTCGTGCCCTTTTCAGACTTATGTATATCGATCGGGCGAATTGCACGCGTGTTGTCCCTACAGTTTATACTGATGGTCCCATCGGCGCTTTGCACATACTCGCGTCCGCAGAAACGGAACTTCTCAGTCTCTATGCGACCGATCTTAAACTTATCCAGCAGATTCTGGATAGCCGGCTCGCCTTCGGCGGTAGCAGCCCACAGGAAATCATCCACGTGGGTGCACAAGCAAGCACACAAACGACCACCTTCTCCTGTAATATAGTACAGGGCTGACAGAATTTGCGAGGCATTTAAGCCAAATTCGCGGGCACTCTCCTTTATGCGGAGATAAAGGTTCCGACCCGCGTCGGTCGTGCCATACACGGGTACTCGGGCAATCATATGCCCGGCTCGCTGAATCTCTGCATCGGGTACACCCTTAGGGTGTTTAGGAACCCGAAGAATGAGAAGGCGCTCAAGGGGTTTCCCTTGGAAGTATGCGTTCGTTATATCGGCTGCTTTGAGCCGCAGGGCCAATGAAACCGCCCATGAACACAGAAGGGCTATGCCTTCCGGCTCGGCCGTGGGGCTGTCTGCCCTGATATCCTCCTCATTCGAGATATGCTCGAAGTTTCCACATGCGACCAAGCGTGCTTTCCACTTGGGAGTGTATGCTGGCGTCCCCTTTAGGTGTTCATTCTTATCGGTGAGGACCCATTTGGTGGGGATGCACACGTGGCCAGCCTTTGTAAGCTCCTTGAACTCCTTGTCTGTGCAAGGGACCACTGCGTTGAATTCAGTGTACTTCTGCCATTCAGTTTTCATGGCAGCATCCAGCCCCAGCTGTACTTCGACAGGGGCTTTGTGGTAATCCAGGAGCGAGGCCATGTAGCCAGCATCGACATCAGAGCCGATGGCGTCTTCCCCATCTGGGGTGAGAGCAAAGGCCTTGGATTCCGCCGCTCGACTATCCAAGGGCTCAGCTGCTGGCACAGTCGTGCCAATCGCAGCTGTGTGCGATGCTGCTGCCAGTCCGTCGTCTTCCTCAGGAATGTAGTGACACGGATGGGCTTCTGGCAGTCCGTTAGCACGTATGTGCTCGGCAAGTTTCGAATGCTCGAGCCATATGTGCTGGGCGATATTTCGCCGATGGCATCGCCGCCAACTGGCCTCCGAACACAACAGAAGTATTCGGTGGAAGTCATCGTGGGCCTCGCTAACTATTCTAGCGATCGTACAGAGCCCTTGGTCTGTTTGCAGATTGGCTTCAATCCCGCCCCGATTCCTGTTGCCTAACTCGGGGGCGTGACTGTACACAACCCCTTTTGCAAAGCATGTGGCGGAAAGCTCATCACAATTGTATTGTGGATGCCGAACGCTGTACGGATGGCTTCTGCAATCTACGATTTCCCTAATCCCGTACTCGTGGATGCGCTCTAGGAACGTCTCGATGGGAAGATCAGAGTGACCCATGGTGTATATCCCATCGCCTTTCCTGCCAAAGGTATTGGGCGCATCCCTATATATGGGGTAGCCTAAGTCCGACAAAAGCTGTATGTCATCTTTAGACAACTTGCCGAGATCACTCACCGTGTATGCGGAGAGACTGTATCTTTCTCCTACAAACGGTGCGACCATGTGCACGTCCTTCGGGCGAAACTTAAGAACCTTGTTCTTAGTATCGTGGACGGTGCCATACATTGTCGTGTTTTGAACACGCACGGGGGTTGTACCCGTGGCTTCTTCCACCCATAGACCGCCTCCACGATACTCGCCCACACCTATAGTGTAGTTATGCGAGCCAGGAGTGTTCGCTAGGTCTCTATGGGCCTCTGCGCCTCTGTTGGTAAGCTGAACGCTACTCCACTGTGGGAGGTGATGACCGGCTTGCATACTGTGATGCAAGATGTAGTGGTTGAGGTACATGGCAAACGACGGTCTCTCGCGCGTTGGTCCAGAAACTCCAACAAGACCACCGTGCCGATATACTCCCACCGCGAGGGCTATGCACCCGGGATCTCCATCATCTAGGAGCGGGCGCGTGTAAGCCTCGCGTCGGTCGCGGTCATAGGCACGAAGGAGGGCCAGACACTCATCCGGGGAAAAACCCTGAGTATCTATCAGGCCTTTTGCCATGATCTCTACTTGATCAATCTCTTCCGCAACTAGTGCATCATCACGGCCTCCTACTGGCGATCGCGACCGGGCGGTTTCGCCCGTCTTATCTTTGGCGCGAAACCTTGCAGGCGTGGATGGCGCTGGCATCGGTGTGCCGGGCATCATCGCTGGCGTCGATGGTGCTGGCATAGGCACATCGTGCGCGACTGCCGGTGTAAGCGGGGCAGCTGCAGCCACTGGACGTGGCGTCGCTGGTGCTGTGACCGGGTCTGCTACGCGCTCATCCTGGAACCTTTGTTCCGGTCCATGAACAATGGCTTCCGGAAGCACTGGTTCTCCTGCCAAAACGCGATGCGCTGCAACTTCAATTTCATCAGCCGGGCGCATCTTCCTAGCGTTCACAAGTACAGGGATATTCTCGTGTAATACCCAGTACGCATTCTCTGCCTCACGTCCTATGACGCGGCTAACCGTGGACCACACGACACCTGGGCTGCCAGGGACGTTATCCCGACGGTAAATAACTAAATCACCAACCTTATAGTCAGTGTCTAGAGGGGCTGCATTACGCTGTAACGCTTTGGCCACTTTGCGGGAAGTCTCTAAGTGAACAAAGGCCTTTTTGGCTTCCTGCCGTGCTCTGTGCCGAATGTAGTATACACTCGTCTCATCATACTTGGTGAACAATGTACCAAGGCTTTCGGATTCATCTAGCACTGAACCCGGCGTTCGAGGCTGCTTTCCCAACACGTGTTGTGCCGGGCTAAACCCTTGGTGCCTACTAAGCTCGTTCTTAGTAGTAACACTTTCGGTAACGACCGCCTCCATCTCCTCGATATTCGAGGGTTGAGCCTCCTGCGCGACTTTCCTGATGATGGCCTTAGCAAGTCCACCATGGCGTTCAACTTTTCCAATAGTCTGCGGGCTCTCAAGAGGGGCGTTTTTATGGATTATACCATGCTGTGCCAAATACTCTGAAAATTCTCCCCTGAAGTGCGTCCCTCTGTCAGTGGGATGTCCAGCCCAGCTGACCCACCTGTCGATCAGGCATTTCACACACTGGCGGGCACTTGGGTTACCACCCCCAGATTTCACGAGCACAACTTGCTGGAAGCTTGTTCCCATGTCAACTATATTGACAGCAGTATAGCGATTTCCATAGAAGTCTTTGACCTCTAGCGCATCCATACCTATCGTATGGTTGAACTCCTTAGGGAATACACTATCGCCTGCGACAGGGTGATGCCTGGGCACTGGAGCTGTGTCCAGGCAGACCTTACACTTGTAAAGTCCGGCAGCGGCGATGAAATCCTTGCTCGCCCGGGCCTGCTTCAGGACCTGAACCAGGACTGCGTTTGGCAGATGGCCAAACGATCGGTGCAGGCGCCTTATAGCTACCCGGACTCGTTGCGGTAACGATCTCCACGCCGCTCGGCGCTCTGCCTCTGTATTCGGCGTTCCGGGGAACGGGAATTGTTCCAAAATGAGGCGTTCTCTTTCCTCGGGCGTCAGTGCGCCACCGGCATCATCCACCCCATCAGGGGCACCTCGCTGAGGCATCTCAGCATCGGGCACCAGCTCTGCTTCGCTGATGTCCTCAGGATCTGTGTCCTGGGCGTCGCCGACAAAGCAAGTTCGGCTAAACGCGTTGATATAGTACTCCTCAGAAATGGTACGACAAAGGTTCCAAAAGTCAGTACTATCCGTATCAACATAACTACGGGGTATATACCCGTAAGACTCTGACCATGCTTGGAAGGAGTCCAAAGCCTTTCCGATCTCTGGGCCTATGCCTGAGATATGCATGTCTCCTCTCAAGGTAACAGTGTCCTCGAGCATTGGATAGCCGTTCGGGGTAACCAATATAACCGGAATGTTGAGGGTGTCAACTACACATTCAAGCTCCAAACACAACTCCTCTGTGGAAGTCTCAAACCTGGCAACCACGAGGCCCGGTGGCCCGTTCTGCCTCTCGTTGATCACGCTCGCGAGGACCTGTGCCGAGGGTTCATGCAATCTAATCAGGTGATCAGCTTCTCGCATGGCAGCGTTGTACACGATTGCCTTTAAGACTTTCGTCTCCCGCTACCATTTCGGTAAGGCTTGAGGTGAGGTACTTGGACTGGGCCTTGCTAAGCTTCTTTAAGCTAGCGGCTGAGGGCCCATAGGCTGCGCTGCTACTGTGGGGCAGGTCTTCGGGAGGATCAGGGCTTGGAAAAGAAATCTGGCTGGCTTGTCCTACCCACTCCCCACTGCAGACGGCCATGTATGCTTCGCGCTCTGCTCCGTCCTCATCCATGGGTGAAACTTCACCCTCCGGGGCTGTGCCCGGGCCGGCAGAGGTGGCGATGCGCGAAGCCCGCGGGTCTGTGCCCGGGATGTACACTGCACTCAAGGCATCTGTGTCCTCGATCTGGTGGGGCACTGTGGCCGCGTCGAACGCCAAGGGAAACACCCAAAGCGCGACGTACGCCCCATCCTCCGACGGTTCTTGCGTCGGGCATGCTTGCTCGGCTCCACCGGTTTCGGTGGGCAGCTTCTCGGAGTCTGACCCCGGCGGAAAGCATGCGCCTTCATACGTCCAGCTGGAGCCGTCGGCGGGATCCAGATGGGAAAACAAGTATCCTATGGGATCTATGTCCCGTAGCTTGCCCGTCGGCTTATACGAACGGCCTGTGTGGCGGGTGACCACTGTGCACTTTATGTTGTGCCGCTCGCTGAGTTCGTGGTGATTTTTATCACCAGCCCAGAAACGTCTCGGTGCATATGGACCGATCCAACACGCTGGCGCCTGCTTCTCGCGCATGACCTCATATAGGTCAGTCAGCACACCATCAGGAAAGTCCTGAAACACGATGCGCCTATTCCACCCGAAACCTGTGTCGGGGCTAAGTGCGATGGCACCAACGTCGATGGCCAGGATCTTCTCGTCGATTTCGACGAGCTTGCCTTGCCCTGGGGGCTTCGGAAACTGACGACGGAATTCTGCCCATTCCGCGTCGTTCCACTCGTCCGACGGCCTATCGCCGTGGAAATACCACCATGACTCTCTGGCCGTCATGGGGCGGTGAGGATTCTCACGCTCTGGAAACCTATTGTAACCAGCACTGCCTCGGAAGCGCGGTGGCTCCGGCGGCTCAGGCGGGCGCCTGCTGCCGAGGTTGCTCCTGGGTCCCGGTGGATCCCAGTCTCCCGCACCTGTGCCGTCGTCGTACTCGACCTCATCATACACGCTGTGCGGTGCCGCCTTGCCTTTGCCCTTGCCTTTGTCGGGCTCGACATCCACCTCCGGCCGTGCAGTGGGGCGAGGATTCGTGCGGTCACGCTCGGGAGCTGTGTCCCGGCCTGCAGCACGAATGCGTTCTGGCTCGGGAACTGTGTCCCGATCCGCACGGTCACCTGGGTCGCGGACGCGACCCCAACGGGAGGTGCGCTGGCGCGTCGGAGCCTCGGACCTATCCCGAGGTCTGGAGTCCATCCGCCGTCTCTCACGGGTACGGTCACGGCGATGACCCCTGCTCGAGGAGGAACTATCCCTCCGCCTGCGACGCGATCGGGAGCGGCGAGTAAGCCTCTTGAGCTCCGCCTCGGCCCTATCGGCTCGAGTCTCCGCGTCTTCTGCCCTCTCACGCATGTCCTGCAGCCGATCATACGCATTATCGCGCTGCCGCTTCACGTTGCTGAGGGCTTCTCTCAAGTCACTTATAGTGCTTTCCTGGCAGCGATTCGCATCAGTGAGGTCGTGGACCTCAGCCTCGAGCTTGCGAATCCGAGCCGACGACCCTGTCGGCGTCGCTGCGCGGTCCTGTGCTCCACCGGACTTTGCCGGCGGCGGTGCTGGCGTAGCCTTCGGCCTCTCTATGGGGGCCGCTCCGCCCTTGGCTGACGCACCTACGCTAGAACTAGCAGGGTTAGGACCCGAGCTAAAAGTAACCGAAGGTAGGCGTCCTCCAGGGGCTGTGCCCTGTGCGCGGTTCATCGCCGCAGTGAGCGAGTTCGGGTCGTACTTTGCCACATACGATGTATGTGTCTTGCCGACCAGCCCCATGCGTTGTGCAGCCTGATACGCGGTTTCGCCTGCCATGGGAGGCCTATCAAGGGGGCCTACCCCTGTCACCGGTGCCGGTATGCGGCCCTCTGCAAGCATCTGCGCATGAAACCGCTCAGCATATGTAGGCTGATCATCGGGGCGTGCACACTGCGGCTCCACGACAAGGATGCACTCGTTATCCTCTGGTCCGTCTGTGCGGACAGCGTCGACGAAGCACCTCGTGAGCTCCTGGACCTCCTGGGCTATGCCAGGGGCGCGGTGCAAACACTTGGGACACTGTCCTTTGCACGCCTTGCTGCCCATGAAGGGCCAACTATTCGCTGCACTCATATGAGTGAGGCTGACGGAGCAGTCTGGCACGAGCTCCAAAAGCGTTGCATGGGCAAGGATGCCCGCCGCAACAGATCTATGTCTGTTGGCTTTGCAAACCACATGCACGGCAATGGACCTAATCCCAGCGTCCTTAGCGTCAAGGACGTTCGCCACGATGTGCCTGACGTGGGCGATCAGGTTGGGGTGGTCCGCGTGCTCCCGAATTATATCGGGGTTCGACCCAACATGCTTTGTGCGGTCGCGCTGTTCGTCGTTGCGCTGTTGGGCTTCTGCTGGCGTCAGATCGTCTTTCCGATCGTCCCTGAGCCACACCATGTCCAACATCACTAGCATATAGCTAGTGGCACTCGCATACGTCGTGAGCGCATGCGTTTCCATCTCTTCGTGCTGTGCGAAGAGCTCGGCCGCCGTCCACTTCCCTCTGACGCGTTGCAGCCAGGCATGGTGCTCATAGCCCCAGGTAAAAACATCAATAATGATGTCCGGGTTCGCTGTGTCCCCCGCATAGTATGGTAGCAAGGCCAAATCCGGATTATACACGGTTGCTGGAAGAGGAGTGTCGAGCTCCGGACCATGGGGTCCTCCACCTGCCATTATAACCAGGGGCCTGTTGTGCGGATCCTTCTTCACAACCGCATCGAACTCGGCAAGCTCGCGGTGCCCTCGCGCGATCTCCTTCGGGTGCACTGTGGCACGAGCTGCCGGCGGGTTCCCTGGGCTATCCCCAGGCCTAGCCTTCTCTGTGGGAGGCGCTTTCTTCGGCAAGCCACTCCCTGGCGGCGCCTTAGGTGCAGGCGCGGAAAAGGCAGGAGTGATCACCGGTGCGGCACTGTGGCCGACCGCAGGCGAAGTCGCCATGGCACTGTGGCCAGGCTCCGGCGCTGCTGAAATCTTCGGTGCAGCCTTTGCCGTCGGGGGCGCCTTCTTAGGCAGCTGCCCCTCCTCTGCGGCCATCGCGGCGGGCTCCGTGTCTCCTACGGACGTGCCTACCATACAATGATTCGGGAACGCTACGCTTATACGTCGCTTAGTGTTGTTGCGATTCTCAGCTGTCGTTGTGAAGCTGTGACCGTGGCCTACGCCTAAAGTGCTATGACCATGGCCTGCATCTACAGTACTGTGACTGCGACTTGTTGCCACTGCGTCATCTGCCGCTGTTGCATCTCGAGGGGTGCTCACAGACTCTGAGTGAGCTAAGGTGGCGGCGGCGGCAGACCTAAATATAGGAACTGGCGGTGAGGGAATTTGGAAGCTTCTTATGAGACGGGGTTGTTTCACCTGAACCAAACCTTCTGTTATGTTTATGCATAACAGCCCTGAGTCATGTGTCCGACACAGCTTGATCCTAATGATGCTATCCTCAGAAGGAAGTCGAACACCACACTCGCCAAACCGAAGATCCTTGGTTATACCAAGTTGGGCCTGGGCGTAAAGGGACAAAAGAAGAGGGGCTGTACCCTTAATCTCGTGAGAATCAAGGACGCCCGGAACTCTCAAGTCCTGCTCCAATCCCATTATAGAGAAAGGTATGGTCCTGCTACCCAGGGTTTCGGTAGCACCGCTAAGACCCTTGAAGGTACGATTGCCCTCAGGTTTAAACCTCGTGCTGTAACCGAAGTTCGCAAGTTTCCCCGCCGCGTTTGCTATCCAATCGCTACCGTGAACAGTCGAGTTACAGCCCTCATCCAACACGGCGTATACGTGCTTATCCTCGTAGATATTTACTACGGGCAAATCAACCAAAGCCGGATGGATATCTGTGACCCCCTCAGTGAAAGCCACGAAGGCGTGCCTCGTCGCGGAGGCCCTCGAGGAGCGCGATCTCGCCGACGCCACTTCCCAACTGTTGTTGGTCGATGGCGCAGAGTGATCATCTAAGGCCTCTTGCAGATATGCGAGAAGGTCACCGCGAGATATCACGGGCTCGGTTACGAAGTGACCCTCTATGGTCTCTTGAAACTGGGCAATAGCCGGAACTACTACCTCTACGGGAAGGCTATCCCCCGTGCTGCCGACTATGCTGCGCAGAAGGTCGAAGTCCAGGGTATTGGACTCCCGCAGCACTGTGGCTGCGTCATCCCTAGCCTTTCGCTCGGTCTGCGGCTGCTCATCTAGAAGCATCCCACAAAGCTTGCACTTAATGCGGGAGGTCTTCCTACTGCTACCCGACCTCTCGGTGGAGGTGTGGGGGCATGTGGCCTGGTCTATGACAGGCTTCTCTTTCTTCGTCTTGGTGACGGTGCCGCATTTCTTACAGGTCCGCATGTCTATGTATGCGTTACTCCCCGACTTGTTGAACTCCTTGCAACCTCCCCGGCATTTCCGGGGGCCTTCGCTGGACGAAGCAGCTGACGCGGCGAGGCGAACCTCGGGCTGAAAGGGTTCAGGCGGGGGCTCCTGGCTGAGAGGGACATCCCTTCTCGTGATGCTAATGGGGTTGTCATCACGCACATCAAAGTACTCCGTGACCCAATCCAAGAAATCGGCCAAATTTATGGATGGGCACTTCTGCGTGCGTCCCCAAAGAACATATCCAGGAAACGTATACAAGACACGCTCATAAGTCAGACCCTTATGCTGACCAAAAGAGAAAACGCGATCGGAACCCTCAGGCGGGCTGTCACGCATGATCCTAGCGGCGGCTGTGCGCCGAAGCTGCGGTGAGAAGAGGGTTTCACTGCCGCGGCCTTTGCCGGTATTGATCCTCGAGGGAGTCAGCTCAAGGTTGGCTGGGTAACCCTCGAGCCTACCAGCGCTCGCATTCGACAGGTGAACACACTCTGTGTCATCCTCCTCCACTGCGGCGAAATACGCCTGGGGCTTCGGCGCCGCCGGCTTTGCGGCTGCGTTGGCAGTTCCCCCAGACTGTGCTGGGGTTGTGGTGCCCTTGGGGCCATTGCCCTTACCGCTAAACTTGCAGGCAGCATCTCCGGCCCAATGGCCGATCACACCGCACTTCAGGCACCTACTCTTTGCCTTAAGCTCTGCCAACTTGGCCTTACGATCAGCAATAGTCAAATTGCTACGCACGACCTTCCCTCCGGATTTTCCGGAGGACTTGCCCTTGTTCTTCCCTTTTCCTTTTCCTTTCGCCTGGGCAAAGGCGGTCTGTGCCGCGTACGCAAGCTGAACTGACTCGGCATAGGAATCATCCAAATCGTCAATCTCAGCTTCATATGCCACTGCCGTATAGGCGTTGAGTTGCAATGCTAGGTCTTCATCATCAATCCATTCATCCGCATCATCTCCCCCAGACGCTGTGGCCTGGTATGCTTCCTCGCCGTAGCCGTCACCGTAGCCTTCCGCGGATTCCTGCTGTTCCTGGTGACCATACTCTGCGGCACTACCATCATACCCCATGTAACCAAACTTAGGGTATTGTGGCTTAGCGTCGAAACGTCTCCAGGTCTTACCTGGGCCACTAGGGTCCTTCTGGGTAAGAAGACGTTCCTTCATGTGCACCACTGAGTGATGCTGAACAAGGACGCGTGCGTACTCATCCACGGTGTGTACGCGGGCGGCGGTCTTGACCATTAGCTGTTCGTTCCTTTCCAACCCTGAAAGCTCAACAAGGAGGTTAGCCCTCATTGCTTCAGAAAGGCGGATATCAGGATCTAGCTCACGCAAGGTCGACCACCACCGCTTTCGGCGGGCTATGTAAGACAACATAGGCTCGCCGGGTTGTTTTGCGAGTGGGCCCGTCAGGAGCTGTCCCTGACGGAAAAGTTCGGAAGCCTCTTCAGATTGAAGAGGGAAAGCTTGCCTCCTGATTTCTTCTATCAGGTAGTCGACGCCATCATGGCGAAGCAGACGTTCCAGGCCGACGTCGCGAGCAATGCAAAAGGCGTCTCCTCGGAGACCCTCCAAAATCTTGCTAACGCATTCGCTCATATCAAGCGACTCGTCCTTAATGTCTTGCAAGGTGTACACCGCCGGATCTGTGTCCGGCTCCTGCTCATCGTCGCCCGCCACTTGGCTGGGGTGCGACGGCAACGACTCCGCATCCTCATCTTCTGCCTCGGACGCGGGCTTAGTCCGTTTTGCGCTGGACGGACTGGCGGGTATACCGCTGCTTCCATCACCATCTGTGGGCGATGCACTGGTCCCCTGACTTGCCCTGCCACGCCACTTCCTTGGTGACTCGCTCTTGGCCCTTGCCGACTCGGCAAATCGCAGGTCCTTAAGAGCCTCACGCCGCTGCTTCTCCTTATGTTGCAGCACACGGATCTGTGTCCGGAAGCACCAATCGTGGAAGCCAGCAGCCGTACCGTCGTATATGTACGAACCGCTTTTCGTTTCTGCAGGGCTCAGGTTCTGTGACCAGAGATTGGGCTGGTAACGCAAACCTGCCACGCTCATGGCTTCAGATAGAAGGGGCCTTTGCGCCGCGACTATCACTACTCTACCCAACGGACCCCGGACCACAGGCTCTACGGGGGTGAAACACTAGTGGTTGTCCTCACAGCTCCGCTACCAGTTTGAAGCAGGAACTGGATTAGTGAGTGTCCAACCACACAACGAGCGCACTTTTTGGTCTGAGCCCAAGACGTCTGTCGTACAGGGTGCATTCAGATCTAACTCAAAAGACTACACTCGCATGAGGGCAGGTCAACACGGCGCTTCAAGACAGCGAAATTTCACAACTTTTAAACATGGAGAAGTGGCTGAAGCGGCCCCAAGCTGCGCCACTGTGCACAGACCAGGTCTTCTGGTGCCAGGCACATCATGTCGAGGAAGGCCGCCTCCTTGGATCTTCCCTGACTGCGCGAATACGCGCACATGAAACAACTTGGGCCAAGCTCGTTGGATGCGTCATCGACATGCTCAGCATAATCGAAGGCCGCGCGGTGGAGCGAGAAAACCATGGCTCCTGCCCAGCGAGCATTAAGAACTAAAATGGTATAGAGTATACAAGGACTTTCCAGCTTGCGGATAGCTTCTACTGGACACAGCAAACCGTGCATGAGCATGGCTGAGACGCCGCAGGCAAGCTGCACCAAGAAAGCTCCTTGCGTCACGGAATCGAACAAACCGCGCCGCCCGGTGTAGGCGTATGCAGCCCGGCTGTAAACTGCCGCCAGCACCATGTCCTAGTATGTTATATTGGGAAATGTTGGGAGACAGTCTCTGAGCACTGGACGTCAGGCCCAAGCATCGGGCACAGAAGCTAAGGACCCCTTCCCGACATGTACCAAGAATCTGTCAGTGTTGGCAAATCATCCCATGGCGATAGCCTCTGGCAGAGATTCTGGTACTTCTCCTGGGAAGACGAACATCCAGCGTTCAGGCACAAGCCCTTCATGGAGTCAGCGGCTCCCAAGGAAAGTTCAAGCACGAGAAAGCAGCGAAATCAGACCTCAGAGACCTCTGAATTGTGCCACAGTGCTACGTCGCTGTGCGAACGTCGGATGACTGCGGTAGGATCGATAGGCACTTGCGACATGCTGCGTCCTGGGTTGCCAAAAACGGATTCACCACCTACATAATGCGGGTCGCCATGCCTGGAGAATCAAGGAATGAGGGACTGGCTACCAGCAAGGTCACCGACAGCATTCCAAAGGCTCTCCATGGCGCTCGAGCTGTTGTCACACCAGAAGATACGAGCGGCACTTTCCTCGCTTCTGGAACATGAAGCAGCTGATGACATGGGGAACCGACGCATGATCACGCAAGCAATGCTGTGTCTGTTCCTTGGCGGACCTGGTATCAAATGAGAGGAGCTACCCTCCTTGCTGTTGGAATTTTGTACAGCTGCGAAGGCCACAGACTACGAACAGGATGATCCAAAACCCGCCATGCACACAACTTCGCTTACCCCACACACCTGGCAGCTTCAAAGATCAACTCGGCTCTGCCGTCCAAGTGGCCCGAAGCGGTTCACCTCGGCGCCAGCGCCGGCGTCGCACCCGATCCCCGAAGCCTGGCAAGCATGGAACTCTGACGAGACCTCGAGACCGAGGGTTGAGCATCTAGGTGCCACGCTGAGACTCTTGAAGCAGACCGCGAGTGTGGCTTTGACAGTGCAGCATTTCAAGGACAACAGGAGGGACGGCACTTGGTGGAACAAAGTCCAAGTAAGCTTCGATCACCATGTTGATATGGAACGTAAAGCTCCGCTAACCTGAACGTCTTTGTCTGACCAGGCGGCGAGGTGTGGCACGGCCGCCAAGGCGTTGGGAGTCTAGCCTATCTGCAGTGAGTGCGGCCGGACAACTGACTAAGAGCACATTCTGGCCGTGGAACCGGTTGAGAAGCAAGTTCGTTACATGGCCCTTTGCACCTGTTAGGCTTGGTTGCGTAGATCCAGCCATCGCAGTCGGTGGTCGAGTCCACCTGTCAGGCAGGGTGCAAGCGTTTGCCTCGGAAGAAAACTCACAATCTGAAGTCCTCGGATGCCCTGCATTTAGGAAGCTCTCTTGGGCAGCATCCTTGAAGATATCCCATCACATTAGTCCAAACCTTCTTGCCGAACAGCTTAGCTGAACAGAGTCGATTGCAGCTAATACGAAGATGAGCCTTCGGGCCATAGAGGCAGGATGTTTCCTCGCCGTCGGGCTTTGGTGGGTAGACCAGGACTTTCAGATCTGCCCTTGGTTGAGAGATCTTCTCATGGCTGTGTAGACGTCGGTTGAGGCTTGCACACAGTGTCGCTGGTTGTGGCACAGAAAGGGCTATGTCTGTGCTGAGCGGCGAAGTAAAGGGAACGTCTTTGAGCTTCGTCGCCTTGACATGGCGGTCTGGAGACGGGAACGCGGCCCAGCCCCAGGGGCTCTCGCGCTGGGATGGCGGCACTTCCCGTTTAAGCTCATTCCAACTCGTTCCCCGGTCGCACTGCACCCTTGCAGATGAGGCACGCCATCATCGGCCCTGGGAAGCACTGATAGCTTGCAAGTTCCAGTGATCTTCCTCCGTAGTGCTGCCCAAGCTGCAGAGCCTCGTAAGGTGGCGCGCGCTCCTTGAGAAGTGAAGTTCTGAAGGGAGCAGTGGAAGAAGCGGAAAATACGAACATTCTCAAACGGAAGAACCACCACTCCTCGATGAAGCTGTCGGCCCAGCTCCGCGTTTCCGACGTAGGGGTCTCTTCCCAGGCACCAGACCAACCAATCCTGGTACAGCACGGCACTTCCCCGAGGGGCTCTTCTTTCATGGCGACTTAATCTTGCAGACGCGGTGCTGCTGGTTCTCGAGGATCCAGAGCGGCAGACCTTCGAGCAGCTCGGGCTCCCGGTCCTCGGATGCTGTTTGCTCAGCTTGAAGCGAGTTTATGCTTGCATCTTGTGCTCCTGCTGAGCTCAGCAAAAATCGGCAACCCGGTCTCTGTCGCCAGAAAGGCTGCTGCCATGGCCGACTGGCATCGCCTCTGCTGCGCCTCCTTTGCCACTCTTCTATGTCCTTTAGCTACCAGAGCCCTAGCCAATCCTGGATTCTTTGGACGCTGTGGGTGGGTACATCTGGGTATGGCACGCAACATACGCTCTCCTTGAGATCTTAAAGGCAGCGTTGATCGTCTAGCACAGGTTGCGCCCAAAGGCTCGAAACGGAGAAGGCTGCATGCACATGTCGCATCACATACCCAAACAAAAACTCCCTGATTACAACCAATCCCTGCTGACAAAGTTTGTCTGCAGATTAACGATCGGTGCTATGCAGCTGAGGAGACAACCGCTTTTCTTAGACCTGCGAAGAGCTGCAGCTCTCTCGTTGCCTGCTGTGAGGAAGGCCTTTGGCCAAGGGTGCGGCTTCTTTTTCTTCTTTTTCTTCTTCTTCTTATCCTCAGACAACGCAGACGAAGAGCCGCAGTGGCATAGTCGGCGGAGACTTCGCGGTGCGGCCCGGGGCCCGCGGCCTTCTTCTTCTTTTTCCGCCGCCTCTCCGAGGAGCTCTCCGAGGACTCCTGGAGAGAACAGGCACAGGCCCTCTTCAACTCCGAGGATGGCGTGCTGCAGCGAGAAAGCAAGGAGTACTGAAACATTTCAGCTCGAGGATGTTCGTTTGCGATTCCTCGCTTGTTCTTCGTGAGGACGGGCTCTTCTCCTCCTGGATGCATCACACGACAAGCGATCGCGACATTACGAAGCTGCGTCTTCGTTGACGAGGAGGACTTATCCAGACGATGCTTTCAAAGCTGGGTCGTACTCCCATGCCCAATTTCCATCCCAGTGGTCCTGCCTAGGCTCACAAACCGCAAGTCGGCAGGAACGGGTCACGTGACCCCAAAGTGTTCGACAGGTGCAAAAAGTCATTGACTAGATGGTTAGATTGACTGCAAAATTGGACTTGCATGGACTTGCTCTTCACAGCTTCTGCTACTGGAGCCGCCTCGGAGGGCGGAGCCTTCTCCTCAACGACAGGTGGCGGGACGCCTGCCTGTCCATGAACCGTGCTTCAGAGTCTTGTCTCATGGGGTAAACACCAACAGGTCACGACGAGCTTCGGCTATTCTAACAGCCTTGCAGGGCGTCCGGGGAACTATTGCAAGCGATAAAAGGCTCACGAAAACGAACATGGAGACGGAGATCGGCTTGCACCCTTTGTCTTTGTTCGTGGGATGAGAAACAAACAGGGTCTAGGGTCTCACAACCTCGAACCCTGCGCACTTTCCCGGTCCATAGATGCCAGCGCTCCGAGCTCCGGGAGATGGTGATGCTGCCATCACACCCAGCGTAACATCTGCAAACGTTGTAAAATCGCCTTGCCAGTACCACAACTCAATTCGCACCTATATGGCGAGTGCAGATGCACCCTGCAGTGTGGGAAACAGGGCACCGCCACACGCTGGCGCTGTGTAGCACGCTCATGCTATTTGCTGGAGTGGGGTGTAAAGAAAAGGTGACCTAAAAAGGTGCAACAGTGCAACACTCTCGCAACACTACACCTATGAAACAGATGAGTCTGATTGGCGAGCCGGCTTCGAAACCGCTGGTCACTAGTCCAAACGAGAGCCTACCTAACCTAACCTCCTACACATGTCATGTCCCCGAACTTGTCCCAGCATGGCTAAATGACACCAGGGCATGCAGTCAGATCACTGGCAGCTGGACAGCCTGGCAACAGAGTGTCGAGTCAATGCCTCGGAGAATTCAGAAAATCCAGCAGGGCGCTTGTATGCACTACCGGCTTGCGCCTTCCGCACTTCATTGTGGCGTGGCGGCATCTGCGGGTGGGGGCGGTGGTGGGCTGCCGACCACGGCGGCAAGTTCCGCTGCCACGCTGGCATCGCCAGGCTGCACGGCCGCTTCTGCTGGTGCGGGTGCCGGCGGGAGGGCAGGCTCTGGCTGCACAGCCTCTGGTGCAGGTGTTGGCGGGAGGGCCTCTTGCGCTGCTGGCAAGGCTTCTAACCCGAGCCCCTCAGGCGGGGGTGGCACCGGCGGAGCCTCGCCAGGCGGTGCCTCGATCGGACCAGGCAGAGCTCCGGCGGGGGCTCCCATCTGCAAGGCTTGTGAAGGATCGGCAGCCATCACCTTCAGCTAGAGTCTAGAGCATTGCGAGTTCCTGTTAGATGCTCGATCTTCGATGTCGCTCTGAGGGCCCGTCAGGTAAGCCAGCGGCGGCAGCGTCCTGGTCGACGACAGAAACCAACATGCACGTGCAGCACAGCGCAACTCCCCTCTGCAGCACTCAGCATAAAGGCCTGGAAGCCCGCCGGTTGCTGAAGAAGCGTCTGTTGCTGCATCAGCGGCTGCTGCATCGCCACAGATTGCTGCATCATTGCGGGTTGCAGGTACTGCTGCATGCCAGGCTGCAGCAATTGCTGCACGCCCGGTTGCTGCAGGGCGAACTGCTGCATGCCAGGCTGCACCGCGAACTGCTGCAGACCCGGCTGGACTGCGAATTGCTGCAGCTGCTGCACTCCCGGCTGCTGAATGGCGTATTGCTGCATGCCAGCCACGCCATACAAGCCCTGCTGCAGTCCCTGTTGGGGCACTGCCTGTACAGGCAAAGACTGCTGCAGGACATATCCGCCACCGGGCCTGAGCTTCTCGCAGCACATGCCTATACCATCCATTACCGTCCTGTGCTTGCGCTGAATCGGATGCGCTCCAATCTGAGCCCCTGGCAAAGCGGTGAGGGCTGGTTGCTGCACTTGTACGGCATAGCCCGCGACCCCTTGCAAGGCACCTTCAGGGACATTACAGAACTCAAAGCACTCTTCTGGTTGGCGCCATCACGCGTTCGAGCTGCGGTGATCTCGCCTGCTGTCAGGCCAGTAACACCGTACGGGCTGTACCCCGCCGCAGCAACTGTGCCAGCTCCTGCATGCCGGAAATTCGACATGGCTTGGGGGCGTTGGCTGAGACAGCAGCTCGCAGAGCTGGGCTCGGGAAGCCGGGCAACCGGGCAACCCCGGGCAACCTTGAACCCCCATTTTGAGCCAAGGCTCCATTGGACACAGGGCCGTAGCCACGTTGGCCCAAGGGCTGGCTTCCGCCAGTGACATTCTTCGCGACCTGCCAAGAGCTGGAACGTGGGAGAGCGATGCGGATCTGAAGAAGCGGATTCCCAAGCGAAGTTGCGCCCCAGCGCACCATCTGTCCCGGCTTGGTCTCACTGGGCTGCACGTCGAAGCGGACCCAATCGCCTGCACAACTTGGAGGTCCGAGTTTCAACATAGCCCTGAACACGAAAGTTGTACTAAGTCTTCAGCGGAACCTTGCTGTGGCTGGGTGTTGATACACTCCTTGACGTGCAGCCAAACATTCCTCAGCAACTCGGACACCAGCAACCCCTCAGATGGCTCACATGAAAGTCGATCTTTGATGGTACAAAGCCACGGCTGTCCGGGCAGATCAATGAAGCCGTAGCCCTTGGTGTCGTTCCAGGTCCGCCTTGGCTCTCAGTTTCACCAGAGACACCAAACACAAAGGTAGCTGCGCCCTGAGCAAACAGAGGTTAAGTTGTGGAGGGGGAGGTGGAAATAGAAGCAGAAGCCGAAGCTTACGGGCCAAGAAGCACTTTGCCGACGTTCGCGCCCGAGCCGGGAATCTCCGGAGCAGGCTCTGCTGGGAACTGCGGCATCTCCTCCGGCTCTGTGAAAAGACGGACCCAAGAAGCACGAGCCCCGCCGAAATTGTGACTGCAAGGCTACATCAAGACTAGCTTCCCAGCATGCGTGCCTTGACGCCGGTGCTACCTTCCACGCTCTTGGCAACCTCTGGCAGAACAACAACATGCTGGAGACCTCGAACTCAAGTCGCAGGCTGCTTGCAACGCTGCGGCCATCTGCCCCGGCTTGGATTGGCTCGGCTCCATCGAGAAGGTAAGGACATCTCCAGGAACGGGCTGCTTGTCGTCTATGCCTGCTCGTCATAGCTGCATGGCAGCTTCAGGCAGTGGTTAGTTACATTTAAGTGCTGTCGTTGTCGTCATGGACCATGGTTGCGATAGCAGAAGCAGCAGCAAGGTACTGAACAAAATCATGGAGAATCCTTCATCATCGTCGTCCAACCAATCGCAAACCACATGGCACCGAAAGTCATTCAAGCCGTTGATGCGGGTGCTCAGGAATGCAAATCATTCAGCGGTCTCGTCTCTAGTGGCGATGCATGTTTCCGGCTTCACGTTACCGTACAGACCTCATACTACTGTCGTTGCGACTCCTGCTGACCGCCTCGGTTACTTGCGGCGGGGAACTCTCTCGCAGCTGAGCAGTAGCAAAAGGCTCAACAGACCAGAGCCGAACAATCATCACGAAAGAACACAGCAGCTCGACACTTGCTTTGTTCGTAACTCCAGCAACTGCAATACAGGCATGAGTCAAAGCTTTCTCTTGAACTGCTGGGACCCTTTTTTGCATGACACGCTGTGGACCTAGTTCATTCCAAGTGTCAGTCTTTGATGTGGATGAAGACATCGGTACCTGTGCCAATGTCCTGAGCGAGTGCCACAGCAGGAATGCCGTATTGGGCCCTGATTGCCAGCACATCGTTTTGGAAAGCTGGTAGCATCAAATTTCAGACTAGAGAGGATCAGACAGGCGGCGATGAACCCGAAGCCCTTGGCCCCGTTGAAGCTTTTCACTCTTCCCTGTGTTCGAGCCATGGCTCCACCACGAAATGGTCTCAAGAGACTAGTCGTACATAAGTTTGGAAGCTTTTTCTTATGTAAGTCTGAAGTGCATCTTTATGTGCCTCCGTCGACCACGCGGCTTCGGCATCTGTACCAGTTGGATGTTTGGGTTCTGCGACTTTGCGTGGACGGTTAGATTTTTTTGGGTAGCGTTCTAGGAATGCTGAGAGCAATCCTCACCCAAGCCGCATACCACTCAGGTCTTCTTGAAAGGGCAGAGCACGTCATGGGTACACCGACCAGCACAAAGTCGCCGCCAGACTAATTACATGTTCAAGCCAACTGCGTCCAGACACTTTTTTCGACAGCAGCCGACATGTCAACCAAAGACCTCGCTTCACCTGTCTCCCTCTTTCGGAACCAAATACCACCAACGTTGCCACGCATGTCTGTGGAAGTGTGCTCACTTCCTGCTCCTTGCTCATGCCGGAGGCATCCGTGGCGTCGGACCAGGAAGAGCCCAACGCGGGCCAGTCGATGTTGCTCCGTCGAAGTGATATCCAAGATCTGCACGTACAAGGATGCTGTCAGGTTTGGTCATGGTCGGACAGGGACTCTTCATCCTCGCTTGAACCGCCTGGGCACAAGCCCAGATGTAAGGGCTAAAGTGAAGCGTACCGACTCCAGGCACCTCTCCAGAACTTGTTGCTGACAAGCTGGGGTTGACGCCTTTGAGCTGCGTGAAGGCAGCACTTGAAGTTCGGTCGCCGATTCTGGCAAGGATGCCCTGACTCACTAGACTTCGGCAAAGACAGCAGCGCAGTGACGGTCTCGCACCTTGACTCGCAGCTTGAGGGCTGCCTGAGAACATTGGGTGTGACATGATGTAAATGTACTCTGGGGCCGTCCGACTCACGGACCCTCTTGCAACAGCAACTTGAAGCCATCAAACATGTCCGATGTTGCAGACGCGCGGCCCCGGCTGTGTCCTCAGCACACCGGGTGCAGCTGGCCGCAAAGTAGAAGCGATTGCAGGCTTCCATGCGGAGTTTGCTTCGCTCAGGCACATGCACAAGCCCGTTTCTGCAAGCCCTCAGACCACCAAAGGAGCCAAGCAGCAAAGCCGCGTCTGTACATTGCTTTGCTGCTCAGAGGCCCAGATTCCCCTCCAAGTCACATGTAAGATCCATCTTCGGCCCCATGGACTTTCCTGCGATGAAAGTATCCGTACAGCCAGGGCTGGAGCAGGAGCGATGATCTCGGCAACTGCTGGCGAAAGCATGGCCTGCATCTCTGCACCCGCTGCACTCAGCGCTGGCCGCAGCTCGCTTGTCGTCCAGGCCAGGGAGCAGTGCCTAGACAGAAGCAAGCAATCAAAAGTTGATTGTGCATTTATAGACACACAAGCACACACGCACCACACAAGATAAGGGTCCGATGCACCGAAACTGCCGCTCTTTCAGAGACTGTGCAATGCCTGCAACAACTTCCATCCCGTGCACGAGATGCCATCAAGCAGTACAAACTCCTTCAGTCTTGTCTGCTTGTTGAATCTTGCTGAAACTGTGCAGCCGCCGTGCAGCTGGAGCAGGTCCGCACTGTGAGATGCCACAGGGACCCCCAGCTCGCGCCTCAGTGACCCAGCTTGGGAATCCGCTATGCCTCTGCCGACGACCTTTTATTGCATCAAGCGTTCCCTGCATTCTGCCTGGCAAAGCTCAGTGTTGGATACAGTACCCTTTCCCTGAAATAAACAGGGCAGGACGGGGCCTGCCATTTTGCCAAAAATCTGCACCGCAAAACCCCCAAAGCCATCACAATCTGAAGCATGGGACTTCCAAGCCCCTGGACTATGCCTAATCTCAGTATCGAGCGTGGCAGCTCGGGTTGGGGTTGGGGGCCGAGGACCTGAGGACAGGGCGCCGCGGAGGTCACGGCAGCTGCTAGCGGCCGCAACCAACGTTGGGAGGTGGAGACAGCAGAGACCTCGTAACATCAAAACCGTTCGTGCAAATTCGCTGCCGGATTCCCTCTATTCCCCACCTCTGAATCCCATCCACAGAACTTCTCCCGTGCTCCCGTGTGCGAATCCCCCCCGAGCCCCTGCCCTGCCCCCCCCTCGTGCAAGGTCTTGAAGGTTGTTGCCTCGAAATTAGGCAACGCCAGTTCGGCACGTGCGGCGACGCGAAGCCCGCCCGCGCTCCTTCTGTGCCTGCCCCGCTGCGCTTTCTCCCTCGCTGCGGGTTTCGGCGCTCACTCGGACAATCCAGGCGAGGCATATGGGGCGCGAGGAACAACCCTCCCTGAAATCTCTCTCACACGGACTCGAGTCGATCATGCCGCGAAGAAGCAAGTCGTCATGTCGTTGTTCGACACAACAACACCACCACCACAGGCGTGAAGACACCGCACACGATAGACCCAAGCAGGTGGGACTTGCTCATCAACTGGCAACTGCAGACATCTGCAGACCTGCCATCTGCATTGCAGTCCAGGACGCACCGGCAAAATATCCTTAGCTGTTGGATGCTGACAAAGTCAAACACTGGCTGGGGCGCCGTCTGCACGCATATCTGCACGCTGAAGCTAACTGCCTGAGCACTGCAACCGCAGACGCACCCCGGCTGAGGCGAGCTGACGAGCCAGGTTTCTGTCGCCCTCAGCCGAGGAGAAAACCTCGAAGGTCTCGTTGAACCAAATGTCCTCCTCTTGGCCGTGCTCAGAAGCACAAAATGCCCACAAACATTCCGCATCAAGGCTAAATCCTGTCCAACGCTTCGAACCGACCGGCACCTGCACCCCGTCCGGTATGCTGAGGCCCTCTGCCAGCTTGCGGAGCCTGTTTGGAAGACTTGCGACCACCAGGCTACCAGAGTCGGAAATAACGTGGCATTGTCTGCAGTGTCTGTTGTAAGCTATAAATGTTACTAGCACAGCTCTTAAATTCGAAACTCACGGAGAAGTGCGACTCTTGCGACAATCGGAACTCAGTGCCGAGCTTTCCTAGAGAGTGAACTCCAAAAGCCCGCCCTGCGCCTCTCCTCGAAAGGCTGGATGGACTGGCGCCGCAGCATCATCAAAGGGGCTAGGCTGACATGCCATCCTCGCGGGATGAGTGCCCAAGCCCACAAACATCTGTGAATGTGACTCATGCATACAGAAGCATTCGCGTACAGATGTGTACGTGTATGCAGAAAGTGACTCCGCGGTGCACATGCACAGATGTCGGCCCGCTTGATTCCTGTCTGACTGCCGCTCTAACTCATTGGGTCTGACCGGGCATATGTTCACTTGCAAGCCACACCGTAGAAAATGCAGTGCGTAAAGCGAAAGCAGCGGGCAGGACGACCTTGTCTGTACCAGCGATGGTGTCGGGGAGAGATTTTCTTAAGTCGACTGATGACATCAGGGTCAAGGAGAAAGGGCAGGTCCTGCGCCGACCTGATCAGAGGGCTGAGCAAGGAGACTGCAAGCTTCAGACCATGTCATAAGTCGAGTCGTAGGGGAGCTTGTTGAATCATTTGGAATAATATGGCATGCTATGGACTTGTGCATGACAGAAGAATAATTTTGAATTACCAACAAACCACCCAATAGTCAGAAGATACCTTCCCACAAGACACCGTATCTTTGAGAAGATATGAACTCGTAAACGGAGGGCCTCCGGATCTGTGCCGAGCACCTCTGCCTGGGGTGCTAGCCGCGACAGCAGCGCCTTGCGTTTGTTGCACCCAAATGCATCCAACATCATTTCCCCCTCCTACTTAGCAAGGACGAGGCTTGCATCATCCAAGATCACATATGCACTGATTCACTCGGATCAACTGCCAATGCATCGTTCCCCCGACAAGCCCACTCCGTACTCCGAACCCCGTCAGCACACTCCCACTCTGGAGCGCGAATATACCAACAGCTATCAACAGCTGGTTGTTCTGAAGCCACCGCATGGGAAGACTTGAGTTGGCCGTCGCCGTCCCCTTAGCAGCCTTGCATACAGGGTGACGCGGCACCAGTTGTGGCATGGACTGACAACCCTTCTCACTGGAGCCTTGCAGCGTTCACCAGTCCGTCGCCATGCTCGCCTGATGCAGCAAAAAAGCGAAGACCGAATTTCAGCATGCGACTTAGAGCAGATTAATCTGGCTTGTTGTCGTGGCGCCGCTTCAAGTTTCCCCTTGCGCTAGTTGCGTGCCAAGTCACGTGATGGTCACGGGAATAAACACCTTGGCAACGACGGGCCTTCGAAGCTCTCGAAGGACCGGATGAGTAAGGGCAAGCTTGTGGTAAGCCGAGCGGCTAGGGTCGGATAGTTCCCTTCGACATGTGGAACCCGGCGCTTCCTGCCCGCGTGGGCCTCCGGGTCCTCGGCACGTTCGAAGAGGCCCTGGAGCGTCGAAGGCACCTCAGCGAACGCCCAACGCGTGAAACCATGGGAACCCCGTCGCTCAAGCCCCGTTCTCTGCTTCCGGGTGGCACTGAGGCGCCGCTTCTTGCTCGGCGCATCCGACGAGTCCTCGCTTCCGGAGTCCATGAGTGTCGGGCAGCGGCGCGGTGCCGTGGCAGAAGCTGGCACTTTCGACTTAGAAGCTGGCGCTTTCTACTTAGAAAGTCTCCTATCGTCCCGGCAAACAAAATCTGCAGGTTATGCTCTGCCAACGAAGACAGCTTCGGAGCTTGGAGCACCAAGAACATACCCATTCGCAGCTTGGTTCTCCCAGGCTCCCGTCCCTCGGCAGATTCGTGCCTGCCCCTCTTCCAAAGAGGCCGTAGCTATGGCTCGAGAACCGGCCTGCGTCAGCACAGGAGGCAGCTCTCGCCGTTACCATCCTCCTCTTCTCCTTCCGTACAAGGTCAACTGACGGCTCCTCATAACTTTCCCCTTTCTCGCCTGCAGCATCGGCCCTTCCGCAACATCACTACCCGTCCCCCCTGCCCAAAAAAAAACATGACGGTTGAAACCCCGCCACAGACCGGCACAAAAACACTCAGTTTACCTCCCTGTTGGGCGGCCCCTGTCTGAAGGTGAAGGCCTGCACAGCAGCATTACGTGCCGGGGCCCGGACATGAGGTGACCAAGCCCGTCGTTTGGGCTGGCCGCCACCAAGCGGAACTCCAACTCCAACACCCACTGCGCGGCAGCAGGTGATCAAAAGGACAAGAGTTCAACTACGGTATTCTCTTCGTTTATGGTTCCCAGCAAAAGGAGGTCGCATGCAGGATCGGGGTCCGGGTGCCAGTCTCCACCGACAGCCTTGATGACTCCTACCGCTACCCACAGGCAGCTGGAGCAACCGAGACACCCAGAAGTTTTCATTGAGCAGTGCTGCCCAAGCGCTAGAAACCCCAGGCTAAGGCCAAGAAAGCCCCGAAACGTCGCAAAAAAGTCTCAAAGCAGACTCAACCATCGCCGGGCGCCGCGCTGGCTCCTAAAGGCCGGACTGCGCCAGGGAAGCCAGGCCGGACGAGGCCCGGACATCCGGCAAGGCCGGGATGGCCAGGCATTCCCGGCCGGAAGCCCTGTAGAGGAGTTAATGAAAGTTCGTGACAGTTAATGGCTCATGAAGTCAAACGTTGGGGTGCTTACAGCTCTTCTCCGGTGTCTGGGGGCCAGCTACGAGCACGATCGGATGTTCACAACCCCTCAAGCCCTAAAAAGGCACCTCTCCTAGATACATGAGAGCATTCTGAGGGCGGTGCGAAACTCAAAGCAAATACAACCTTTCCTAACCTTTCCTCTATGTGGTGCGTCATGAACCCCAACCCTGGCAATGTCTGCGGTCTTTCTTCCCCAAATCATGACACCCTTCCTTTGGCAAACGTCTGCAAGGCTTAGCCACTTCTCTTTCGAAGGAAGTATACAAAATCAACACCAGACACACCTGGAGCAAATGGCCAAACAGCAGGGCTCCCTCTGCGTCCCGGGCCGGCATTGCATGAGCTGCATGAGGGTGGTGGTTGGGGTTCACCGGGGGTGGGGGCATCCCGGCACCGGCCTGGCGGTCAAGAGGGAGACCCTTCGAAGTCTGAGACTGCGCAAGGCTTCCTGGCAGATCCTAAGCAAGGCCCCAGGCTGGGCCCCGAGTCCGAGCCCTACTTGGGACCCAAAACCCGAGCTTCCTGCCAAGCCAACGAAGTGTGCGACTTCAACAGGGGCTGCGAATATTGAAAAAGAGAGAGAGAGAGAGAGAGAGAGAGAGAGAGAGAGAGAGAGAGAGAGAGAGAGAGAGAGAGAGAGAGAGAGAGAGAGAGAGAGAGAGAGAGAGAAGGGGGGGGGGGGCGGAGAGGGCGGAGAGGGCGGAGAGGGCAGAGGGCGGAGAGGGCGGAGAGGGCGGAGAGGGCGGAGAGGGCGGAGAGGGCGGAGAGAGGGGGCGGAGAGAGGGGGCGGAGAGAGGGGGCGGAGAGAGGGGGCCGACAGGGCGAGAGATGGCGAGAGATGGCGAGAGATGGCGAGAGATGGCGAGGGCGAGGGAGGGAGGAGAGAGAGAGAGAGAGAGAGAGCACGGGACTGGGAGTAAAGGAGTTGAGGCCGTGGCCGGGGCGGGTCGCAGATTGCGAGCCTGGCAGCTTTGCCACTGGTATTCATGACTTCTCTGACAGCATCCCACAATAGAATGACGCAGCCTTTGGTCTCCAGGTGGACAGCTCCAACATTCTCTGAACTCTTGTTGCCACCCCTGCCTGCCCCCAACATCTTATGGCGGCGAACCTGAGGCTTGCCATCCGGGGCCCTCATCAGCTCGAAAGCCATGGCAGTCCCTGCTAGGTCGGAGGTCCTGCAGTTGAAGGCTGTGAGAGCCTCGCCAAAGCAGGGGTGCGTCAGTTTCCCCGTCCTGAGCTCCGCAGCCACGGTTTCCTTCGCAAACCATATGTCCTGGCAGCTGTTCGGTCGAAAGCCGTGCCTCCTTGTCCAAAACATGCCGCGCATGGAAAAGCTAACCGCTGGCATCCTGCGGAATGTCAGGGTGAATGAGGAACCTCGGCGAAGAAGCCCAAGACTCAAGAATTACCCTCTGCATCTCCAACCTACGATTGCGCAGAGTGGTGGGGGTGATTTGAGTGGGCGCAACCAGGGCAACGAAGATCGGATCACGATGCTAGGCTTGTGGCCCAAAGCCTTTGACGGCAGAGTAACTCTTCACCGTGCCAATCAGCACGGTCCTGGCGGCTATGGTACTGCGCTTTGACAGTCTGGAGGCCGGCAATTCAACGACAGAACTGCGGCAGGAAGGCCCGAACATGGGAGGGCCGCCAAACGCACCTGCCCAACAGGAGGAGTGAGTCGAGAGGCCAGCACATCTGAGTGGTGTTCTGTCAGACACCGGAGCACACCGCACCTGCGCCTCCTCCTCCTCCCTTGCCCCAGGCACCCTGCCCCCAGCCTGGCACTGAAGTAGCGCTTCCACGGGATCCAAAAAATTGGAGCCATGCTGCCCGAACCTGCCCAGCCATCGCCTGGGCCCCAACCACCTGCCCAAGCGTCGCCTGCAAGCGGGACTTGCAAGCGCAGACCTCTCGATCTCATACCATCAAACTTGCCATGCTTCCCAGCCAACGACAATCAGCGTTTGAAGCTACAGTCTGCGCTGTCTCTCGTGGCAGGTAGCGAGGTGGTCTCTCAAGCAGGACTTCCGCCGCACGGCAATTCGTTCACTGGCTTGTCGGCCAGCCGTTCTGCGTCACCCAGTGACCTGGTGGCTTCAGCATCGCCTCGTCGATCTGTGCTCTCGGTCTGGCTGCTCAGCTCGTGCGGATTTCGGCCCCACTCTTCCTTCCTCCCTTCCTGCCCTCCTTCCCCCGGTTGTCCCTGATGCCCTGTGCTCACACGCTGCACGGTTGTCCGCCGAGTTTGACCGGCGCGGGACGTGTCTTGTACGAGTGCACCAATTAGCCTATCTCTCCTGCTCCCGTGCATAAAGACGCGTCTGACCCGGGCCGATGGCCCACCCCTGTTGTTATCTTGCTTGCTTGCATAAGACTGTGTGAGGGTGCGCGGAGCTACGCTCTCTTGCTTTTTAAGAGCTTGAGGAAGGTGTCTCCTATTCCCCTGCGTCAAGCGCATCCCGTTTTCGAGTGATGAGTCTGGAAGTTAGGCAGGTTTTCGGGGGGTGAGGTACGAGCATAACACCTCGAGAAGCTAAAGCGAATATTTGTTTTGACAATGGCGGAGTGACGACGTGTGTAGGCTCTCAGTGACATTTCCCCCGTCAGTCGACTGTGCTTTCCATTTGCTTGCTTGCTTGCTTGCTTGCTAGTGGGCTCGAGCCTTTTCGGACAAGCTTGCGAGATTGGCGACAGATGCGCGTGAATCCTCATGCTCAGTGCCTCCCCAGCCATCACCTGGACCTCGGCAGAGCCGAGAAAACAAAGCTGCGTGTTGAGTCTACTGCCGAGTGCCTGAGTGCCGGGCCGGCGAGGCCAGCACCAGCACCAGCACCCCAGCCGGCAGCAGGGGCAGTTCCCCAGTTCCTAAACGCACAAACAAAACACACACTTCCACGCGCAATCTTCAAACCGTCTCCTGCCACTCTGCCTGTCTCAGCCTCCTGCTGCTGGGGCCAACCAGCCGCCGGCGGTTGGTGTACTGCCGGTGCCCTGTCAAGGCATGTTCACAGCATTTGACAGACAGTTTCCAATAAATTGTTTCTACAAGCTGGGGCAGCAGCAGCGGTCTTGGTTGCTGGCTGAAGCCCCCGTAGGAAGGCGGCGGGGTGGCTGCTGAAAAGCCTCTCCAAACATCGCAGTTTACAGGATACTGGGCAGAGCTGCCTATGAGGATTCGGTGGCTACGCGCAACGCAAGATGCAAACGAAGTCGGGTCGTCTACCTGCTCTCGGCAACAGAATTCACGGCTGCAGGCAATGACAGTGAGCTACAGCACCAAGGAGCCCCTGATTCAGTCCACGGCACGGTGAAGATGTCGGTCCGAGTGCAGTGTCTCGTGAGTGTCTCCATGCTACAGGCGATCTACTTTCTTCCACGGGAGCATACTGGAGCGTTGCGGGCAGCGACGGCTATCGACTTACGACCGGCCCCATGCCCCATGCCCCGAATCGCCGAAGCAGCGCTGCCTTGCCGCGGTGGGATGGCAGTCGACGAGGCGCTGGGCGCCGGTGCAGACTGCGGGGCAGGGGCTTCGTCGGAGAACCTGAGCTGCCCGGCACAGTGCTGCAAATGCGCCTCTGTGGCACAAACCTTCTTCTACCCTCTTTGGCTGCGCACGTGAAGCGCCGGGGTCTTCTGGACCCTTCCGCAGTTCCTGAACAGCTTCTGGCAACAACATCTCTGCTCTTCTGTGATGTCATCTGACTCTCGCAACCCGTGGGAGCCCGCATGGGCCTGAATACCTGATCTTGGGTCTTGGGGTTGATTTGGGGTGGAGCTCACATGGCGGTTTTGACAGCAGAAGGCTCCCACAAATACAAGAGCTCTCAGCAACTCTTTCCCTTTATTGCCAGACCGGAGCCCACCTGTCTCCGCAGCCATGACCTGCGATCGCAGCTCAGACAAACTCTGCAGGCGCATGCTACTTCAAACACGGAAGCATGGTCCATCAAGCCTCAAGCATTTCTCATGGTCACCTCTCTGCGCTCTGAAAACTTACCTATTTCTGCAGCAGCATAATCACTCTTCATCCTCAAACTTCCCCGCGCCACGCCTGCGAAGTGGGGGCTAATCCCCCCTCCGCCGGCCCAGTTGGTCACTGGAAATGCGCGCGACGCCACGGGTCAGGCCAGAGGATTCCCAAGTTCAAGATGGGGAGTTTGCGCAGCACATGCGCTTACCGTTTTGATTGGCCGTGGTGCAGATATGTTTGCTGAAGTCCGGCACAAGCTACACCAGATGCGAAGCAGAAGTGTGCACCTCCCGCAGTAGCCTTTCTTCCGAACGCACGAGAGAGCTGCAGTTGCAGTATTGTAGATCTTTTTTGGGGGGTTGTCTTGCTGTCCAGAGTAGCATCGCCTCGGTAAGCATAGGTCCTTCTCCGCTCATGGTGACCATAGCAAGAGGCAGAGGCTCTCGAAATTAAAAACTACCCTGCCAATGAGAACCTCTAGATATTAGAACTCTGGCCCTGGACTCTGCACAGGAACCACTCGTTTCGCCGGCATCCAGCATTCAGGATCGCCCAACATCCGGCGCGTGTAGTCAGATTAAGGCCTTCATGGCATGGCACGGAACTCCGCGGGCAGAGCGCTATTCCTCTTTATTAATTGCATGGCCGTATGTTGCGTGCAAGATCTGGCCCGTCGAAAACACTGGTCATTTGTCAGAAAAAGTTGAGCCGCTACATGCCACCATATATAGGGCATAGGCCAACGCACTCGACAGTTGGTTCTCAGGCGTGCTTTAAATTCTGGCTGGCGAGCACGTGTGGTCACTGCGCAAACGGGTCCATGACAAGCTGCCTCGCTTTGCCAGCAAACAAGGGGTGGCTCAGCACCCTCATTTCGGATAGCCGCTGCTCGGCAAGCCTTGGAAAGCAACAGGTATCTTTCCCTTTTGCGCTGCAGTGTGCAACCGGTCAGGCGCAACACCACCACGTGCAAACTGTTTTTTGCTCCGTGCATGTTAATCCGTGCACTTAGTGTCTTGGGAGGGAAACTCATTTTGTACACTGAAACCCTCCCTTGTGAGATGCACTCAGGTATTGACAAATTGAAACACCAAAGATCACCTAAACCCGGATGCACACGGGACGATCTAAGTTGATCTACAACCCGTGGAGCCGAAGGTCCAGCCCTGCAGCAGGCAAGTCCTTGCTCGCAAAGCTTTTCAGGGCCTCGAGGGCCTTGTCTCTGCTCGCTTGGGACACGAAGGGGAGGGCATGGAGCACCACAGCGAACTGCTTTGCAATGTCTACCAGCTTGAACCTCTTCTCCGCAGACTTGGAAGGCCCGAAGCCCATTTGCGCTCCCATCTCCAAGCTGTTGCCGTTCAAGAGGGCCGTGAGCTTGAAATTCATCAAATCCCCAGGGTGCTCAAAGTTGAAGAGCTGGAAGACCTCAGGGATACGATCATGGCTCAGACTTTTGTTTCTGGTAAGTTCTTCCAGACGAGACGGAGCCCCTGTGCTGCTCTTTGCTGCTGCAGGGCTCCCTGGGACTGGGCAGCAGTGAGGCTCAATCGGCGTGCGGCCGCTGTTCCACGCAGTTCCTTCGCTTGGATCAAACAGAACAAGCAAATCTAGCTAAGCGCGGTGGAGCCTTAGCTTCGCACGTTCAGGCACTGCTAAGTACTAAATGTCATGGAACAGAGCTAGCCTTTCTAAGCAGGATCCAGCTTCTGAGGTCAAGTTGACACCCAGGTCTTGGGAATAGTTGGCGGAAGCCAGGTACAGGTCTTCCTCCTCTTCCATCCAATCAGACACTCCCTGGCGGGCCTTGTTGTCGGACTGGTTGTGGGCCTGTGCCTGGCGAGTCTTGACATTCTGAGCTTCCTGGAGCAGGTTCTTGGTGCGGGAAATGGACTTTCTTGGAATACTCGGTTGGTTCCAGGTTCCGGTGCTCTGATGCACGTGGTCTTCCGTGAAGTCGCTGGGCTCACCATACCTTTTGGTCAGGCGGATAGACCTGGTCAAGAGCGGTACGCCGCTGGACTTGATCTTCAAGCGCAGCAAACTCAAGTCCTGGCCGTCGGGCCGCCCTGCGGGCCAACACACGGTCGTGTCCACTGACGCCAGCGGCTTGGGCATCAATTCGAACTGCACGCCCCCCACAAAGGCCGCCACGGGCTGTACACTGATGCTGAAAGACACTGTCACACACTTTTCAATTGCCGCCTCTGCCGTGTAGAAAGAGTAGCCTGGCACAGTCTTGGTAGCAGAGCGAGACCGATACGACTGGACAGGATCATTGACCAAGACCTTTACTGCAGATCTCGGGTTGAAGAGCGGGTGTGACCCGACAAAGGCCTATTCTATTCCCGGTGGGCTGGCTGTAGGATCGGTGCGACCCTGCTCCGACACGCCGCAACTTCACAGGAACATCCTAATCTTCGAACCAAGGGTGATCCGCCCTCCCAATCCTACGAAAGACATCTCCGTGAATATCTTCTTCCGTCCCCAACACACAACAGCATTGCATGCAAAGCTCATGCACAGTACGGGCAGCGTGCCTTGCCACTTGTCCCAGTTCTTCTTCATCCATGCGGCTCCACAAGGCACGGCCCAAGAATCCAGTGCCACGAAGTCATTATCGTTCTGGACCTGTCGGCGCACCCTCAGCATATATGGTCAATCTGCATTTGTGCCCTTGCGCCGGCCTGCTGCCTTGTGCATCCTTCTGAAATGACCTTGCTGGTTAACATGGAATGCCAAAAACCTGCCTGCAGGCTTCCTTTCAGTCACTGCCCTCTTTTCCAGCACATTTACCGGATGCTTGGATGCTGCATCATGTGGCTGTTGCATTCAACCGCGACTAAATTTCCGGCATCCTATCCCTTTCAGCAGCCCGCCTGCCAGTCCGCTGCGGTCGCCTGCCCGTTGGCCCCGTGCTTGCTCTTCGGGGCGAATGCCAGGCAGGAGCTCGTGTCCCTTTCGTCACCATCGAACCTCGAAACGAAACAAGCTTCCTTTCAATTGGTTTGATGGAGATATTTTTCCCGTGCAAGCTAGGCGCTGTGTGACCAATCTGGACTGGTAGTGGCCGCCTTCTTTGTGGAGCTTAAAACCGATGCCACCCTTGGGAGGTGCATCATCGGCCTCCTCCATTTGTAGGGCTGACATCTTCGGCCGATGCTCTTGCGCATGGGTGGTGATCACGAGGCTTGACCCGGAGTGATGCACCACGGGTGCGGCCCCAGCGGCCGGAAACCTGACAGGTGCAGGAACACACTGGTGTAAACACTCCCGATCAATCTGACACGGAATCTAGCTAACTGGCTGCTTCCGGCGCAGGGATTTCCTTTTCCGGGCCCTCGCCTCGAAAGTGCGGCCTCTTGGATGAGCGAGCTGCCGCCAGACAGGACCTGGCCTGCCACCGAGGCCGCCACCTTCCCGAAGCCTTCGAGAACATCGGCGAGGATGTCGCCCACGTGGTTCAGGTGGCTTAGAGGGGGCACGCCATCCTTGGGGTCAATCACCCAGTTACCGATCTTCCCCACTGAGCCCCAGGACATCACGTCGGTGGTCTTGTCGCTGAGGCAGCGCATGATATCGGGGCCTGTTTGTGTGCAGCTCGCGAGCTCACCACCCAACTTGGCCACGGTCGCCAAGGAGGGGAAGCCTTTGCCGGGGTTGAGGATCCATCCGCCGATCGTCTTTACGGATGCCCAGGACATCATGTCCGTCGCCTTGTCACTGATGCAGCGGAAAAGTTTGAGCCCCTGCTGCATGCAGCTCCCGAGCTCAACACCCAGGTTGGCCGCGGTCGCCAAGGAGGGCACGCCCTCGGCGGGGTTAAGGATCCATCCACCGATCGTCCTTACCGAGGCCCAGGACATCACTTTGGTGGTCTTGTCGCTGAGGCAATGCATAATACCGGGCCCTGTTTGCGTGCAGCTCGCGAGCTCACCACCGAGTTTGGCCACGGTCGCCAAAGAGGGCACGCCCTCGGCGGGGTTAAGGATCCATCCACCGATCGTCCTTACCGAGGCCCAGGACATCACTTTGGTGGTCTTGTCGCTGAGGCAATGCATAATACCGGGCCCTGTTTGCGTGCAGCTCGCGAGCTCACCACCGAGTTTGGCCACGGTCGCCAAGGAGGGCACGCCCTCGGCGGGGTTAAGGATCCATCCACCGATCGTCCTTACCGAGGCCCAGGACATCACTTTGGTGGTCTTGTCGCTGAGGCAATGCATAATACCGGGCCCTGTTTGCGTGCAGCTCGCGAGCTCACCACCGAGTTTGGCCACGGTCGCCAAAGAGGGCACGCCCTCGGCGGGGTTAAGGATCCATCCACCGATCGTCCTTACCGAGGCCCAGGACATCACTTTGGTGGTCTTGTCGCTGAGGCAATGCATAATACCGGGCCCTGTTTGCGTGCAGCTCGCGAGCTCACCACCGAGTTTGGCCACGGTCGCCAAGGAGGGCACGCCCTCGGCGGGGTTAAGGATCCATCCGCCGATCGTCCTTACCGAGGCCCAGGACATCACGTCGGTGGTCTTGTCGCTGAGGCAAGACATGATACCGGGCCCGGTTTGTGTGCAGCTCGCGAGCTCACCACCCAACTTGGCCACGGTCGCCAAGGAGGGGAAGCCTTTGCCGGGGTTGAGGATCCATCCGCCGATCGTCTTTACGGATGCCCAGGACATCATGTCCGTCGCCTTGTCACTGATGCAGCGGAAAAGTTTGAGCCCCTGCTGCATGCAGCTCCCGAGCTCAACACCCAGGTTGGCCGCGGTCGCCAAGGAGGGGAAGCCCTCGACGGGGTTGAGGATCCATCCGCCGATCGTCTTTACCGAGGCCCAGGACATCACGTCGGTGGTCTTGTCACTGAGGCAACGCATAGCGGTTCTCCCAGTACTACTGACGCAGCTTGTGAGCTCACCACCAATGGTGGCTGCTGTCTTTAGTGCAGAAGGCAGCGCAATGGATCTTGATCCGAAGTTGAATCCGAACAACCCCGTGCTCTGCCCCAGCAGCGAGATCTTGCATTGAAACCTTCCAAAGTCGATGTACAGCCCATGAGAAGTGAAGCTTGTGATACGAGGATGTCTTGTGTATGGGCAGGAGGCACCAAAATCTGAGAAGCCTTGGGTGAGAACTTTGACGGCTTTCTCCACGGTATTGATGGTGTTCTCGCGTACCCACTTTGCCTCCGGGCTCTAGCATCTCTCCACAGCCGTGGTTGATGGGAAGGTCTGGAGTCCTAGACTTTAACAGCCCGTAAAAGCCCCACCTTGTCCTTTGCAGCAGCATAGCCGTCGGCCATCGTTTCGGCTACACTTTT
The DNA here is from genome assembly GCA_905221615.1 of Symbiodinium sp. CCMP2592. Classification (NCBI taxonomy): domain Eukaryota; class Dinophyceae; order Suessiales; family Symbiodiniaceae; genus Symbiodinium; species Symbiodinium sp. CCMP2592. Next base: position 386,101 of record CAJNDT010001324.1, read on the forward strand.
GGCAACATCCACTGGGTTCCATCTTCTTCTGCGGTGCTTCCAAGGCCAACTTGCCTCATCTATGGCCGTCACTTGCGAAACTTGGATCATTGCAGACTCAGAAACTGGAACTAAGTAACTAGATTGACTAGAGCAGGTGATAGCACAGAGCACTGTTGTTGTGGCAGGACCAGGTACGGACTCTTCCTCAGAGGACGACGCGCTCTCAGCCGCCAAGTTTACCTCCGCCTCCGGTTCCTCAACATCCGATGCATGCGCCTCGTCCACTGGGAGACCCTCGTGGAAATCACCTCAGGTGCGCCCAAGGTGTTTGGCCAAATGTGTCGAGAATTTGCAGAGCCAAAGACAGCCAAGTCTCGCGTCTGTCGTTGGCGCATCTGCTTTAGCATCACTCTCTTCGCCAGGGCCTGGGCCTCATTCAATCGAGCCTGGGCGTCCTTGTGCTCCATTTGCAGCAAGACGGCTCCGTCTTTTTGACTTTCACCCTTCAAGGTATTGATCTCCTGTTGTTGTGCTTTGATCACCTTGGCTTGTTCTTGGATCGCTGCCTCATGCATCTCAGCTACGGTCTCGAGCTGCGCGACCTTCAAGAGTAAGAACTCCAGGTTTTTTGCGAGCTCGCCAAAACCCGCGTTGCTCTCGCTCTCATTGTCCCCCCCAGGGTTCGGAATCCCGTTGATGTCGTGCATGTCCCTCTGCATATTTTCGGACACCACCTCCTCAATCATCCTTTCAGCTGTTTCGTTCTTGGAGTCGGTCAGCTGGATCGGGCTCTCGGTCAACTTGAAGGTCCACGAAGTGGCGCAACAGGCGGCCAATATCAGCACGCAAGCGTGCGGCTTCATTAATGGTAACATCGCCGGCAAATGCCGACAGACCAGAGTATCTTCGGAGATCTACTCCGACACGGGGATGAGGAAACTTTCTGTGCTTCGTTTGAGTGAGCTGCGGCCAGCGCCAGAAGGCAAACATACAAGTTGCCAGACAACACCATGCAACGCACATCAACCCACCTGACAATTTAGGGTTTGCGCATGGCTTAGAGCTGAGGAGATACAAGGGCTTAGGGATCGGGCATAGGCCTTGGAGGCAAAAGCGAAACGCGACAATGCAGACGAAAAAATCAAGTCCACGAGGCTTCTGATGGTTGCGGAGCATATCTGCGGCCAGGACCTCCAGCATCAGGAAAGCAAGAGTCTTACCACATTCCAAAATGTTGTTTTCACCTACCGGTTCAGCTCAAGCTGTTATCACAGCTTAGGTTGTATTGTTTCTGCTTTGGCGCTGGGCGTTGAGAAGTCTAAGCCCCAACCAAGCACTCCGGGAAAACCTTGGACCCGAGAACGATGGCAAGGCCTCACGGACCTTCGTCAACTGTCTCACAGTGAGATTGACTTGAGGGACGCGGGCCCTTTGACTCGCCATGGTAAGAAGGTACCCTTGCAACAAACCCGAAGCGCCCAAGCATACACCACTGCTTCAACGCCGGGCACCCGGCCAGATGCTGTGAAACCAGCTTCCTGGGATTTCTGGGCCAGAAGATGGTACTGTGCCTCGGGACATCATGCGGCTGTGACGGACTGCAGGGTACCGAATAGTCGATGATTTCACCGCCGTCGAAAAGCTCGGATAATGAAAACTCTGCACATACTTGAAGTCGTGATCTCACAGCGGCATGGGAAAGACGTCAGCCGTGAGCCCGTCGCAGGGGCAGCCACCAGCACCTGGCTTTTCCCTTCTTGGCTTCTCGTGCACTACCATGGCATCTGAGAACAAGTGCAAGAGGGTTCGGTAATTTGATTTACTTGGTTGCGGATGCAAGAACGCAGTTTTAACAGGCTTCTCGCTAGCTGCACGCATCTTGTCCACTCCAAAACAAAAACAGCAAGTCTATACTGGGCTCCGAACCGTTTCTAGAGCTCTTTAAAAGCTTGATTTAAAACGTGCTTCCAATGCAGCTCGTCCTGCGAGATTTCAGGACAAAAGCGAGAACTGTACAGTAAAATTGTGGAATTCATCGGCGATGATGCCAGTAGCGCCCGTAGTGCGACCACTTTTTCAAGCGGCGGTTTCTGTGCCACCACTTCTTCAGGCGGCGGTTTCGGTGCAACCACTTCTTGAGGCGGCGGTTTCTGGGGCTGCGCATGTTGCTTCTGTGGGACTTTTTGTGGTAGCCATGGCCAACACACTCCACCAAAACGACGAAGCTCTCTTGCGTGGTGCTGCCTGCTGCGTCGACTGCGGTGCAGGTCACTTGTGTCTCGCCGACGGCGAACTCGGAGCCCGATGACGGACTGCAAGCAGAGGTCACACCCTGGCAGTTGTCAGTTGCTGTAGGAGAAAATGTGACTGCAGTCGGACTGCAGGACTGCACATTGATATCCTCCACGTCAAGAGCTGGGTGCTCGTTGTCATTTACCGTAACAGTGAAGCTACCGCTTGCAGTGTTGCCAGCTGCATCGGTCGCAGTGTAAGTCTCTGTGGTGGCGGACCCCACTGAGAAAACAGCGCCCGAGCCGGATCCGCTGGTCAATGCAATCGTCGCTCCCTGACAGTTGTCTGTTGCATCTACAGGATAGGTCACCACGGCCCCACACACCCCAGGGTCGCTGCTCACCGCGATGTCCGCAGGCAAAACCGGCACGGGGTCCTCGTTGTCATTCACCGTAACAGTGAAGCTCTCGCTGTCGGTGTTGCCAGAAGCATCGGTCGCGGTGAAGGTCTCCGTCGTGCTGCCCACTGGGAAAGCAGCGCCGGAGCCGAGGCCGCTGGTCAGCGCCATCGCCCCTCCCGGACAGTTGTCCGTCGGGGGATTAGGAGCAGGATAGGACACGACGGCCACACACAGTCCAGGGTCGTTGCCCACTGTGATGTCAGCTGGCAGACCTGAAATCACTGGGTTCTCGTTGTCGTTCACCGTAACAGTGAAGCTACCGCTTGCAGTGTTGCCAGCTGCATCGGTCGCAGTGTAAGTCTCTGTGGTGGCAGGCCCCACTGAGAAAACAGCGCCCGAGCCGGATCCGCTGGTCAGTGCAATCGTCGCTCCCTGACAGTTGTCTGTTGCATCTACAGGATAGGTCACCACGGCCCCACACACTCCAGGGTCGCTGCTCACCACGATGTCCGCAGGCAAAACCGGCACGGGGTCCTCGTTGTCATTCACCGTAACAGTGAAGCTCTCGCTGTCGGTGTTGCCAGAAGCATCGGTCGCGGTGAAGGTCTCCGTCGTGCTGCCCACTGGGAAAGCAGCGCCGGAGCCGAGGCCGCTGGTCAGCGCCATCGCCCCTCCCGGACAGTTGTCCGTCGGGGGATTAGGAGCAGGATAGGACACGACGGCCACACACAGTCCAGGGTCGTTGCCCACTGTGATGTCAGCTGGCAGATCTGAAATCACTGGGTTCTCGTTGTCGTTCACCGTAACAGTGAAGCTACCGCTCGCAGTGTTGCCAGCTGCATCGGTCGCAGTGTAAGTCTCTGTGGTGGCGGACCCCACTGAGAAAACAGCACCCGAGCCGGATCCGCTGGTCAGTGCAATCGTCGCTCCCTGACAGTTGTCTGTTGCATCTACAGGATAGGTCACCACGGCCCCACACACTCCAGGGTCGCTGCTCACCACGATGTCCGCAGGCAAAACCGGCACGGGGTCCTCGTTGTCATTCACCGTAACAGTGAAGCTCTCGCTGTCGGTGTTGCCAGAAGCATCGGTCGCGGTGAAGGTCTCCGTCGTGCTGCCCACTGGGAAAGCAGCGCCGGAGCCGAGGCCGCTGGTCAGCGCCATCGCCCCTCCCGGACAGTTGTCCGTGGGGGGATTAGGAGCAGGATAGGACACGACGGCCACACACAGTCCAGGGTCGTTGCCCACTGTGATGTCAGCTGGCAGATCTGAAATCACTGGGTTCTCGTTGTCGTTCACCGTAACAGTGAAGCTACCGCTCGCAGTGTTGCCAGCTGCATCGGTCGCAGTGTAAGTCTCTGTGGTGGCGGACCCCACTGAGAAAACAGCACCCGAGCCGGATCCGCTGGTCAGTGCAATCGTCGCTCCCTGACAGTTGTCTGTTGCATCTACAGGATAGGTCACCACGGCCCCACACACTCCAGGGTCGCTGCTCACCACGATGTCCGCAGGCAAAACCGGCACGGGGTCCTCGTTGTCATTCACCGTAACAGTGAAGCTCTCGCTGTCGGTGTTGCCAGAAGCATCGGTCGCGGTGAAGGTCTCCGTCGTGCTGCCCACTGGGAAAGCAGCACCGGAGCTCAGGCCGCTGGTCAGTGCAATCGTCGCTCCCGGACAGTTGTCACTAAACGTAGGTGCTGCAAAGGTCACAACAGCGTCACACTGACCAGGAGCAGTGTCCACTATGATGTTTGCAGGCACAGACCAAATCTTCGGGTTCTGTCTGTCATTCACCGTAACCGTGAAGCTGGCGGTTGCAGTGTTGCCAGAAGCATCGGTCGCTTCGAAGGTCTCCGTGGTGATGCCCACTGGGAAGTCTTGGGCGGAGCCCAAGCCGGCGGTTTGCACAACCGATGGCGCCGGGTCGCAGAAGTCCGTCGCACTGGGCCACTTGTAGGGCACCTCGCCCTCACACTTGCCCAAGTCGTTGGAAAATGTGATGTCAGAAGGCACGACCAGCACGGGCGGTGTTTGGTCAGGAGAACAAACACTGAGTGTAATATCATCTGCAATACCCGGGACATCGATATGTTTCACGCGTGCTTGTACGAGGGCCTGATCGTCGTCGTTGGCACAGCTTGCATTTGTCAGGTGCTCCCCATTCAACACATCCGCGAGCACAGCCAAGGCTGCCAGCAGCACTTTGCCTATAAAAGTGCAGCCCTGCATGTCGCAAGTCGGGGAGGTCCCGAGAAGCTGAGCTTTTGATCCTGCACTACATGCTAAGCTCGAGCCGTCTGCAAGCAACCGGTCTATGGTACAGAGCATAGATCCGTCCTCCGCAGGGAAACCGAGCGTGTGTTGACTGATGCTTACCAGTGCGAACTTGTCGACCACCCCACCACCACCACCACCACCACCACCACCAAAAACAAAAACAACAAATACCCACAGACGTAAAAAATCAAATTCCAACAGAAATTCGGTCGCCAGCGTAGAGGGAAACAATGCCGAGGCAGGAGCGGTGGTGCAGTGCCTGGAACCGTGTTTCCCCATCAGTACTCGCAGGTTGCGTCAAAAATGCAAGGACTGCTGTTTGCTGCGGGTTGGGGCCTGCGTCGAACATACAGAGACTGGTGGTTACTCTGGGCGCGAGACGACACAAGGCGCTCCTTGGCACCACAGACGCAAACTAGAAAACACAAAAATTGCCCTCCCGCGGGCTGCGTGACCGTGGCTGTGCTGAACCCGAGCGGAGCCTTCGTCGCTGATATAGGCCAGCCAAGACCTTGCAACTTTCACAGGGGCCCAGCACTCTTTGCCCCACACGCATGCTTTGGGCAACGCATGAAACTGCGAATTGACATCAGTCACTCGAAATATTGCTCTGCAATTGGCTCATCTGCTCTTGCTGAGGTGATTCTGTGAACGGCTGCTACACCGAATTTCGCATGCTTCTGGACATCTGGGCAGTACGAGGTTCAAGGGTCAGCCTCCATGGTCACACCCCTTCTGAGGAATGTCTGCTCCCTGCTGGGCAGGACTCGCACTACCTGTGCTCGTGCTGCGTCTGTTAGCGACGCGCAGCGCCAACGACAAGGGTGTGCAACATTGAGATGCGGCAGGTTCGCAGGGCATGCATGCTTGTTCGACCTGGGCATGCTAGAACAAGAAGCACCCCCACGCCAGATCCTATGCTTTGCGGTGACAAAGATACCGAGGATTCAACTATGCAGTGCTTTTAGTTCGGGCTGCCACCAGCACACAGCTACCATGTTAAAAGCCGATTGTTCCGGTCAACACATTCTCACCCAGGCTCCGCACGAGTCGAGGAGCGCTTCCTGGAGGCAACACGGAGAGAAGACTAGTGACTAGTGGATGAATCGAACACCCAACGTCATGTCAAGGCAATCAATCTCATATCTGCCATGCCTGCATCATGCTTTGGATCAACAACATCACCATCACGGGGAACACTTGTGCAAAAGCCCCTTCAGCACTGGCTTGGAAGCAGGCCACGTTTTTCCTTCGGACCCAATTCAGGTCCTGCTAAGGTCTGGCCTCCCGCGAAGCCGAGAGGACAGGCCGGAAAGAGCCCCTTGAGTCTAAAGGCAACAAATTCCGCAAAGTCACACAGAACATCACAGAACAGAGACCTTCCGCGATCACTCAAGGAGGTGGCCTCGCTTTAGCGTTGGCGGCTGATGGGCAGCGAGACGTCGCCCTCCAGCCTTGAGACTGTAAAACAAGGAAGCTAGGACGTCCAACGACAAGAGCTTCGTGGCCCCTGGCGGGTGAGCTTCTGGCAGTTGACGAGCTCGAAGGTCCTGGCGTGGCATCATAGACCTCGAAAAGCTGGTTGAAGTGTTCATCGAAATGCCTGTTAGGCAAACCTAGCGAAATGTCCCCAATTAGATTGTACTCGATCTACAATACCATGACTCTGTGCAAGCCATGACGAAGGTGACAGCCCCCGTTGCACTTGCAAACCGGGGCACTGAGTCCCAGTGCCCAGAAGATCGGGGCCAGAAGGTTCACGCTCTCGCAAGCATGACCACCTTCTGGGTTTAGGGAACATGAGCTTAACAAGCACATGAAGCCAGGTGTTGGTGTGGACTGTGTGTTTGCGCACTGAGGCAACTAAGACTGTTTTCGATCTCCGACCTAACAGTTGGATCTATCGCCAAGATTTACCGGCTTGGGTTATCTTGGACTCAATAACCAACACGACCCTTCTTCCTGGACAAGCCCTTCAAAATAATGAAGGATGGAACCTCCAACCTACCGCCGAAATTACCTCTAGGTTCCGATCATAATCGTGACAGGGCGCACATAGCACCAACACCCACCTAGAAACAAGGCAGCTCAAATGTACAGACCACCACAATCTTGCCCAGGACCCATGCATCGCCCAGCGATAGGGTGGCCTAGACCAGACTCTAAGACATTACATTGAAATTGAATCAATACGCCCGGCCCGTTCCATCACCTGGCCAAACTTCTTGCGCAACTCCTTCAACGACCTGAAACAGAGAGCAGACCTACGAGCGCTGGAGCAAGGACAGTCACAAACACCAACGCATCAGGGATAAAACATCAGGCCCAAACTCACCCTTGTCGGTTGTTTGCCGACCAAGCTCGTTTACATCCATGGCTTCTTTTGTCTTAAACACCAGAAGCTGAAGGAGCTGAGGCGAAATTCGTGCGATTCTTGAACCCTGTCGCATGCTGGCTATGCTTTCAGAGCTGCACTCAGGTTGGCAACAGTGTGCATGCAGATTATGCAAGGCAACCGGCAACCATGTCGTCCAAAACAGCTATAACAACATGCATACACACCAAAATCCATCCGCGTTGTTATTGCACATAACAGACATCAGTGCTTCCACTCAAATGGAAAGGGCTAGCTTATGTGCAACGGCAAAGCTTTGCTGTACAGGACTTGTGTCATTTCACCACAAAATGATGAGAGCTATGCCGCACATGCCCTCAAATCCTGTACTAGGCCCATGCATCCCAAACCTGCCGCAAGATCACAGACACCCTTTTCTCGGCTTTGCTCGGCCCATCATGAAGAGCAATGCTTCAAACTGCCACAACAAGCAGTCGGGATGGCCAGCAGGCGCCGTCGCATCAAAATGCAGATGCACTCCAAGCCCTACACCCCTGCGCAAGACGCACGCTTCGGACCTTCAGGCAGCCGATGCCTCAACCGTAAAGGTGCACCTAGACCTGAAGGCATCATGCTATTCTCAATTGCGACACCTCTTGGCCCGTGGTCAGGAACATTCGCTGAAGTCAGACAGGCATCGACATCAAACGTGCACCGACGCGATGGAAGCGTCGCCTTGGCAAAACCACACAGGCCCGACGTGCAGGTGGCAACTCCAGGATGCCAAGCCATGACAGAGAGCATGACAAAACCCTGGATGCTTTCGCTGCCCCGGCGGTCAGCTTCGGGAGAAGGAAACTGCACCGTGAGAGCAGGGTGCAGCACGGTGTGCAGCACGGTGTGCAGCATGGTGTGCAGCATGGCGCAGCCAAGTCGGCCACGGGCATGCAATGAAGGGATCAACCTCAAAGGGGACTTGGAAGCAGAGGCCCACTGCGATAGTGCCTCATGTGCCTCTTGTGCCTCACACGGAGGGATCGGACAAGACTTTTGAGACGGTGAAGGATTGTTTCGGACGCAGTGAGGCAAGCCCAGAGTCCTCTCCCTTGGCTTTTGTCACAAACCTTAAGCGTATCGGCCAGTCACGAGTCATGAGGCCTGCATTGAGACAGCATGCAGCATGCCGGCAGAAGGAAAGCACCTAGAACAAGATGATATGCACCATTTTGAAGCTGCAGAGCGAGTGGTCGTACTGCAGCCGACGGGAACCAGGTTTGGGTCCTCCCTGTGCCCCTTCGCCATGGCCCTCAAAGCCAATTCTTTGGTTACGAAGGTTTGGTGTCTCGTTGGCATCAAAGGAGTGTCTGTCAGCCAGGGAAAGCAAGTTGATGAGCAGCCTGCAGAAACACAAGAGAGGGGTTTGGCGAGCCTTACTTGGATATATGGTCTGCGCAACCTCAAGACGAAAGGCTTTTCTGATCGGTCCTCTCTAGAAGGGGAACTTCGACCGAAGGATACCGAAGGCGCAGGATAAGCATGTCATCTCATGTCTCCCAAAGCTTTGCATCGAAACTTCCAGGACTTCATCGGGCTCCAAAAAGCCCCAGCCGCCTTTGGCAGGCAGCACAAGGTCTAGGTACTTCAGGCCCACTGCAAACGTCACGAAATTTTCGTGATCCAAAACGCAACGTTTGCCAGACCGGGAGGAGGACAGTGGCAGAATTTCCGTGGACGTCAAGCGTTGATGGGAGAGGGAAAGGCTGTAACCGATGTAGGAAGCAATGTCCCAATAGTTTGAACGGTTTTCGGTCGGCATGGTTTAGCCAAGCACGCTTTGTGCAAGCAGTGGCCTTCAGGTATCGTCCAGAAACGTTAGTAAACAAGTGCTTGCAGAGGGCCGACCCTCTATCCTCTAAAACCTCAAGCCCCTGCGAACTTTCTGGACCTTCAAAACTCTGCAAACCCTGCAAACAACAACCTGGGTATGTTGAGGGCTCTGCCAAGGGAACAAGGGAAGCCACACCCGAGAACCCTGAAACGCTCGGATGAAATTTTGGGGGACAGAAAAGCACCCCGAAGAGCCTCTTTCGCTGCCGGTTTCTTTACCGGCGGAATGCTATTCTTGGGATGCTTGCCTGTAAATCCTTGTCATGGAGGCACGTCTGATGCTTTCATTCTAAAGCTTCTTAAGTCTGCTCAAGGCTTCCCTCGCTTCTGTAGAGCTCGTCCGGTCTTCCTGGAGCTGCCTTCTTTGTCTCTGAACGGCACCGCTGCTTCAGAAGCCAGCCCCCGAAAAGGCAGGATCGAGGAATGCGTTGAATCGGCGACGCTGTGGACACAACATCCACCCCACTTCCTGCCAGGGCTTTGGAAAGGACCAAAATTTGGCCTGCAAAGAAGACAAGGTGTGGTTCGCTTGTTTTTGGAAGGCCGCTTTAGGAGCTGCCAGCATGTGGGACTTCGGGGACTCGTCCAACGGAACTGTGCAGCTCTCAGCCACACCTGCAAAACAGAGCAAATCTCATCATGGAGGGAGATCTCTTTGGGCTCGGAAGCCTTGCCTTCAGCACACTTAGTCTTGGTGTCGCGTGCACGCATGGAGCATGCGCTATGTGCGGGGCTGGCGATCCATCGCAGTCTCATGTCGAATGGCGATCTCACCCACGGTACCTTTGAGAACACCAGAGCCTAGGAGAGCTTAGCCTCGGGGGAAATCCGACACGGATTACCACACCCTGAGATCACGAAACAGCCATGTCGTGTGTTAGCATGTCCTGGAAAGCTAATCGGGCCAAGGCTCCAGGAATGCTGCCTGAACCAACAAGCAGGTCATAGCATGTCGTGCCAGTTTGCTTCCGTAACAAACTTGAACAAACTGCCGTCTTGCAGTGCCTGTACAGCTTGATGCTCAACTCTCCACGAAATGTTGGGGTCAAAGGATGTCACCGAAACCAGTGCACTTCCTGGGCTGTATTACCGAATAGGTACGAATCGGTCTGAATACTATGGAGAAAGTGCGAGGCATACCTTGAAATGCCCGGCAGGTTGTTTGCGTGTGAGCGTCAACAGGGGCTCTGGAACCATCATGCAAGTCTCAGGAACTGTTAGAAGCATGTTCAGAAACAGCCCCAAATCGTCCGGAACAGTCCCGAAGCGTCGGAACGATAGTAAAGTGCCGATCTGGGCTTCAAAGTTCGAAGGACCGAATAGGTCTCGAGATTAATGTCACGATTCTTGAGGCCAGAAAACGCAAGGACAGTTACCCTCTATTAAACAGACCACCAACGATTCCAAGGCATACCGAAATTGCACGACATCATATGCGTGCGCGTGGCTGCGCAAGTTTGTACCCGTTTGCACAACATCGCGCGAGATCGCACTGAAACAGGCAAACTGCCGTCTTGCAGTGCCTGTACAGCTTGATGCTCAACTCTCCACGAAATGTTGGGGTCAAAGGATGACACCGAAACCAGTGCACTTCCTGGGCTGTATTACCGAATAGGTATGAATCGGTCTGAATACTATGGAGAAAGTGCGAGGCATACCGAAATTGCACGACATCATATGCGTGCGCGTGACTGCACAAGTTTGTACCCGTTTGCACAACATCGCGCGAGATCGCACTGAAACAGGTGGACACCAAAACATGCGAGAACATCACTGCAAGTATCGTCCAAACTCCGCCCTGCCCCAAGGGCATCATCCTGGATCCTGGAATACTTTCTTTCACAACCGCGCAGATGTACCGTGTAAGTAGAGCCCCAAGCGGCCGTGTGATGAATGTTGCGATGCAAAACCCGCATCTCATGCGATTTTTAGGGGGTCGTACGAAACGCATTAACAGGGAGGGGAATACGTTAAGATGCCTTGCCCGGTCCTATTCAGAGGGGCGCGGAAAAGCATTTTCACGGAGAAGCAATGCGAGAACACACTAGAAAATGCGAGTGCAAACCACCGTGATTGCAATGGCAACTTGAGCTGAGAGGGGTTGTGGAGCCACAACATCGGTTTCTGAATTGCGACCCTCTGTTCTGAAGAAACAGCTCCTGCAAGATGCCTGAGGTTGCATCACATTGCACAGCTCAGGCCAAGTTCGGACAAAGCAACTGACAGCTTTTCCTGAAGCGGCCTACGCGCCTGGAGGGCACAGGGGCACCAAAGATAGGCTGCTCAAGGCGAGGAGCTGCATATGCTGAGACGTGGACCCAAGGATCCCCTTCGAAGAGTGAGTTTTGAAGGCCGGGAACCCTAAACGCACCGCCGCAGGAAAAACCTTGCTTTTTGGGGGGAAGACGTCGGGAGTGGCCGGAGCGCATGGACCTCGGAAGATTTCACTTAGAAGAGGCCTCTAGCTTTCAGGGTCCTTCCCTGCAAGCTGACAGCGTCTCCAAGCCCGCCTTGTTGCTTTGCTGCCTATTTGTCGTGGCGCTTCGCGCCAGGACTCCATACCAGGCTACTGGGCCACAGCTGCAAGCTCCAGCCGGTCAATCAAAGCACCAGTCTCGAGACCGCCCCGACCACCCCAAAAACTCTGTGATGACCTACATCGCCGCCCAAGCGCATGTCTTCTCGCAAACAAAGAGCGGACCACGTTCTGATGGGTTTCGCCAAAATGATGCAAAATGATGCATCTCCAACTGTGCAAAGCCACTTCGTCAGTCGGCTTGTGGGTACAGAAGCCTGAACAAAGCCGTCCTGTCGCATCTCGCATTCCAGCACATGTAGGGAAGCCGCAGATCTGCATCTGACTCATTCTATGTCTATATCTTGGAATCTTTCCGACGACAGCTGAGCTGTCCAAGCCACTTCGGATGCATGAGCTGAGACCTCGGTTCGCAGGAGTGCGTTTCCTGCGAACACAAATTGGCTTTGACCCAGCCGTTGGGAACATCCGTTGGAGAATGCTCTCGAGGGGCATCGCCACACTATGTGCTCTTAACTAGGGGGAAGTCTCCTACCTGCAAAGCCATCACCTGCGCGCAAGCATCCCAAGCGCAAGTCAAACCACTGGGCAGCCCACCTGACTGAAAGTAGGCACCCATTTTGCAACTCCCAAACAGCAGCTTATGCTCGCACTCTCTTGTTTGTTCCCACCATGGAACAGTCGTGGAGGCAGCTTAGAACTCCTCAGCAACTCGACGACCGGAGAAAAGATTAATGCGCAGGCCTGGTCTCCATCACGCTCGGCTTCTTCGCATGCAACAACCGAGGGACACTTACACTGCAGGGCCTGCAAAGATCGTTTGAGTACGCTGTGATATCGAAACATATACTTCATGTCATGTCACGCCGCATGCCCATTCCTGTTATGCAAACGCTCCTCAGAAGTACACCGATATCTGGCGCAACGCATGTTGCTTGGCCGCAGCAGTCATCGTACAAAAGGTGTGCGCCACGTTCTGATGGGTTTCCCAAAAGTGATGCACCTCAAACTGCACCTGAACAAAGCCGTCCTGTCGCATCTCGCATTCCAGCACATGTAGGGAAGCCGCAGATCTGCATCTGACTCATTTTATTGCTTGAAGTCTCTCCGGCGAAAGCTGAGCTGTCCAAGCTAGTTTGGATGCGTGAGCTGAGACCTCGGTTCGCAGGAGTGCGTTTCCTGCGAACACAAATTGGCTTTGACTCAGCCGTTGGGAACATCCGTTGGAGAATGCTCTCGAGGGGCATCGCCACACTATGTGCTCTTAACTAGGGGGAAGTCTCCTACCTGCAAAGCCATCACCTGCGCGCAAGCATCCCAAGCGCAAGTCAAACCACTGGGCAGCCCACCTGACTGAAAGTAGGCACCCATTTTGCAACTCCCAAACAGCAGCTTATGCTCGCACTCTCTTGTTTGTTCCCACCATGGAACAGTCGTGGAGGCAGCTTAGAACTCCTCAGCAACTCGACGACCGGAGAAAAGATTAATGCGCAGGCCTGGTCTCCATCACGCTCGGCTTCTTCGCATTCAACAACCGAGGGACACTTACACTGCAGGGCCTGCAAAGATCGTTTGAGTACGCTGTGATATCGAAACATATACTTCATGTCATGTCACGCCGCATGCCCATTCCTGTTATGCAAACGCTCCTCAGAAGTACACCGATATCTGGCGCAACGCATGTTGCTTGGCCGCAGCAGTCACAACAACGGTTGCTCTCTCCTGCTCTCCTGTCCTTGCGAAGTGTCGCGCCAGGACTCCATACCAGGCTACCGGGCCACAGCTGCAAGCTCCAGCCGGTCAATCAAAGCACCAATCGCGAGACCACCCCAAAAACTCTGTGATGACCTAAATCACAGCACCAGTCTCGAGACCACCCCGACCACCCCAAAAACTTTGTGATGACCAACATCGCCGCCCAAGCGCATGTCTTCTCGCAAACAAGGAGCGGACCACGTTCTGATGGGTTTCGCTAAAATGATGCAGCCAAGCCACTTCGTCAGTCGGCTGGTGGGTACAGAAGCCTGAACAAAGCCGTCCTGTCGCATCTCGCATTCCAGCACATGTAGGGAAGCCGCAGATCTGCATCTGACTCATTCTATGTCTATATCTTGGAATCTTTCCGACGACAGCTGAGCTGTCCAAGCCACTCCCGATGCATGAGCTGAGACCTCGGTTCGCAGGAGTGCGTTTCCTGCGAACACAAATTGGCTTTGACCCAGCCGTTGAAAACATCCGTTGGAGGATGCACTTGATGGGCACCGGAACACTATGTGCTCTTAACCGGGGGGAAGTCTCCTACCTGCACAGCCCTCTTTTGCGTTGCACGCAAAATAGCAGCTTCTGCTGGGACTCTCTTGTTTGTTTCTCGCCACACTCGAACAGTCGTGCATGCCACTTCCTAGCAGCTCGACGACGGGAGAAAAATTTGGAGAAAAAATTAATGAGCACACTTGGTCTTCTTGACGCCCGGCTTCCTTCGCATTAGGCAATACCCGCCGCCACCTCTGCAGCCCTGCATATGTCACAACAAGGACAGGCAGCACTCACCCATGAAGGGCTGCAGAGTGCCTTCGACACTGCGAAAACTAGACTCCCTGTAAGCGCAACCCATCAAGCAAAATTTGGCGAGGTAACTCTGTCTTCTTGGTGGCAATGTAGACACACAGCGACACGGATCTGTTGTCCTGGCAATCATTCGGAAGCACTGTGATGGCCGGAGGAACGCATGCTGGGCACAACAGTTGCAGCAGGTTTTGCTTCGTGAGTCCTCACACTGGGACAAGCGCCGATCCACAAATACGAACTAGAGAGCCACGGCATCACTGGAAAGAATGTGAAGACCTTACTCGAAGACGTCACCACACGCAGGTGAGATAGGGGTGGGCATGCGGTAAATAGGTCGATGACCGAATCCAAACCTTTTTCTTCGTACCTTACAACCAGCGCCCTGCTTCCGGACAAATTGCGACATAGGGCTGGTCAGCCATTTCGAATCGATGGTCCATCAGCAGTCTTGTATACGATTTGGTGAACATATGTACGCAGGTGCGTGCGTGCGTAGAAGCGTGACGTACCTACTTACAATGAAGGGAGTTTCTGCCAGCACAGGTCTCCCCCACATCACCACTGTGCATATTTGGGTGAAGACTCATCAAAGCATCCAAGGATTTTAGCCCGCTGCACGCTGACCTGACCTGTGCCCACCGCACCTCGAGTTTTCTGCACGAGAAGGGCGTGGATCCGACAGCGAGCAAGACTGCGAATTGTCGAAGGCCTCAAACATCGCCTCAGAAATCGACGATGGGCAGCGCTCGTGTGGGCATGGCAAACTGCCGCATGGAATGAAAGCCGAAACAAACCCATCATGCTTCGGAAGGCTGAACGCAACAGCTGTCAGCTCTAACCCAAGCACAGCAATTTGACTTCAGCTTCATCGTTCGACGGCAAATGGGCTTCGAGCACGCTCGAACTGGGTCAGTCCAGCCCCACTTCGGGCTCGAAGTAGCGAATGCCGGCCGTTCTCGAAGTGCCTAATACTGGCACAGGGCAGAGTTCTTGGCAGAATGCGGGGGTTCAAGTTCAAGCACAATCCACGGCCGCCACCAGGGCGAGTTGTCCCCATAGTCGTCACCTCCTCACACTGCACCCAGGGGGTGTGCAGATGCGAGCGACACAAAGAACCATCACACGGAATTGAAATCAGGGCAGGCTGATGCAGTTTGGACGACTGGCTACAGGAACGAGCACAACAGCCATCTAAAAAACGCTCTCGAGACCGAGAGCGGCCATGAGGTTCTTGAGGGATTTGCAGGGAGGGGGTTTCGGAAGGAGACTGGGTGGCGGGCGACTGCTGGATTGCAGTGTTGCCGAATCCCGGATGCGAAACCATGGCTGAAAGAGGAAGGCAAGCAAAGGTTCTGGGCAAAGCAGATCAAACTCGTTATGCTGCACGTGGGTGATACTTCCCTGCCAGCGAACTACAGTCAGTTGCTGCCGCTGGCCCGTTTCACAAATTCCAGCTTTATGAAAGTCTAGCCGCCGTCCGCATGTGAGATTTCTCCAAGCTTGGTACACAGGGCTCGACGTGAAGGAGATGTACTTGCAGACATAGACAACAACTACTTTCTCCTTGCAGCTTGTACTCACGTGAGCTGCAGGGTGTGCAGGCACGCAGGTCGGGGATCACTCTTTGACCATGAAGTAACATGTGCCGATTGTGCCAATAAACCACTGGACAGCCCACCTGACTGAAAGTAGGCGCCCATTTTACAACTCCCAAACAGCAGCTTATGCTCGGACTCTCTTGCTTGTTTCTCGCCACACTCGAACAGTCGTGCATGCCACTTCTTAGCAGCTCGACGACGGGAGAAGAACTTAATGACCACACCTTGTCTTGACGCTCGGCTTCCTTCGCATTAGGCAATACCCGCCGCCACCTCTGCAGCCCTGCATATGTCACAACAAGGACAGGCAGCACTCACCCATGAAGGGCTGCGGAGTGCCTTCGACACTGCGAAAACTAGACTCCCTGTAAGCGCAACCCATCAAGCAAAATTTGGCGAGGTAACTCTGTCTTCTTGGTGGCAATGTAGACACACAGCGACACGGATCTGTTGTCCTGGCAATCATTCGGAAGCACTGTGATGGCCGGAGGAACGCATGCTGGGCACAACAGTTGCAGCAGGTTTTGCTTCGTGAGTCCTCACACTGGGACAAGCGCCGATCCACAAATACGAACTAGAGAGCCACGGCATCACTGGAAAGAATGTGAAGACCTTACTCGAAGACGTCACCACACGCAGGTGAGATAGGGGTGGGCATGTGGTAAATAGGTCGATGACCGAATCCAAACCTTTTTCTTCGTACCTTACAACCAGCGACCTGCTTCCGGATGAATTGCGACATAGGGCTGGTCAGCCATTTCGAAGCGATGGTCCATCAGCAGTCTTGTATACGATTTGGTGAACATACGTACGCAGGTGCGTGCGTGCGTAAAAGCGTGACGTACCTACTTACTATGAAGGGAGTTTCTGCCAGCACAGGTCTCCCCCACATCACCACTGTGCATATTTGGGTGAAGACTCATCAAAGCATCCAAGGATTTTAACCCGCTGCACGCTGACCTGACCTGTGCCTACCGCACCTCGAGTTTTCTGCACGAGAAGGGCATGGATCCGACAGCGAGCAAGACTGCGAATTGTCGAAGGCCTCAAACATCGCCTCAGAAATCGACGATGGGAAGCGCTCGTGTGGGCATGGCAAACTGCCGCATGGAATGAAAGCCGAAACAAACCCATCATGCTTCGGAAGGCTGAACGCAACAGCTGTCGGCTCTAACCCAAGCACAGCAATTTGATTTCAGCTTCATCGTTCGACGGCAAATGGGCTTCGAGCACGCTCGAACTGGGTCAGTCCAGCCCCACTTCGGGCTCGAAGTAGCGAATGCCGGCCGTTCTCGAAGTGCCTAATACTGGCACAGGGCAGAGTTCTTGGCAGAATGCGGGGGTTCAAGTTCAAGCACAATCCACGGCCGCCACCAGGGCGAGTTGTCCCCATAGTCGTCACCTCCTCACACTGCACCCAGGGGGTGTGCAGATGCGAGCGACACAAAAAACCATCACACGGAACTGAAGTCAGGGCAGGCTGATGCAGTTTGGACGACTGGCTACAGGAACGAGCACAACAGCCATCTGAAAAACGCTCTCGAGACCGAGAGCGGCCAATGTTGCCGAATCCCGGATGCCAAAAAATGGCTGAAAGAGTAAGGCAAAGCCGATCAAACTCGTTATGCTGCACGTGGATGATACTTCCCTGCCATCGAACTACAGTCAGTTGCTGTCGCAGGCCCGTTTCGCAAATTCCAGCTTTATGAAAATCTGGCCGCCGTCCGCATGTGAGATTTCTCCAAGCTTGGTACACAGGGATCGACGTCAGGAGATGTACTTGCAGACATAGAAAACAACTACTTTATTCTCGCAGCTTGTACTCACTTGAGCTGCAAGCTGTGCAGGCACGCAGGTCGGGGATCACTCTTTGACCATGAAGTAACATGTGCCGATTCTGCCAATAAACCACTGGGCAGCCCACCTGACTGAAAGTAGGCGCCCATTTTACAACTCCCAAACAGCAGCTTATGCTGGGACTCTCTTGCTTGTTTCTCGCCACACTCGAACAGTCGTGCATGCCACTTCTTAGCAGCTCGACGACGGGAGAAAACTTACTGAGCACACCTGGTCTTGACGCTCGGCTTCCTTCGCATTAGGCAATACCCGCCGCCACCACTGCAGCCCTGCATATGTCACAACAAGGACAGGCAGCACACCCATGCCACTACTTTCACTCGCAGCTTATACTCACGTGAGCTGTAAGGTGTGCAGGCACGCAGTTCGGTCAAGGGATAGTCAAACTTGATACGGCGCTTCATTTGGGAATCTCTTACGGTTCACTTTGACCATGAAGTAACATGTGCCGATTGTGCCAATAAACCACTGGACAGCCCACCTGACTGAAAGTAGGCGCCCAGTTTACAAATCCCAAACAGCAGCGTATGCTCGCACTCTCTTGTTTGTTCCCACCATGGAACAGTCGTGGAGGCAGCTTAGAACTCCTTAGCAACTCGACGACCGGAGGAAAGATTAATGCGCAGGCCTGGTCTCCATCACGCTCGGCTTCTTCGCACGCAGCAACCCAGGGACACTCACACTGCAGGGCACACTGCAGCGCCTGCAAAGATCGTTTGAGCGCGCTTACTTCATATCACTTCACGCCGCATGCCCATTCCTGTCATGCAAACGCTCCTCAGAAGTACACCGATATCTGGCGGAACGCATGTTGCTTGGCAGCAGCAGTCATGGCAAAAAAGGTGTTGACCACGTTCTGATGGGTTTCCCATAAAGGTGATGCACCTCCAACTGTGCAAAGCCACTTCGTCAGCCGTTGACCCAGCCGTCGGAGCACTAAGTGCTCTAATTACTAGGGGGAAGTCCCCTACCTGCAAAGCCCGCTATTGCACTACACTCCCACACGGCAGCTGGGATTGGAATGGATTCGGGATTCTCCTGAACTGGCTTGCAGGATTGAATCCTGCTTTTCAATGCAGGTCTCTTCTGGACTTTGCCTTGACCTTGGGATTTATCCTCATACTGTTCATAAGGTCTCGGGCAACCCTGGCTTTGCAACGCATCTTGGGCTAATTGGGTGCGGGTAGTAACAGGAACCAGTTTGGGCAGTAACGGAAACCGCACCAGCAAGCAGTAACGGCAACTGGCGCGAGCAGAAACAGGAACCGCCCCCGGAGTGTAACAGCAACCGCGGTTGTGGGAAAACCACGTAACAGAAACTGCGGCTGCCACGCCGTTCAACAGTCTCAGGGCAACCCCCCCCCCTCTCGCCTCGAATTGGCGGGGGTTCGCGGGCTGGGATTTCAAAGGGTAGTAGAATCTTCGGAGCGGCCTCATGGAGTCGGGCCCAGGGTGTCGGTATAATCTTTAAACCCAAGAAGCACAGAATAATAGAATTCCGTCCCTACTTGGACCCAAAGCGAACATTAGGCAAGTGTCTCCTTGGTTTGGGGTCCAGCGGAATGCGTGAGGTGTACAATGGCGAGACGACTCACGACTTCTTCCACATATAAGAAAGAAAACCGGCTCATGGCAACCGCCCCCCCCTCGCCTCGAGATGGGGGGGTTGCCGGGTCTGGATGGGAAGGCAGGCTGACACTCCAGTCGTCCGGCCGGTTCCTGTTACCAGCCCTCCTCCCGGAGCTGTTACGGAAACTCTTTGATGCTGTTACCGCCATGGCCCCTGTTCCTGTTACAGGTTCCTGGTACGGTCAGCCGGTGACCGTTACGGCAATTACTCTAATTACTCTAAGATGGTCCCACCGTCGCACGAAGGCAAACCACCGAAGCGATCAAAGCGACCGCATCACACACGAGTGGACAAGCAATTGTAAGTCCTCCAGGCGTGGCAAATGATGCCTTCTGAAGCGCTCTCTCTAAATGCTCTGTCTGCCCGGAAACTCAAAGCAGCGGGCCATCCGGGCCAAGATGTTGCTTCCTCAGGCCCATAGACGAATTTCTGAAATGGCAGTTCAGGCCACACCCGAGGCTGAGCCAGGGTTGTGCACTGGCTTGCAGTGGCTATCAGGAGAAGCCAGAGCCCGAGACATCGACAAAAAGCAGGGACAAGAATCAAGCTTGACGCAGCCCTTCAGCCGTCACCCGACCGCTTTGGGATTGCAAGCCCGTTGTTCTGGTTGGGTTTGCAAGCTTTCAAAGGCGCGGGCAAAGCTCCTTGGAAAACACACAGGGCCGAATCCTGCCACCACAAAATGACAAGTCGCAATGGGTAAGCGCACGCCTCGGCACGCTGGGCACTCCCACGACACCCAAAGTGTGCATTCGCTCCACCTCTTTTGTAACGGGTTATATGGAATGCAGAGAAGACTTAAATGTAAGGGGTTGACTACATGAGCTGCATCTTTGCATTCTCATGCGCACCGCTAGACACGAAAACCAACAACCCGCAAACGAAGTCGCAGAAGCGCTCAGAGAGGCAGTCCAACGAAATGAGTCTGAAGGGTCTGCTGGCCTCAACCTGAAAGCCCAGTCGCAGGATACCTTGTGAATTTCAACACAAGTGTTGTCCTAAACCGTTCATGGGTTCTACAGGCTGGCTTCATTGGAACCTACTTTGGAACCGATGGGCATTTAAGGAGTTGCCGACATCATGCATGTCGATTGATACACTTAGTCCGGGGCACTTTCAAGGAGCTCGCATGGCCGCAAGTACGACCACACCTTGCATCTGCGGTCTCCAAACGGCGGATCGATTGCGCCAAGGGTAGGGACAGTAGCGCCAGGAGCATCTATCAGAGAGGCAGCGAAGTGAGTGGCTTAAATGGGACAGTAAACAGAAAGCTCTGGCAGCGCCGTTGCCCAAAGGCAGAGCTCGACAGAAGCCTGCGAGGCGATTCGTCAAGATCGGAACGTGAGCCTCAACCACTTCGAGGCTCGCGTCGGGCTTTGAAGTCCAAACACTCCTTTGCTCCGGCTTCTGCTCCGGTTCGGGGTTTTGGTTGGGTTCAGAATGTGAATCTTCGACAAAGTTCCAGCCCTGGTGCAACCGACCAGGCCTGCAGAAAGAAGGGCCGCCATTCCGCAAGAAATCATGTGGGATCCATGGAACTGATGAGGTACACTATCATGTCTTTGCGTTTCGCGAAGCTCCACCTAGGAACCGATCCGCACACATTCTTGCTCAGCTTGCAAGCAGGTGCATGCGCACATACACACGTTGTATCCATGGTGTCCTGGCTGCACGTTTCGGTCACTTCACGGTCCCGCATCTATTTGTGGCACGAGCTGGCTGTGCCAAGCCAGCCAATCTGACATACACAACTTTTGATCTGCGGCGACAAACGACATGCCAGGGCTTGCCCAAGAGACTGTTGGGACCACCATAAAAAAAAAGGCTGGAGGCCAAGTTGTTGTTGCCAGAGCCTGGAAACGGTTTTTAACGCAACGCTGATATGCACGCACAGCTGCGGCCATCAAGCTTTGCTTCGTGTCTGTTTGTGGTCAGCTCTGGCTTCAGCCTGACGCCAAACCTATGTGCACAGGCTTCGCTGATGAGTTGAGTTGCATTTCTTGGAATCACACCTTTTCGGCCTGAATTCGACGACCGCGATATTCTCCAAAGACCTCTGAGACGGCCTTAGTAGGCATTGAGAGCGGAAAACAACCTGCAACAAACACGTTTCAACTTAACTGATCCAGCATGATGGGCATCAAACTGAACCCGACAATGATGCAATGTGTAAAAAAACCTATCTAAACGTGACATGACGTGACTTAGCCCTGCCTTGTCGGGCGTGGTGGGAATGGTGGCTATTCGTGCCGCCACACTTTCCTGTTCACAAACTGCGAGCAAAAATTGCAAGAATGAAAAGTGTAACACCAATATGTTCTAAGAGAGGTCCAATCCTAGCACCAATGAGACTCAATCCCCCGACTGACTTGCTGATCTGCGATGCGGCTCAAGCACCAAACAAGTTTACCAACTTTCAATAGCACCAGAACACGCAATGGCCCTGCCCGCTCACCCAAGAAACCTGCCTACAAGCCATCAAGCAAAACGACAGCCCTGCTTTGTCTCTGGACTTTGTCGAATATTTTCATGTTACTCTTGGTCGGGCTGCTTAGATCTGCACTACAAGGTGTGTTTGTGCTGACAGCTCTCGTTGACGGACAATCCAAACGTTGAAATCCCTCACACAAACCTGAAAACTTTAGCCATGCTGAACTGCTGAACCGAAGCTTGTCTAAAACCCTTTCGACACATGTGTTTCTACAGAACTTCTGCAAGTCCCCGGAGGTAATTTTCAATCGAAGTTGCATGACATGCATGTGTTCACATAAGCCTCTTGAAGCACAACGGCTGCAACTCTGCTTTCGCCAATCACAGTCCCACCCGCATTCAGGCTGCCGTTCCAAAGGCAGCCGGCCAACCACAGCAAGAAAGGCTACTGCAATCTGTATCGAGCCATCGCATCGGCAGATCAGTCGGCGTAGACAGTCCAGCTTTGCCGTGCGAGCAGCTTCTGAGAGGACCAGATTCTATGAGGTCGCGCTTCCTCGCTCTCCATACTTCTTTTTAAAACGTGACTCCTCAAGCCGTCATTCTGTACGCGCCACTTTCAGGCCCCTGCCAACAGCAGCTTCACTCTCGAATCAAAGTACCGCAAGCTCGCCAGACTAACACCAGTGCTGAGGTCAAGACTGCGCAGACGAGCTGGAGGACACAGATTCCTCATGCCGTGTCTTGCGGGCACTGCATCGCCGTGCATTCTCCGTCCTCTCAGAGCATAAGGCCCAGCCAAGACACGTCGGCATCCGCCGCGGTTTCAGGCACAACGGACTCGGCGGGCTTCGATGCAGCCTGCTCTTGAACCTCAATAGGGGGTGCAGCGTCTCAGTGGAGCATGCCAGATCTGTCCGGGGGTTGCGCCGGGGATAGCGGGACCTGGCCGTTGCAATTGTTGATCAGCAGTGTCGTCAGGTGCAACGTCCCTTGCAAATTCCGATAATTCCAACGTCGGGCTCGCCAGCTGGCGCACGAGATTGCCAACATCCCTGCCGAACAACCCGTACTCCTCCCTCCTTCAGCAGGCGCATGGAACAATTCGAAGGTCTGCAAGCGGAGCAGGAGAAGTGCTGCAGAAGCAAACAGCTTCTGCTGCCCCGCACCGCAGACAAGCAGGAAAGCTCCGCATTGGCTTCTCAGCTTGGCAAAAAGACCGAGGACGACCGGCCTGAAAGAGGCGATGGCAGTGTTCACCCAATGGAAGATGGACACCTTGTCGATTGACAGCGCCTTCCAGTGCAGGGCATTCAGCACTCTGGGCCAAGTCGTTGTGGCCGGACTCTGCCAAAACTTTAGGCATGGCCTGACCGGGTTGGTAGAACCTCAGTTGTGTCATAGTTACAAGTTACAACTCTCAGACTGCACTGGTTCTCTCAGCAACTCATGTTCGGATTCACGGGGAGCCTGCTAGAGCTGCTGGAGCTGCAAAAACGACCCCAACTTTTGCATGCCAGGCGCATAACACCATTGCGGAGGCGCAACAGGGCTGCTGCAAACCTCGGAACTTTCTGCGGCACGGACGTGATCCACATGTCGTCCAATGGTTCAATCGACATCATACAACCACGCCTCCGGAATCATTAGCAGTCATGGTGTTCAACATGCTGGGTTGTTGAAGGTGTTCTGAGGACTGTGGTCTGGAAGCAGGCTCCTGACACGAGTCGTGGTGGCCTTGTCTTCGCCGCGGCCAAGCATTTTGGGCACTGCTTGCACTGGCTTCACTACAGGGCCAAGGCCTCAACCGAACCATCAAGACACACCGATCGACATCAATCAAGCATCACGTGGCTCCAACTTGAACCTTTTGCTGGATTCGCTGTTACCCCATGCTAGGACAAGCCTGCGCGAGGGCGCCGCTTCTTTATCGGCCTCTCTCTCTTTCTCGTAACCACCTGTTTTGGGGCGGAGCTGGCCCAGCGAAAGCCAGACAGCTGCAATTACTCGAGCCTCAAACCGTGCTCGGGCTTGCTTGCACTAGAGTCGAGGGTGACTTGCAGAAGGTCGCTCCGGTTTCCCGAGTCCAGTCCCGCGGCAGCACGTACGACTTGGAGACGCACATGCTAGCTGGACTGGGATTGAGTACACACGTGCAAGCAGCGCAAGCACGCCACGGATCAAAACAGAAAAGACGAACTCATGACACAAAATAGGTCAACGGTGTACTCAATCACGTCTGTTTGGCTGCTACGAGGACGGCCCTCGCATGAGCCGACAGGAAACTCGCTGTGTTGACTAAAAGGCAGCAGAAAATTCAGGAACACGAAGCCTTCTCAATGAGGGCTTTTCCGGAAGCCTGTGACACCACAGGAACCTGAGTTCGAAGCTCTTGGTGCGAGTTGGAAGCGCCACAGTCCTCCAAGGTGTGATCTGTGGGAACATCAGTCTATGAAGATAGAGGACAATGACCAGGCCCCACAATGCAGCCATGAAAGTTTACTCAGAATGGTATCTTGCAAGCTCTCACACCGCCTGAAGTGTGAGAGCAACAGGCTCCAGCCAGTCTGACAACAGGCTCAACGCCTCCTCGGAGCAGGCCGCTGAGACAACGCGCCACGTCAGGCAGAGGCAAATACAACTGCAATGGCCTTCATGGAAGCATCGTTGCGCTTCATCATCGAATCCTCAGCCCAAGCTTCGAGTTGCGCTGCCCACAGCATCTGTCGGAGCCCGGATCAACGATTGGCATACCCCTTACGACAGTTAAAACGTGATCCCAGGAAGTCTGAGAGTATGCACCAAGGCATTCTTCCAGCCATCGAGTGCCAAGGAATGCTGACCTCCCGGAGACATTCGCCCAAATGGTTTCGAGTTTCGAGTGCCAGATCGCCACCTGCACCACATTCTGCCCGATTCGTCGTGGAAAAGCCTGGCAAACTGCAGTAAACGTCTGCGCCACATCCAAGAAGCAAACTGGTACTTTCGGGCTCGTTCCCTTCAGAATGCGGCCTTGCAAGACTCCCAAGAGGACCTTGCTCGAGAACCCGTCTTGCTCCTTCTGACAGCGAAGGCACTGGGCTGGCATCCGTGGATCTTTTGATGCGCTTTACTTTCTCTCCCAAGATGTCATGAACCAACAGGAGCTCAAACAAAACTGCGCCACATGGCACGGCGCGGCTGTCTTCCTCTCCAGACAACCGTACAGCCGTCAGCCGGGCGTTCTCCCCTGCCTCGAAAGACAAACAGATCTACTGCAATCTTTGTTGAAGCGGGCCGGCCTCGTTTGCTGCCGTAACTCCGAAGTGAGTTGCTGTCTCTGGCACGGAAATGCCTGTGGGAATTGCCACCTGCAAAGAAAGCAGACTGAATGCCATTTCGCAGAGCGCTGCGCCAACTACCGAACTTCCGAGCTCCTGGCCTGCAAGGGCATGCCGCGGACGCTGCAGGCCTCGCAACGGGGCTGCACGAGAGTCAAGCGTGGGCTCGGGTCGCGGCCTTGAAGGGATTAGCCGCCATTTTGCAGCGCCAGATCTTGACGACAGGCCGAATCCTGAGATGACAAAGTTCGCCGAAATGGCGGATCCTCGATCCTGTCCTCTAAGGGGCTGGCACTTCTGGAGTGTACCACAAAGCCTCATTCGTGGTCGAGCTCTCGGTGGCGTCCTCCTGCACAGCATGACTTCGAGAGGATTATGCGGAAACAGCATCCTCACAAGAGCTTAGGCCCTGCATGGCCCAAAGCCTGCAGACTGCCAAACCGCAACTGCACATGTCTGAAATCGAGAGCTAGCTTGAGAAGAGGGCCACGAAAAATGGGGGAAGCGTAGCAGGGAAAGGCTAGGGCGACTCGTCGAATCTATTGCCGCATAGCACTGCGAATCACTCCAGCATGGCGGAGGCTTGGAATAAGTATGTGCAAAATTAAAAAATGAAAACTCCCGCTGTTGGCATCTTTGGACCCGCACCCACCATTCCTCCTAATTAGTGAAGGAGGGACATAGCTGGTTGGCATGTGCCAGCAGGAAAATGCCAATACACCCCACATAACCCCAAAGATGCTGTGCGAAAGTCACAACACGCCGCTGCATGTGCAACCACCGGGTTTTCTATGGCTCGCCGTGCAGAGACGCACTTTGTCAGAATCGGCAGATGCATGTTGAATCTAACTACACGAAAGTCCTATTCTAACAATTAAGTTGGAAACTGCTGCTGGAAACCAGTGTCGATCTCGTGATCGAGACTGCATTTCTGCACTACGTGAAAGGATTTGAAGGGGACGGGGGCAGGCCCACCTTCTGCAATCACGCTTATGGCTGCTGGTGTGGGGCAGCCTTGGGAGTCTGAATAAATCATTTGCGTGGTGCAGGGAGGGGGGGCTCGCCCCCCCCACTTTGCCTGGATGCTATCCCCACGTTCCCGGCAAAATTGCATACTCCCGGCTCCTCAGAAGAGAAGCCTGAGTCCACACCTGGTCGAAACATGTCGAAACTGCAACATGCTGTAGTGCTGCAACCTCCACACAGTCAGGGGGTTCGAAGCCCACCGGGGCTTTTTGGCGATGCTCCCCAAAGCGGTTCATGGTGAGACTGCGAGGCTAATGCCATGCTCTGTGCACACACTAGACAACTAGAAGTCTGTATCATCTTCCACAGGCAACTTGCGATATCCACTGGGTGCGCTGTGCTTGAACGCGCTGAAGTCGGCCAAAGCCATGTCACCCGGGTCCTCATTGGACTCTGCCCGGCGTTGGCGACCTGATGGCGTAAGGCGAAAAGCGAGTAGGCCACAGCAGAAGATCAGGGTCGCGATCGTTGCGAGGGCGATGGACAGTGCTCGCTCGCTGTGCTGCCAGAAGGGCCGGGTGTGTGGCACACACCTGCCCTCGCTGTTCAGCTTGTACTGCTCCTCTGTCGTCGGCTTTGGGCAGAGGACGCATTTTTGTGCAGAGACACAGCTGACACAGAGGTCCGGGCACCGCTTGCAGCGGTGGGCCTGGTAGTCCGGCCAATACCCCACGTCGCAGAAGCGCACACAGCTGCGAGTACGAACGTCGAAGAGTGGCAGACCCTCAACGCACCCCTGGCGTGCCAAGTCCATTGAGTAATAGCCTCGGTGGTTGCCGTCAGAGGAGAGCACCATAAGTCTGATCTTGCGCTTCATCCCCATAGGCACAGGAAACTGGAGATACTTGTTTGGATACTGGAACTCCCCATATGCTTCCTCTCTGAGCCTTCGGATGGGCGTCGATCTCAGCGGTTCTGGCTTGCTGTTGTCCCGCCACTTGTCCAGCCCGGTGACGTTGTCATCTGGCACCGGAGGCTCGGCTTCCGCCACAACTGTTTGGCCTTGATCCTGAAGGTGCAACTCCAGCATCGCTAGCTCTGTAGATACATCCAAGAAGCAGCGGTACATTCCATGATGGTTGGGGCTGAACTTGGGGTGGACGGTGTGTCCCGCCACGATTAAGTGTCTCAAGTTCGTTTCTGTTCCATGAAGCCTGTTGACATTTATGGTGTACGTTCTGGATCTGCCGTGGAGCTCCACGTCGAATTTGTAGAGCGTTTTCTCCCCTCTGTCCAACACTACCTTCTCTGAGAAGTCGATAATGGCGCGTGGGGTTTGGTAATGCAGGCAGTCCAGGTTTGGACATAAGTAAATATTGGTGATGATAGCCTCACCCAGGGGCGTAGCCTGCACAGCAAAGAAATGCATCTTGTAATCCAAGGTCGCATTGTACATCACATCGTTTGGGTTGAAGACCGGCGTGGTGTCAATAGGCTGCTCCTTGTACTTTAGGTACATAACATCCAGCTCAGGCTCTGACATTCCAGCATTGCCCCCCGTTTGCCCAAGGAATGTGGCTATGGCTATAAGCCATCGTGGCCAACAGCAGTGCTGCTCCATCCATTTCAGTTATGGCTATTTGCCGTGCTCACTGGCCCAGGCTCCCCTAAGGACTCCATTTACCCTTGGCCGGCTTTGCGGGGGTAGCCATAGAGGGCCTGAGCCCAAATGTTGAGAACAAAGTTTGAGGCATCCGGATGCAAAGCAAACAGCTCGAGGGTGCAACTCACGCACGAGGCTCCGGCGCTGAATCAGCAGCTCATCTGACCAAGAAATCTCCTGCCAGTCGCTCGAGGCTGGGACAAGCCGACGGAGGACCCGAGCAGGGACCTGTCCTGCTTGGCCCAGTACATGACGTACTCCACGATCTCTGCAAAGCTCATTGGCGCAGGTTGCTGAGCCACAGCATGCTGCAGGAGAGCCTGCTCTTCCTCCAGCTCGGGGGGGAAGATCGTCACCCTCCCAGCAGTGACCTGACGCGGTCAAAGCCCCAAGGGCTCTGCAGGATCTGCTCATGCTTCGAACTCCCAAAGCCTTCCGGTCTGCGGACATCTCGAAGCCCTCAAGGACCACGGCCTTGGCCTCGACAGCTTGTGAAGAGGATGGAAAATTCTTTCTGGACTGTTGGGCCCTCCTCTTTTGTCCGGAGGTTGTAGCTGTGGTAGTAGCAATACTAGTAGTATAGGAGTAGTACCGCATCCCCCCCGGTGCGACGCCCAGACCTCTTATTTTGGGGACTTGTTGTGGTCGGAAATGCTGTGTTTTACAGCACTTTTTCCACAGTTATCGAAAGTGGCAACTGTTCCTGGTTTCGTGTGTATTTTTTATCATGTTGTCTAACATTGTTCATCAATCTCGCACCTCAAAATGCTAGTATTTACAGCACTTGTCTTTGCGAATTGCATGATTTTTTGCTGTTTTTTGAAGTCTCGATTTTCCTGCCCAAAACCTAGCGATCAGAATGAAGGTTTTTATGGCCTAATTTTGACCATGATGTTCATCCAACTCGTTGGAAAAGACAGCATCCATGTCCACAACCTGATGACGTCCATGGTCTAGCGCATTGAGGTTTGGAGAGCATCCATGTCCAAAACCTAATGACGTCCATGGTCTAGCGCATTTTGGTTTGGAGAGCCACCATGTCCAAAGCCTAATGACGTCCATGGTCTAGCGCATTTTGGTTTGGAGAGCATCCATGTCCAATACCTAATGACGTCCATGGTCTAGCGCATTGAGGTTTGGAGAGCATGTCCAAACCCTAATGACGTCCATGGTCTAGCGCATTTTGGTTTGGAGCGCATCCATGTCCAAAACCTAATGACGTCCATGGTCTAGCGCATTGAGGTTCGGAGAGCATCCATGTCCAAAGCCTAATGACGCCCATGGTCTAGCGCATTTTGGTGTGGAGAGCATCCATGTCCAAAACCTAATGACGTCCATGGTCTAGCGCATTTTGGTTTGGAGAGCATCCATGTCCAATACCTAATGACGTCCATGCGCATTGAGGTTTGGAGAGCATGTCCAAACCCTAATGACGCCCATGGTCTGGCGCATTTTGGTTTGGAGAGCATCCATGTCCAAAACCTAATGACGTCCATGGTCTAGCGCATTCCGCGACAGTTCTGCTGGAAAAGTAGTAGTAGTAGTAGTAGTAGTAGTAGTAGTAGTAGTAGTAGTAGTAGTAGTAGTAGTATCTAGTAGCAGCAGCAGCCGCAAAAGTATCAATGCATCTATTTAATCAAAGTCATAGTCAGCAACCATTGCAGAATGCCAGAAAACCGTCCAGAGTCCTAACACAGTCCTATAAAGGTACCAATGGCAGCAATTAAGAAATTAGGAATGACAGCAGCAACGACAACAACAAGACTATTTTACTAATAGTGACAACATCAAATACAAGCGTAATTAAAGCGATCATGACAATAAAAGTTAAGCACTATCATGATAACAATACCAGTGATAGCAACAAGAAGAACAAGAAGAAGCGTACAAATATTCGCACTACGAATAACACTAGTGACAGTAATAGCGGTAATGATAACACTAGCAATAACAGTAACAAGACTCATAAACAATAATGATACTAGAAAACAGCACTTGTAATTGTACGAATTTCAACAATAATCACGATGATAGTAGTTGTAATGATGACTCTCATAGAAAAACTCATGGTGACAGTAAGAAAATAAGATCAACAATGATTGCACTAGTAGCAACCAAGTGAAGAGTCGCTGGCACTAGCATTGGTAAAACGAGCTTCTGGATGGTGGGGTGGTGCTGGCGGCCAGGGCTCACGCGCAAGCCCTTCGCAAGCAAGCCATAAACCCTATGACGCAGCGCGTGCCCCTGTTTTGAGCAACCTTAACTTGTACTTAAAACACTACACCCAACCCTAGACACCACCTAACCGCAGGCTCTAAGCCTAAAGCAGAGCATACACCGCAAATCCTCCCTAAGCCCTTGTCGACTCGAAGCCTTATACCTTGCAACCGCAAACCCAAAACTCAAAAGCTTAAGCTAAACTAAACCCTAAACCCCAAAACCCCACAACCACCGCACAGGAGGAAGATGAACCCCACACCCCACACCACAGGGGAGGGGGGGGCCCCACCCTATATCCGGACCATTGACCTTTGGGGGGGGAGGGGGGGAGGGGGGGGGGGCCTCGGAGCGCGTGACCATCTATGCCTCCATCGTTCTTTTATAGCTTTCTTGTCTTTGCATGTTTCGTGTTCTTTCTTTGGTTCCTTAGCTTTTTCCATGGTTTGTTCGTTAGTTACTTGTCGTTCTTTCGTATGTTGCTTGACTTTACCTGTTGCTTCTGTATGTATTGTGTCATATCCACGCTTGTCGAGTTCTGCTTTTTCTTTGTTTTCCCTGTTTTCGGATCTTTGTCTCATATCCTCCTCTCTGTCTTTCTCTCTAGCTTTCCTGTGTCTTTCTTGACACGTTCTTTGCATCTCTCTCCGCTTTCTGGCTTTCTTTCTGGCGTCTCTCTTTTGTTCCTCTTGCGCAGTCCCCTCCCTCCCTCAAATAAAACACCAAACACTTAAATGAAGACGATAGTAATAATGAAGCAAACGCTACAAGCGTCCTCGATCGTCCTCGCATCAAGAGAGTGAACCGAAAATCCAAGGACTGGGCCGAGTAATGAGGCGGGTCCTGTGCATTGAGCTGCACGAGAACGCACAATACAATGTAGTTAGCCAAGCCCGAAGCAAGAGAAAAAACAAAAAACTGGCGCCTGATCTGCCCGGATTTGTATATCACCTCAAGACAGGAGTGGCAGTGGCCCAGCAGCGACATGTTTCATGTTTTTGTGGTGCAGTCTTGCTCGGTTGAAGTGGCCCGCGAGGGCAAACTTTAGACCAAGCCACCAAAAGTCCCATGGAAGCTGTCAGCATCAGTGGGAAACCGCAGTCGCCAACACCCCTTGCATCCTGCCGCATAACGCCTCCTGGAAGCTCATAAGTCCTAAGGCTTGAAGGCTTCTGGAAACTGGAGCTCAGGGCCCCACCCGTCTTGAAGCTAACGCTGGCTCGCTCTAGAAGGCGGAACCTGAGTGCGCGTTAGATCGACAGGACCTGCGTGAGCATCATTGCATGGTCACCACCCCGACGACGATTCTGACCATGAATACGGTGAGGATGGAGACGACGATGGTGACTGATGGCGTGGGTGATGTTGCAGGAAAGTGAAACCGGCAACGAAAAACAATCAAGACGATCGCACGCTGTTTCGACTGGTCATGCGGAAAAGTAAACCTCATCTGTTCCCAGTGCCTACAATAGTCGGGGAAAAGACGTACGTTACTTTGGCGGACAGATGCGCTACACTGAGTGCTAAGTCAGGGCGAGCCCAAACTTTTTTGAGCCAGCTCATCTTGACACCCTTCCGCACTAAATGGATTAGGATCTTATGAGGACTTACAGTGACATGGCGTCGAAAATCCCACGTCTACGCGTGACCTATCGTGACAGGGCACTGAAACTTTTTCAGGTCGAGGTCCAGACCCGGCATGCAAATCCTGACGTGCTTCCCGCAACATGAGCATGTTCTGAGACCAGACCTCAGCGATGTTACCAGCCTCGCCCTCTGCTGTTTTTTCGATTGCCAGAGCTAAGACACCGGCCCTTGCCTCTTCGAGGGTTGGATACTTCTCCGCCAGCTCCCTGGCCTCAAGAGCATCTTCGCTTCGACTGCCTGCGCTCCAAGGTGCCACCACAACTTCCCCGCCTGATGGTCGGGGACGCGCCAGGAGGGCCCATACCTTGCCTCCACGTAAATCTCCTGCGAATGCACTCTGAACTTCCGAGCAGCGAGCAGTGGAACAGAAAAACCTTCAATCCGATTCATCCAAACATTGCAGCACGCACAGGCTGGTGCCTTTACTGTGTGAGTTTTAACCGGATTCGTTGGCCAAGATGCACATTGACTCGGTGCCTTCTCCCGCGGTGCAGGAAACGTGTGATTGCGGATTTTCACCTCTGCAGCCACTGGGCCCGGCTCACTTCAAACATTCGATGCCCCGTGCTGCGAAAGATAGGATGCTTGCGGCAGATGGTGGGTAGATCAGGTGCTTGGTGGCAATGGCGAAGTCCATGTCTGCATCATGTCGAAACACGAGCACATAGCATAAGCGTTTTCCGTGACTCCTTCCTCTTCAAACATGCTTCAGATTCGCTGCGTCAGCCAGATAAGGGGTGCATACTTGCATGGAGTGCCACAATCGCAATGATGACTCAAATGGCTGCAGGAATGGCCTTCATCGTAAATGTCCATGTAATAGGCCAGGTCGTTGCCTGGGGAACTCTGAACCAAACTCCGAACGTACACGAACTCCGAACATAATGGACCACGCCAGCACCAGAAGCCCTGAGCCGAGGTTCGCACCCACCTTCTCGGTGTCCCATTCAAAGTGTTCGTTGAAAGGCGCCTCGATCGCCAAGGCTTGCGACTTCTCTGCCCCCGCTAAGCACGGAGAAAACGAAACTCAGATCAGCACTCGATTTACAGGGTAGCCCTCCCACCTGCAGCGAATGCAATTTCGCTTGCTGTTGATCAGGAGGCGATATACACATCATGCAGCCAAGTAGCACAGCACACAGCCGGGCACAGTGCGGCTGGTCTGGATCCTCGGATGCTGAGCACATATTGGTCAAAAACCTAAGCCCCAATCCCCGGTCTGGGCATCCACGCGACCATGAAGTGGTAGGACTTCGGGCCCATCTGCTCCTCGCAGCATAGTCGCAATTGCAAGACGAAGACACAGCAGCCGGGCACGCCACGCAAGTCTGATAAGGCGGCGCACTGCGCAGACTCGCCTCGTTGATGAGCATTGCCCGTTCCCAACCTCGGGCACGAAGCAAAGCCGTCTTTTGTGAGACATGCATGTGCATGTATGTGTGTCTATGTATGTATGCGTGCATGCATGCATGTACATATGTGTTTATAGATATATATATATATATATATGCAGGTATGCAGGTATGCAGGTATATGTAGCTGGCTTGCTTGCTTGCCAGCTAGCTAGGTATGCATGTATGCACGCATGCAAGCATAGATGTCAACCTTTGCATGCATTTCACATCCCACTAACCCAGTCTGCTGATGAACAGAACGCGGCTGACCCAACCAATAACCAAGACTCCCGACAGCTTCCAGAAGTAGCAGCAAGCTTCTGCCCATCTTCCAACTTCAGACACAGCTACCAGCGTGCAGCCAGGACGCCTTCTCGTGGTACGAATATGTCCAGGTCTGCCGTATACGGAATTATATCCTGCAGCATCGTAGCGAGTGGCAGATGGCTGAAACCCGTTGGATTCTGGCTGATTTTTGTCTTCTGCACAAAGCCGTGTGGCATCATCGAGTTGGAGTAAGTTGGGGGGCAGCACCACTTAGAGCGTGAAAGCTATGCCACGGCAGGCCAATAGAGAAAGAACGCAGCAACGAAATCAACCACCAATACACAAGCACAAATGGCTTTGCTACGCGTCGCTCAAGCCGAGCCCATTTTTTCGCTGGGATATGTGATGTTGTTGATCATGGCCTCATCCTAAACAAAGGTCCTCATCTCGAACTGCGCCAAGAAGTGTGCCCTCAGACACCATAAAGGTGACATTTAGCCTCCAAGGAGACATGATGCGGGATCCACGGTCTCTCCCATGTCGAGACCCGAAGGCACATCGAAGGCCTAGTGAGGAAGTTGCTGAAGTCCACCAGCATCTCGAACATAAGGTCCGAGCAGCCTGACTGGCCACAAAGGCTGCGGAGCAGAATCACTGATTTGCTCAGACCGTTCGGGCTCCAGCAGTTGCCGTTCACGCGGCAGGAGCTCTGGTCACGGGAGCCTGGGCAAGCTTAATGGAAGCACGGCCACTGCGGTTGGAGGAGGTACTCAACCACAGGTTGAGAGATCGCTGGCAAACAAGTAGCTCGAAGCTTGGAGACCAGAGAGCGCTGACTACCCCTGGGCCCCCTCAGCGCTCGGCAGGGAGGACTCCTACAAGCCTGGGCACAAGGACTCGGCAAGCGCTCAACTTCGAAATCAAACGTTACGACCCTTATCTCTCTACGGACAGCTTCGGCTTTGCCAATTCTAGGGATCAATGAAGGGCCCACCCACGATGTGACGGATAAAGGAACTCGCACAGGCGAGAATCATGCAACCACATGCACCTCCCCAGCACGGGCGCATGTTCCCAGCATGGGCCCCACAAATAAATCATGCCTATTGAAGGCTTAAGCCTGGCTTGCAAAGGCCTAATAAGGCCCGAGACGCCTTATTCGACTCTCGAGACTGGGACAAGTCTTTGCACGGCGTCTGAGCAAGGAAGCTTCTCCATCCAAATGCTTGCAGGCTGCATACATGCGACATTAAAGCATACCAACCCCTACGATGCCTCATCCAAACCCTTGTGCTAGAAAGCCCAGCTGTTCCTTGAAACTGCTCGGGGCTCGGCATGGCCCTCTGTCCTTTCTTTGTGACCTGGCAGGTTCGGTCTTTTGAGGTGCGGGAACAGCCTTTCGCAAAGAAGCATCCGCTGCGACGCACAGGTTCGGCGTTGACTTCCCGATGAAAACTGAAAGACCCTAACAGAGAGAGGCCCGAAGCATTCCGGATCCATTTAGCCCACAAGCTACTCTTGTCGGCTTTGGTGAGACAGTGAGCACCGGGCCAGTGAGATGCAAGCTCCGGGCTGCAGATTCTGCATTGAGAGTCTCAAGCGCCAGTCTCGATCGCTTCGGCCGTCCCTCGCTCCAGCGTCAAGCCCTTGAAGGGCTCCAGCGGC
Organism: Symbiodinium sp. CCMP2592; assembly: GCA_905221615.1. NCBI lineage: Eukaryota > Dinophyceae > Suessiales > Symbiodiniaceae > Symbiodinium > Symbiodinium sp. CCMP2592. Next base: position 420,972 of record CAJNDT010001324.1, read on the forward strand.
TGAGGCCTCCATCCGGGCTTCATGAGTTTGGAAAAATGTGCCGAATCCTTTCTTTCAACAGCCTTTACACTGGCCTTCTGATCATAGCCTCGCGCCGCGCGTGGTTCATCTTCGCCACCTCCGACTGGCTGCCACTATGCTTTCCTGTTGCTTGGTTAAGACGTTGTACAGCATCCACAGTACGCTTCGACATTGCGAAATGACAAGCCCGTGAGGCTCTTGCAGTGTGGATCATGACCTTCCTCTCGGTCCTTGATTCGGTGCTTTTCAGCTTTGATACTTTCCACCTCCCTTGCCCTGAACGCACAGATGACGTCTGAGGGCCCATCGAAGTCATCTCGGGCCAACCCTCGAGCCTCGGCGGATTCTGCTGATGTGCCGTCCAACTCGCTCCGTTTGAGGCAACCTCACACTCCGGTTTTCTTCCGCGTGAGCTAGAAGCCACAGCGCGGCATCCCGGTACCAGCGGAGACCGGACTGGAGGGCCCGCCGGTTGTGTTGCCTCATGTGGCTTTCAGCCAGTCTCGGCCCCACGGTTTCCCCCACTCCCGAACTTCTGGAATGCGAATTATACAAGTTTTGCAGCAAAGGCGCCGCATCCCACGCCGCGCGCTGCGAAGGCGCTGAGAGTCAAGGAGAAGCCGGAACAGTTCCGGGAAGGACTCGAAGCGCAAGAGATGCCTTGGGGCGGGAGACATGCATCAGAATGGCTCCTGTACTTGTATTTGTTCGGCTCGAGCGGAGATTCACTGTCATGCATTGGCCGCCTGCGTGCAGGACCGCCTTTCGGAGGACTGATTTGTCAACCACCCAGGTGATGGAAGGAGAGGAGAACTGAAGTGGACAAAATTGTTCCAATCTGCGCAAGGCAAGTGCGGACCGCTATTTGCATTTGTCGACGGTGGCCAAAACCAGGGCTAATGTTCAATTAGGTTTTGGTGCCCTCGGCAGAAGCATTACACAAACGAGAACCTTTAAGTGAGGATCACAATTTGGGGGAAAACTTCCCCGGCAGGCTACAGAATTCGTGACCCTAGGTGCAGGGTGACTGCGGACTTCGGGTTTGTCACGGCGGCATTATGGTGGGAATGTCAAAGTAAAGAAGAAGTGCCAAATTAGGCGGCTTCGGGATGTCGAGAAGGCGTTAGCTGTGCAGAAACAAGTTGGTGGAGAGTCATCAATCTGCCGGTTGACAGCTGCCCCGTGAGACGAGAGGCAGTCATAAGGGAGCCCCATCTCTGGAGTGCATGCACCAATAGAGGTTGCACGCTGCAGTTGCTCCAGGAAGTGCGAACCAAGCCGCAGAGGATGTTTCCCAGTATATCCGACGGTGGTGGAGTGGTAGAGTAGTGGGGCTGGCCCCAAGCTATAAGCAATCAACGAAGGCAGTTACATGAAGGCCTCACCAAAATAGCCATGAACACACGAACACACAGCATCCGGTTGCAGGAGAGATCGCCACCTGATAATACTATCGATCTGGCCCGCTTGGGTGGAGGCAATAGCGCTTCAATCAGATGGCCATTTTGCCCGTCAGTGTTAGTTGTAAGTAGTTAATTAGCGATACAAGATCACACCATGTGTCATATGCAGGTGTTGACTCTGCGACTATGCGAGGCGATGTATCTTGTTGATTGCGGTGCAGGGTGGTCAGCCGTCGGCAGGCACAGCACAAATCAACGCTATATTAACATAGCTGTCGGCTCTACAGAAGTGCGGCAAATTGCGGCCAGGTACGGAAGGCGGCTGCAGTCGGAGTAGGCATACCTGCTACCGTGTGCATGTTGGCTTGCATGCTTCGGCTTCAATAACCTCCTCTCAAATCACTCCTAATAGCGTGGCAGGCAATGGCAACTTGAAAGACACGTTCCTAACCCAACACTCCTGAGATGCAGACGTCAGGTCATGTCTGTAGCCGAGGCACCAATGAAGCACGGTCTCTGGGACGGAGGTCTCTGGGCGCCAGAAGGGCCGCGGATCGGCGGCCCGGAGTCCTCGGCACAGAGCATCGTCCGGTCGCGTTTGCAAACTTGCAGAGGCCCGGCCCCGCGCTGCCTTCCGGAAGGTGCGGAAACTCCAGGGCCCCGAGCTCCTTTCGGCAAGGGGAGCTCTGAGCTTTTCTTCCCGTTCCCCGGCTCAAGCTCAAACGTTAGAGCCCCAGCCGCAGCCTGGAATGTGGTCCATCCGCTGAAATGCTGGATTTTGTAGATCCATGCACTCCTGCTGGGGGATTCACGATTTCTACAAGGAACCGATTGGATCTCAGGTGGGGGGAAGTGCTGCGACACAGATGAAAAACGGCAACAGGCCGTTGCTAACGCACTCCCGCCGTGTAGGGCGTGTGATATCAGGGGAAGGTACTCAAAAATCAGGGGAAGGTACTCAAAAATCCAGGATGGCCGGGGGCAATTCTCAAGTGAAACGAAATGACCCGAGCCCTCGTTCTCTCCTCGGCAGGAGCAGCGCCGGCCCTAAGCTGTAGAGCTCGTAAAAAGCCATCAAGGCAGGGTCCCACGGGAACAGCACCGCCGCCCGGAAGCGGCCCATTTGTCCTTGAAAAGGGCTAGCGGCTTAGCGGCTAGGATGCCCATCCTGCAGACTTTCGTGGACACCTAGGCGGTACTCGCTATGCCTTTCTGATGCATCCGACGATATCTCGCTCAAAGCTGAGCCGTGGTACGCACACTCGATTTAGAGACTGCGACCTCATCCTGGAACACGCCCTGCAGGGCGTTAAAACCCTCCTCGGGTACCGTGTCGAAGAGGAAAACTGCACAGCACTAAATCCCCCTCGCATCACGGGATCACGAAAAGCTTCAAATATGCCAACCTGGAAGAGAAAGCAAGAGACGATGACCGTCTCCCAAAGGTTGGCCACGAACCAAGTCACACTTTGTGACTTATGATGTTGGAACGGGTCTGTACACAAGCCCAACACGACACGCATTTGCATCGTTCACATGCTCGCCGAAGGCCCTCAAAGCCATGGGCACGAGGAGCCTGGAGCAACCTTGTGCATTTCCAAGATGCCTTCAGCATGTCCCTGTGAGTGCAGACGATGTCAGCGTATCGGCTCCCTCTCCACTGCCTCGGCTGCTGGCTGTCTGGCTGGCCGTCAGGCTGGCTGGCTGGCTCTGCTTAACTGGTGTCCATCCGTCAAGATCTCCTGATGTCACAGGAACAGTCCTCCGTTTCTGATCCACCGGACTGGACCAGGTCAGCAAGTCTCCTGATGTTATCGGCACAGTGCGCCTCCTGCATGGGGAACGCCGGCAAGCATTCTCCGCTTCGGCTTGTGCAGGTAGAAAGCTTCTCCCGGCAAACCGAGTCTCGTTACCGGCGATCCTGTCAAACCGAACTGTCTTTATCTCCGCCCCGGTTCCAGCGCTGGCTCCACACCCCATCGCCAAGCAACTACGACAGAGAGCTGGTCTCTCGCTTTGGCTGTGAATGACGCCCGGGAAGAGCACTTTTGCAAACCGTGCCAAACTGCACAACACTTGTCTCTGCTCAGAGATTTTACGACCGAATCACAGCTACATCCGCGTGCTGGGACTGCTAAGGCTGGCAAGGGTCTGAACGGAACAAAATCGTCGCCGCTGCGCACAACGCGCAGTGCCAGAGGCAGCTGCGACCCGCATGCATCAACGTGCGCCTCATTGAAAAATCGGAATTTGTCTAACTGTGCCCTGCAGCAAAATCCATGGCCACACGCCTCCAGGACGGGAAGAAACAGCGAAAGACGGAAGTAGCCTTGGCTGCGGACACAGACGAGCCAGCAGGAACCAGAGACGAAGCCCCAGCTAGAAATGCCCAGCTGAGATGCTGCTGCGGAAAAACAGCACCTGGCGCCGGAATGCTTTGCCCGGCGAGGTGCCATACAGCTTGGAAGATCTCTGCCTCGTTTGGCATTCGTGACCATAGAAGCGTATGAACGGAACTTCCCCGAAGCGCTTGCGAAGAATCCGCCTGTTGACCCTCCGTCTCTGCTTTTTTGGACACAATCGAGGTTTTGGAAAGTCCTATACGGCTACGGCAAGTCCTGCCCATCAAAGGTCGCGCGGATCCCTGAACTCCTGAACATCACTGAACCGCTGCCTTTGCAGCACGCAAAGGGGCAAATATCCAGCGAGGCTCACATACAGAGCCCTTGGCCGCACCACTTCGAGCTGCATTCCAGTGGCATACCTGCGCAGTGAATTTGACGAGACGGTTGGAGTGCAAAGTGTTGTTGAACTGACGAGTAGCAAAGGTCTCTGCACTGTGGGGGGTGGTAATACGGAACCGAAAACTAATCAGTTGGCGCACCGGATCTGCTCTCTTAGCGCGAAGTTGTGGGCGGCCCAAACATTGCTCTCTTTGTCTCCTGGCAGAGCAGCAGCTGACAAAACCTTCTTCCATCTTCTTCCGACAACCTGCAAGATGGTCATGCTGCAGCCCGACCCAGTCTTTGCATGGAAAAGATGCTTTTGAAGCCACTGCTGACCCTGCCGTTCTGTACCCCGTGTTGTTTCTCTTGTCGAACATGATGGTCCAAACCAGCCGAGCATTTCGACGGTAGGGGAGATGCTGCCTAGATTCTGACCATGGCTTGAAAGTGCATCAGCCACAGCTGGTCTGCCTGCCTGTCAGCACCATTCGCAACAGTTCTTTCGCTCCAGCAAGTGCTGCTTCCTCCCTTGCAAATTATTTCAAGCGCAGGGTCTTCGTGGAAAAGTAAATACATCGACACAAACAAGCACCGCTTCAAGAAAGACTTTGACTGCGTGGGATAGAAAGTGCGTCTTGATAATGCTTTCTGCGTTTACTTTGTTGTCTGGTGTAGCTGTACCCTGGGGACGGAAACAGGAGCTATGTAGCGACAAGCAGGCAAGAGAAGGTCGCCATTGGATTGAGTTTCATTCGCAGCTAGCCGTCTGCCGACGTTTCTTGTTGCATGTGTCCAGCACATTTCCAGGCCCGACACACGTCATCCTCTCACGAAGGCTAGATGATCCAAAACCAATCCGCTTCGTTGGTGTCGGGGGTTTCCGTGCTTAGCCAGCATGGATTCCGACCTAGAGGCGTTCAGTCATGACCCGCAGATGATCGAATCGAGGTATTTGGTTTTCAGCCAGCCACATTAAGCAAGCATCTGAACGAAGTCCGCTAGCTGAATATTTCTCAGACCTGAAGGATCGATAGGCCATGTTTAAACAGGTTGTATTCGTACTGAAAATCAAAATCAAGCCATCTGTTTCTTTATCACACAACAGCCGTTTCCTCGTGCTGAAACGGATTGGCAGCGATACGGCATTAACGAAATCTGCTTCCGTTGTACTCCAAGCAACGATTTCAATCGGGCAGGGTACCATACGTAAGTCCAATGTGATACAACGGGTGGCAACCCTCGGATAAGACTGATAACTTTTTCAAGCGGGTCGAGGCTTGCGGTTTGGCGTTGTTTGGGGGTGGGTTTGAGGCTTGTCCCACTGCATCGGCCAGCGAAAGCATCAGCAACACGCTGTCCCGGAGCATCACAGCAAGGCCAGTTGTGCCGAGAACCTGCACCTAATGAGCGACAGCCGACGGAAGCCCGGGGCTTGGTAGCCTTGCTCCGTCCCAGCAAATGTGTGGAACTGCGACTCTGCCGGCCTGTCCACGTTAACGTGCAGCTGCATCCCCAGGTATGCCAGCAGAGGTTTCTCCACAACTGCACGTAGCAAGCTACACCTGCACTTGGCACGAAACAGGCGCAGGCCGCGCAAGCCTCAATCCCTTCAACATCGGACCCAGAAACACAAAGTTTTGCTGTTGTGAGAAGCAAGCTGCACCAATGGTGCTGTGCAGACATACATCTCTGCCGCACGGAGATCCGAGTCTAGCCGATGCATCTCCTCTAAGACAGTGAGGTAGTCAGCCACCTGCATATCATCTTGTCAACTTCCTACCCTACCCCTCCCGTGCAGAGCTAGTTAGATGGTTGGCATCAAATTTGTGGCGAACGTGCAACCGAGACATAATCTGATGACCCACCTGGTAGTATCTCCGCCGTTCGTGGATAGCCTCCTCGAACATGTGCACCAGGTCCACCCACAGCTGACTACTACCTCTTGCTTGACAACTTTGCTCGTGAGGTTGTTTTGGGGTTAGGGTTCAGACAGCACCTGAAGCCTGCGGCAAGCCTCGCATGGCAAGTAACCGGCAAAGGCAAGTGCCAGCGCAGAAGTCAAAGCGAATGACAAGAAACTGCGTACAGTTTGCTCTCGGTATACAAAGTGCAATACAAAAAGCAATTCGCTCCAGTCATTATATGTCAGTTACTCGTGGGCAGGCCCACGGCCCAAGGGCTTTCAGAATCAGAGCGCCCTGTTCTGCATCGCTGCCTTCCGATCCGGGCTCGCAGCTGCCCAGCGCTTGGCACTGCAAGGCACAATGGTGGGACCAGGCCTCACAGCTTCCACAGGTTCTTCACGAACAACGTCTCACACCATCGCGGCCCAAGGGCGGCATTCCCCCGCGGGCAGTCTCGCATGAAGATCCTCAGATTATCACCGAAGCGGTTTGGAACAGATGCATGGTGACACGATACGGCGCAGCAACATGCCGACAGCGTGCTGCAACAAACGGGATGAAAGTGAATAAGGGCTTCTTGTTTCGAGCATTCCAGCCCAGAACTCACTTCCCGTGAAGCCGAAGGGCTGGCTGCAAATAAATGTTGAAAACAAACTTGACAACAACAAAGGCCAGTTCAAAAACCATCAGAACTCAAGAAACAAAACGAATTAAGAACACTCTGACCCTGGCAGCAACCAACCCTTCTGCACGGACTTGTATACAGCAACCAACCCTAAACCCTAAAAATCCTGAACCCTGAATCCTGCAAGCGGTTTTCTACTCCCTTCTCCGGAACTTGTCTTGCTGAACCTCCCGAAATTGATTTTGGAACGACGTTACTCTCCGACCCAAGGAGCTGCACTCGGGTGTCCCAAGGGCGCAGCGCCGCTTTCAGCATGGTCGCTGGCTCCAGAACCTCGTTTGACAAACTTGCTGCCAGACTTCGGAGCACCGGGTAAGAAACGCACACACCTGGAAACTGCGCTGATGCTGATCCGTTGCTGGCTTTTAGTTGCAACTTTCGAGGCTCCAGGCAAGATGCCAAAGTGGAGTGCACGCCGAAGACAGCAAGCCCCAGGAGGTCCCGCTTCTGCCTCCAGCCTCGCTCGGAATGCTGTCGCTGGATGCTCGAAAAAGACGCAACGGCCCAGCCGCCCAGCCTCGGCTGGAATCCAGGCGGCGCCAAGACGCCTGCACGGCTGCGAGCCAGAGCTGGGCATCCCACCTACACTTGTCCGTCGTCGTCCGACGTCGTCGGCAGCTTCGCTGGAGTGTCGTCCCCTTCCGACAGTGGCGATGGACCTGGTGTTGTCGCTGCTGGTCGTTGTGATGATTGTGGTGGTGCCGGCACTGATGGTGGTACCATGTCGATGTCGTCGTCGTCACGTCATCTGCGCAGTACAAGTAGCAGTAGCAGTTGGAGCAGGGCGAGGAGGAGGAGGAGGAGTAGCTGTGGTCGTGGGAGTGGTACTGGAGCCAGTAGTAATACTGGTTGTTGTCGTCATCGCTGTGGTGCTTGGGGTGCTGGCAGGAATAATATTCAGATGCCACCGGGCAGCGATCCCTAGGTCGCCTGGCCGGCACTCGGAGAGTCAAAGATCTAATGCCGACCACGCCGCCATAAAAATCATAAAAGTAATCACAAAAATTTCCAGCCCTACACAATCAAGCTCAGATGCCGTAACAAACCTGTAAAGCGCAAGCTCCAGGGTCCTCAACCTCAGCCCCGGAGCGTCAGGCCATGTCCCTCAGCGCCTTCGTGCGGGTCACTGCCCTGGGCTTCAGCTCCTGGGCTTTCGTTTCCTTTGTGGAGGGCATTTGGTGATGTCGACGAGACGCCATTGAAGCGCAGCAAGGAATGGAAGTATATTCGCATTAGTGAGTTCAGGGAAGGGAATGTTGCTTTTGCAGGCTGCTCCGCTCATCAACCAACTACTTACTTATCCTGCGTGATACATCCATCGGGCTGTTGAAATCTCTCAGTGCGCAGGTCAAGACATCAGAGTAAGCTCTGGCTGCCAAAGTTGCCTTGCCTGGAGGCCGGTGAAGGGCGACGTGCGGAAAGACGCAGGCCGAGTACTCTGCGTGCCTGACAGCGAAGCTTTGCAAAATCCCTGAGCTCCATTCTTGGGCATGTCATTGCGAGGCACCATCTGCACCAACCGAACCTGAAATCCTGAAACTCTTAACTGGGGATCTCCAGTTTTCATGCGAAGGCCAACACAGACCAGATGCCCATGTCCAGGTCAAGCCAACTCTGCAGCGCATCCCGGTTGACTCGCAAGTCCTAGGAGGTAGGACGGCTCATAGGATCTCAGAAGGCGATGGCGGCGATGGCCCTGCTTCCATGGCTTATGATGGCATCGCCTGACGCACCTCCTGAATTCTTCAGCGTGGCGAAACCTCGAAAGAACCTCCCAGCTGTTCTGAGCGAAAGCGTCCAAGGCCCCGAACGGCCACGAGCTCGCCTCGCCTCGAAGCTGAGATTCGAAGCTAGGACAAGGCTCTGTAAGTCTGCTCCCACTGAAAACAACTCTCGTGATTGCCTAGCCCGGTGGCGAATGAAGTCCAGGTGAAGGCGTCCTCCCAAGATCGAAAGGCCATCCTGCTGTCATGCCAAATAGGCCACGACAAAATACTGACAAAATTGCATGAAACGCAGCAAACCCTTGGAAAGAGACTGCTGCCTGCAGTCCGGTCAAAGCCTCTGCGTGATTCCCCAAGCGCTCGGAGAGAAACCTTCGAAGGAAGCAACGCATGTCCTTCCCCGGTGCTTTTTGATCGTCAGTGGCTGGCGACAAAGCAGGCGATATCGGAACCAAACGGGCTGAAGCTGCAATCCCTCCAGCCTAAGTTCAGAACCCACACCTTTGTCGCAGAAGCAAAGTCCATGCTATTGCCCAGCTGGGAGCATGCTTCAACTCAGCACATCCGAAAGACTTAGAGGCCGCAACAGTGAAAATACAAACGCTGTAAGGTCTAAAAACCAGCTACCGCCCTGACGTCCAAAACACCCCAATAGATCCCAGCCGTGCAGACTGGACGAGTGAAACCCTAAAACTATCCAAAAGCTGAACCCAAGTGTCTCACGCCGAGACCCGTCGACGAGAAAAATACGACTTTCACGAATCGCTACTGATTGCAAACAAAGAACTGGTAAGCCCCAATGCTTTTCAGTTGCTAAAGTTGTGGAACTGAGGTATCCATGCGTGCTGCCGTTCCTGCTGTTATCTCAAGCCCAACCCGACGTCCCGACTTTCGACCCAATCGGCCAGCTATAGGCAACTCAGCTCAAAATGCTGGGTCGCTGTGCTACAAAGAACAAACTTCCACAACACGAAAGCTAAAGAAGATGTCTGGCAAGGGGGGCGGCCGAGCGTCCAATCTAAACTCAACGAAGAACCCCGCGACTAAATAGAAAGGGCGGGTGACTTGATGAATCAATGAAAGCTGCGAGACTGTACCGACATCGGAAATGCTGAAAATGGAACAGGATGGGCGCGGAAGGGCATAGATGAAGCTGACACAAGCAGCGCACTCTTCAAGGGTGCACATCAATGGTCTTCTGATTGGGGAGCAGTTCAAACGAGCAGCTGCGACCGAATGAAGATGGCGGTCACCAAACCATAGAAGCCTCAGCCCAAGGCCAGCAGTTCTTCGCAGCGGAAGCTGCCGAACAAAGACTCGAATGCAAAAGTTCGTTCAAAACATGCCTAGCAGGCCCAAACAACAAACGCGGGCAAGACCTCTGATGCTGCGTTGAGCCACTGCGAGCTCGACTGTGGAGGACTCTCCAGAAACTGTAAAGATGTTTAGCAAGAACGATCCTCCACTCACATCCCTAATGAAACAACGACTCATTCGGGCGAAGGCGACCGTTACAGTTGCAGTGCTTAGGATCCGGTTTGGGGAAGTGATCGACAGGGACCACCCAGTGACCGCCCCGACGGGACATGTCGAGACAATGCTTCGTATGAGCGGCACGATTTCGCCCCTTACCGCTTCCTGGAAGGGGCCTTCCAGGCTATTGTTTGTCGACTGGCAGCCAGGATGCACAGGCCCCTCAGGCTGGAAGGAGGCTGCAGGCGCTTCATCACCTAAGCAACGTAATAACGTAAGATTCTAAGTCTAAGCTTGCGAGCACGAGAACCTTTCGCCTTCCCTCTACTCGCCGCTACAGGCACAAGGTCGAAGGTGATCGGCGCCGTAGAGAGCTCCTTCCACCAGGAGCCTACCAGGAAAGTGCTCAAGTCCTCGGTCGAGCGACAGACCGCCCTACTCTTGATCACAGAACACAAGACATCCCAGTCTTGTGCGGGGTGCAACTTAATTAAGTCCGCAACTGCAACAAGTCTCCGGGGCGTTTGCGTGGCTTGGGTTTCGCATCGAGCAATGTGTGCCGTGCGAAGTGGGGCTGCGCTAGGTGATATGCCAATGCATCTTGAGTCTCAAAGGCCTTCTGCGCCGAGCCGCTGCCTGGACAGCGATGTGCACACATAAGCCACATCAACCGCGACTACACAAACGAAAGCTGCGCAAAGGACGATGGAACTTGGTCACGAAACTGGCAAGGCCACACTTGCACAGCAATGCACACAGTTCCCCGACTTTCGACTAGTCGCCGACATAAACTCACATCAGCAGCCTAGGAAGGGGCTGCTCCAAAGTAACACAGGGCAAGAGATGCGGTCGTGGGTCGTGGGGGAGTCCTGTCCCTGTCCGATCCCACGCATGCCGCTTTCGAGGCAGACTTCCGGCACGCACGGCATGGAAGCGCTGCAGCTATACATTGAAGCATCTTGACTTATTACTCCATTTCCTGAGGTATAGAGGCGGTCGTGCTACTCACTCCGAGCTCAGAAGCTCTCTCACATCCGGAAGTAGCTTGCCAGCGGTCTTCTCTGCATAGGCGCCTCAAACAGCTACATGCAGCAAAACTCCACAAACGGGAGCCTGCATGCTGCTCAGATGCCGTAGCTTGGGTCGCTTTCGTTCAGGTTCTCCTCCTCCACTGTGGCCTTTTGGTCGAGAACAAAGTACAGGGCCGCTGTGAGAATCAGGCGGTTGGCACCTTAAGGGCACATCACGGCACTTCAGCGACTGTCCGTCACATTGCTCATTGCTGCAACTTGTTGCACAGGGCACTGTTGGTGACAACCGCAATCCCGAGGCAGAGTAAAACCAATCCTCCATAGATTGGATGCCGCACATACTCATAGATGCCGTCCGTCCTCAGTGTCGACCTCGGGCACTGACAGGGAGTAACAGCTTCTTCTAGCACATCATCTGCTCGCGCATGGAACAAAAAGACGAACTCACACATTCCAGCAAGCCCAGGCCGCTGGCCCGGCGGGCTTGACTATCCAAGGGGAGAGGTCGCCTCGGAAAGCTTCATGTGACGAGGAGAGTGCCGCCGTCGCACTGGATGCATGGCACCGATTTGCGATCTTTCATTTCACAGGCGATACGCCTCCGAATGCCTCCGACAAACCCTCCAAGACAGAGAGTCAGAAGACATGAGCTTAATGCAACAAGATTTTCTGTCGTGGCAGCCCAAGCCCAAACCCTGAGCCAACACAGTCGCCCTGGAGCTGGTAGACGGAGGCCACGATCATACCGCCTCTCGAATATCTTGATGAATGGCAGGATGCCAGCAATCATTCCTAGCTGATACCGCCTCCCACGGCCATGGACAGGGGCCCTGCCAAGAAGTAGAGTGAGGAGCTGATCAATGGCACCTGGACACATTGCTTAACACTTTTCGATTATGCATGGGGACTCAAGTCTGCTGTTCCGGAGCTTTCGATTGCCTGGTCTGGCGCATCGCACGACTCCTCTATAGAGCCCGCATGGTGCAACAGAGACTGCTGCCGCTAACCACCCGAGTAGTGACAAGTGCTTCGCGTGCACTTCCCCACGAAAAGTTTGTCCGGTAACGATTCGGCAATGGCCAGAGAAAGGGGCTGTTAGCAACAATCCATCTGCCACAGCCTGAGCCCGCAGATTGAACTTAGCGCTTGCCGATGACTTGCCCAGTGTGGTGGGCGACTAGCTGCCACCGACTGCCACCGACGTTCGATGTGCGGATGCAAAGCCGACACGCTGGCCTCACTTAAAACCCGGTTCGTCCGGGTTATGTGGGAAACTGGTTGCAGCCGGGCCCTCTACGACTGCAAGGGAGACATCTCAAGCATCTCAGTCCTCATTATTATTTCCTTAACAAGAACCGGCCAATCTCAGCAGGAGACTGTGCCGACCAGGATGCACAGCAACAGAAAGAGCTGCGATGCCACATAGACCTGCTGGCTTAACCCCTGTTGGAAACACGCACTGAGTGTAGTGAGTAGAAGCTGAAAGCATCACGACCACACTTGGCCTCACCGCGCTTGCCGACTTCGCCCTCCATGATGTTCTTTTTGATCTTCCTTGATCGAAGCGCAGGGGTGAACGAGCTTAACTGACAGCCTTGCACTTTCCTGCTCAGAGCTGAGAGCTGCCAAACCTCACTCGCCCGAGCTGCTCCAGGCTCCCTTCGAAGCCGTCCGTGGCTCGCAGAGGAACCTGGAAGCTCCCTTGGGTCCGCTTCGCTTGTGGATTCGGGCAAAATACCAAGCTCAAACGCAGGCCTACTCCCCAAACCTCTCGCCATGAACCCTAAATCATAACAACCGCAGAACCTCAAGCTTGAACCCCTTTCGCTGGCACGAACACCCTAAACCAGAACCTCACCCTTATCCATATCGCAACTGAATCCCGACCACCCTAACCTCGCAAACCCTCGCGTGATTCAGTGATTCTAAACTGAGCCAACTTGGTAACCGCAAACTCCTGCTACACCTACAGCAAGTGCTAACTGAACCCACCCTACCCGAACCTAACCTAAGCTACCCTGAAACCAAACGTAACCCGACCTGAGCTTTAAACCACCCCTAACCTAAGTTGATAAAATGAGCGAGCGTATCCCCAACCCAAATTCTAACCTACTCAAACTCACCTAAGCCCGAACGCGATCTAACCTAACCAAACCTAGCCTAAACCCCAACAAAGCTAACCTACCCTGACCCTAAACCCTAAACCTTACCCTGACACGTCGTCAAACAGCACCTAACAAAAAAACTGTCTAACATGAACCCTGACCGCTAACCTTACGGCCTCACCTACCCCAGCTTGACCCAACCTAATCTACACTAAACTCCCTAAACCCTAACCTAACACACGCGTCTGCTGCCTTTAAACTCTAACATTTCAGCACGCGCTTGGATTGTGACCCAGCGAGCACTCCTCAACGGAAAACCAAACCCTTTTTAAACGAGGTCTCTCTGAAGTGCCTCCATCAATCTCTCTAGCTTTGCAAGAGAGGCAAAGGCAAACATGTCTAATTCCCATACCATTTTTTGCACAGCCCATGGGAACTACCTTAACCCTAAACTAACCTTCCCTAAGCCCTCACCTGACCTAACTTTTGCTTGCCTGCAAACGGTAAGCTAACCCAAACCACTCTAAACCCAAACCTGGCCCCACCTGCCCGAAAATCAAACCCAGCCTACCGTAGCTTTCCTAACCTACCCCCAAACCCTAATCTAACATGCCCTCAACCCTCTGTCCTAAAGTCTGTCAGGACCTACACTAATAACCCTCCTAACACCTAACCCAACTTAAACTCCTCGCCTAGCCTGACCCAAGCTTCACCTGACCTGACATGAACCGTAATCAAACCTACCCTACTACCCGGCCTAGCCAAACCTGAACTAACCCAATCTTCCGAAACCCCAAACCCTGACCTGACTTGGCCCAACCTAACCCCTACATCCCAACGAAAGCGATCCTAAACCACAACACCATGATCTAATCACAACAACAGTTTGGCCCGAGCGCCGACATTTGAGAACCGATGGCAATAACTTATACGTGAGGACAGTCAGTTCAGTCGCATGTGTCTTACGTTGCCAGCTGCAAGGAAAGACGACGGGACGCGGAGTTAGGCGTATAATGCAAAGACTAAGACACCCCACTGCTGCTGTCAAATGTAGCAGCACCGGCAGCAGCAGCAGCCTTCGGCAATCGCATTCCATCAAGCAGAACCCTAAGCCCAAGCTGCTATGGCTGAGGTGATTGAGAAGAACGGGAAGGCTTCTTTCTCGGGCTGAACTCTGGGTCTGAGGCCGAGAAGCCAGGCTCACCCGATTGCTTCTCTGAGCCTTGGCAGGAAGGTTAGGACTCCACATGTAGAGGGTCCCTCGCGGACAAGCAAGGGGGGGAAGCACAGAACTATGTAAATGGTGGCTCCATTGGCAGGTATTCTTGCCTCCTGCCTGGCTGAGCGAGTCACGAAGCAGGGTTGCAGTACAGTAGCATACTTGCAAAATCTTGTAAATTCTTCCTATCCCCACAACGAAACTTGTCGCTGCAGGAAGATCGTTGAAGATCCCACGACCTACGTGGTGTGAGCTTGAAGCAAGCCGTCACTGTGACTCGAAATGAGTCGTCTACTCCATGGCACGTATCACGAGACTTTCCGTGCAAAGCACCCCCGGAACTGCAGAAAATATGTCATGAAGCATATGGCATGGAAGTGAAGTCCTCCAGCTAGAATAGAAGCCCGCCAACGCTTTACTCCATCTTGGAGGCAGTCTTTGGAGTACAAGGAGCAGCCCAAAGACCAACTGGGGCCGGACACTGACCTCCTATGCCGTCAGGACCGCAATTTGGGGCTGTGACCGTGAGCCGCGACGACATCCTGCCTGCCGGCATGCAACTACATCCACGACGAAAGACACTCCAACAGTTTACCTGAAGAACCCATGTTTGTTCCGTTTTCTTGCAGGACCTCGAATCGAAGTTGGTGCCGCGTGGCCGGCAGGCTGTAGCTCTTCGGGCTTCTGGCTTTTGCAACGGGTTGGCCGAGATCCTGCCCTCCGCGGATGCAAATCTAACGCAGATTTGCCCCAGACTACGTGCCTGGGAGGCTTCCACATTCAAGCTCTGCTTACTTAAGTTGTTTTCAACTGCTACAAGAACCCTACAAGTCAAGAAGCCAAAGATCGAGAGGCCGAAGACACCAGGTTCAAAGTTTCTAAGACCTGCTGAGCTAGACAGCCCGAAGTAGAGAGCTGAAAAAGACCGAAACGTACTACGAAAGGCTCCCCCAACGGCGAGACCTGCAAAGAGCTGACTGCGGCATTTGCCCGCAACCCGCAACGAACCCCCCGCCTCCGCATGCGACAAAGGTTTGCAAGGCCAGGCTACCCACGACGGCCAACAGCAAGGCCAATGAAACGCAGCGGGCCCGGCGAAGGTTACGTGCAGCCATGGCGTTGAAGCTTGCAAACCCTTGCTCAACTTGATCAGATCTCCTGAAGCCCAGCGCCTGTGCGAGAAACAAACCCTTTTTGGATGAGATGCCGTAGTCATCTTGCCCTGATCCCGTGGTCCGACAGCTGCAGAGAAGAAACGTCTCAGAGTCTGAGAAGTGCAAATGGTCAACAGCTGACCACGTGAGCAACACGTCCCTCTGCCTTCCTCGCGCCAGCGCAAGCCTGCCTGCCGTGTGAGATTTGGCTTTTTGTCTGGTAAAGCAGCACTTCGACAGGATGACATCGCTCCAAGGCAGGGTAAAGAACCACTCACAACGCAAGTTTGAAGCAACAACCTGTTTTCGGCTTCGCTCCATCGCAAGTCTGACTTTGCAGCTACTCCACGGAGCAGGCTAGCTGTGGTTCTTCATTGGGACTTCGCCTCTTCCATTGGTCGCAACAGGTACGGCACACACAGCCCATGCGGGTTGTACCCCGTGGGGTTCGTGTGAGTGAGAATGCCGTTCAGCACGGGTAGCTGGAAGATAAGAAACGGAAAGGACAACAAACCGTACACGATACGTCCGAAGAAAAACCGCGAACGAAATTGCCAGTTTTGCAGGTCGGACAGCAAAAGGTCTTTGTTTATGGCCACCTGTTCCAGTTGCACCGTCGCCTCCTTAGAAACATCCAGAACTGTGAGGACGTAGATCAAGGCGCAGCTCAAGACAAAAGTAAACAGGTCATAGCCAAGCAAGCCAGCGAGCCGGCCACCTCGAGACCTGTCATACAGGCAGCACCGCTCTTCGGACCCGGACTGCTCCTCTTCCTTCACGTCACTCTGAGCGGTAATCTCGCGTGCCCCCGCGAAGCTGCGTGTGCACGGGAGCAGGAGGAAGGCCAACCAAACCAGAGCGCAGCTGCCGACGAAGTCCACCGAGCTCGTGACCAAACCCTGTGAGACACCAGGGCCCTCCGTGTCGCAGGTATGTGTCCCACCCGGCTTCACACACATGTAGTATTCAAAGGCCGCCAAGCAGGCCATAAAAACACCGCTGGACAAGAATTGAGCACCTTTGAACATCAGGATGAAGCAAACTGTCTGGTACTCATCCGGCGGTGCACCGGCCACTATGCACACCAGGACCAAGGCGAAGAAAGCCACCCGGATTCCATACATGGGTGTCACGCTTATCGCTGTCAGAATCCAAAAAAGTGGGTCCTTGATCTGTCCAAAGATCGAGCTGTCAAAGGGCAGGTAGTGATACAGCAGCTTTGCACGGAACCAAGAACAGCTCAGACAGGTTGGGCGAAGCCCCAAAGATTTCAAAGCAGAGTGATCGGCTCCTCTTTTCAGCATCTGGTCCTTTGCATCACCTACCACAGACTCTACGTAAACGGTCAGGTCATCCCAGAAGAGATCGATAACACTCTCCAAGCGCCAACGAGCACAATTCCACATGTCGGGATCTGACAGAGCCGCGTCCTTGATGGTCTCACGCAAAGCAAGCATCACCCTGGCTCGGATCGGTCTCGAAAGGCTCACCAGGCGCTCAAGCGCTTCGCTTTTGGCACCACGCAAAAGTGCACCATGCCGGCCATAGCCTGCCTCCCTCAAAGCCTTCAGGTCCACACGGTCGGTAAAGAAATCTGCAAGATAGGTACGCAGCTCTTCGTAGTGGTGTGCCTCATACGCCTGCGCTGCTCGAGTGAGCGCGCTGTTGGTCCGATCCCTCACTCCTCCAACAGCTGCGGCCACACCCGCTGCTGCCGATGAGGCGGCAGAGGCGCCTTTTGATGTCACATGGCCGAGAAGCTCCATTCTAAACAGGATTGCATGAAATGAACCGAATGAAGGAATGGAGCAGTGCGTCTGTCTGTCTGTCTGTATTACATGGCCTCGCACTACACGGCACACCTGGCTACACTAAGGCAAGCAGGGCGTGCCACTGAGATCCAAGGATCGCGTTGAGATGCCCCAATGCAAGGCACGAGACTTCTCCGAACCCCTCAACCGAGCCTCCCGATGCGCTCTGCTCACCAAGCGCAGTTCTGTCCAGCGCGGATCAAACTCCGAGCCAGAACACTCCAAGTGTGACAACGCCTTCCACGTGCTTACAAACAGCTGGAGTCTTCAAGCAAATGACTTGGATTGTCCCGCCTCCTGGCAAGCGGTTCTAGCTGAGGCACCAAAACTCGCATTGTCTTGGTACAGCACATGAAACAATTCGATTTGCCCAATGGCACTGTCCGTGCTGCAGCTCTGGCAGATTGCTGCACTCCGAAAAGACCCGAAAAACATCTCAGCATCGCACTGAGCAGCATCAGCGCTTGCTGCCACAATGCATAATTGGTATCACGGCACTAAGGACGGGTGGCAAAAGAAGCGGCATGACACATGTGCTTGCCGCTTGCCCTCACACATAGGTCAGCACACGTGCAAGGCTTTCATAAGCGTGGCCAGTGAAGCATATGACATTCTATGAGGCTGCGTTGTGCTGATTCTCGGACCCTCTTGTTGCTTCATATCTGGGAGCCAAACAGACAGCCCTCGTCTCGCAGAAAACTATGGCTATGGCGCACTGCCGCCTTCGGCCGACAGTCCGCTGCTGAGCTGCCGGCGACGCCTCGCTGCCGTCCCAGGCAAGGACCTTGGGGCCGAAGGGGCCCAGCCTGCCAGGCAACCGAGACTCGGCGGACTCGGGGCCTGGGACGAGCTGGGGCCCGAACTCCACAACCTCCAAAGTACCATCACCTCACACGCACAGACACAGACACACACACACACGGACAGACGCATGCGCATCTGTCCCACCACAAGACGAAAACAAACTCTGCAAGAGATTGTCTAAGAGCGCCGCGAAGCTCAACCGTCACCTGCAAAGCCGAAGCACGAGGACAAGCTTGGCGGCGGCATCTTCGTATGCATCGCCCGATGCGTGGAAAGGTGCTGCTCTCAGGTCACGGCTGACTCCATGACTTGCAAAGCATCTGCTTCTCGAACCTGATCGCACTTACGCTGAACAAGGCCAAAATGCGAGACCAGAAGTCTTCATGAAACATCATCAAGGAGTACGGTCTTCAGCTACTCAGTCTGAACAACCCTTCCCTGTCAGGAAGCGCAGAATATCTGCAGAGAAAGAAAGAATCAGTGTCTGGATAGATTTGACCGGCTGCTCCACAGCTCGGGTCACGGCCCCTTCTGGAAGCATGGACACAGGAAACCTGAAAGACTGCAAGAGCTGGCCGACATCTTCAGGTGTAGCTCGCTATTCTGGCTCCCTGGCTCTCGCAACTCACCTGGTTGTGACTGTTCTGACGGTGAACTGGTGCAGTCTGTCATGCTCTGCAACAGGAAGCTCAGCACCTTCCACTTTCCAAACACATGGGCTATCGAACCGTTTCGATTTGGTTTGCAATCCATCTGAGGCACATATACCCACCCTCACCCGACGCTTTGTGCGGCTTCCGCCTCACACCTTGAGAATTGTTTGCATGATTTTCTGAGATGCAGCGGAAAGGATTCAGCCCGGCAAAAGTCGTGGGGCTTCGGAAGGGCTTGAAGGCGAACCTTTCATGCTACCCCAACTCACAGGCCTTCTGTACAGAGCCTGCATCGCTTGGCCATGAACTTGCGTGATGATCTTTACATCTTTGGGAACGGGGGAGGGGCCGTTCAAGTTACATTCACAGGCAGTGGAGTAGGTTCGACAGACAAGTTTGTGTTTGTGGGAGTTGGCACACTGCCAGCAGGAGCCAACTGCTGGCAGTTGTTCCAGCGGTAAATCGGTCGCTGCTAAACGATCGTGGCATACCCCAGTCTTTGCAAGTTCCGGGCTGTTTGGCTGAGCTCGCGCTCCAGCGGCTTTCGCCAACCTCATTCCAAAAGTTCTGCGCTCAGAGATCTGGTTGCAGGCATGAACAAACAGACATGCAAGCCTAGGGCCGCGGCGTAAAGACCAGGCTTCCACAGCCCCTGCCCAAAGCTTGCTTTACCTCGTAGTAGCACCACAAAAACACCCAAGTCGGGGCAAGTTCCGCGAGCCGAAGACGAGATCAAACCGACAGTGCCAAAACCCTCATGAGCTTCGGCCCCGATGTACTCAACTGCGAGCCTAACACGAGGTTTCATGACATCCTGCTCAGTGACATGCTCAAGCTGCTACAGTACCTTCTACAGGGATGCGGCCATGCTGCTAGCGAGGACGCAGCCATTGTTTCGCCCCATTGCGGAAAGCACCAGGGACGAAAGCTGTGTGACAAAAGTGTTGCTGTCTCGCCATGGTACTCGTCTGCCGATCTCAAGTGCATAGCACAACACATGCATCTCAGCGTTTAATTGAGCACAGATGTAGAGGAGGCCTGAGGCCTGCTCCTGCACGGGAGAACTAAGTGCTGTCGGGGTTTCAACACGTGGCGGGGCCCGACCTGCCGAGCGCTGCGGCGGCTTCATCAGCGATCTCAGAGCCACAGGGACACAGCTTTGCCAAAAACCAATCCTTGTTGATGCCCGTTTTTGCTCTGATCTTCTGATCTTCTGATCTGAGCTGTGGGCGAGAACCGGTCATCGGTCTGATGCGAGAGGCGTTCTACCGCCTGCCACGGGCGGGGCTTCATTTGGGACGCAGCGCTTCGCCTTCTTTCGTTGAGCTATAGCAGCGCGGAACCGATGCCGAGTATGGAGCTCACCGATTGACTTACCATATCGCAAAAAACTTCGCTATTTGTCGATGCCAGGCCTCCCTCAAGGATTTGATCTGCCCCTCCCACTCAGGAGTCGTAGTGGTGGAGTAATAGCTCCAGCCGTTGTCCTTTCGCGGCTGTCAAAACCAAGCAGACGTCCTTCATGCCCAAACATCTGAGACTTCGCCAGCTGAAGCCACACAAGCGGATGACGATACTTCCCATCGATTGTCGAGTGGTCCCCGTCCTGGGCCGCTGCAGCCTGCCGGGCCGAGATAAGCACCGGAATGCGCTGTTCCCTTGGTCATGCCTAAAGACAACGAGCTGAAACGGAAACCACCCCGCCCCGGAAACTCTTTTGCTTTGCTTGGGGTTTGAGTCGGGGGCAGGCCGGAAGCTCTCTTCCTTCCTTCTGCATGGGAACGGTCTGCGAGCAGCCCCGGGGCTAGGCCCCCCCGTTCCTACCTCGTTGGTGGAATGAGACCTTGGATCTCTTTCTTTCGCCAGGCTGTCTGTCTCTCTCTCTCTCTCTCTACCAGGCTGTCTCTCTCTCCTCCTCCCTCAAAGACCTTGCGCGCATGCCCTCCCTGGTCCCTGCAGTTCGCGCGGTTGATCTACGAGGAGCTGCATGCACCGAAACGTGTCAAGACTGCACCGATTGAGGTAACTGTCCCTCTTTCTGATGCAACAGCAGGCCACTGGTGTGCAAGCCCCCAAGCCGGCCGCACCGTCCAGATCTGGTAAGAAGTGAAAGCCAGTGCTGCCTGAACCTCTAACGATGTCCCCCCTCCCTGTACTCTCTCTCCTCGCTCTCTCTCCCTCCCGGGCATAGGGGTCGGTCAAGACCCCCGGGCATCAAGCCCACCCGGACATTGTTTGTGCAGGAAAGGGGTGTGAAGAACGAGTGTAACTTCTCTTTCTGGCTAAAGCCTCATAAAGAATACGATGACGAGTACAGAGAAGTGTATACTCTCCGTGACATGAATTGCACTCTCTCCCTCTCTCTCTCTCGCTCGATCTCGCTTTCTCCTGCTCCCTCCTGTTAGACATAGTCCGAACGTCGACATGCGCAGATTCAGAAGACTACGTAACATCGTTAGCTGTTTCAGGCTATGAAACCTCCAGAAACTTCTGAACTACGATGAAACCGGACTTTCACCGAAGCAAACATTCCGTCTCGCCTGGGGTGCACCGCGCGAGTTTGCCAGCAGGACCGGGATCCTCAGCGCGGCGGGTCTCATCGCCTGCTTGCATCGTAGCCTAGAGCTCTTGGACCCGAATTGGGCATCGGGCACTGAAGCTCCGCAGCCCCAACAACCCCATGCTTTCAACTCGAAGGTTGATCTGCCCTCTGCGCTAGAGTTCTCATAGACATGGATAGACATGGGTCATCATGGGTCAGTCTCTACACCTATGGGAATCTCGACATCCTTCCACACTGGGCGCCATGCAGTGCAGAAAGCTGATCCTGGCCAAAATCGACGAGAGTTGAGAAGCACATAGACACACACTCAGCTTTGCACACTGAACACGGAGAAGTTGAAAACAACAGCACTGTTTCGACGTAACATCACAACTGCGGAGAAAATGGTATATCCAATACTGTCCAGGCCCGCCCTTTCCTACGTTTCAGGCACAGGCTACGGCCAATGCTCCCGTGCAACACCTACTGCCGATACCGCTCAAGCACATTCCAGACATGAACCGAAGGCCTGCGAAGAAGGCGCTCCAGCATATGAATTCGCACCTTAGCTGGGCCCACCAATTATCGGGGCTCTCATCCATTCACGCTGGCCTTCCTAGGATTGATCCAGCACGGAACCGTAAAGCGGGATTTTCAGACAGTGCCTTCACTGTCACTTGCAACATCTTGCAACTGTGTGCTGTCTGCCACTTAGCCTCACACTAAGACCCTGAAGCCGTCTGTCCATTGCTTCCAACCTGCTGTCCATCGCCTTGGCTCTAGAACTGCATGCAATCGACTTGGCCTCCCAAGGGCCCCGGCCATGATGGAAGCGGCCAAAGAGGAAGCAGACTGCAGGCAGGAAGAAGAAATGCTGATGCGAGCTTGTCTGACAGTGCTGCTGTACGACAAGGCCGGGTCACGCGATGCTCCCAAGCTTCTTGCCAGCTTGTCTGGGAAGGAGCTAGAAATCTGTCTTTAAACCTAGCACCGGGCTGGAGTCCGGCTTTCGCCTGTCTCGTCAGACAGGTGCACAATGCTCTTGAAGTCCGGCCACCGACAACTCTCATACCAAAAGCAAAGCACAAACTCTATCTCGTTCTTCTTGCCTTGCTTAGAACTTTCAGAAGATGCAAAAAGCGCACTGAACTGTCTGGACCCATGAGGCCTGCCCAAAGGAGTCAAAGCTGGCCTGCGAAGCCCGTGCCTGACATCAAATGCTACGCGGAGCCACTGTTTGGCAAGGGCAGCCCATCTTCTCAGCGCAGCGCCTCTCGCGACGGGTCGCCCCTTTCGGCGAAAGCGGGGCGTGGCACCCACTGGCCGGCGCCCTGCGCAAAGATGCGTGGCTCGCGCATGTGCAACCCTTGCAGCGGTTCGTCTTCGCGCTCAACGCATGCACAGCCTGCGCCTCTGGAGCTGACGACCCTGGCGCTGTGGAAAGCAGCAAGACGGTCAGGGAGAGAAAGCTGAGAAGTACGGCCACCTTGGTCTGTCATGACTCGAGAGGCCCTACGACGCTAGTGGAGAAAGCTTTGTCTGCGACAGCCAAGCACACCTCCGGTCGGAATAATCGGGCAAGCAACCGGTACCTCAGCGGTTGCAAATAGTTGCCCCGGTACAAATTGCCTGCCTTGAAGCTTAGTGCCCGGCATACCGTTTGGGTAGGTGGGATCTTCCACACATGTTGACTGCCGTTGTGTCGACTTCGGACAGTTTTTAAACGTCTGCAGAAGGACGACCTTTGTGTGGAGCTCGGTGCGAGGAAGTGCTTTACCATACGATCAACGCTTCTGGGAAACATAAACCGAAAAGCTCATGCAAGGCATGACTGCAGCAAATTCCTCAATCTGATACTCTGATACGTATGAGACCAAGCCACAAGTTCTCTTTTGCTGCTTTGATTGCTATGCAAGCGGCCAAAAGCGCGCTCGCTCTTCACGCTGCGTGCCCAGACCCCCACGATGTGAACCGACAAATAAGCAAGGATTACACGTCGCCAGCTGGATAGAAAACAAGCATACGAGGACCGGGCATGCAACAAAAACTTCTGAAAAGATTCCGCATGAAGTCAATGCCTTCAGCAGCTGCATCATGCTTCTGGCTCTGGAAACAAAGCTCGAACTACGACTACTACACACGTAGCAGGACATGTAAGTGTGGGCTTGCCGGGATGTTGCACGTGTCACCCAGACCACTCCTCCTCATCATGCCGCCATCTCCATACCCCCATCGCTCGCTCCGACGACAACTGGGTTCATGCCGGGAAGCTTTGCCAAGAATTGCCTGTGTCTGCACACGGGACACTGGATGGCATTGTCATCCCAATGCTTGTTTGCTCCGTGTAGCAGCCAGCCCGAAATACATTTGGAATGGAATGCATGGTGGCATTCGAGTTGTCGGGCTTGATGTTCCACAGTAACCACATCAAGGCAGACCGAACACGTTACCTCCTTGTCCAGCTTGATCTCTGGAAGGTGCACCTGGCATGCAGCAGCACCAGCAACCAAGTGTTTGGCCTCAACTATACACCTGTATGCTACCTACTCCAAATGCTGGCGCTGGTGCACTGAAAACAAGCGCTACCGAAGCATACCCTGCATTCTCACTCAACCGTGGCATTCGTACTTGCCTTTCAGGCATGCCATCTCTATGGCTCATGTGAACCCGGACTATTGCAGGCGAGCTGGCATCTATCGTGGCCAGCATGGCGACTTTCTCTGCTTCAGATCTCTGTGGAGCTGTAGCTGCTGTTGCATGCAGATGTGCCTCCGGTGGCGGGGTGTTGTAATCGCCCGTACATGCTCGAATGGCCGCCATTACCAGGAACATCAGCCACACCAGCCCGGTAGCGATGGCGAAATACACAATGGGGACGGTCGGCATGGCATCTGATGCTAGTGTCCTTCTAAGCTGTGCTGTCTGCATGATTTTAAATAATATGGTCATAACGTCTGGTAGTCTGCTGTTCCTCCTCATGTTCAAGTCTGGCTTCTGCACCGTTCTCCTCTTTTCGTTTAAACTGACTCTTGGTCCAGAAGCTGCACTGGCACACCATCCACACAAACTGCAGTTTAGACTTTGAGCAATATCATCATGACGCGAAAAAATCTAAAGCTTGTGTTTTTGTGCCGTTTGGGGTGCCTAATACAGCATCGAGTCTGTCATGACCGTCTGCGCTGACAGGAGTACAAGACTGGCACGACAACCATTTGCAATCTCTGCATGGTCATACAGGTGCTCTGTGGTTTGCGACTCCCTGCATGGAAGATTTTTCCCGACATCGTGTCTTTCCGACATCATCTGACGCGACAAACCCGAAGGCGGTAGGTAAGCTTTCGGGCCCTCGTGTCGACCGTTTCCTTCGATAACTCCGCTGGTCAACGATCGCTCGTCGAGGGCTTCGTGGTGTGGATTGGGTAGATATGCCCAAAACCAAGCCAGCAGACCACAGCAGGCGGCTGGCAAAGCGGGAAGGGGTGGGTCAGCAAAGGCGTCGCTGAGGAGCGGTGTCTCGGGGCTGCTACGACGTAACGACAAGTTGAACGAGGTCCTTAGCGAATTTCCAGCGCAAATCGCCTTCATGCTGTTCCGGATGATGGCATAAAGCAACACAGTTGCTCAACAACACACTTGCTCGACTCAACCTTTTCGGATGATTTCGTGGGCACCGCCATGCGGACGAAAACCCGCTTGGTCGGGTGACTGGCAACTTTCCAGCAGCGGTTGCAATCGTGAACACGACATTGTTTCAACAGTTTTGTAAGTCACTTTCAACATCGCAATCGGGCGCCATTCGAAGCCACGGCAGCATCACCAGGTTTAGGGAGCACGTTGAAAACGGCATGGTGCTGGTTGTACATGGTTAGGAAGCACTGATGTAACATCCTGGCCGGCATGAAGAAACATCTCCAAGACCAAACCATCGCCGCTTGCAGACTTACCATTCCTAAGCCGTTTCAGGGCCAATTGGAGTTCAGCATCATCGGATGCAGGAATATTGTCAACACGCCGCTGCGGGCGCGCAAACAATCGTGAAAAGGCAATGTACTGTGACTGTCATCATTGGTCGAAAACTTATTTTCCAAAACACCTTCTGCGGTGTCTGACACCATATGTAACAAATCAATTTTTGTTGTGCAGTTTGTGGTTTGCCACCTTCGTGTTAAGAAAGCTTTTGATCGCATGGAACACAACGCAGTGATTATGCCCTTGCGAAGCAAGGAATCGAATCTTCCTACATACAGCTATTCAGAGAACTGTACATTAATGGGTCAAACAAAGTTTGTGCACGGCAGCCGCAGATCTGGCATCCTGCGTGTGTTTTGAGCCCGTTGCTTTTCTGCGAGTTATCCCTATGGACCCCTAAGTGCCCAACACCCGAGGGCTTGAGCTAAGCTACCCTAAAGTGCGTTTGCACTTGTAGAATTACCACTGCGCACCGCAGCCCTTTTGGTGGGTCAGCTGTCGGCAGCGGCCGTGGGCCGCCAGCTTGCTGAGCTGGCGGCCGCCCTGCAATGGGCGGAAACATCTCCACCGTGAGATGCAGCAAGCAGAAAAAACCCAGCGCCTAGGGCCCCAGCTGCTGCTAATGCAGCAGGAGGGCGGCACCGCAGCGGCCGCGGGAGACCCGCCAGCAGCGCGGCATCGGCGGCAGCGGTGGGTAGCGTTTCGCCGCACCTCGAGGAGGCAAAAAAGGAGGATCCCGAGGAAGACGCGGTCGAAAGCGAAAAGTACCGGTTGCTGAGCGTGAAGCTCTTTGGCATGCTGGTGAGCTTGGTGGGGGAATGCCCGCCCGCCGTGAGCATCGCACGTGGGATTCGCCGCCAGGATGGGTTCCTGCTGTGTCGCCAACTGTGGCGGGAATTCCGCAAAGGCCTGATCTGGCGACGCTTTTGAGCCCGAAGTTTCCCACAAAAGTTCTTTTTGTTTTTTGTTTCACGCACGCTGCGTGCTACAACTACGTTTACCGGCAGGGCCCAACGCAGTCAGCCTGAGGCCGTCAGCGCGCCTCAGCGAGGAGCCCGTGCAGCTCTGGCTCGGGCCCGCCCCCCCAGGTCACCGGCGGGAGGCAACTCAAGGAGAGAGGCGGCCAGGGCGCGCTGCGCGACGACTGCGAGGAGGCCAGACCAACGTGCGACCCAGGCAGTGATCGCGCTGGGTCGCAGCATGGTGGGGACGGCGGCGGCCCGGTGCCGCGCCAAGAGGCGCAGGAATTGCGCAACTTCGGCGCAAAACCTGCCGCCAACCTCAGTACCAATGACGACGAGGCGGCATCTCCGGGCTCTGCCGAGTTCGAGGTACGTGCTGTGGCGCTTGCGCCGGGCAGCCGACGGCGGAAGTGGCGCAGGCAGCCCGGTGATCACCCTGGCGGTCAAGGAGCCCGTGGCAGGCGCACCTGCGCGGCGCAAGCGGCGGGGGCATGCGCAAACGCCGCAGCAAAAGCACGCGGAACAGAGCGCTTGGGATGGTGACGTCGCTGTGCGTGGGCAGGACGTTGATGGCTCTGGCGGCAAAGGGCCCTGCTTGCGAAAGCAGCAGCGCACGGGACGCAGGGGAGAGCTGAGAAAGGTGCGTCTCGAACGCGCGCTCATCGCAGGCTCGGGCAGCAAGCCGATGCCAGCCTTTAAACGGCCAGGGCCCGGAGTCCTCGCCGGGCCGAGGCGTGTTGTTAGGGGGCGGACCAGCGCCGTGGGTATCCCAGTCCGGTGCATCGTAGCCGGCCTGTCGCAGGTGTGTTAGCGCAGCAACTGCGGCGGCAGCGGAGGGGAGGGCGGCAGCCAGGGCCTGAACGTGCTGGGTTCTCCGCTCGGCCACGACGATTTCGTCGCGCGCCAGCTGCAACGCAAACGCCAGGACCAAGACCGGCTTCTCGACCTGACGATCTCCAAGCCGCTTGACAACTCCTCCAAAGCTGCGCGGCCCCGCGCGCAAACTACCTGCTGCGCATTTTGCCACCGCACCTCACAGCTGACTATGCTGCTGCGCATGACGCTGCCGTAGCCCGCTGCTTGGCCGGGCTGCTCGAGCAAGGGGAAACACCCTTCTCAGCTACTGGCCTGCGCGCCGCCCAGCTAGCACAGCGGTT
This sequence comes from Symbiodinium sp. CCMP2592, assembly GCA_905221615.1. Classification (NCBI taxonomy): domain Eukaryota; class Dinophyceae; order Suessiales; family Symbiodiniaceae; genus Symbiodinium; species Symbiodinium sp. CCMP2592. Next base: position 448,315 of record CAJNDT010001324.1, read on the forward strand.
TGGAGGACTCGGGCTCCGCTCCGCCCGTGATGACAGCAGTGCCGCACACTGGGCATCCTGGCAAGACACGCTACCTGTCATCACTGCACGGGCGCCGGCAGCTGCCGCAAGACTCCTCCAAGCCCTGCGAGGCGACATCGACGGGGGCATGGGCTGGGCATGGCTGGCACATCACGAAAGCGATCACGCCATGCATCTAAACAATCATTGCCTGCAACCTGCCTTCCAGAGGCATTGGCACCTCATCGATCGCGGCAATGTGCGGGTTTGTGGCCAGCTGCGCCAAGCGAGGGTTTGAGCGCGACTGACGCTCTTGCGAGCTTAGCCATGACAACCACAAGCAAACAATTGCCGCCGAACCACATGATGATCTTTTTCCAGCGCACCTTTTTCTTGCTCCCCCACACTCCTTTTTCCGTCCGCAGCTTGGTCACCACTACGGCGGCGCCGCCAGGAGCTCGCCCACCAGCAGCCCGGCGCGGTCGCTGGCGTCGCAAGGCTGGACCGGCAGCTCCCGCGGGCTTTGGGCGTGCGCTCGCAACGCCGCGAGGGCCGTCCAGCGTCTCGTGAGCGCGGCCCCCGCAGCCGCCCGCGCCCACGGTGCTCGCCTTTTACGACTGCGCAAAAGGGTCCGGTCTCCGTGCATGCTGCAAACTGCGGCAGGCAGCTCGGGGTGGGCGGGCTGCGTCGTGCAGAACGTTTCCAGTTGCCAACCCAGACTGGCTCACTGCCCCCGGCTGCGGTTCTTCACCTGCGGCATTCCAAATTCGAGTTTTGCCCTCATAGACGCGGATCCGCGCCCGGTTCCAGAGGGCTGCGGCGAGCAGGTCGTAGAGGGGGCGAATGCGCTCAGGCAGCGTCGTCGAGGAAGGCGAAAACGGCTTCCCCATCGAGGAGCTTGGAGTTCTCGGCAGCTCTCCAGGAGTGGGACAGAAAGCGACCTGGCCAAGTACGAAGCAAAGTTCGAAAGCCGTCTCCAATGAGGATACGCGTGCGCCGCATGCCCTCAAGCAGCATCTGGCGATGACGGCTTCCCGCCTGACTCGCTGCAAGGATGTTCGCTGCCTTGTGGTGTCGTACTTGCAAGGGAAGGGGGTATGGAATTCTAGCACGACGTACGCTCAGCCAAGCCGCCGCCACCTTGATCCCGACGCGATGGATATAGAGCGCATAGGGGACAAGGGCGGCAAGAACAAAGGCGGCAAGGGTGGCAAAGGTGGCAAAGGAGACAACGGAGACGAAGGCAAAGGCGGAAAGGCCAAGGAAATAAAGGGCAAAGACCACGTCCACAAAGAAAAGAAGAAAAAGAAGTGCCCGATCTGCTGGTGGACCGGCCACACCGTGAAGGAGTGCTGGTACAACTCCAAGAGAAAAGGCAAAGGCCAGCAGAATTTCACGCACCTTTATCTTTTCACACACACCTTTTTCCGGCTGCGCGAATAGAGTCCGCAAGGGTAACTGAAACCCTTTTTACGTCCGCCTAACTCGCAAGTCCAAGTTCCCGTGCAATTTGCGCGCTGTGGGCCGAGGCGGCTGGGGCTGGGAGGGACTGCATCGTGCAGTACGTCCCCGAGTGGCGGGTGCTGCGCGCCAGGCAGGGCGCCAGCGATGTACGGCGCCCCGAGCAGCGTGGCAGCAAGTGTGCTTTGCAAAGCCACGCTTAGCCAGCCCTGCCTGGCTGCAGGGCGCAGGGCGGCAGGAGCGCACTGGGCTCGGAGTCGCACGAGTTGGGTGACTAGGCGTGGGGATTCAGCGCTCCAGCGTCCTCCAGCTTCGCAGGCAAGGACACCAAAAAAACGCGGCGGCGCGGGTCGCAGCAGCTCAGGGCGCCACACGTTTGCACCTCTTTGCGCGCCGTCGCGCGTAGCAGCAGAAGAATGGGCCCGTCCTTCACGCGTGAGAGGACACGTCGCAACATGCCTTGCCAAGTGGAGTAGCCCCGTAGACGACAAGGTCGAGGCGGTGGCGATCGGCTGGCACGTGCGCGGTTGCTGGGGCACTACCCGGCCCTCAGGTCCAACAGCTTCGCGCGCGATGCGCGCTCAAGCATGCTCGAGGGGCTTGGCTCGGCGGGCGAGCAAGCCGGTATACGAGGGCACGCGACGTGGTCATCGCCGCAGGCATCGACAGCGGCGCCACAACCGTGCCCGTGGGCGCCACATCTGTGTGGAGCGACCTGCATGGGCAACCGCAGCCGCCGCCGCCGCAGTGCTATGAGCATACGGTCCCGCGGCAGAGCGAAGCCAGCCTCGCTCGGTATGGCACTGAGCCACGCGGCCGCTGAGCCACGCGGCCGCGTGCGGCCCGGACTACGAACGCAGCACGGCCTGGGCAGGGGGTAGCAGGGTCTCGGTCTCGCGAAGGTGGGTAGAGCAGGCGCGGGAACCGTGGTGCTGCCATCCCTGGCACCTCTTGCCAGTATCGCCGACCAAAAGATGAGGATCCTGGCGATTGCGCAAAACGTTGGGGGTACCTTCTCGTGGACACCGGTACCACGGCGTCGGTCTGCCGCCCAGAAACCTTCCAGTGCCCCGTCAACGCCGCAGGCCGGCAAACCCTCTACAGCGTGGACAACACACCCCTGGACACAAAAGGCACGGTGGAGCCAGTCCTGCGGCTGGGCGGAAACCACCGTCAGGAAGCGAAGACTACCTTACTTCCAAGGTGGTCACCGCATCACCAACGACATTTTGTCGGTGAACCGCGCTGTGGATGCTGGCGCGCGGGTGGTGTTCGACGCGGCGCGCTCCTACATAGAATCGGAAGACTGCTCGCGGACGAATTTTTACCCGAAACGGATGCGAAGTCCTGATGCCTTACACGTGCAAGCAGCACAGGAAGAAGACACGCATAGCGGCCGTCGGAGCCGACGGCCACTACCCGGACGACCCGGAGGCACAGGCCGTCGAAGAATTTGCGCGGGCAGAGGCCGGCGACGAGGGGGAGCGACGCGAGTTAGCAGCTGACCCGGGTGATATCCTGTTGGGTGGGAGGCGACAGCGACATGCAGGTCTCGCACCAAAACGTTGGTCGCAACAGTAGCACAAGCTTTACAGCAGACACGTGCTGCAGCACGCTCTAAGGGGGCGCCTATTTCGTCCTGGCGGTGTCTGAAGCGACAAGATGCGGCAATGAATGGCAGAGGGAGCCGGAGGCGACAGCAACACCCGGAAGTGCGAAGGTGCCAGTGGCAATTCTGGGGAGGTAGGCCTGGCTGTGAAAATCGCCCATTGCGACCGCCACGATCACCACCTGGGTTGCGCGTCGGTCCGGACTTAGGGCCGTCCCAGCCTAGCGCGTTTGCGGCTTCCTGCTGGAACTGCCGCCCCGGGCGCCTCAGTATCTGCACGAGGTTCTCGCTGACGCATTGGCCTGCTAGCGGTCTTCCGAAATTGTATCAGCCTTTGTTGACGTGGACACCTCTCGGCAACCGCAAGCTGTCGCGGCAGGAGAACGCCAGCTCCTTGCTCGAGATTCCGCCGGATTGAGTCGCGTGACTAGTCGTGTGTGCTGCCGGTGACCCGGTTTTGCATCAGGCTCCTTGAGGATCTCAGCGATGCTCGGCGGAGTTGGGCACCATCCTCGAGCATCGATTCGAGCTTTCCCCTGCCATTCAAGCACTACCATCGCACCTCTGACTTGGAACTCCTTTCGCTCTGTAAAAAAATGCCTACCACTTCACACTGTTTTGTGAAACGGGGTATGGGGTATGGGGTGTTGGCGTACAGCGTAGGAGGCCCACGAGTCATTTTCTTTGCTCGCAGGCAGGCCCCTTCGCAGCGCGACAGACTCAGCCCAGTGCCGAACCTGCCACCGAAATCAATGCCGACAACGACGAAGCAGCGTGGCCGAGCTCAGGGTAATTTTGATGCCATTCATGGCGCACCGCGGCAGTCAGGGAACAACACGAGTCCTCAAACAACCGTCCTGCGGCCTGCAGCAGGACTTGCTAAACCGCGTCCACGGCGACACGATAGTGGCCGTGCCAAAACGGGAACCTGCTCGCGACAACCTCGAGGCGCCGTGAATCGGCAGCCAACACATTGACCTTCATGTTCTGCAAGCTGGACGTTGCGGGCGACCCTGGCACCGGCCTCCCGGTAGACGCGCCCCAATGTGATCGAGGGCCTGGACCTTGGTCGCTTGCTTTGCAGCAGTACATGCCTGAAAAGGGCTTGTCGCTGATGGGTCTTTACAGAACTGTCGATGCGAGCCAACTCCTCCTTCAAGCCACCCCTCGCAAACCGCATGCCCTAGGCATGCGAAATGCGCAGCCGGCCTGGAATTGGGTTCACGCAATGCATACCGGGTTGTGGACATCGAGAAAAGGTGCGTGGATGGAAAAACAGCGACACTCGTTGCGCGGCTTTTGCACACCAAGAGCATCCAAGAGCCCTCCCTCCCACCCTCGAGCCCGAGAACGACGAGGCGACAGCATCGGCTACGGGCAAGCTCGCGCGGTAGTCTGCCAGACCGGTCTGTGAAAACAGCAGCGCTCGAAATGTGGAGGAGACGTTAGCAAAATCCAACTCGCAAGCATGCCCGCCAAAGCTCGCCTCGAGCAGTTACATAGCGAACGGTATCGCTCGTTGGCGCTTGCATCGCGCGGGAGTAGCATCCTGGGGTTGACATCTCCCGGCCTGTCGGCGCGCAAGCCTTGTGCACAGACATGCCCACGCGCCAGAACTGCTGCAGTTGTGGAGAAAATCAGCCAAGTTCCACGCCAAAATGCCCAATGCACAGCACCGCTTGCCACAAGTATGGGGTGGGGAATCTTGTCGCGTATAGGGGCACAAGCTCTGATGCGTCGACAAAACCGGTTTCCGAATGCCTGCCAGTTTTTCCGCGGTGTTCCCGCAGGTTGGCTTGGCGGGACAACGAAACTTGCGCGGCCCGCAACAGTGTGCGCTCCGGCGCAGTCGTGATGTGAACATCAACGCCGCTGCTGGCGTAGGGTCAACTGCACACGAGTGGCGATGTGCCCGGGTATAAACCTTTTGCAGCGTCTCAGTCTGGCAAGGCAACTCAACATTGTGAAATCAAGACGAGCTGGATGTTGCTTTGCCACACAAAATTGTATTGCTGCAATGCGGCACTGCCTGCATTGCTGTGCGTACCCCAGCAACTGCGACGATCCCTACTTTCAGGTAAATACAATGCAGCACAAAAAAGTTCGGTGGTGGTTCGTTCGCTCTCTTTTCACTGTGTGCTTTCTCGCTTGCGTTCTCTTCTTTCACTACATTGAAAAACACACAGCGAAAAGGGCGAAACAAGGAACCAGACCATGATGTGACCGGAAATGACTTGTAATCTTTCGGCCATTCTGTAGGGGATATTATATTACAGGAATGCATAAGATTGTACTTATAACAAGTGTACCATTAGAATATAGTTGCAATCCAGATAATCGTGGAATGACCTGGAAATTCACGGAATTCCTTGACAACTGAATCCCAATTATAGATATGTATCCTGGATTCATCTAGAACCACCAGCAGAACATGGCCTAAAGTTACATTTTATTCTTACAACTACACATTAATTGTAACATCCTTGACTGGCCGTTCACCCGGTGTGTGTGTGTGTGTGTGTGTGTGTGTGTGTGTGTGTGTGTGTGTGTGTGTGTGTGTGTGTGTGTGTGTGTGTGTGTGTGTGTGTGTGTGTGTGTGTGTGTGTGTGTGTGTGTGTGTGTGTGTGTGTGTGGGGTGTGTGTGTGTGTGTGTGTGTGTGTGTGTGTGTGTGTGTGTGTGTGTGTGTGTGTGTGTGTGTGTGTGTGTGTGTGTGTGTGTGTGTGTGTGTGTGTGTGTGTGTGTGTGTGTGTGTGTGTGTGTGTGTGTGTGTGTGTTTTTAACGCACAGCACACACCAGCTCACGGTTCTATCTAATGTATAATCTGTTGTGTTAGTTTATTTTGGGCTTTGTTTCCTTTCGGCTCTGTTATAATGAAGGAACGGAAGCATGAAGAGAAGCCAGAAAACAAAGAGCCCAAGGCTGCCGGACAGGGATCCGTCGTCTTCAGTGACACCTGACGGAACGTGGTTGCAAGCCCTCGCTGCGGAACAACCGCAATGAGGCAACTCTAGTGGGGGCATCCACGCAGCTTGCGCGGCTGGGCGGTGCACAACGGTCGTCGCAAAGGCGTGTGTGGGAGCATGTTTGAGTTCATCGCACCAAAATCTTTTAGTGGTGGCCGCACGCACTTTCCCGCATGAAAACCCGAAAACAAAATAGCAGCAACATACTGTTTTTTCCCACGGCTCTCAGTGTCTGCGGGGGTAGTCCCGCGTCCGTCGGCAACAGGCCATGGCCAGTACTGCCTCGCATTGGTCTTCTTCCAATGGCTTCAGCAAAAATACAACGACACGGCTAAGAAAAACCTGCTGTACCCCATTGGGAAATCGACGACCAAATAAACAGAAGCGATCAAGGTCTCGTACTTCGATTTCGCGTTGCCGTATAAACAGACACCACAGATCAATCGGCAAACTCGTGCAATACCAGTGTTAATCAATGTCAAGCAACGCACCGCTTTTCCTTACTTTGCGACCCACGACTGCGGCTGGAGCAACGCCGTCACCTGCGATCGCCCGCTATAAGCCCCCCATCGATGCAGCTGTGGCTCGGGGCTCGCGTACCCGGGCACCGAGTATATGATGGTCAAACCAACAAAAATTGTCGAACACCCATGGCGCCATGAGGCCAGGGAAGCAATCAGAACGGAAGACCAAATCGTGCGGCAGCACTGGCTCGCCCACATAACGGCCCCAACTCGTGAGCGAATATGGAGCCGGGGCCTCACCGCTGACCTGCCCCGTAGCAAACATGCGAAGTCAACGGCGGCGCTGTGCCACGAATCGCGGCTGGAGGCAGAAGCTACAAAATCTTACACAATTGGAATGGCTCCTACTGACCCGCCTGCCTTCTCCAGATAACTGCTGTGCTGGGTGTGATTGTCAGATTGCGGCAAACGTGCGAACTGCAGGTGCACATGCCCTCATGAACATGACTGCAAAGAACATGACTGCAAAGAACATGACTGCTGCTGGACTGCGAATCATGTTTCAAAGAGCATGTAAACTGTTTCTGTAAAGACATGCAAATGAAACTGTTGCAAATACCTGAATCCTCACAAACCTGGTTTCGGACAAAAACGAAACTAGCTGCACACCAGCTGTGTACACAGACACCCAGGTCGTGCTGATACTTTTGCAGGTACGTTTTCCTGGTCACTTCAAGTGGGGTTTCGTTGGCGACGGCCACTTGAGCAACCGTGAGCAACCCCGTCGCCCCTGCATTTGTCAAAAAGAGTAAAGAAGAATGAAATGCATGAAAACCGTCATGAATGCAGAAATTCGCATGTACAGCAGGATAACACAAACAGGCCCCCGAGGGGGCGAAAAATGTTCATCAGAGCACATGTCTGAGCGCTGCATTTGTTCCCTTGTCGCATTAGTATGTCAAGCTCCGCTCAGACCTTTACAAAGGCGGAACAAGGCGGCATACATTGAAATCATTAATGAACGCGGACCCAATACGTAGCCTGTCTTCATGTGGATTGTGAATCCACTCCACCGTGGCATGACGTAATTGGGCGAGACGCCATAGCTGCTGAATATTGATAAAGCAGCGGCTGCCAAGCAATCGAATAACTGATAAATACCATTCTTTGCATACGGAGGCATATACCATAACATGAGGTAGCGCTGGAGCGTCACAAGTAAGTGGCGCATATACTGATGGTCCTTGAATGAAAAACTCCCAGACCTCGGCGCGAAAATCCAGACCTTCTGTTCTGCATTGGGCAACAAATTGCTCAAGATCCTGCATGGCATAGAATCCGTGTCGTCGCAGAGTAACATCCAAAGTCTCAAGCGGGTCTGATGAAGGAAAGGTGAAGAAGAAGATGATATGACGTCTTGTGCTGACAAACTGCAGCATTTTGTCATTCAACATGGAGAGCTCCCACATGGCACCGCAGAGCCTACCTCTACTCAAGCCTAAGATTGCAAGAAAGCTCGAGCTCACATTCCTTGTGTAAGGCAACAACAGACTCGGCAGCGATCAATAGGCAAGGCGCAAACAGAAGCAAAATGCTGCATTTGTTCTATTGTCGCATGAACATCTCAGATCCAACAAATCGGACTGGCTGAGCAGCAAATGGAAAAGCAGACACCGAGAGATCGATGAGGTAAACGGCAAATGGTATCCGGACTGCCATAATTGGAAAGCGTTCAAAGGAGGAGGTATCCCCGTGCGTTCCTCAAGTTCCCGACGAAGCTTCTTCTTCAAGTCATCAATAGTGGAATCCGCTGGCATCATAATCCAAAAGCTCAACTCACGTCCTCCAGTACAAATGTCTGGTGGTACAGCAATTGGAATCCGAAGCATTGCAGGAGGAGCGGGTAAGGCCGCCATACTTGCCGTCCGTTTCATCTTGTAAATTGAGCCACAAACTACCTCACATTCTCATGCTGACATAACAGACTGCTTAAGCAAGCAAACAAATCGCGGCCACTGTTTTAGCAAACGGAGACAGCAGGCTTACCGAATGTGACGTGATCCTCCAGGTGAAACAGTTGTGCTTGATCTTGATCGAGATCGTGAACGGGATCTCATCCGGACTTGCGACTCACTCAAGGATCTGCTGCGTCGGGCAGCAGTGGCACTCCGTTGACGTCTTCGGGGTAATGCATCACGTCGGTGAGGATCCGCTTCAGAAATGTTAGATCCAGCATTCAGTGTCTGTGCAGCTTCATTGGGATCAAATCCATGAGAGACATCGGAGAAAGACAAAGGAGAAGAAAACGGGAAAGGAGCAGGAACAGGAAGGACAGCAGGGGGAGGAGGGGGAAAGGAGGCAGGAGGCAGAGGAGGGGGAGAAACAGGGAGAGAGGAGAAAGAAGGCAGAGAAGAAGACAACGGAGTAGAAGAAGAAGAAGAAGAGAGCGCACCAAAATGTCTCGCAACAACGGTATCCGCATCTGCCTGAATCCGACGTCGAAGGTGTGACAGAAGCACTTCTGTTTGCCGTTGATTCCCCAGAATCCGGAAAAGCGCCTTGACTTGTTCTCCGTCCAGGCTTCTGATTATGTCAGTGCAGTTCGGCAACGATCCGGACATTGGCAGTCTAGTGATCATACACTCTAGCTTGGACCAACATCTGCCGTAAAAATCACTCCTGCAACTTCATGCATGCACATGACAGCGCTCTGTCTGCATCTGGTCTCTTCTTTTCGAACTCACATGGGACTATACAACTCTGACCTTTACATCAGGAAACTCACACGCCGAAAAGGTGACTTGATGAAGCTGGCACCAACAGGTCTCAATGCCCATAAACTGAAATGTACAGAATGGCGTCAATCGAGAATCTTGACAAATTCGCAGTCTCATCAGAAATTTGATATGTCGCAAGGTCTGAGCACGGCACTGCACAGAGATCCGCAAGAAAGAATCACTGCAGCGTGGAAGCAGATGTGTGAAGCTGAATGTAGCAGCATCGTTGGACAGTCCATGGAAATTGTGAGCCTGAAAGCATCTCCCGGCTCCGTATGTAAGCCATCGTTGCCACTGAGCGAACTGATGAGTCCGACAATAACTGGGATTGTCACATCGCTGCGGATTTACCTGAATGCTGCTGCATACCATAAGAAAGGAGAGAATGCAGTGGCGAGGTACGTCCTCCTTCCAAACATCCACAAACAGGCCGCGTGCCATACTGCAGGTAAAGATTACCACTACGCTTGTGAGCACATGCATCATGACAGTCAGAAAGTGCAGTTCATGACAAACTGTGCAAGCACGTTCAGCACGATCAAAAGGTGTCTTTTTACGCCTCCCATGACATGTCGCTCGACAAAGCATGATCCGCAGCGTCGACGGCAAGATCAGAAGAAGACCAGACAAACGAGCAAGAAGACAGAGAGGAAGAGGAACGAGACCAGGAACAAGAAAAGGAAGAGCCAGAAGGAAAAGGAGAAGGAGGGAAGAAACAAAAGGAAAGGGACGAAGAGGCAAGGGAGGCGACAGAGGAAGCGGGAGAAAGAGGGGGAGACAACGGGGGACGAGCGGACGGACGAGGGGAAGCGCGCAAAGAAGAAGAAGAAGCAGCAAGAGACAAGGAAGGACACGACGAAGAGAAAGGAGACGCAGGCAGAGAAAGAAGAGGGGAAGAGAGAGGAGAAACACAAGAAGAAAAGGACAGAGGAGAGGAGGAAAGAACAGGGACGCGAAGACCGAGGAAACGAGCGAAGGAGAGACAGGAGGCATGAGGTGAAACGGGAACATGTTGCTTGACACAGAAGAAGGCCATCATGATGCGGTTTCCGGCAAAGGGCATGGTAGCATGAACCACATTCCCATCAAAGCAACAGGGTTGTCTGACATCCAGAAGCCTTCCTTGTATCTGATCGCCACAAGACGCGACGGAGCAATTGGAATCTTCGACAATATATGTGGTGCGACCTCGACCATCCATTATAAATAATTCTCCACCGGTCCAGTCTCCAATGGCCCATCCAATGCTTGGGCCATAGTTATTGGAATCTCTATGTGGAATAGTGCGAACATTACGATTGATCTGAATACTTGTAACTGCCAAACCTGCGAATTGGGGAGCACCATGTAACATCCGAAGAATCAATTTTGTAAGTCCAGGAAATCGGAATGCGTTCCTTGTAAATTGCAACCGTCCTCGCGACTGCACTCCTGAATACAAGCCAAGCAGGAGCTGGTCTGCATGTGTCTGCTATGTAGATCGCACCCTCTTGCGATTGTAATTCATCCAGACTCGACGGGGGATACGGTCAAAAACTTGATATAAGCATCCAGCCAACTCATCCAATGACTGAAAGTGGAAACCATCCGCATCTACATCAAAGGGGCTACGAGCTATGGCCGGCATGCTATCATTTGACCTGGCAAAAGGCAAAAGGATCACTACAGTACGATGCAAAGTCACATTGAGTTGCAATGCACTATCGACACGAGAGAACTGGCTGAAGCATCTTCTAGACTTGTTTTTCACTCATGCGATCCACGACGGAGTGCAGCACTCAAAATGTGGGCAAGCAATTACTCTTGGCCAATATCGATGAAGGAGAAATGTAGAATCACAGGAAGAAACTCTGGAGCAGAAGCAACAAACACTTATGCATCACGTGCCCAGGATGTCCAGAAGACAGCAGTTCCTGCCAAGACACTACGACTTGAACGAAACATCCAACGGCCGTCCTGGCCGTGAATCAAATCCCCGAGATGCCCAAAGGTCTGATCGGAGGCATGGGCGGCTTTGTAGTGAGTGTGTTGCCTCACAAAGGTCCATCCTAAAGCGGCGCATGTCCTAGTGTCAACTTCTTTCCCACCGAAGCGTCGAGCACCAATCATCGACTGCCGCATAGCATTCAAATGCTCCGGCTGGGAGCCATCGAGCTTTGGCAACCGAATAGCAGGTTTCGGCCAAGACATTCGGCCGTAGAATCCTGTGGATGGCACCCATGTGCGATCCGCGCGATCAAAGTATGATGGCCGAATAACCTCCTGATTGACAATCGACGACAAATCCCGAGGGACGGTGTTATGCACAAAGGGCACAGCAAAGCAGGTACCCGGGTCGTCCGGAAGCATCGTCGTCAAAATAAGAAAAACTCCCTGCGGAGCTTCATGAGTTCCAGAATCTGCACGACCCGTGTCTGGGTCCGTGTTGCTCGGGAACAGCCAGTACGACCCACGACCGGCCTGAAGATCTTCTCGAACGAACGGGCGAAGACGAGAGACCGATGACAAAGCACGAGCAAGATTCTGAATCTGCTTTTTGGCATCCGGTCCCATGGCAAAGTAACCACTGGCATCAGACCAAGAGAAGTTGGCATGATGATCGGCTCCTGCCAGGATGGCAGCTATCCATCTCTCCTGGAGATCATAAGATCCGGCCGGCAAGACGGGAACAACGACCTCAGCTGCACTTTTGATTCGATTGGTGTCCTTCATAATAGCCGACCGGAAATGGAGCAGCAGTCGTTCGAGATCATACCACTGCTTGTTCTTGTCCTTCCCAGAGACAGTTGGGTCAAAGCCGTACATATTCATGCCTGCCACTGTTTTAATACAGTAGAACTGCGGCCACACCGCGTGCTGCACGTCTGGGCGATCCAACATATGCGAGGTTTCAAGAAATTGTACCCAGAGCGGCTGCCCGGAACTGGGCTCAATATACACCCATTCATCCGAGGGTGTAGGAATTTCCGGACCCTCCGGAATAACATACTTGTTCGAACTTGCATCAGCGATGGCGAGCTTTGCGGAAGATGCAGGCTGATCCTCAATCTGCTGACGACGTCTCGGGAGAGGCGGGCATGGGCTCAACACTGGGCTGCGGGACCTGGTGTCCCGGCGTTCCGGACGACTGCCGAACATGCGAGAAGACAAGCTTTCGATGACCCGATTTTGTTAAAGAACGGGCTTCACTAAGCTTTCCTATTCACTCTGAAAGGCGGACACTTTTCCTGCTCTGCGGAGTGTGTCCTGGTAGTCTCGAGCCTGCACGTCGCGTGTGCGTGACGGCTGTTCCTTTACATTAACTACACTGCATTAGCGGTGTTACTGTTCCTGGCAAGATGTTTAACACCCCGCCTTCGGAGTTAGCGAAAGTTCCTCGACTGAGGTGACTCCGACTTTTCCTGAACAGACAGTAAACACGCTGCAGTTCCTTTTCACTACAAAACAAACGCTGTTCCTCTTTCGCAAACGTTTCCGTTCACTCGCAATCCTCTCCAAGGTTGCTCGACTGTACAAGACTGTTCCTGAACTTACTTAGATCACCACAGAAACAAAAAGGGCTGTGCCACGGTTCCTGTGTGTGTCCTGCTTCACTGCTCTTTCCTCGGCTCTCTGGCCTCAGTACTGCTCGCTGTTCCTTTGCTTCACTGGAAGTTCACTTCTTTGCTTCCTTCTTCTTCTTCGCTGTCCTTGTGACTTCCTGCTGCTCCTCAAGCTGTGCCTTTGGCCACTCTTCACGTTGCTTTGCCTGCGACTTGCACTTTTCCTTTCCTTGCTTATCCTTTGACGCTGCTTTCCAACCAGTTTCCTTTGATCCTGAATACCAGTCCCACTTTTCCTTCTCTTCGTTCCACTTCCACTGGTAGTTCCTGCCTTGGAAACCGTAGACTGCAAACCAGTTTCCTTCAAACTCTCCACGGCCTTTTCCTTTCAAGTACGACGCTTCGTTCACTGGTCCTTTGGCGGAAAGTTCTGGGTCGTCCTGGTCTTCCTTTCTCTGCTTGTGCTGTGTTACGCTTGGTGGCTCCTTTCCTTCTTCTCTTCCTTTTCCTTTTCCTTCTGGCTTCTCCTGCTCCTTTGTTGGTGTTGTGTCTGGCTCTGTGGGTGCCTGCGACCCGGCTGCCGATCCTCTGCTCTCAAGCTCCTGTGTGAGGCTTGCAATCCTTTCCTTATCCTCCTTACGTTCCTTCATCATCTCCTCCATCATCTGTTCCAGCTTCTTCATCCTGTCTTCTTCACGTCTCGGTTCCACTTCTCCTGATCCTGACGTTGTTCCTGCTGCTGCTGCCTTCTTTTCTGCTTCCTTTCGGGCAATGTATGCTGATGCCTCCTTCTTGTCTTCCTCTCTTTTCTTCCTGGCTTCCTTCTCATTTCTCTTCTTTTCCTGTTCCTTTCTTTCCTTCTCCTCTTTGGCGGCTGCTGCTGCTTCAGTCTCCTCCTTTTCCTTTGCCTCTCTTTCTGCTTTTGCCTTGGCTGCTGCTTCTACCTCTCGCCTTCTCTCGGCGGCTGCGGCTGCTTCCTGCCTTGCTGCTTCCTTGTCTCTCTTCTCCTGCTCTTCTGCTGCCGCTTCCATGATCAACCTTGCTTTGGCAATCTGCTCCTCTGTTGCCTTCTTCTTCTCCTCTGCTGCCGCTTTTGCCTCTTGCTGTTCCTTTGAGATCCTATCCTGTTCTTCCCAGTATTTGCGATCATCGTCATCTCGAGGTCGAAATCCTGTGCTTTCTGCTCGCTGCTTTGGCTTTCCTCTTCCTTTGCCTGCTTTTGCTCCTTTCTCCTTTCCTTTTGTTCCTTTCTCGTGCTTGTACGTGTAGTCCTTGTCCACGTGCTGCTTTTCTCCTGTGACTCTGTGCTCTCTGTAGATGTTGCCGTTCTCGGAGTATTCCTTCCACTCGCTGCTGTAGTCGTAGGGGTACGGAAAGAGTTTCTTTTCCTTCTCTTTCTCCTCAAGCCTTTCCTTGCTCTTGGCGTTGATCTCCTTGATCTTTTGTCTCCTTGCTTCTTCCTTTGCCTCTTCGTCTTGCTCTTCTTCTGCTGCTGCTTCTCCTGTTGCCTCTGCTTCCTTTGCTCCTTCGGGGTACTCCCCGGGATCTCCTCCAACGTAGCTGTCCACGTAGGCCTCGTTCTCGTTCTCGCCGAAGTAGTCCTGACTTTCTTCCTGCTCTTGAAGTCCTTCGAAGTAGCTCCTGTCTGACCAGTTCCTTACATCGTCTTCTCGTTTGTGTTCCTGGGAGGTAGGTGACGTAGCTCTCGAAGGTGCTGTACCTGGTCCGTGTCCTTCACGACGTAGTTCTCCTTCTGCTTCTCTGTCCTTGGCCTCTCTTTCTCTTTGTTCTTCTTCCTGTTCCTCTTCTTGCTCGTAGAAGTCGTTCACAAGCGTCTGTACCTGCTCTTTCAAGCTGTCGCACGTCTCGAAGACGTAAGCCATGCGTTCCTTGGCTTCTGTGCGTTCTCTTTCGTTCTGCTCGGCCATCTCCTGGACCTGAAACTTGACGTCCTGGATTTGTCCCGTCAGGGACTTCACGCAACCAGCCACATGTTCCTGGGATCGACGCAATCGCGTCGACTCTTCTGTGTTCTTCCTGATCGACTCTGCGATCTCGTTCCTTTCTGCGCTGGCTTTCCTGAGTTCTGTGGCAGCTTCCTTTAGCGCTTCAAGTTCCTTGAGAACTTCACTGTTGCTTCTTGCAGAACTCGCACTGGCTTCCATGGCTGAGGTTCCTTGACCTTCTGCTACTGGCTTGACTATTCCTTGTACGCCTGAGCGTTCCGCGAGTGTTTCGCAGAATTCCTTGAGCTGTGAAAGCATCTCAAAACATGAGGTTTCATGCGCTATTCCTGCAGACGTTCCTAGCTCGCATGCACTCGTGTCACTGCATATGCCGTCCTGTGCACATGCACTTGCAAGACAGAAAACGTGTTCCTGAAACTCTGGCTGAAACTCTTCCTGAAGAAAACAACTCTCAAAACTCTGTTCCTTGCAACTCTGAATCTGAAGACTGTCTGAAATTCCTGAAATCCCTGCAAACAACAAAGCTGCAAACGACAAAGTTCCTGGGCTCTTGATCATCCTTACAACTGCTTTGGCTTGTGTTTGGGCCTTGTGTTCCTTGAGCTCTTCTCGGCCTACTGGTTCGTTCTCTCCGGTTTGAAAACCTAACCAGTGTAACAACAGTCTGATACGCTTCGCTGAAAGGGGCTTGGTTCCTATGTCGGCTGTGTTTTCCTTGGTTCCTACAGGGTGAACGCTGATTGTTCCTTGCTTGTGGAGGTCCTGTAGAAAAAGGGTCCTGATCTGGAGGTGCTTCACTCTTCCTACACCTTGCCTTGTAATGATGCCTCTAGCTGCTGAAGAGCCCATGTACAAGCGTACCTTGCAAATTTTCCTTGTCAAGAATTCTACTGCTTCCTTTAACAATATAGAATCAGATGCCGCGCTAGCTCCTGCATAGTACTCTGCCTCACCACTGCTCAAGCTGACTGACTTCTGGTTCCTTGAAAAGGAGTAGATACACTGGCCGTCAAGACAAACAATTCCTGAAGACGTTGAGCGCCTAGTGTCCTTCTTTCCTGCCCAATCTGAGTCGCTGTAGACTTCCAAAAGATGATGTTCCTTGGGCTGTGTTCCTGTAAAGTCGTAACTGCCGTTCCTAATGGATTCATGCAGGTTGCTAAGTCCTCTTGGTGTTTTCCTGTACACAAGATGGTATCCTTCAGTTCTTGCCATGTACTGCACAAGATGGACTAAGTGTTTCCAAGAACCATGTGTGGGTTCTGACATCTTGGAGGCTAAACCTCTTACTGCAAACTGCACGTCAGGGCGATCCTGACTGACATACAAGAGTATGCCAACGCATTTCCTGAACGATGCTGCTTGTTCCTGGTTCAAGGTTTGGGTGTTGTCGGCTTCCTGAGACTCTTGGGTGCACGGAGTTGGCTTCGAGGCTTTGCTAGTCAGCTTCAGTTCTTCCTTGAGTTTCACTAGATACTTCGGGTCACTCGTGATGTGAAGCTCATGATTGTCATAACTGAATTTCCTTTTGAGGAATCTGATGGTTTGATGTGACTCTCCTATTTCAAGTTCCTGTTCTGTCAAGAAGGGGCCTTCAACCTTCAGTTCGTAGGTTTCTCCTAGCTTTCCTAGCTTAGGCTCCAGGTGTCTGGTTTTCCCTGCTGCTTGAATGTCATCCACATGCCCAACAAGTATGCTGTTCCTTTCGTCACGAAACAAAGTAGGGCATGCTATGCACCTATCAAAGTTCTGCTCCTTATGTGTTCCTGCAAAATGATCACTCCAAAGAAGTGCTGCATCTCGCTGTCCCGGAAGTACTAAGCAGTAACAAACCTTCGTTCCTACAATTAGGGTCTTGGTCGCCAAACAGATCCACATATTCCTTCGGGAATTGACATGCGCAACGAGTTCTCTGCGGTACCTGTAAGAATGCGTCCTTGACATCGATCGAATACAGGGCATGTTCCTGTTGTAGTCCCAAGATAGGGATAAGTCTCACCAACGATGCGCTTGTAACTGGGCTAAAAGTGTCGTTCCTGACCTCTACACCTCGAAACTCTCTAGCCACTAACCTAGCTCTATGCATCCACCTGCCATTCCTGAATCTCCAATCGAAAACAAACTTCGTTGTGAGCCACTTTGTTCCTTGGTCTCTTTCTTCTTCTTCTCTCTCTCTCTCGGCTCTTCTCTCTCAAGCTCTTGCAAGGGTTTCCTTGCCAATGCCTTCATCTCTGTGAGTCTGTTGATCTCCGTGAGCATCGCCTCACGGTCCAGTTCCTGCAACTGCGCTTCTGGAACTTCTGGAGGTCCTGAGTCCTCGCTCTTGAAGATGTCTTGCTCTTCATCTGAGTCGCCAATGTCGGAGTACGAATTTTCCCAGAAAATGTCTTCTGTACCTGGTCCTGCTTCAGGTAGTTCCTCGTCGTTGTGCTCGTACACTCTTCCTACGTTGAACGGAGGGTACCTTTTCTTGGGAGAATCTATCTTCGGGATCTTGGAACCTGTTCCTACATCTTCAAACTCTTGCTTCCTAAGAGGTGCAGGTCCTCTAGCTGAAAGTAGTTCACTGGCCATTGCACTGTCTGGGATGAGTTCTGGCTCCGAGGCTGCGTCCATTTCCTTGATGCTGCTACTGCTTGAAGACGTTGGGTCCGATGCTGCTTCATCTTGGTTCTCGTCGGGATATTCCTGCTCAAGTTCTTCTTCTGCGTTCCTCTTGCTCTGTGCTTGCTTTGCTTTGCTCTCTAAGTATGTTGACCTAGTAGGTCCTGCCTTTCCTGCAGAGTCCCCGCCTTGGATGACAACCGGTCCTGAAGGTGCTGAAGGTGCCGATTCCTGAGCTGTCTGTTCCTGAGCTCCGGCTCCATCCATGATAGGTGGTGCCTCTGCAAGTGGTCCTGGGATGTTCTTCCTTGGGATGTTCCTTGTCGTAAGGGTAGTGTGCTTCACTTCCCAAGTATGAATTCCTACGCTGCTTATTCCTTTGATGTCGAAATGTTCCACACAGCGTTTTGCGCTACGGCTCGTCTTGATGCCGTCCATATGCCATGTAATGAACAAGTTGTTGTCTGTTTTTCCTACGAACACTCCTCTCAACCAAATAGGCTCGCCTTTCCTATTGCCACGTGTTCCTGAACGATTGGTCAAAACCAAAAGTGATTCACCAAACTCGGCAAGTTGGCCCTCGTAAGGGCGCCCGGCAATCCACTCATATGGTGTCATTCCTGTACCTGTGTGGCGATGGTACCTGTTCAAGGTCCACGCTGCATGCCTGAAAGCCCAACTGAAGACTGGATGGGTGTGAGCAATGTATGTTCCTGTTTTGTGTTCCAGGTGCCTAATCAAGGTAGTTCCTTGTCGCCTGATGGTTTGAATTGCTCTCTCTGCCATGCCGTTGGTTTCCTTCTGGCCACTGACTGCGTCCTGCAAGGTTGTTCCTAGACCTAAAGCTGCTCGTTGCTTCTGAATTACCTGCTTTAGCTTCATCATAGTTCCTTCGTTGTCGGCCTTCAAGTTGATGGCTCCATATCCTAGCTGGGTGCTCAAGTAGGTGACTCCTTCGCAAAGGTGCTCTACAAGATCCTTTCCTTTAGATGCTGTAGGGATACAGACCATGTTCCTACTCCAAGAATCAACACACACAAGACTAACTGCTGCTGGTGCCTCATCATGACTTGTTCCTGTGAAACAGAAATCCATGCAGAAAGTTGGTCTCGAAGATCTTTCCTTCTCTGGGTTCTCACGAAGATGTGGAGACTCTTTTCCTTTGCACGCTACGCATGTAGGACACCACGATGCGTAAGGCAAGTGTGTGAGATTATGCAGTGCAACTTCTTCTGGCTTTGGCTGTTTTGGTACCTACAGAGGTTCTGCTTCGATGTACTCCTTGTACTTCTTCTGAGCTGCGTAAGCTCCATGTGCCTTTCTGCTTCCATGATTGACCTGCTGAGTCTTCTAAGAATGTCCTGCTTAGAACCAAACTTTGAAACTCCAAGTTCCTTGCAAAGTTCCTTCAGGGCCTTGAGGCTGTTCTGCTGGTTGTACTCATGACCGTTAAAGGTGAACGACAATTCTCCTGCAAGTTCGTGTCTGTGCGCTGGTGCTTGGGCCTCTGAGGTCTCTTCCTGTTCTTCTTCCTGTTCTGGGATCGTGTCCAGTTAGTGAACCTTCTGTTTCGGTTTCCTGGCCTTGGGGTTCACTGGTTCAATGAGTTCAAATACACTGCGTCCTGTCCAAGATAAACCTCCTAGTGGTTCTGGGTCTCTGTGAGGCTCATCCAAAGTCCAAAACTTATCATCCTCAAAGAAATCCTTGTTGATCGGTTCTTCTCCATAAGTGTACCTGTCTGGTTTGAGATTTCCAATATCCACTGGAATGTCGTTGGTGTCTCGAGGATTGAACAAGGTCTTTCTCAACGAGTTGTGGTACCTAGTGAGTGTTGTACCATCCATGCTGATTGACCATGCATCTTCAGTGTACTCTTCGAACATCTTGCGATCTTCATCTTCCTTGGGTGTACCTATGAGGGTCAATGGAAATTCCTTGAGCGATACTAGCGTCAATGTTCGATACTCTTTGCTGCCATCAAAGATCGTTCCGAATGGCTCTTCAAGTTCCTCAAACATGATGCTGTGATGCAACAGATACCACTGATCATCATCCTCAATGAGTACGGCTCTGTACGCAAACTTTCCTGGTGGAAACATCAAGTAAGTATCAACGTGCTCTGAAGTTCCTAGGCTGTAGTGGACTTGGTAAGGGTCTCTCCAATTGGTCCAACCAACACGTTGCTCTTCAATGAGTTCCTTCAGGTTCTCGCACAAATATATGGGAATAGGCTTGGCTTCTGCTTCCCAGTTGACTGCTCTCACAAAGGCTTTTGTTGTAAGTGAGTTTGTTGTTGTAGTTCACCGCAATCTTGGTTGTTCCTTCTGTGAGGAAAGTGCCTGTGGTTGTTCCATCTCTGAACTCCCAACCTTTCTTCAACAGCTTACGTACTGCTAGAAGAGGGTGCACTACCGATGAAATCAAGAACACTTCTTCAACCTTCACGATGTTTCCTTGAACGTCTCGAAACTCAACCTCAATGATCCTTTGATCTGAAACCTTGATACGAGATCCTTGTGCGTCTCGCAAGACCACCTTAGTAGTGTTGGGTGCTTTCCTTCCGTACTTCTTCATCCACATTGGTGCCAACGAGATGTCGGCTCCAGAATCCAGCACTACCTCGATCTCTCGAGTCCTTGAGTTCCGTGCTGCACGAACAAACCTGGTGCTTGTCCTTGAAGGTGCTGTTCCTTCAACTCTGTTCCTCCTGGGAGGATGGTGACATCCATACTCGCATTCCTGCATGTTCGGGTGCCAAGGTGTTTCATGACATCCGTTGGGGCATTCGTACTAGTATCCACGATCTTGCGTTCCTACTGGGGTTCCTGCTAAATGCCACTGCCACCATGCATCATCACTCACCTCATCACAGTCCTGAAACTCATCATCTTCATCACCAATCCAAAACTCCTCTGTCTCACCTCTCTCTTCCTGAACTTCTTCACCAACAACCCGCAAAACTCTTCCGAGGTACTCAATCTCAATTTCCTCTGAATTTTCACTCATCTCGAATTCCTCCGGAAAGCTTGTGGGCTCGTCTCCCATGTGATACATGGAGACCATCCTAATCACTGGTCTTTGTGTTCCTTGACTTGCTTGGCTCTGGCTTGCTGAGGTCCTGTTGCTTGACGAAGGGGCCTGAGTAGAGGTACCTGTAGTGCTTGCCTGTTCACTTTGGTTCTCGAGGTCTACGTTCCTTGCTTGGTAACCCATGTCACGCTGTTTCTGTCTACACTGCGCTTCGAAATGTCCGTACTTTTGACAGTAGTGACAAACTCCTGTAGCTGCTTGGGCTTTTCCTTTGCCTTTACCTTTGTGTCTGTAGAATCCTTTTCCTCTACCTTTACCTTTTCCTTTGTAGCCTCTGAAACCTCTACCTCGACCTTTCCAGTTGCCTCGACCTCTGCCTTTGCCAAAACCTCCAAAACCTTTTCCTTTACCTTTGCCTTTACCGTCGAATCCGAAACCTTTTCCGAAATCCTTTCCACCTTTCTTGCCTTTTCCTTTGCCTTTGCCTTTGTTATGAACATAACCTTTGCCATAGCCTTTCTTACCTTTGTACCATGCTTGATTGATGTCCATTGCTGCAAGACCACCATGGTCATCACCTTTGTCGATCAAGTCTGTCGTGGTTCGGTGAGGTGTTCCTTGCTGGGCTGACAAAGAGTTAGTCCAACGCTCTGTTGACTCGTAGTTCACAAAGTACTGACGAAGAGCTGTGTACTGTGTCTTCTCGTCAAGGTTGAGCAACAAGTGCCTTTTAACATCAGGCTTCATTCCTTGGATAAGAGTAGATACTTTCAAACTCTCTTGTACCTTTTCTCCTGTCGCCTTCTCGTACTTCTCGATGTGTTCCTCATATTCGAGGATGTTCTCAGCAATTCCTTTGTTGTGAGCAAACCTGTAGTTGAGGATGTTGTGAAACAGCTCCAACGATCTTGCACGATTCGTTGGTTGATATTCCTTCATCAACATACGGTAGGCTTCCATACCGTTTTCCTCTCCTGCGTGCTTTACAACACGGTAAGGCCTTCCTTTGGTATATGAACAAAGAACACTGTACAGGCGGCGGCTAGCTTCCTTTGCTTCTCCAGACATCTCACTCATCTTTATCATCTTATCGTCTTTCAAGTTCCTTTCGACGATGTCCATGTTCTTCACCATATTGGAATCCACTGCTCCAAGCCAGATCCGCATCCTGTTCCTGAACTCTGTCCAGCCACTTTTCTCTTCCTGCCATGTTCCTGGGGAAAATGCTTCAGGGCTTTTGATCAACTTGTGCAACTCCACTTCTCCAGGCTTTCTTTGTTCCTTTACTGCTTTCTCCAGAGATGCTCCTATCTCCTCAAGTGTAGTTGCTGCGTTCGTGTGAGCGTCTGCTAACGCTGTCTGTGCTGCCTTCTGCTGTTCCTGCACTGCTGTAAGTGTTTCCTGAAACGCTTGTGTAAGTCCTGCTTCTCTTTGGCTTCCTGAAGCTGCTGAGTTCCTGATCTCCTCTGCTAGTGTCTGTATTCCTTGTAAGGTCTGTGCATTGATCTCTGCAAGCGCTTTCAATGCATCCTCCATTCCTTTTGCTGCTTCAAGGTTGCTGTACACTAGTGCTGCTAAAAGTAGTGACTTGCACTGCTTCCTGTTCACTGCTTGTGCTCTCCTTTCTCCTCTTGTTTTCCTTTGGTGCTTTGAGCTTCTGCTTGCTCTTTCGAAAAACAAACTAGAATAGTACGACAGGGTGATCCAAGTAATCAGTCCCATTGGGGTTCCTAAGAACACTGCTATGCGAATTCCTTGAAATACAACTCTGTTGGAAATGACTTCCTGAACTATCACATGCACGACGTCGTGAAACTTCTTTCCTGCAGTTGCTAGCTTTTCTACGAAACTCTGAACATGTTCCTGTACAAGCTTTCTCAGTACTTCTCGCTGTTGTTTTACTAGGTACCTAGGGGCGTAGCCTGACTCAAGGCTCTCACTCTCCTGGTTCTCGGTGTTCTGGTCGCCGTTCCTGTGCTCTTCCGTGTAGTACTCGCCGGTCACGCCAACGACGCTGTAGAGCTCGTTCAGCACTTGGTTCGCACACAGCAAAGCGTACGGCACCATGACTCTTCCTATCTCCACGTAGTCCTTGATCGTGTGAGCGTTCGTGTTCCTGATCGTGTTCACGTTGGTGCCGTCAAGGTTCACGCTGCACTCGTTGTAGCCTTCCTGGTAGTACTCGCCGTACACGTCGTAGTTCCTGTAGCGGTTCCGGTGCGTATTGGGCTTCCTTGTTCTGCTCGCCCACACGGCCATGAGCTCGCTCTCGTCGCTCTCCACGTACGTAAGTTCCTTTCTCCCACGGCTCGCATCCCTGGAGGATACGCCATCTCCAAGGGCAAGTTCTTCCTTGACCTTCTCGCTGTTGCCAAGGGCCTGCCACGGTGTCACAACCAAACTTCTTGTTCCTGGGATCAAGGTCATCCCGCACAACGTTGCGAGGCATCCCAGGGCGAAACCAACCAGCAGCACAATGCATGCTGCCAAACCGTAGCACTTCACGTTCCTGTACTCCTTCTGTTCCACCAGCACTCTGTCGGGGTAGCAGTCTGAGCACGCGTCGAAGTCTCGAGCGTTTCCTGCTGTCACGTTGTGGTTCCGAAGGTGTCCACAACCTCTGCGGTGGTACTTGGTTCCTGAACGGACTGCCATCCTGAGCGTGGGCATAGTCAGCACTGTCTCTGTCTTCTTGGTCACTTGCTCATTTGCGCGCATCTGCTTCCATCCAGCAACGAGGCAAACTGCCATGGCGACGAGCATCATTGTTCCTATTGCTACAAGTAGCATCATCGCTGCCAAGGAGGTTCCTGGAGGCAGCTCCGCTACCATGTTAAAGAACGGGCTTCACTAAGCTTTCCTATTCACTCTGAAAGGCGGACACTTTTCCTGCTCTGTGGAGTGTGTCCTGGTAGTCTCGAGCCTGCACGTCGCGTGTGCGTGACGGCTGTTCCTTTACATTAACTACACTGCATTAGCGGTGTTACTGTTCTTGGCAAGATGTTTAACAGATTTGCCATTCCCTCATGATGGATGCGAATAGACTGAGCCGTAGATCCACTACCTTCAGTGAATGTCAAAAAAGGTGCGGGAGGAGGAGCACGGGGTATTGCCGCATTCACAGGTTATTGAGGGAGTGAAGGAGTGCAAGAAGAGGAAGGAGCGGGAGGAAAAGCTCGAAGGCCTCCAGAAGCGCTTCCGGTAGGCCGTGCCCATTCTGGCAGCGTGTCAGGCGGTGCGAGAGCTCGGGTCACCTCTTGGGCAACTCTTCGTCGAATATACATTTCCACAGAACCACTGACAGGACCTGGAGGGCCCGAAAACTTCGGGAACAAATTGAGATTGTCATCCGTAGGCATCGTCAGGAACGCGGAATGCTACAAATTGAGGGAGACACAAAAGCTTTCGAGCACAATCTACAGAACATGCAGAAAACTCAGCAAAACAAGCACTCCCACAAATTGCAGACGAATCAAGCCAAATGTGCAGGCGATGATTTATGCAGCTGTCGAGCGAGCGCGATTGTTGAACTGGCACCTAACACGTCTCAGGATGGGGGACATCATTGACGGATCAAATCCATCCTCAAATAGGACTGCAGAAGCTGGTCGAGATCGGCTTCACGTTGTTCCAACGGCCAGGACGCACGAGCAATCAAGTGGGCTCTCGATCGAAAGCTGCTCAACAACGTCCTTGTATTGGCCGCAGATTTGAAATGCAGAAACTTCCAGGATTCAGTGGGTTGAACATACTGCACTCGTAGCTGTTGTATGTCCACATGGAAACCCAAGAAGAGGTTCCCATTCATACTCCAATACGATGGGCGGTATATACACATCTTGATGCAGAAAAGCCTGCACAGCAACAGAACTGGCGTTTCGATCAAAAATCAAGCTCAGCCGATTATCCACGTATCTAACAACAAGGCCATAGGTTGGCAAGCAAGCGGACTCCAGAAGACATTTGCCGAAGTACATATGCTCATACAAACTCACCACAGCATGACAGGCTGCTGGGGAGAAATGGCTCCCCATCGGCGCCCCTCTGATCTGTTGAATGGCCTGCTGTCCTACTATAAATAGATTGAACTTGAACGACACCTGCACAGCTTCCATGAATAACTCCATGGGGACGGCCGTCTTCTTGTGATGCAGCAAACAGTGCCGACCGCGAATAGTTTTCATAACAGACAAGTTGTTTTCCAAGTCCACGGTCACAACAACACCTTTCAAGGGTTCGTCCAGATCTTCGTCCACCACGTTGTAGAAGCGACAAAGTAGAATACGGAAGGTGATCAGAAACCGCTCCCTCGGAATGCTCACAAAGAAGCCTGACAAGTCTTGATTGTGCATGGCGATTGTCTGTCGACCGTCCTCAAGGCCATGGCAACTGTTTTCAAAGAAGGCATGTATATGCTGCCACAACAATATTGCATCGTTGTAGGATCTCGTGTGAGGACAGACTTCAGCAACAAGCATCTCCGTGACCTTTGCCATCACAACCAAGAACTGGCGAGCCGGGTGAGATGCAAAACTAGCGATCGGCCTTCCCCCTTTCCAGTCTTTCTTGAACTTGGGGAGAATATAAGCCGATGACACGCGAGCACCGCGAGAGCCAAAGCGGAAAGGGAATGCTTCAAGAATCCGAGGTGGCACTGCTTGTTCCATCTGGGCCAAGATCGCCGAAGTGTTTAGTGACAGTGGCTGAAAAACCGATTCGGCAGTGAACGTGTTCTGAAGCATCATCCAATACTTCACAGGACAGAAAACATGCGCATGAGAGCCTTCATGATCCCGGACATGCCACACCAGTCCCTTGGTCCACTTTTTCAACTCTCGAACCGTGTCAACCGTCCAATGAGTTCCGACATGCCTCACATGCAGGTCCCAAGCTTTCTGCCAAGCACATCGAATATCATCTATCGGGTAATGTACCAGACCGTGATGGGCTATCCACTGTCTCACGTCATCATGAAACATCTGCCAATGCTCTGTTGCGGTCATAAACACCGGATTGGCACAGCTCGACTGGGCCAATTGAGCAAGTTCGTCCGGCAGAGACAACAAAGTGGCGGAAGATGCAATATGACCCTGAACCACTGTCAAGTCCGGATGGCATTGAAGAAGCTCAGAACAACAACACATGACTCAGGCCTTATGTGGGTCTTCATGTGGGTCCCACAACTGCAGAATTCGTTTGTACGAAAAAAGAATGTCCTTGATCTTTGGGTGACTTCTAGCAGCAAGCGCGGTCGTCGGGATGTGATATGGCAACAGTCTGTCAGCCGAAACATCCAGAATATCACCCAACAGGCCACGAACCAAGCGCTTGAAACCTGCCTCCGGCAACAAAAACGGAGTGGACAGAGGACGACATGTGGTCGGGCATCTCAGCTGTCTGAATTGCAGCACAGTGTTCAATCTGGACCTGCAGATCGTCTCATAGAAAGGGTCACCCAAATGAGTGGCCATCCGAAACAGTCTGTAGAGAACATCCGAGTCAACTCTATTGCTGCGTAAATATTTCTGGGCAAGAAAAGATTTCAAACCGTCCGATGCAAGGTCAAACAGAATCTGATAACAGTAAACAATGTTCTGGATTATATGTGTGGAACGAAAGACAGATGGCGTCAGTCCAGTGAGCCGGAGGTTCCGACGTCGAAAACGCCTGAAAGTTCTCCACGATGTCACAAATCTACGAACACATCTGACAGGGTCGGAATTAGCAATATGTGCATGTTTAGCTTTTACCAGCGACCGGACCCAGAGCATTGAGGCGGGGCTGAAGCAAGTTGATGAACGTCTGCTCAATCGTATGCAAGCAATCACCCTGAGGCACATGCATGATCAACAACGGAATGGCCAAATGATAATTCCGTCGTCGGTAATGCCAGAAAAGCGAAAGTTCACCACATACTGACTTGCCAGAACAGATTTGTTTGTACTTCCCCCATCGAGTACGTTCGCGCTCTCCCAAGGTCTGGGATGTCGATCCAATACACATGAATTGCTGCAACTCTGGCTGGAGAAAAATACGGCAATAAATCACCGACTTGGTCTGGAAGAATTTCCAGGTGTAACTGGAACACTTTAAACGAAGCTGGGAGGTCAACGGCGACTGTACAAGCCCGAACTCGCATGCCAGCAAAAGGAGCTTTCCACGGACCCAAATAACAATGTCCATCCATTGTTGTCCGAACATGGTGGGTGTCTCGTAGACACTCTGGAAAAAGAGATGAGCATTCCGAAGCAAGTCCACGTCACTTCGGTGCTTTCGCCACCATCCTTGTGGTGGATTGCCGCTGCTATATCGCTCTCTGTCATCCAGTGCGGCTTGTAGTCAAGCCACAAGAACGGTTCCGACAGCTAAAATACGCAGCAGTGAGCCTGCTTTAAGCTTGGCAACATCACGAATGGGGATGCCCCAGTTGGCAACAACCTGATCCAATTCGGCCTGTTCATTGGAAGGAAGGTCCGCGTATGTCTCCAACTTCTTGCGGTTATTTTTGCTCAAGGTCAATCCTTCAATCCATGCCGACACTTCTTTGTCCGACTTGCAAGTTTTCCAACCGCGTGTCAAGAAATGACGTTTGGACACATCCGTGAGAACACTCTTCACAACCTGGCCGACATGCGAGGACGTGCCGCACTCAAACTGAGAACTTCCTGGGCTGCGACCTTGCGACTCAACCTCCGCATTCTCAATATTCAATGGTTCTGCCTGGCTCCCCGATGGTTTGCCTTTTTGGAAGGCCTGCATAAGACTGCTTTTCGGCTCAGCCGTCTGACCACGAAGAAGACGAGTCGTGCCATCAGGAACTTTTTGAACAGAAGTTGTTGACTCTGACACTGGTCCTGGGGGGCTTTCCTCAATCGGCAACCCTTTCTGTTCTGCGGTAGCCTGGTGGGAAGGGCGAGAGGGGGAAGCATTCTCAAAGTTCGCAAGTTGTTGTTGGAGCATCTGAATCTGATTCGCCATGGCTGCCTTCTCCGTGTCAACTGAAGCCTGAGGATACAGACCTAACATGTAGTCAACAACCTTCTGTGCCAACAGATGTGCGGCCTGCGATTTGGAGTCCGAAGCAACACTCTTCGAAGCAGTGTCACTGGTACCCTGCACGATGGAAGCAAGCTCATCCAAGTCGACTTCCTCATCTCGCAATTTTCCGAACAATGCATGACAGAATACGATCTCCGCAATCGATTTGAAGCCTGCGAAGAATGTCGGCTTTCCTTCAGCAATGTGACGAATCCAATATGAATTCCAACCTTGATAAAGCAATGAATGAATCGGTACCATGTGTGTCGGGCATCCGTCAATCTGCTTTCGAACCGACCACTCAGTCTTCTTAACCCAACGAGCCAGGTTCAAGCCTGCAATAGAGCGTGAATCCAAATAATTCGGATTCTGGCAGAACTCAGCGGGTAGCATAGGCCCGAAGACTTTAGGTGACTTGGCATCAGGTTGGGATGGCAGTCCTGGAATGCGAGGGGCTGGCGAAATGTTCATAATATGTGCAGCACGGGGATTGGGCTGCCACGTAAGATTCTGCGGCTGAAGCACCATCGGGCGGGTCAGGGGTAAAGCCGAAGGGGGCACGGGATTTTGCCAACTCGCAGGGGGTGGTGGAACCGCATCAGGGGTGGAGGAGCTCCAATAGGGATTGCGACGGGGGGTCGTTCACGATCCATGGCAGCTTTGTACAAGTGATCTCCACTATGATCTCCACTATGATCTCCACTGTGATTTCCAAAAGGCTGATCTCCACTCAGTGATTTCCACTTGAACATGTTTGCGCAGCAAAAGCTGTCGCCATCCTACCTGATTTCCAGACCTCCTAACACAAGCACCCCGGTGGGCCGGCAACTTCGCCGAAAAGCGACAAGGCCCTCATGAGGGAGCTCTTGTCGAACACAATTGGAATGGCTCCTACTGACCCGCCTGCCTTCTCCAGATAACTCCTGCGCTGGGTGTGATTGTCAGATTGCGGCAAACGTGCGAACTGCAGGTGCACATGCCCTCATGAACATGACTGCAAAGAACATGACTGCAAAGAACATGACTGCTGCTAGACTGCGAATCATGTTTCAAAGAGCATGTAAACTGTTTCTGTAAAGACATGCAAATGAAACTGTTGCAAATACCTGAATCCTCACAAACCTGGTTTCGGACAAAAACGAAACTAGCTGCACACCAGCTGTGTACACAGACACCCAGGTCGTGCTGATACTTTTGCAGGCACGTTTTCCTGGTCACTTCAAGTGGAGCTTCGTTGGCGACGGCCACTTGAGCAACCCCGTCGCCCCCTGCATTTGTCAAAAAGAGTAAAGAAGAATGAAATGCATGAAAACCGTCATGAGTTCGCATGTACAGCAGGATAACACAAACACACACACCAACCAGGCCACGGCGCCTCGTCGTGCTTGGGATGGACGTGGGAGGGCGATGGAACACACAGGCGCTTCGCTTAAATCCGAAGCCTCTGCGCGAGCAGCCCGCAATGCTCCAACATCGATGTGGCGGTGTCGGATGATCGCCGCATCGAAGCCATATCTATGGCATGGCATGCAGCAGGCGATGAATGCCGGCTGACCAGCCGGCAGCGGACGACTGGAAACGAGGCCAAGCGTTCCCAGAACTCACGCTCGCGGCGCTGCCGGCTGGAAGGCGTGAGGCCAAGATCATCCAAGATCCATCACAAGGTTCTTCAACGACGTATGTGCCTCTCATCTCGTGTCCTCGGCATTTAGCGGTGCACTCCAACGTGAAATTACGTTCAGCCTGTCTTTTTCGTTGCCCTTGGATATGACACGCTCCTCGCCTATTACGATGACAAAGGGTTGCAACAAACCAAGTCAACGACTGGAGGCCCGGGCTGGCGGCCGCACAAGAGCAAGGCTCGTACTGGGCAGTTTGCCAATCGACGCGTTCCAAACGTATTCTTGACAGCGCCAGTGCTGCGCTCTATAGCTCATATTGCTACGAAGCGACCGTCTGTGTTCGGATGAAAATCTCAAGTTAACCGAGAGTTGTTCCAACTGCAGCTCCACAATTCTGCACTCGCTGGCATCACCTCCGATCTACAATGCTATTGTCAGAGCATCTTCCCATTTCCTAGCAAAAATCCACCAAGCGGAGCGCGGGCTGCAAAATCGTCGTGCAAACATGTGCACGCGGGCCTTGGTTTGTTCGAGTGCTGCTAATCTCGCATCCGCGCTGGGTCACAAAGCGACGCTCGTGGCAACCCGCACGCCTGTCATCTCCATTGGACGCAGCCGGCTACGAGGTGCCCTTGTGGGGTGCCAACGGGAGACCGGAAGTGGGTGGCAGCTCAGTGCTGCTCGGTGGAGGAAGTCGCCAGCCTCATCCAAACGTGTCCCCGTGTCGGTTATGTCATGCAGGGCCAAGCCCAGTGCCAAGCCCATTTCGGCCGCATGCCTGCACTCTGCACTAACACCTGGGGCCACCCTCACAAAACGAGTCTTTCTGCCCGCGCTGCTCCCTGTTTCACTTCGACGCCGGCGGGCGCCCGCAGAGCGCGCAAACAAGAAGAGGATTTCCGCCGTTCCGGTCTCAATGCCAGCAGCACACAGCGAACTGGGATACCAGGAGCCGAGCAGCGAAGGACCGTGCAACAGCAAAGGACAACAGCGGCGAAGGCAGAAATACAACCGGTCAGGGAGGAAGGAGGGGCTGCCTCCATGCGTCAACATGCCAGGAAGACAGCTTCGCCGACCCGAGACCTCAACAACAAGGACGAGGAGCGCACAAATCCGACTAAATGCGGGGCGCCCAAAAGTTCACTCCGTTCCGCTCACCACCCCATCGGCCGACTGCACTGGTTCTCCAAGACAGCCACCCCCACCGGCCATGCCACGAACGCACCCCTTCACACAACAGTGGATTCGCCAGGTGGCATTTGTGTTTGGAAGTTCTGGCTATATCTTCTGTGCATGCTAATTACTCATCGACATCGCTACGAAGGAGGGGTTCAACACGCATATCCCCCGGTGGCCGGAAATACACATCCGGCAAACCTTGCAAACCTCAGCGTGAAGTTCCAGAAGCACCAAAACTCAGCGAAAGCTCGTGAGCGGTGATGTTGTAGGCACGTCTTGGAAGCAAATCCCGCAAGTGACGCTGGTTTCTGTTACTGCTTTGCGCTCGCTAATGACGATCTTCCTAGGAAGCGAAAAGTGTTAGAGAAAACCCCTGCGCGGAAACACCCGATTCGGCCGTTGTACTCAAACGGGTGCTCGTCCTGACAGCCCAATCTGTTCTCGGCCTGCGATCTTCACGGCACGGAGCATGCTGTGATGAGGCTGCATGGTGGTCCCACCGGTTACAAGCTTTGCCTTCAGCAACAGTGTTGCGTGCGCAAGCCCGCACGTGCAACATGCGGACTGGTTATCGGTGACTTCGCAGCGCTTGCCCAGGCGCTGCGAGCCTGCTCGGAGTTCACAAACTGACATTCAGATCACTCTGGTGTCGGTCGGTGTGGCTGTTGCCTGTTGAACCGCTTATCACAACCACTTCTGCTGGCACGGCCTATTCCCGCTACTGCGGCGACGACGAACTCTGACAACAACGACTTCGACTGCGACAAACTACCACCACCACTACGACTACCACTCGTACTCCTTCCACGGCGACGACTACAACCACTACTGCAGCAACTGTAAGTGCCTGAAACCATTAAACCCGAAAACGTAGCACTGGAAAAACCGAAACACTCGAAACAATATTACACCACATGCTTTTCAAGCCTCTTCCTGCACCTAAGCCTAAACCCCAAAATCTAAACCCTTGCAGCCCAACTTCTAGCAGTCGAGCCCTCAATCGTAAACCCGAAAAGCCTGAAGCCCTGACGCGGAAACCCCCAAATCGTAAAAACCCTCGAGCTGACACCATGGGAACACCATGAAACCTTCTGTGAAACTCTAAATGCCGTGAACCGTAAAGACCGTAAACGGCGCAAACCCTGAAAACCCAATACCATGAAAAGCCCAAACCCGAAAGCCTTCTGCCCCCTACAATCTACAAACCAACCCTCAAAACCGTAAACCCTAAAACCTCAGCACCCCTACATGCCCAAGCCGAAATGTTGCAGCATCCTATTGAAGGGCATTTGCCTGAATCGGCTTTGTGCTTGAATCGGGATTGCGCTCGAGCCTCGTCTGCTTGGCATGAATGTGCTTCAATCCCGTCCGTTGCTGGAATGGGGCTTGAAAGTTTATGCTTATGTGTGCACCAGGGGAGCCACAACGGCAGACAGCTTGCAGATTTAAACAGTATCTTGCATGTGTTCCTCTCCGTGATCGCCGGCACTTCGACGGCCGAAGCACAACAAGGTTTGCATCACTGAACCGTGCAGCAAGACGCCCGACACAAATGCTTTGGCTGTGTGCTGCCTGGTTGGGGACCTAGAACTACGGCACCACGATGTCGCGAGTCGCTCGCGACAGGATATATTGCGAGAACGACTCGCTGACCAGCCGGCTCCGTTTACACACGGCCTACGCCCTCACACCTCCGTTCGCAACCTGGATGCGAACACACAGGTTCTGCGCCATGTCAGGAACAGAGGAGCTGGTTCAACCATTTCGAAGCCCGTGTTGTCTGCGATGGATAAGAAAAGCCGGTGGTGTTGCACGCTACATGACACAACACAACGTGACACCGTTCGGTCGGGGACCGCATGGATTCTCGAATAATGCATGTTTCAAACCACGCTTGACAACTGTGATTACCTGGACAGTACAATCGGCTGCTGCTTCTTACATGCGACCAACCCACGCAGCCGATCCATCGAACCGGGCAAACAACTTCCCTGGGGCAGTTCCCGGCACCTCTCCTTCGCGTCTTCCTGACATCTCATGCAAAACCCGCTGCGGCGGAGAAGACTTCAGACAACTCAGAGTCACACTGAGAACTCCACTCAGGTGCACCGATGCGCCACCCCACAGCTAGTCGCAGCTACTTGCACACAGGGAGTGCAGGAATACCTAATGCATGGGGCTGCAAACCTCGCTATTGCTGCATCGGAGCTTTCTTTTCCACAGACCGTGAGTAATGCAACATCTCACAGATCCTCGACCTCTCTATGATATTGATTGCAGTACCACGGGGCTGATCCGGAGTCTGCGGCTTCAGGCTCTTACTCAAATTGTCTTACCAACTAGGAATTATGCAGAGTCCACCCGTCCGGAAGCCCTTTCGACCCTCCTACACAAGCAAGTGTTTGCTTCACTGAAGGACACTCTGGTGGCCCCCTCTCACTGGTGCTCAAAGGAACCTTGGATCGCAGCTTGTGACAAGGAGTATCCTTTTAAGTAGCTCGGTTTGGACTCCAGGCTGTGTCAGCTACTAGCCGGCACCCAGCTCACAGGTCTAAGTCCTACTTTGAGTTGCAATCCGCTGCTTGCTCCATCCAAGGAACTTCTTCTTCAGCCTCTCGATGTCATCACGCTTGACCTTTGCATCCACCTTCGCCTGCATCTTGAAGGGGTTATAGTACAACAGCACCAAGTACCTTCCAGGCGACGCAAAGCTGCCCCATCCCCAAGTCCCTTTCTGATGCAGCGGAGTTGAAACACGCTGCAGGCTCGGGCCCAGGCCGACCTGCGACGTTGAAACCACTGAGGTGGTCCATGGCATTCTTGGCCTTAGAGGTGCGCACAAATGGAAGAAGCATCCCGAAACCATCCATCAGCGTGAGAATCCAATGAAAGGTATGGTGCAACACGCTGTCATGAGCACACACTACTGCTGTCGATTCAGAGCAGCACATCATAGATGTCGTCGTAAACCACGAAGCAGGTTCCCCGTGTTTCCGGACCTGGCCGTGTGTAACCATGGACACAACTCCGCCTTCCGAAGGCAGAGCTTAACTTTAGCTGGGGTCACCGTTGCCACGCCGGACCTGTCGGATTGAGCCGTACTTGCCAAAGATGTCGTAAAGCTCATCTGCACCTCGTCATGGCAATCGAGATCAGATCAGTGCAAACATCAGCGGCCACTGGCATCTCTGAGAGACAAGCTGATCTTGTAGGGCAAATTGCGCACGTACAGAATTCCTCGGGGGGACTGAGCAGAACGAGGGAGTAGGACGCATGCCATGGCCGGCACTTCTGAATTTGACTCCAAGCAACGGTTCACTTCAGGGGCCAATCTGACATTTCGCCTTCACATGCCACAAAGCCACAGAACCTCGTTGAGAAACTTGTCAGGCCTTCCATACACAGGAGCTTCGCCCCCACCGCCTCCAGGCCCACCGGGACCCGGAGGACCGCCCGGGGTCATGTTGATGCCCGGGCTCGGGCCTGGAAGTGTCCAGTTGTGATTCGGGGGATGACAGGATAACTTGCTGCAGCTTCTAGGCCTATGCCACCGGGCGGAAGTCCAAAATCCATGGCTGCAGCGTCCAAGTCGGGATGCGTCGACCAGTAACACAGACCAACACGATGGCAACAACACAGTTTCGAATGACAGACATTACATCTTCACACCACGTTTGTCTCGAGCCCACATGCGGAAAATTTCACTGTCCAGGAGGCACAAGCACGTCAACATGTATCGTTGCTTGCAAGCTTTGCCAAACGATGCAACTTTGAAACAATATGCAAGTTTGAAACGCCAGCCGGAATGACATTGCAATTCCGGCCGAGCTGCTGAAACTTCGCTGTCAATACTGACAACCATGCACTGCGGTTACTCCTTGCCAAACAGGCTTCGCACCGAACTCAATTTTCAGCTTGATTATGCTAGTATGGAGTCGTGACACAACATGCTTGAACGTTTTGCTCACCAGGACGGAAGGCTAGTGTGACATTTGTGCACATGTTTCTTGGGATGCGATCCCGGGCTGCGTACAAAACTGTGGTGCTTCGATTGGGACACTGCACTGGTGACAACGAGGCCTGAAAGCAGCGTGGCGTGGCAGCTATGAACTGAATTTTGTCACATGAACCCACGATTGCATACTTTTACTTAGACCGAACAACTGAATACTCCATTTGCAAGCACATGAAAACGCAATGTCGCAAGCTTCGGCTGGACGTGAAAGGTGTGCTGCACACGGAATATCCAGAACTAGGCCATACCGAGATTCAAGCGAGGTTTGCATCCGTGTTATGAAGCCACTTACGAACCCTCACGCAATGCGCAAACACAGAAAACGAACAATTTCAAGTCTTGTTTCCTGTCGCTAAGCTGTTCCCAAGCCACCTGACAAACTGCGGCTTATGAGCCCAATCTAAGCTGCGTCTGATTTCCCACAAAAAACCGATACGCTCAAGCTTTGGAGGGCAATTTTTCGGAGCGGTGAAGCCAGTATCAGTTTGAGCTTTGCTTGGTCTTTCTGCTGCCAAAAAATGGATCTCCCTTGGAAACTGTTTGGGAAGACTCCTTTCGGGCCAAAAACTGATCCTAAAATCCCCCAGCCAAAATCGGACGCCAGAATGTCCCATTTTATCGAACCGTGCAAGACGAAAACTCCTGTGACACGTCAAAACATGGTAAGCAGAATGGTGACTCACAGTAGCAACCGACGGTGTTAAGACCAGTCCAACACCCTGATTTCAGGTCGATGTTTTTTTTTTGGCGTGGACGGGCTTTGTCGACAGCTACACCTGCACTCAGTCCGTGTCTAAATCACAAACACACATTCCCGAAAGCATCGCGAAAGGTTCTTCCGTGCGGAGCCCTCGAGAGAAGTACATAGATGACAGACCTAGAATCGAGCACATAGATGACATGCATCGAGTGAAGTACATAGAGTCGAGTACATAGATGACTTACCAGGACTCTAACTCTATGCACTGTATGCTATGATTCTATGTACTTGACTCTATGCATTTGACTCTATGCACTTGACTCTATGACTCTATGCTATGACTCTATGTACTTGACTCTATGGGTTTGACTCTATGCACTTGACTCTGTCACATTATGACACTATGACACTATGACTCCTTGCACTTGATTCTATGACTCTATGAATCTATGACACTATGTCACTATGACTCTGTGACTCTATGACTCTGTGCTTCTTCGTCTATCCGACTTATCTACATCTCGGTAGGGTGGCACCGTCGTCATCGATCGGGAATGCAACCCTTCACAGGAATTGGCTTGGTCGAACGCCCAAACACTAGGCAAAGTGACACATTTTTGGGTTTCCGCGTCGAGCGCCCAAACGCGCAGGTAAAAGTCACACATTTAGTCGAGCGTCCAGAGTCCAGACACGTGCAAATCCAGAGAGATTCCACGCACTCGCAGCGATGACTCTGCATTGCGTTCACGCAACAAAAAGAACCAGGTTGTATGTGGCTGCTGGTCGAGTGTTGAAATGTGTACGAAAGTTGTTTCTCTTAAACTTCCCGTCCTTTGCAGGAAATGTTTTTTCTTGTTTTGGCGCGCTTCGAGGCGCAATTAGAAACCCTTGACAGGAATTGGCGATTGCACGAAGTTGCAACCTTTCACAGGGATCGGCGCAATCGAGTGCGCGAATGCAAAATTGATCTTTGAAGCACTTTCAACCCTTCACAAAGCTTGACACTTTGCAACTCTCACAGGCATTGGCATGGTCGAATTCAGGAACACTGGTAAAGTTGCTCTTTGATGTGCATTGAAATGAATTTTTGCAACTTTCCGAGGCAAAGTTTCGACTTTTAATGTGCATTGAAGTGAAATTGCAACTCTTCACAGTTTTTTTTTGCGTGGTTGGGTCTCGGTGACAGCGGCTGCTGCGCAGAGTCCCAGAATGAGGAAACAAGAACTAAAAAGCTGTACAAGCTGAAACAAAGTGGCTGCGACAGACAGACCAGCCGGCAAAGTTGTGCAGCTCCAGCAGCGTTTTCATGTCGGTGACAGACGGCGCGGAACTGACGGACCCAACCATGCAAGAGTTTGTGCGCTTTCTTCGTCCCCGCCAGAGTGTATTGGTTAGTGCTGCGGCAGATTGCGACCTTCTCTTTCGGGACGATAGCACCCTATCCGCGGGCCCAGCACCGCGGAATATGACAAGCAAACTGTTCGGTCACTAAGCGTAAGCGGCGTCAACAAAGCAGCGCAGACTGCACTCGTCTTCACACCGATACCTTTGG
Source organism: Symbiodinium sp. CCMP2592 (assembly GCA_905221615.1). Lineage (NCBI taxonomy): Eukaryota > Dinophyceae > Suessiales > Symbiodiniaceae > Symbiodinium > Symbiodinium sp. CCMP2592. The sequence goes on from CAJNDT010001324.1 coordinate 484,843, forward strand.
CACGAGGTCCCTCTACTGAGGATTCCACGGAGGTGCGACTAATCGGTGAGGAAGAAAGCGCACAACTCTTGTGTGGTCGGGACCGTCAGTTCCGCTCCATCTGTCATCTCCCTCTACTGAGAATTCTACGGAGGTGCGACTGCATTGCAGAAGCGCCTGGTGAGGCTGGTCCCCGAGCATAGGTTTTTGGAGTGTTCCGGAACCCAGGGTTCGAACTCCTGGGGGGCCCCGGGGGGGGGAGAACATATAACTCCGGAACTCAGGGTTGAACCCTGGGTTCGAACTTCTCGAACCCAGGTTGAACCTGGAGTTTGAACTCTATGTTCAAACCCTGGGTTCGGGAACTCTAGGTTCGAACCCGGGGTTCGGGAACTCTATGTTCGAACCCTGGGTTCGGAACTCTATGTTCGAACATGGGGTTTGGGGAACTCTATACTGGAACCCCGGGTTCCGGAACCCCCCCCCGGTCCCCCAGGGAGTTCGAACCCTGGGTTCGGGAAGTCTATGTTGGAACCCGGGGTTTGGGGAACTCTATGTTGCCCCCCGCTGTTTTTAGAAGCTTGCCGATAACAAAGAAAAAGACTGCCAATGACCAGTCCCTGCCACAAAAGAAGAAGAAGCCACACGAAACCGCTTTATGGGCGGTTTTTGCGAAAGAAAGACCAAACAAACAAAAAGATTGTCAATGATGAGGAGTCTTTCTTCTCAAGGGGGCTTCAAAAGGGGCATGAAGTCTCCTACAAGAATGCTAAAGCCGCGAACAAATGAACCGCCCAACCCCGGGTTCTAGACTCCCTCCCAGAGTTCGAACGGGGTTCGAACACCAACAATCACCAAACAAAAGGAAAAGAAGCCACACAGAATCGCTTTGTGGGGGGTTTTGTGAAGAAAAGAACTGAGAGCACACTACAATGACAGAAACCACAAACTCAAACGCAAGCACAAACAAAAGAAGAAGAAGCCACACGAAATCGCTTAATGGTGGTTTTTGCGAAGAAAATAAATGAGAGAACAAGAAGTAATGATACAAAACGCAATCAAACACACAAAAGAAAAAGAAACACACAAGAGCCAACTAAAATGAAACTCTGGGTTCGGGAACTCTATGTTCAAACCCTGGGTTCAAACTCTTCGCTTTTCAGAGTTCAACTCCAGGTTCAACTCCAGTTCAAGAAGTTCAGAATTGAGTTCAACTTGGAGTTCAACTCCAAGTTCGAACCCAGGGTTCGGAGGAACTTCGATGTTCGAACCCTGGATTTGAGGCTCCGAACTCCGGAGTTCAGGTTGAACCCAGGGTTCGAACCTGAACCTGGATCCCCTTCCCCGGAACCCAGAGAACCCAGGTTTGAAACCTCGATTCAACCTGCCCAGGTTCTAACCCAGGTTTGGAACCAAAGTTTGAAGCACCCAGGTATTTTCCAGATTAAAACCCAAGCCAGGCTTGAAATCCACTTGGAACCCGGATTCAAAACCCAGTTTTAAATCCAGAATTGACCCAGGTTCAAACCTAAGTTACATTCGCAAAATGTTTCATCCAACACAACATCAAACGCTGGACTGAAAGCAAGCAGATTGGAAGCAACGAATTGAAGCAACCCAGGTTTAACCCGGATTTCAACTCACGTTCGAAGGGTTCTTCGGCCTTGAACATGAGCCCGTCGTCGAGACCAGGTCCAGGAAATTCGAGAGGCTCCCACAGGAGCTTTCTCTGTGCAGCCTACAATTTTGGTTTGCTCTCCGGCTCTCTGTTGTGTCTCATTGTATCGAATCCCATCCGCAAAAACGCTGAACCCAACACACAACATCAAACGCGTGCTTGAAAACCAAAACACGCGGGTTGCTGTTACAGTTTCAGCACTCCGTACTCCACCACTCCGCGCGACTCTGCTGGGCCGCTGAGACATTTTGAAACTATACCATCTTTCTGATTTGCTGAAAACGCAGTCTCGCGGTAGAGGCGGCAGCCACGCTCGCAACCACTTCAGGTAGTTGTCCCCGTCCTTCCGCCTTTTGCTCTCGCAGCGACTCCAGCTTTTGTGACCGAACATCCTGAGACTTGCCGCGTACATCTTGCAGGTGAACACCTGGGTGCCCAAACCTGGATTGGACCCAGGGTTCAAACCTGGCATTAGACCTCGTCTGAGCGAGTGGTGCGTGCGGATGGTAAATGAGATTCCCAGGTGAAAATCTGGGTCTGTCACGTAGCACAAAGCAAAAAAACATGTTCATTTCCCTGGCAGTTCTTGCAACCTCCTTTTCCTAATGTGTTTTTTTGCAGTTCACCGACTGTAGAAATCCATTCGCATCAGACCGTTGGCAAGGAGCTCACGAACCAGGTTCAAACTGGGCATCCGATGCTTTACTTTCCACTCGAGCAACGACGAGCTGTTCGTCCCTACCGTACGGCGAGGCTTCTTCTTTCTCCTTTCTGTCCGGTGGCTTTTTCTTCGGCTGGCTGGGTCTTCAGAGTCTGAACTCTGGTTCCAGCTCGCACAACCTGGTTCTCTACGCGGTCTAGGAGGTGGTTCAGTGTCTCCGACATCTTCTGCTAAGACAGTGCTTCCTTCTCTACTCTTCTTTCCTTTCTTCTTGCTGTTACACGGCTGCAAAACACTCAATGTTCCTGATGTTCGCTGACACAAAACTGGCTGCGCGCACTGCTGGGCAAGACTGTTTCGTGGGTGGAAGTCCAGCGCGGGTAACAAGCTCAAGCAGGAAAAAGTTCTGATGGAAAAGTCCTGAAACTCTTCTAAGACACAGATTTGGGACAGGCTGCCGTCTATTTCTTTGCCAAACAACGTCTCCTGGAGCTCGTCTTGATATTTTTTGTTCGATTTCATAAGGGACCTCTTTCATGTCAACACAAAAAAACACATCCACTTCCTTGATTTGCAATTTACAAAAAACGTAGATCTGGACCATAAATCTGCTCTTCGTGAGAAAAACAGGTTGTTTTCTATCCTAGGCTCGCTGGTTTTCTCCGACTTCAGGCCAGGCTTTTTCCGAGTCATCCATGGATGACTGAGAGTGCCACTTGCAGGCTGTACAGGCTTTCGCGTGGTGTGTGTGCGTGGTTTTTTTTTGAAAGTCCACTGTGACTGAAATGGTTACTATGGGGGCACCTTCATGCGTCCTACAGTTTTCGTTGTTTTTCGAACACTGAAAATGGCCTCGCGCGATAGTACAATTTTGGAATTGTTTGTCCACAAATCTTGAAACCTTCCAGACCCCCCGCTCCCCCCAAATTCAATGTTTACATAGAAGCGCCCAATGAGCATTGCGGCACACATTGCGGCACTCATTGAAATTGAGGGGGCGGGGGGGAGGTTTCTGAATATGCAAACAAGAAGACTGTCAATGACTCACTGCTGCTGCACTCGATAAAAACCATAACTCCTTCATAAAGTCTCGTTATGGATCCTCCCCGAAGTCCTGCCTGATCTTTCCCTAAACCCTCGCATGGCCAAGGCCCCCAAACCCCCCTTTTGCATTCCAAACCGTGCCCCGCAGATCACTCCCTAATCCTCCTGCAGCACAAATTCCTATTCTTCGTGCGCATTTCCAGTGTTTTGGTGGTCCTGCAGGCCTCCCATAACCCTTAGCCCTCCAGATAATGCCGCCCAAGCCTCCACCTGGCATAGTGCCCGAATAGTGCCCGAAATAGTGCCCGAAATAGTGCTCGAATGAACCCTTCATAGTGCCCAAATACATTTCCTTTCGTAAAGGAAGGAAAATCTCCTTTTTCTTCGCGAAAAATCATTTGGGCACTATGAAGGGTTCATTCGGGCACTAGTTCGGGCACTATTTCGGGCACTATTCGGGCACTATTTGAAGGCGTCTACTATTCATGCACGGCAGCCTTACCAAGTCCCTCCCAACACTTCTCCAGGCCTGAAAACCTCCGTCCAGGGCTTCCCTACCCTGCCACACTTTCTACGAGCTTTACGACCCCATTTTCGGAAACAACAAAAGACGTAGGACACATCAGAGTACCCCCACAGTATGCATCCTGCCGGAACGGCTTGAAAGAGAACATATGTTCAATTGTGACCGTGCAGTGCTGCTTTTTGGTTCAGTAGTGATCGTATAGTTCAACAAATTCTCAGTTCGAACGTTTCAACAAAATTGATTTCGAATACAAATGAAGCGGGACTTGGTTGCGTTGCTCGGAAAACTTGGAGGAGTGGAACGCTGTTTTGGAGTCTTTTAGAGTTTGGATGTGAAAAACTGTGATTGGAGTTCGCTTGTGTGAGCAATTTCAAGTTGGAGGTTTGAAAGCTTCCAAAGCCTCAGTTTGTGAGAAAGGCCTGGGCCGTGGAGTCGGAAAGAAAGGGCTCAGTGAATCAATGGTTCAGGAAGTCAGGAAGTACTTGTAAAGAAGATTCTTCTCATGTTCATGATTTCAAGAAATCAAAATTCTAGTTTTATCAACTTTATAACAAGTGTTTGATTGTTTTGTAGGTTCTCTCATTGCTTGTCACGATTTAGGATTGTCAAGACTCCTCTGTTGCCATGATGCCAAGATCCATGACTTTTTCGTTTTTCGACAAATATTGCCGAGCATATTATGTCATTTTAGATGTTATTTTTTGCTTACATTGCCAATTGTCAATCAGATAATCATAACCAGAGTCTATCATTTACGAACGACGAAACTGCACGGTTGCGCGAGTCACTCCCTCCAACTCCCTGTAACTCCCTTCCGGTCCGCCTGGTCCTTCGGTTCCAGCTTCTGACGCCCGATGTGTTTCATCTTGGAAGAGCTTAAGGTGCAAGCTTATCAGGTGCCTCTTCTGCCCTGGAACACCAGTAGAGGAGCTAGCACGGAATCTCGGAAAAATCTAGCTTTCTCTGGCTTCTTCTAGCTTTCTCTAGCTTTTTCTAGCTTTCTCTAGTTTCTTTCAGCCTTCCCTAGCTTTCCCTAGCTTTGCCTAGCTTGCTGCAAAACCACAACCCAGCAAAACACACAGAACACCTGAAGAACGAAACCTCCACCAGCAGCAGTAGCAGCAGCAGCAGCAGTACCAGCAGCACCAGCAGCAGCAGCAGCAGCAACAGCAGCACCAGCACCAGCACTAGTACCAGCACCAGCACCAGCACCACCACCACCGGCTGAGGGCCCCTTCAGCATCGCGGGACAACTACAGTATTTCCAGGGATTTTCAAGGAAACTTAAGGAAGCTATGGAAAACTACGAGAAGCTAAAGGAAACTATCAAAAGCTAGCAAAAGCTAAGAGAGAAGCAAGTCAAAGCTAAACATATCCTAGACTCCACTGCGCCGAGAAGCCCGTGTAAGCTGGGGTTGTAGTTTCTTGCTTCAGGTGACTTAAGCTTGTACCCCAAGGGGTTCAATGATTTCAGTTCTGTTGAAACAAGGCAGAACGTCGAATGAATTCAAAGACTCATGGAATGAAAATGTATCATGAAGTCTTGATTTTGATCGTGAACCCCCAATTCCAGAACTCGTGAGGCTGAAGTCTTGAATTCTTTGATGTCTTGAGTCTTGAAGTCTTGAATCTTGCGTGCTGAAGTTTTCTTTGAAGTTTGAAATGAGATAATTAAGCTATAAACATGATAGACTGCCTTTTTTTTGGCGTGGGCGGGCCTCGTCGACTACGGCTGTAGCACTCGGTCCCTACAAACAAGACAAACCAACAAACCAAACAAAACAGCGGTTAAACGGGGCGGCTCGCTAAAGAGAGGCAAAAGAGCTAGCTGCGGCGCACAGGCTTTGCCGGTGTTGGCCGTTCAGCACGAGCTACGGGGCCTCAGCGACCGGTCAGGAGCAACAATGGGCCGTCGCCCAGAGCCGCCCAAAACAACAGGTGGAGCCAAGTCCAGGCTCCGGCTGCCGTTCTAGTCTCGACAGACAACGGACAACCCCTGTGTTTTGTTCCGTCACGATCGTGCACACCAAAATCCACAAGTCCAAAGTCCACGGTCGGGCGACGTAAGGTGAAGGCACCCAGGCAGTGAGTGGCAAGCCAAAGGTGACAGAAGCGGCGTTCTCGCTCTTACTAACAGCAACATACACCGATGGTGACGCGACCAATGCCAGGCAGCGACGACGAAACTACGACAAAGCAGAGCCCAAACACGAGGCCGTAAGAGAAGCAGCGTTCTCGCGCTTACTAACTACAACCTTGCAACCAGTTGAGAAAAGACACGGACCTAAGCAGACGTTAAGAGGCGAGCATGCAGAAGTGACAGAAGCGGCGTTCTCGCTCTTACTAACCGCAACATATACCGATGCGTGGCCAATGCCAAGCAGTGACGACGAAGCTACGACAAAGCAGAGCCCAAACTCGAGGCCGTAAGAGAAGCAGCGTTCTCGCGCTTACTAACTGCAACCTTGCAACCTGTTGAGAAAAGGCACAGACCGAAACAGACGTTAAGAGGCGGGCATGCAGAAGTGGCAGAAGCGGCGTTCTCGCTCTCACTAACCGCAACATTCACCGAAATGTCGCGACCAATTCGGGCGGCGACAACCGAGCAACGACAAAGCAGAGGCCAAACCCGAGGCCGAAAGAGAAGCAGCGTTCTCGCGCTTGCTAACTGCGACCCTGCCCCGTTGGGAAAAGGCACCGCCCGATGCAGACGTCAAAAGGCAAGCATGGAGGCGGGCGTCCCAGAGCCACCGATACGCCTACTTAGGCGCCTCCTGCGAAACAAGCCGTAGATTTTTTAAGGCCTTGGCTATGATACCTCTTCTGCAGGTTTTGGGAGCCCCCACCCTAGGGCTACACTGCCAAGGACAGCCGTTTGAGCTTGAGAAGCTGAAAAACCTGCCCTACATCTTAACTAACCCTGTGCAGCGGCCTAAATTTTTAGAAGGGCTCAGCCAAAGGGTGGGACGGGTACCCAACCCCTACAAAACGCAAAAGCTCTCGGCAAAACCTTATTTCCATCCTGCTGGGTAGCGAAAGTATTTCGCAATCCAGTCTCGATGGTGTTGGAAGCTTTGCGGCGTGCAGCACAGCAAGACCGGCCTCTTGACCTGTGCGGCCCTAACCTTTGCGGCAGCACGACCTGACCTCCAACCTACCTGCGTGCATGAACAAGCCCTCCTGACCTACCTCTGGGTCGAGTGAAAAGGTTTGGCCTTCGAACCTTTGGAGAAACTGCGAAGGCACAGGGCGCCCGATCATGCTGCACAGGCAACTGAGCAGGTGACAAGGGTGGCTTTACCGGCAGGCCACCACGCCGAGCGTTGACTGCGTGAGTCTCGTCACCCAAGCACAGAGAACCGTTCCAAAGCGGGCACAACCAACCCCGCAACCGCACAAGCAAGCCCCCCCAGAAGCTCTCTTGGCGAGTCAGGGACGGGTACCCAACCCCTACAGAGCGCCAAAGCTCTCGGCAAAACCTTATTTCCATCCAGCTGGGTAGCGATAGTATTTCGCAATCCAGTCACGATGGTGTTGGAAACTTTGCGGCGTGCAGCACAGCAAGACCTGCCTCTTCTACAGCTGGCTGTAAGGCGAGACGTGGAAGGCATGTTCACAGTGCGTGTGCGCTCAAACACAGATGGCGGCGGCATAGGCAGACTGAACAGGTGACAAGGGTGGCTTTACCGGCAGGCCACCACGCCGAGCGTTGACTGCGTGAGTCTCGTCACCCAAGTACAGAAAACCTTGGCAAAACAGGCACAACCAAACCCACAACTGCACAAGCAAGCCCCCCCCCCGAAGCTCGCTTGGCGAGTGTTGGCCTCCCAGCTGGGATCTCAGGCTTTTGGCTATGACTCCCCCTCTGCAGGTTTTGGGATCCCCACCCTTTGGCTATACCAAGCACAACCGCTTCAGCTTAAGGGGGTTAGGAACCTGCCCTAAATCTTAACTAACCCTGTGCAGCGGCCTAAATTTTTAGAAGGGCTCAGCCAAAGGGTGGGACGGGTACCCAACCCCTACAAAACGCAAAAGCTCTCGGCAAAACCTTATTTCCATCCTGCTGGGTAGCGAAAGTATTTCGCAATCCAGTCTCGATGGTGTTGGAAGCTTTGCGGCGTGCAGCACAGCAAGACCTGCCTCTTGACCTGTGTGGCCCTAACCTTTGCGGCAGCGCGACCTGACCTCCAACCTACCTGCGTGCATGAACAAGCCCTCCTGACCTACCTCTGCGTCGAGTGAAAAGGTTTGGCCTTCGAACCTTTGGAGAAACTGCGAAGGCACAGGGCGCCCGATCATGCTGCACAGGCAACTGAGCAGGTGACAAGGGTGGCTTTACCGGCAGGCCACCACGCCGAGCGTTGACTGCGTGAGTCTCGCCACCCAAGCACAGAGAACCGTTCCAAAGCGGGCACAACCAACCCCGCAACCGCACAAGCAAGCCCCCCCCAGAAGCTCTCTTGGCGAGTCAGGGACGGGTACCCAACCCCTACAGAGCGCCAAAGCTCTCGGCAAAACCTTATTTCCATCCAGCTGGGTAGCGATAGTATTTCGCAATCCAGTCACGATGGTGTTGGAAACATGGCGGCGTGCAGCACAGCAAGACCTGCCTCTTCTACAGCTGGCTTATAAGGCCAGACGTGGAAGGCATGTTCACAGTGCGTGTGTGCTCAAACACAGATGGCGGCGGCATAGGCAGACTGAACAGGTGACAAGGGTGGCTTTACCGGCAGGCCACCACGCCGAGCGTTGACTGCGTGAGTCTCGTCACCCAAGTACAGAAAACCTTGGCAAAACAGGCACAACCAAACCCACAACTGCACAAGCAAGCTCCCCCCCCCGAATCTCGCTTGGCGAGTGTTGGCCTCCCAGCTGGGATCTCAGGCTTTTGGCTATGACTCCCCTCTGCAGGTTTTATTCCCTACCCTTTGGCTATACCAAGTACAACCGCTTCAACTTAAGGGGGTTAGAATCCTGCCCTAAATCTTAACTAACCCTGTGCAGCGGCCTAAATTTTTAGAAGAGCTCAGCCAAAGAGTGGAACGGGTATCCAACCTCTAAAAAGCGCAAAAGCTCTCGGCAAAACCTTATTTCCATCCGGCTGGGAAGCGATAGTATTTCGCAATCCAGTCTTCATGGTGTTGGAAACTGTGCGGCGTGTAGCACGACCTGCCTCTTCTACAGCTGGCTGTAAGGCGAGACGTAGAACGCATGTTCACAATGCATGTGTGCTCAACAGCAGATGGTGGCATAGGCAGACTGAACAGGTGACAAGAGTGGCACCGGCGGACCACCACGCCGAGCGTTGACTGCGTGAGTCTTGTCACCCAAGTACCGGATACAACCAAACCCCACAACCACACAAGTTCTAGAAAGGCTTGCACTGCTCTATCACTTGCTGCATCTTTTGTACCGCATTGGATCTGTAAGGCTCTGCTGCAAGTCCGGAGGTGCCAAGGTCTGGATCTGATGGCGTGTTATCGCTCTGCGATGGCAAGCAGACCTAAAACTGCGAGAAGGCGTGGCGTTCTGGAACTGTCATAGCAAGTGCAAGCTGTGCTAACGTCTCAAAGCAGGCAATGTATTTCTGGGCATCCTTGGTGAGAAAAGGCCATATGCTTCTCACCCGTCCATGGTCCAGGCTTCGGCAAACCAGACCATTGTGTTTGGTGGTGATCCATCCTCCGATGCCAACTCCGTTAAAACCCAAACGCGCCTTGAGGCACACTTCTAGGTTTAGTAAAAGGAGGTGCAAGCCGACTGACTGACTACGTCACGCAAGGCTACAGCAGTGAAAGCTAACAGCATTTTTACACCTTTCGTCGCAACCAACTGTTCACCACGCGCTTGTTCTCAGTAAGAATACTGTGAGTTTGCTGAGCAATGCAGAACAGAGTAAGAAGGCGCTCACCTCTTTTTTACTCGCGAAGGATGCTTGAAGTCGGTGCGAGGCAATGCGATGCCCAGTAACGGGAGGAGCGGGGCAATGCGTTGCCGAGCTCTTTTCCCCCAGGGTTGTGGAGGGTGGGTGAAAAAGCTAAAATCGGAAGCGATCCGGGTCGACAGCTTGAGCTAGCAGTGCGGCGCAAGGCGAAGCAATGCAAGCTCAAGTACTTACCGAAAACACTGTCGACCAAAACAACAAACTCACGACAAGCGTTCTCAGTAAGAATACTGTGAGTTTGCTGAGCAATGCAGAACAGAGTAAGAAGGCGCTCACCTCTTTTTTACTCGCGAAGGATGCTTGAAGTCGGTGCGAGGCAATGCGATGCCCAGTAACGGGAGGAGCGGGGCAATGCGTTGCCGAGCTCTTTTCCCCCTCTTTAGTTCGACTTCAGCATCCTCTGCCTCGCGGGCTCAGAAACCCACTGTCGACCAAAACAACAAACTCACGACAAGCGTCACGCAGTGCAAGTCTTGAGCCAAGTGAAACGGGGCGCGGACAGAGACTTCAGCACACTCACTTCCGAGGTAAGTCCTAAGGACTCCTAACGGCTTCTCTGCACTGGTAACTCTGTTCTATGGCCCAGGTGTTCCCCGGACTTCGTCTAGAAGTCCGTTCTCACAGCAAACAAACTGAAAACACTCTGATGTTCATCATGCTTCATGAAAGTTCAGGGAAACACCATTCTTCGTGAAAACTCGTGAGGAAAACTCCGGTTGGACACGCTTCTGACACTGATCACTTTCACCGCAAGGTGAGACAGGAAGCGTGAGCGCAGCGACCGACAGACAGACAACTTTTCCCTACTCCTACCGTTCACACTACACCTAAGGTTCTCTAAAACTCACAAAGGAGAAAACAGAAAGTGTTCCTGACCTTGGCGAGACACAGGGGCACCATTATAGGATTGAAAATCACGCTCGAGCGGCGAAGCGCTGGGCTGAGCCCGGTTTGAGTCAGGGGTGAGACAGGAAGGAGAAAGAGAGAGAGAGGGAGAAAGGAGAGTGTCAGTGGGGGAGTCACCTCACCCTGAGACTAGTCCACTTTGGGAGCGGCGAGTTTCTCAAGACCAGTCTGACATCAGGTGATGTCCTTAAACAGCACCCTCGGCACAGACTGGTCGAGCTCACCTGCCTACTGCGGTTGCCCTCAGCCTACCTTCCAAGGAGTCTCCTCACTTTGAGCTAGGCGGCAACAAAAGGGTGCAAGGGAGGTTTCTCACCTTGAGTGAACTGTTACCCTGCAGTCTGAAGAAAGGAGTCTGGGACTTCGGCAGGTACTGGTCTCCATCGCCTCACTTTGGTTGGACCGGTAACAGAGAGCAAAAGGGAGTTTCCTCACCTTGAGCGGACTAGGACCAAATTGGCTCGTTAAATTAGGTAAAGGAACGATTTGGGGAGAGTCCTCACCCATCGCTGCTTAACATGCAAAGGCCACACAACACGGGGAGGCACCTCACCCTGTATGTAGGAGTAGAAATTAGTAACCTCAGGGAGGCACCTCTCCCTGTACTCAAGGACCTAAAGCAAAGGTGATGAGCTCCCACAAGGGAGAAGAGGCCCAGCAGAGGCGGCACTCCACTGGGCACCACTCACCTCCACAGGCATAGCTCGAGACCCGAGTGCTTGAAGCGGAGGGAGACACTCGCCATGAAACAAGGCACAACCCGAGCATTGGAGGGAGGTGCAACTCCCTGCCTGTGAACGAAAAGCCAAAGGATTGACCTGGGCAGCATGCACAGAGGGAGAGAAGGAAGGATGAAGGGAACTGAAAAAGGCCGCTGCCCCTCAACGCGGAATTTGGCGCAGGGCCGACGCCAACCCCTCATTGTCGGCAAGCCAGTGGCGCGGGGTCCACGCTTTCCCCTATTCTCAACTACGTGGTGGTGCGGGGAACCACACCCTGCAAGGCCAGTTCCAGACCCCTAAACCCTTACCCTCAAACCTGAGTACTGCGAGCCCAGGTGGGCCTGTATAGCAACCAGCAGGACGGAGATGCTCACAGTCACTGCAGCCCTCCTGACCACTGCACAGCCCCAGTGACAAGCCTGCAGCAACTGGGCGGGAGAGTCCCTGGCAACAGAGAAAAACCTCCAGAGGCTGCTGACGCAGGAGGCCTGCCCGGGAAAGGCAACGCAAGGCCCCAAGCAAAGTCACTCAAAACTTAAAACTATCAGAGCAAAATCAAAGAACAAACGGGTCAACCTAGCATGAGTCCCCAGTCTCTCCTACCTGCCGCCTCTGGGGCCAAGGCAACAAGCGGCCGGAAAACTCAACTAGCAAGGGTCCCTAAACCTAAATAGAAGCAAAAGGGGAGAAATCTCACCCTGAAATGGAGATACCCATCGTCGCCCTTGCAGCCAGAAAGCTCAAAAGGGCCCGGCGGGCTATCGCAGCAAACCTGACAAGCTGCAATGCTCCAAGAAGCAGGGCTGTGAGAAACCCTGGCTGGGTAAAGCAACACACAGGACCTCCAACACCAAACCCAGCCTTGGCGATAGAGGCCTGTAAGGAAGCAGCAGGGGAAGTGCCTCAAACTTGCTTAGCAACCAAGCGAGGCCGGCAGTCAGCAGGGGACGACACGACCAAACAGGGCACAAGACCGGCTGCATCAAATTGCCTACTCAAAACGCGCCAAAGGACCCCAGGAAAGACACCCTAGCATCGGCTGGCTTGGGAAACTACACCCCAGACGGGGGAAATGACGAAAGAGCCGCCGAGTGTAAGCGATATGCAAACCTGGAGCGCTCAGTCCTGCTGGCGCAGCACACGGGCTAACAAGCCCGGGCCCCGAGAGTAAGGCAAAAGGCCGTGAGGGAACTCACACACAAGGATACACAAACTTTCAGAGAGAGAGGGGATCCAGGCAGCCGCTGAGCCGACCTCCAACTCAACTCCGGTTAGGATCTTTGCGGGCGAGCGAGCTCAACCTCACAGGGCTATCTGGCGGCACACAGCGCTGGCGAGTTGCCTCAACCAATGTCTGTCACTAGACACACGTTGTGTCAGCCACCTGCAGGCGAGATGCCTCAGCCTAAACTCGTCTGCAGACCTGCGGGCTGAGCTACAACTACCTGGCGAGGCTCCACCTAGGACAGTCACAGGACAGACTAAAGGCTAAGCTACAACTACCAGCAGCTCACGTGCAGCTGCCGCCTCTCTTCAAGAAAACTGTACGACAAGAAAAGTTGGCAACAAACTAGGGCGTTTTTGCAAGCAAGGCCCTCAAAACACTCCCTTTTCCAAGAAAATCAAGCGAACTGTGCAAGCAAGATTGTTTCAAGGTTCAAGGGTTTGCGCAAGCTGTTGGTTTGCAATGGCTCAACTACGCACACCGGAGTGTATCTGCAGCTACCCCCCCGCGTCCCGTGCTGCTCAGGCAGCCTACGAGAAAACACAGAGATTGGTTTCGAGTGCTCTTTGGGACCCACCCTTAGATACGGCCTCAAGAGCCCAGTGCCACGACGGCAACGGTGCGGCGCTTGCCAGTTTGAACCACAACAGCTTGAGCCAAAATGGCTACGGAGGATTGAATTGATTGAAAATCAACTCCCCCTCATGAACCTGTCGTCGAGAAAAGGTACCGGTCCAGTGGCTGCTGTTGCGTATTGGGCTCGTAGATCTTCTCACGGTCCACGATAGTTTTATGGCTCTTCCAAAAACGGCTGCGGCTGTACAAAGAGGCGTCAGCACCTACCAAGCACTCAAAGCCCTAAGAGCTGTGTGAGCAAAAGCTTCGGGGTAGTGCTGGGTGTTCTTCAGAACGAACATCTTACTATGCTCGTGGTTTCCAGGGCACTTTAATTTATCCATGCAGTGAATGAGAACATGACTGTTCGAGCACAACCTCCAAACCTTCTTCACAGGAAGTGCGTCCATTCCAACCATGTGACGCATCCTTCTCAGGAAGCCGGACATCATACTGACCTGGCGAGCGGAAGAGCTGTCCGTAGGCAGGTATAGGGGTTGCGCAACGCTTTCGAAAAGGTGGCCCAAAAGCTGCCCCAATCCTACAAGCTCGCGCGCCATCTCAACCATAGCGAAAAGCTCAGACTCCGCACTGGAGAGTGCTACGATAGGCTGGAGCCTCGAGTAAGTCTTGATACAATTCCCATTCAGGTAAATCACTCCTCCGCTGGTGCTCTTCCGTCCAGTAGAGCGCTCAGAGGCCCAATTAGCGTCGCTGAATCCAACGAGGGTTGCAGTCCCAGGTTGAGCTTTGGAGTCCTTCTGAAAGACCTGAACAAGATCGGGAACCTCCAAAAGCCAACGGAGCACTTTACGCATACAATCCTCATGCACAGCGCGCGGACAGGCTTGACCTCTAGACAGCATGGAGTGAAAATAACACAAATCCCCCCTGGTTTGCACAAGCCAGCCTAGTTTCCCTAGGGTGCTTCTAAAGCGGCTCGCGGCTTCAGGGGAGAGCTCTTCGGAGGGCTTCTCGGGGTCTTCCTTGTCAAGGATCGATCGGAGGTCTGGTGGTGCAGTGCAGGGCTTCATCTTCCTGCGGTTCTCCTGGCTCCACCCAAAAGCCTCGAAGATCGAATCGACGTATTCTTTCTTCACAGCCAACAAGATCTCATGGCCACGCTTGATTATCTCACGGCCTAGGAATCCGATCCTGCCGTCCTCATCCAAGCGTCCAGTCAACTTGACCTTAAGACGGCCCATGAGGAAGTCTAGAAGCTGTTGGTTTGCCTCTTTCGTTCTTGTGGCTAGCAAGATGTCGTCGACGTACACAAGACAAAGCACAAGGATGTCTCCCCAATACCCTTTGTACAACGTAGGTTCAATAAGAGAAGGAAACAATCCCAACTCAGCAAGAAGTCCAGCAAGATGCTTCTGCCACGAAAGGCCTGCCGATCTCAAGCCATATATGGCTTTCTCCAGGATGACGTAAACCTTAGAGCCATCAAGGTTCTGAAAGCATCCCGGCAACTCAAGCACGGTATCAAGAACCAACTTGGCATACAAGAAGGCAGTCGAAACGTCAAGTCCCCAAAGGACAAGCGTATCCTGGACAACACGACAGATGAAAGCCTTGAAGGCCTCCACAGAAGCAGTCTGGCTCGCAATGCCCAAGTCAAGCGCCGAAGGTTGATTGAAAGCAAAGTCTTTTGCAACAAGGCGCGCACGCACAATGTGCTGATCGTCAACATCAACCTTGTCAGTGAAGACAAAACGCGACTTAATGATCTTGGCACCTGTCTCCTGGCAGTGGGTCTTAATCTCATCATAGGTGCGGGCGTTGCCGACACCCAAGTTGTGCATAGCAGACACCTCTTTCTGCATGCCAACCCACGTTTTCTCAGGATCCAAAGGCAAGCCACTGACATCATCAACCACAGAAGTGGGCTTGATGACCCACACCTCTCGATCGCCGAAAGGCATGGTCACCCCCTCATCGGGGTTACTGTGCTGAGCGGGCGCTTTTCTCTTAAGCTGTGCAGCAAACAAGCCAACCTCACCGTAATCAACAGGACTCAGGTGATGCTTCTGGTCCGGAATCACTGAGAACATGAACTGAGGCATGCTCGTACTGTCAAGGACATCCGGGACCTGAGCAACATCCATGGGCACAGTGTAGTCGTCCATATCAACCTGATCCATCTCAACGTCCCCACCAGGGAGATACTCCTGAGGGAGCTCAGAGTCTTGGGCTGCTTGTGAGGGTTCGGGCACCAGGTGCTGCAGATCCTCAGGAACAGGAGACCCAGGAAGACTGGGCTCGTAGTCCAAGCTCTCTTCTTCAAACTCCACAACTTCAGGGTTCGGGTTGATTTTTACTTGAGGCTTTTCAGGGGCTTGTTGCTGTTCAGGATTGTCAAGATCACCGAGCGTATCCCTGATGTAATCACGAAAGCGAACTTTGCAACGCCTAGAGTGGAAGCGCGATCTACCTAAGCATCCCGGACAACGTGCCGTTTTGTTGTTTTCAAGCCATTCAGGCGCCGGTTGCGGCAACGGGATTGCTTTCCTCGGTAGGGCCACCCCTGGTAGGCTTTCATAATCAGGCTCATCAGGATTAGCCTCGGCGATAGTGGGTAACAAGTTCGACGAGAACGTCACTGGGTAGGCCATCTTGAGAGCCCGGGCGACGCATCTTTTCATAGACCCATTTGAGAGTCTGATCATGCAGTGATGCCCTTGCCCACCAATCACGGGGCCGAGATAGGCACCAATGTCGTATCGACCATCAACTTGTGATGCAAGGTGTTCTGGGGGCTGAATGTACATGATGCAAGCGAAAGGGAACAACAAGTGAGGCGTGTGACTCTCACCCAAAGCTCGCTGCAAAGGACTCAACAGTTGACCCTGTGACGTTCCGAACCGGTTGTGTGAAGCAGCCGCGTGGCTGTGAAGCAATTCCATCGCTTCCTCATTTGCCAACAGTTTCAAACCACTCACACCCTTAGCATGAAGCTCGTTGGCCAAAGCGGTTTCTTTAAGTGTTCGGATCGCTCTCTCAGCTACCGGGGCGTGTCTGTTAGGCGAGGTTTTCGTAGAAACTGAACTCCCACCTGTAACCTCAACGACCTCGGCTGCCATAGCTGCTAAAAGCGGTTCCCCGTCGTGCACAACATGAACCTCTTTAAGGCCGAATGATTTGAGGAATCTGACTAGCTTACCCACCGTGACCTTTCGGTTATCTCCCACACAAGTCGCAGCTGTACCTACACAATATGTCGGCACGTGCACCACAGCGATCAAACGGATGCCTCGATACCAGTATTGATCCATCTGCACCTCGAGTGGGTCGACACTTTTGCGTGTTCGGGCGGGCGCCAGCCCTTTAGACCTTACACAGCTAGGACAGCCACCCCAGTAGGGGGTATGACCCTGACGTTGGTGGCGCAATCTAGCTTCGGCACCGATGTTTTCGGGGAGAGCTTCTTCAGGGTCTACCGGGGGTTTGGTGTTGTTCGGGGTGGTTCTCTCTAACCCTTCACGGTCATCACCATCATCATCAAAAAGCTGCTCTAGCTCTTCAACACCAATGGCACCACCCACATCACCTGAATCAAGCAATGGGCGACCGACCGACATGCACGCTGAACTACCTACTGGCACGCAGGCTGCACGACCTACCTGCAAGCAAGCTAGACTACCTACCGGAACACAAGCTGGGCAACCTACCTGCACGCAAGCTAGACTACCTACCGGAACACAAGCTGGGCAACCTACCTGCACGCAAGCTGGACTACCTAGCTGAACACACGCTGGGCAACCTACCGGCAGCACTTCACTGACAGCGGCACTCTGCAAGAGAACTTCACGAACTCTCTCTTTTGGCTGCTGCTCAAAAGCGGCTAAAGTTACAGGTCGCTGTCGCTGCTGATTTCCTCGACCTCTTCGAGGTCGCCACAGGTATTTCCTCTGGCGTGGGCATCTCGATGGTATAGTGAACGCCCACCAGAGCCCGTGGCTTTGGCGCATGCTTGGATGCCGGCATCATCTTCTTTGGTGTAGGCCTTGGTGTGGCTGCCGGCGGCATGAACGACGGCCTCGATGTTGGAACTGGCGCCCTGAGAGAAGGCGCTGCTGTGGGCGTTGGCATCGGCGCTGAACTCGGCGCCACTGGTACTGTACTCGGCCTCGGTGTTGTGGTCGGTCGGGCCGGATAGGGCCTGTAGCGGTAATCCATGGGGATCTGCGGGGGCACGTGCATCTGCATGGGCACCGGAATCTGCATAGGAACATGCATCTGCATTGTTGCTGGCACCGACCTTTGAGCTGGAACTCGAGGAGGCTCCGGCGTATTCTCCACCAACGGTGGCGCCGGCGGTGGCGCCGGTGGTCTCGGGGCCTTCCCCTTCTGCTTTGAGGCTGCTGCTTTTGCAAGGGACGCTCTGTGGGCGAAGGTCGCGGCACCCTCCGTGTCCATGAAGCCGAGGCGCACTCCTTCTATGGCCGAAAAAGGCATGTGCCTCGTCGGCACCACAGGATCCACCGTCGCCACCGGAGGTGTTGTTGTTGCCACCGGCGTTCCCACAGGGGCCGGCGATGTCACAGGAGCCGGCGTTGCCACAGGAGCCGGCGTTGCCACAGGAGCCGGCGTTGCCACAGGACCCGGCGTTGCCACAGGAGCCGGCGATGTCATAGGAGCCGGCGTTGCCAAAGGAGCCGGCGTTGTCAAAGGAGCCGGCGTTGCCAAAGGAGCCGGCGTTGTCAAAGGAGCCGGCGTTGTTGTAGTCGCGCCCTTCGGCGGCTTTGGAATCGCTGCCTTCGGACCCTTCGGCGGCTTTGGAACCGCTGCTTTGCGGAACCTTTGGAGCGGCAGCCTTCGGAGCGGCCCTCGGTGGAGGTGGTGCTGTCCAGATGTTGGGCGGCGCTGGCGCGGCCTTTGGCGGACTCTTTGGCGGACTCTTTGGCGGTGTGGTTGGCCCCTTTGGTGGTGTAATCGGAGACTTCGGTGGTGTGGCTGGCCCCTTTGGGGGCGTACTTGGCACCATAGCTGTTGAGCCTGGGGCCTTCGGTGGAGTCACAGGCTGCTGTGCCCCACGTACTTGGGACAACACTCCCTGCCTCCTTTCGCTGGCTCGCTGCCTGAACAGGGCTAGATCCGCAATTTTCCCCTGCATAACGACGCTCTGGGAGCTGGCTGCGGGCGCACTCGAGCCAGGAGCAATGCTGTGGTGCTCGACGTTGGTCTCCACTTGCCCCAACACTCGTCCTCGTCCGTCTCCTCCTCCTGTGCTTCCACGATCATAGGGGCCGTGCTCGGCTCCGGCACGGGAGGCATAGGAGTCGTATCCGGCTCTGGCATGGGTGGCTTGAGAGGAGCCACCTTCCCACGCCATGCGTACACAGGAGTAGTCACGACCGGGCTGTCCGGAGAGTCTTGCCTGGCCAGTGCCTTGGCACCAGCCTTCGTAAGAGCGCCACGGGGAGAAGTCTCCGATCCTGGCAGAATCAACGGACTCGGCGGCTCCACCGGGCTGTCTTCGAAAAGGCTCGCAAAACTCATCGGCGGACTCTCTTCCACCTCTGCTGTCGGCAAGTCCGGCTCTGTGAGGTGAGGAGACAATTCCGGGGAAGAGACCGGAGTCGGCAGCGCCACGTCGTTGGAGAGCTCCGTCTGCTCCGCCGGCAACCTTTGAACCCGGAAGGTCGAGTTCTCCATGTCCTGGTCCATCTCGTGGTCGGACCCAGCCATCGTCCCTTACAGGTTCTACTGGGCCTTCAGAGCAAGAGTGGGCTAGGTGAGACGAAGCGACCGACCGACCAACACGCGCTCCTACGGTTTCAAGCCCTACTCCTACACCTACAGGGTGAGACGGGACAACAGAACTCACGCTTCCCTTCTCAACCGACTGCACGGAACCATCAGTAGAATCAGGCTCAACGTAGGTACAAGCTTTCAGCCACGACGTGTTGGCATACAATTCTGTCTCAAAGCGCAGACCACCCGGAGGATAGGCAACATGTAACTGAGGATCATAGTCATAATGAAAGATCCTAAAGCCTAAAGACTGCAAGATGCCTGAGCTAAGGATGCTTATCGAATTGGGGGCAATATACGCTTCCAGCTGCACTCGAATCTCTCTGTAAGCTTGGGTTCCAGAGGGCCCCTCTTCGAAACAAGGGAACCAAAGCTCTAGCAACCCATACCTAGTTATCTCCATAGTCTGGTCGTTGGCGACACTTACAAAGAGAGGCTCAACCTCAAGCTCTCGGATCAGCTTCGCAGTCACTCCAAGCATGTCTTGCGAAACAAGGTGAACACTCCCACCGCTATCAATCAAGAGATACGAGGGGTCGTCCCTAGTGACTGCAGGAAGTGCCAAAGTTGGAAAAGCAAGGCACTCTGAAGACCGATCCCGAAGCTGAGGCTGCGGCGCGGAAGCAAGGCTCAAAGCAATCACTGCTACGGCTACGCAAGCACACGTGAAACATGACTGCCGTGGGCTACTCAAGCATGCAACCAACCGACAAATCAAGCATCCTACCATGCAAAACATGAAAAACATGAAAATCAAGGCAGTCATGGTGAAAAACTGTCCCCTCTCAGGCATTGCTTCAGAAATCTGCCCTGCCGCGGGCAACAATGACGACATAAGGAGGGCCGCCTTGCCAATCTTCCCGGCACCCTTTGGAGCAGTGGGAGCTGGCGCAGCATTCGAGGGAGGTGCAGGAGGGGCCACCTTGGGAGCAGCACTCTCTGTTGCCGCCGCTGCTGTCGCAGCAGCCTTCTCATCGGCAATCCTCTTCCTGCACTCGTTGGCCCAATGGCCCGGCTTGTGGCAGTAATTGCAAGTGCCCGGCTTCTTCTTTCCAGGAGCCGGCGTTGCAGATCGTGGCCTTCCGCCCTTCTTGCCATCTTTGCCCTTGTCCTTTCCCTTTCCTCCTTTGTCTTTGCCTTTGCCCTTATCACCATGCTTGCCTTGGCCTTTTCCATGACCTTTTCCTTTGGGCTCGCCACCCTTGGGCTCACCTTTCTCAGAACGATCAGCACCAAAAGCTGCAAAGCCCTTGGCGTTCGAGGCTTCCTTGTGAAAGTTCAAAACACGAAGCTGCTCATCATAGAAAACCAAACCGCGCTCAAGCTGCTCCAACGTTGTCAAAGACCCATGCAACAAAAGGTACTTCTTGCAATCATCATGAAGGTGCTTCAAGATGCAGCTGATAACATCAGCCTGCTGCAGTTCAAGGTCTGGGTACTTGTTGGCAACGAGCGTGCGGTAGCGAGCAAAATCAGAAATCATATGGCGAAAAATATCCAATGGCCGTCTCAAGTGCTTTGGTGGCGCGATCAAGAGAGCCTGCTCTCTGAGCGCCTGTCCCTCCACACGAGACCTAACAGACAGTTCTTTGTTCAACTCACGCCAGAGGTCGTACCCTGCAGCGGCACCGCCTTGACTCAACTCGACAAGCTTGGCTATGTCAACTCCTCGCTGAAAACCAGCGAGAGCCTGCTTCAAGAGGTACCACAGCTTAGTGGAACGAGCGGCCTTCCCCTTTGAGAGGCTGATCTGCTGAACCTGAACACCGCTCTCCACAGCCTCTTGCAGTTCCTCCGCGTAGCGGTCGTCTAAAAGACACAGCCAGGAGGTCAGTTCTTCGCGGTAAGCGGTCCACGTGGAGATTTCCTCATGGCGCGATCTCATCTTGTCTGCTGCCAACTTTGGCAGGGACGGAATGTAGTTTTCCGCCCTGTTGCTGCGCAAGCCTGTGTCCACATCCATCTTCACAACACCATCAGAGTCAACTCTGATGGCACCCAGGCTTCCAAGAGCTTCAGCGGGCGTCCCTTGGGACGAACTTGCAGCAACAGGAGCTGCACTTGCGGCCGAACTTGCAGCGTTTGCACTCGCAACGGCGAGCGTCTTCACCATCTCGGTGAGCTGCGAAATCTGGCCCTGCTGAGCTCGGATCTGTTCATCCTGGGCTTGCAACATCTGCCTGAAAAGGTTGACAGTGTTGTCTTCTGGACTAGGCACAGTTGCCTGCTGCGGAATCCCTCCTCCGTGAGGGAAAGCTGGTTGCGTTCCAAACTGAGGCTGCTGCTGCTGCTGAAAACCCTGCCGCAACGGAACCTGTTGAGGTACCTGTGGAAAAGGCACCTGAGGCACTTGACCTGCACTCACAAGAGGTCTGGGTCTACTCACAGGCCGGTGTGCTGTCGGACTGTTCCGAGCAGGGAGGGACCTTCCACGAGTCCGCGAGCCAGGTGCACTTCGAGGGGTTGAAGGAAAGCCAGAAGAAACTCCACTGGCACGACTAGCACTCCGCCCTGAACTCCGTCCTCTTGGGGAACGGTCGCGGCTAGGCTCGGCTCGTGGGTCCATGGCTCTGAGGAGCAACCTTGAGCTCCGCTACCACGTTAAAACCCAAACGCGCCTTGAGGCACACTTCTAGGTTTAGTAAAAGGAGGTGCAAGCCGACTGACTGACTACGTCACGCAAGGCTACAGCAGTGAAAGCTAACAGCACTTTTACACCTTTCGTCGCAACCAACTGTTCACCACGCGCTTGTCACGCAGTGCAAGTCTTGAGCCAAGTGAAACGGGGCGCGGACAGAGACTTCAGCACACTCACTTCCGAGGTAAGTCCTAAGGACTCCTAACGGCTTCTCTGCACTGGTAACTCTGTTCTATGGCCCAGGTGTTCCCCGGACTTCGTCTAGAAGTCCGTTCTCACAGCAAACAAACTGAAAACACTCTGATGTTCATCATGCTTCATGAAAGTTCAGGGAAACACCATTCTTCGTGAAAACTCGTGAGGAAAACTCCGGTTGGACACGCTTCTGACACTGATCACTTTCACCGCAAGGTGAGACAGGAAGCGTAAGCGCAGCGACCGACAGACAGACAACTTTTCCCTACTCCTACCGTTCACAACTACACCTAAGGTTCTCTAAAACTCACAAAGGAGAAAACAGAAAATGTTCCTGACCCTTGGCGAGACACAGGGGCATCATTATAGGATTGAAAATCAACTAACTCTGTCCTCTTCAACCATGACGTCAGCTCTGATGATGCAAGCCGCCGAAGAACAGCCCTTCGCCTTAATCTTGTGCAAGCCTTTGCAGATCTTCTCAACGACCCAGACAAAGATCTTCAACAGCCTTCCAGCTCTCAGCCCTCGGAAAGGGCCTCAACAGATTTATCTACTCACGTGAAGCCGAACTGGAGCAGGTTGGCTCCGACACCCAGCCACCGTGGTGGGCCTTGCAGTGCACTGGTCGACTGTCGACTTGATGATCCGGACCTTAAGCGGCATGTTGACTCCTGGTATAAGCCGGCAGACGACAGCTTTGGAGTCGAGGACGGCTGGCCACATTCGAGGAGAGATGAGCAATTGCTGCCTAGAGAAGACACTGTATAGAGGCGCTACATGGACTTGCAGAATCTGACGAATGGCTGTGGCACATGAGTTGGTGCAGGCTTCAAGGTCTTTCCCAGGGACCTTTTTGCATGCCAACAAAGTCTTAACCTGACCACAAAGCTTGGCTCGTTTGGCCTTGCACAACCGGGAGACGAAAGTTAAAATGCTAAAGACTCCTGTGTGCACCTCCACGCGTGGCATGGCTGTCCAGATGTTTGCGGCGCATGAAGAAACGCAGGCACCCTAGCGCTTGGCTGCAACAAAGGCGTGGTAGGCTGCCGCTGGTTTGCCTGGGAAACCCCGTAGGTTGTGCAGGGTGGGCAGAATGAAGTCGGGGCAGTTGTGGGTGCCGTAGATCTCCACCCAAAGGCCTGCCGGGTCCCGACCGGAAATTCCATGGAGGCGAACGGTGAAAGGCTGACCACGCTCCGAGGCTATGTCCTGAACTTCCTGTGAGGGAGGCTCTGAAGGCTGATACACTGAGGAAAGGCTTGGAAGGGGGGTCGATGTTTTTGTGTTTGTCGACTAAAGGCTCAGGGCTTTCAAGTCTTGAAGGCAAAGGGCCGGAACTGACTGCTTCCCCATTTGGCTGGAGTTGGCCTGGCCCGTGGCACTAAGTGACCCCCGTGTCTGCTGAAAACCACTCCGGGAGCGGTGGGCAAGGCGGGAGGTCATCGTGCGCGCCGAGTGACAAAGCCAACGGCACTGCGTTGGGCGGCAGGTATTGGCGCGCTGCGCCTAACCTTTCGGTCTCTTCCCACCAGTCTCTGCTGGGGCCATCAGCGATGTTGCTGTCTGTCGGAACTCGGAAGAAAGCAGCCCTGCACTGCAGAGACTCTTCAAAGTCCACCGCTTGCGAGACTATCGCTGCACCTTCTACCTTGCGTGTGAAGGCCTTGTGCAAGGAGGTACGCGCTGCGTCGTTGTCTATCCAGACGAACAGGTCACTGCCTGCTATATATGCTTGGCCCACATTTGAAGGCTAAGCAAATAGGGCAACAGCTCGCACTCGTAGACTAACTGTTGTTTCTGTGCCCTGGCAGCCCACTGGGCTGCCACTTGGCTGCTGATCTGCAGCCCCCAGGTGAAGGCGATGCCTTCTCCAATGAGCACTGCTCCGAGGCCACACTTGGGCACAAGACGTGGGGTCTCCCACTCGCAGGCCCCGTCAATGTACAGGTGCACCTTCCTGCGCGCATGGATGGACACTGTCCTGGGCGGTCCGTGCACTACTCGTTGTAGCAGGAAGGCCATGGCTTGGCACTGCTGCTCGGTGAGGGGGACTTGCTCTGGTCCGTCCCCAAGGACGTCGCCTACGCAGATCACTGCCATGCGAGTATTGCGACCCCAGGCTTGCTGCTCAGCGAAGATGAGCCTGCCGCGCAGGCTCTGCGCTTCCAAGGGGGACATGCTGCCCCGAGCGAGGGCCTCGCTGAGGACCAATCCCAGCTCTGCTGCACGGGTCGGCTTGTTACTCACGGAGATTTCTCCAAGGTGCTGCTTAGACAAGTCGACTCGCACGCCTAGCACGTCAAAGACTTCGCTGAAGTCGGCGTTCTTCTTGGGCTCTGTGGCCACTTGCCAGCCCAGCTTGTTAAAAAGGTTGGACACTGCCAACGTGACGAGCTTCGAATGCGCGCTGCGCGTAAGAACGGTGAAGTCGTCGAAGAAGCTCGTCATGACCAAAGCAAGCTTTTCGCGGCCGATGGCCTTCAGCGCCTCGCTGCAGCGGAGGAAAGCGTGCACGGCAGCCACTGCGCCGAAAGGCATGCTGTGTAGGTGGGCGATTTTGATTTTCCCGCTCTGTGGGTCCACCATGACGATGCACGCGAATTTCTTGTGTGCGGCCTGCACTGCAAGCTGCTTGTAGGCACTCTTGAGGTCCCAGGTCCTGCCTACTATGCGGTGGGCCCGCTCTGCGGGCACACCCTGGCGCAGCCACTCGAGGCACACGGCAAGGAGCTCGTCGATGCTATCGAC
Organism: Symbiodinium sp. CCMP2592; assembly: GCA_905221615.1. Taxonomy (NCBI): domain Eukaryota; class Dinophyceae; order Suessiales; family Symbiodiniaceae; genus Symbiodinium; species Symbiodinium sp. CCMP2592. Next base: position 509,484 of record CAJNDT010001324.1, read on the forward strand.
TTGGACCTTCTCTGTGGTCCCGCAGCAGCTGTTGATAAAGCTGCTCTTAAAATTATCAATGGGGCGCACTTTGCCCTTTTGCACAACACCGAAGCGAGACGATACTATCGTCTCGTGCAGACTTTCCGGAGAAAAGTCCTCCAAAGAGAGCCAGCCCTGCTGGCCTTCTGCTATTGTGCTTTCCCAGACCCTGTCCGAGACCCCTTCCTGCGAGGGGCGTAGAGCGCTGCGGACGCCGCGCATACCTATGCTATGGGCGTTTTCCAGTATCGACTTCTCATCTAGAGAAGGAGGCAGAATCTGCACTGGCCACAACCCACTGGGTTGTATCCAGCCAAGCAGGGGAAAGCCTTCTCGCACCTGCTGGGCCAACGTCTTGTCCGGGAAGTCGATTTCGGTCAGAAGCTTTGCTAAAGCTACTGTCTGTTTGGGCTTGGTGACGCTGTTCACCTGAGCGTCAATCGACGAACGCACCGCGGTCTCGAGGGCTTGGCACTCTGTGCAAGTTCGAGAGATATGCATCGATGCCAACGTGCGGCGCTTGGCCAGCAGGACAGTGTCTTCGTGGACTTCGGCAGCAATGGCGCGCTTAAGGGATAGAGGCACTGCCTCAATGTCCCTGGCTGGGTGATCGATCAGATGCGCTCTGCGCACCCAGTGTAGAGGCTGCAGCGGGATGGCGACGATGGCTTTCTGAGAGGCTTCAATCCACTGGATGAGCCTAGAGCCTTTTGGGAAGCAAGTCCACGACTGTGGAAGCTTCTGCGGGGTCTTCCAGCCTCGAAAGCACCGCGCTGCGCGGCCTTGGAGAGTGACTTTGTCACTGAAGTCTGGCTCGTAGCGCAGACGACGCAGTCGCTTGCGACTGAGAGGCGCTGCCTGGAGTGCTGCTGCGCATTGGTCTGCCGCGAGGGAGACCCAGACCGAACTCAACTGAGTGGTGTAGGCGCTTTCTAGGGAAGTGGACCACACTGTGGAACCATCCACCGAGGCTCTGCCCCATGGCAGGTGCTTGTGGCCTCCGTCGCAGTCCCTGCTTAGACCTGCGAACCAATCCAAATTGGAGAGGATTGCGGTACGCTTGCGGCGCATGCTGCCGAACATGCACGCGTCAAACTCTACTCTGTGAGCTGACCGCAAGGCCTCTCTGAGGCAGGGCATCCTCCACAGGAGGCTACGAGCTGGATTTTCTATGGACCAGCAAACGCCGCGCTGAGACAGGGAGTGGCAACACTGTGCCATGAAAGCGACTAGGCTGTTCGCGCTGCGAACTCGCGCTGCGTCGGCTCCTTTGAGGCCTTTAAGGCCCGCTGGGCGCGATTCGCTGCGCAAAGGGCCCGGAGCTCCCGGCCTGGGAATCTCTCTAGCTCTGCTAAAGGTGCCGCACGGCGGGGCCCAGTGGACCCATCTCAGGTCTTGGTGTGAGAGCACTGCTCTCAGCAAGTTGCGACCCAACTGGGTGCAAAGGTCGAGCTGAAGGACCTTGAGGCCTCTGGCCTTGGTCTTGTGATCCACGGCGACGTTCGAGAAGCCTTTCTCGATGGCTGCCTTACTAAGGCGACCGAGGCCGCAGAAAACTTCCACAAAAAGCGGCGGCCGAGGGGTCGCTTGCGAAGCTGGCTCGGGAAGAGGAACGCTCGGAGCGTTGTCTGCCAGCACGCTGTGCTGTTCAGACAAAAGGAGCACTGGGGGCTCGGCGTTCGCCGCGCGGCGTCATGCGACGGCGCAGCGGTGGAGCTGCAGGCCCAGTGGCTGAGGGCTGTTGCGGCTCTGCCGCGCTCGGGGCAAGGGTGCCTAGTCAGGCGGCCCCTGCGTTCTTGGGGCAATCCGCGGCTCCGTGGTCGGTGCTGCCGCAGCTCATGCACTGGTGCAACCCCCTGTCGCACTGCTTGGGGGAGCCGGAGGTTTCGAGGTCGCACCCGCACTGCAGGTTGAAGCCGTAGCAGAGGCGCTTGCCGGACTTTGAAACACTGTTCAAGTGGCGAAGCTCTTTGGGCATGCTCGGCGGCCTGGAGCGGTCTGCGCTCTCGTGGCGCTTGCCCTTGCCCTTTCCGCGGCCTTTCTTGCCGCCTTTCTTGCCTTTGCCGGTCGTGCTACGACTGCGGTCTTCTTCGCTGCGCGCCGAGCTGCGGCCCTTGCCCTTGCGACCCCTGTCCGCCACTGGCGAGGGGAGCAGGTGCAGCGTGACAATCGGATCGGACCACATGTTCTCTACTAGAGAATCTAGTGGCCTCTTACCATCCTTGTCCGGTTTGCACCCCTTGCGACACTCTCGCGCGAGCAGCGTCCACAGTTCTTTGTCGGCCCGTACTACGTGCCAGCTGTTGCCGCGTTCCATCCCCGGCGGCGCTGGCCGGTTCAGGACGGAGAAGAACTGTCTCACGAGTCTCTCGTGAATTGTGAAATCCAACACGCCGACTCTGTCGAGCGCGAGACCTCTGCGCGTTAGCGCCTGCGTGAGCTTTAGCTCATTGCCGATCTCCACGTGCACGCTGTGCTCCTTTTTCTTTACCGTGATCTCCCCAGACTCTAGGGAGAGGAAGTCCTTGTCACGCCTCACTGAGGCGATCTCGGCATCCCGGCTGACGCACTGCGACGGTGGGATGTAACGGACGATGCCGTCCTGCAGCATGAGCGCGGCCTTGTCCACGAGGCTATTCGCGGGGTCGTAGTCACCTTCGATGACGACGCCCTTGAGGCGCGCGACTTGCGCGGCTCGGCGCTCCTCGCGCTCGTGCAGGGGCAAGCTCTTGGGGGTGACGCTGTCACCCTCGACCCTCATCTTCAGATCCTGGATACTGAAGGTGAGGCTTTCGAAGGCCAGGCGCCGCGCTGCGGCCTTGGTGCCTAAGGTCGGCTCTGCCGCCCCGAAGACCTTCTTGATGAGTTCTTCAAACTTCGCATCGCTGATGCGATCGGGTTGGTCGGCGACGCTGTAAGCGAGCGTGCCGAAAGTGCGGATGTCTGCCGCAAGGAGCTTCGCCGACTCGGCGGCTCCTGGGAGTTGTCCAGCTCTGCTGGAGAATTCCGCGACACTGTCGACGAGGTTCGCCATTGTCCTGCAGGGCAAGAGAAGAAAACAGAGAGAGAGAGAGACGCAAACACTGTGCAGACTGCGGGACCCTACTAGGACAGACAGGCACATGAACTCGCTCTCTTTTCACTCTGCATCGAAAGACTTGCTGCTCCAGCAAGTCTTGCAGTGCGGTCGGCCAGGGGCCAGGTCGCGAACTTCGCAACTCTTATACTTTTCATTCAAACAGCGACCGCAGAGAAGCCTCTTGGCATTCTCACCGCGACTCGCGTGGAGCTTGCCACTGGCAAGATGACACCACGAAAAGGCCCAGTCTGGGAGAGTGCACTGCACCTCCCTTCTGAGGCGAGGGTGCTCCTCTACCTCGGGCTCGGCGACGAACTCGTCTTCTCTGTCAGTGTCACTGGCACTGTCCTCTGTGTCGCTGAGCTCCTGTTGTTGCGAAACCTTCAGGGCTTCCACCCCCACTGGGGGTGCCGAGCCAGAGGAGGTTTTCCTGTGAGAAACCTTGCTAAGGTTCTCTCGCCTCAGGTTGAGCTGGCTGCTGGGTAGCGCGAACTGTTTCCCGAGCGGCTGGTCGGGAAGGAAGTCGCCATCTCTGATGGCAATGAGAACTTCCTCCAGAGCCCGCGCTGCGGGGATGAGCACGTTACGGCTGTACGTCTCGGTGCTCCGAGCACTGTCGTGCACATGGTGGGCGAGGAGCCTGCGCAGATCCAGGTTGACGCCAGCTTGCGAGGCCCACGTGAGGCAAGTCGCTTTGAGACTGTGACTGCTAAGGCGCTCTGCGTCTTCGCAGCCGGCGTTCGACAGCGCGCTGCGCAGCCAGGAAGTTATCTCTTGAGAATTCATCGGGCGATCTGCTAGATCACCATCCGATGTGAAGGCAGGGATCACTGACCCGAGCGGGATTTCTCCGCTGGAGCTGAGGCCCAACTTTTCTCGATTTGCGAGCCACTGACTCACCCACGACTCTTCGAAGAAAACCACCGGGGCTACCAGCGGGAGCAGTAGACGACTTCTAGCCCCTACGGCGGTTTTCGCTTTGTGAACATTCGCCTGCATCCACACTGTGGCGCAGGGGTCCTCTGGAAGCTCAACAGAAAAGGAGGCAACTCGGGCCGCGTCACTGGCACGGGCACATGCAAAGAGCATGAACAACAAGCCCCCAGACACGACACTGTCGTACACAGAGCCAGACAGCGCGATGCGCTCGAGGGTAGCTACCTCCGAGGCCTTAAGGGCGGGGGCCCGTCTCGGCGGAGGCGCGCTGGCTTCCGTGCTCTTACAAAGGCCCACGATACGGGAGCTGGTCACCTCCGACTCGAAGGAAAGACCGAAAACTCCCGAGCACCAGTTCAGACTCTGAATCAGGCTCGAGGGGCTGCTAGCCCCTTTCCCATTTCTCATCATCCACTGGATGTATCGCCAGGTGGCGCGCTCTGAAACTGGGAAGGGCACCACCACTGGGTCTTGGGATTTTGCCCACTGGACAAAATTGCTGAGGGAGTTAAGGCGACGAACCACTGTATTGGTGGCTTTGTAGCTGAGCGCTGCCTCTATGCTGAAGTCGAGCTCGTCCAGGTCGACGCAACCGGCTTCGTCAGCACACTGTGAGACGATCTCGAAGGCCTCTGGCCAGGCTTTTACCAAGGCCGTCAGTTTGAAAACCGCGCTGTCGCGGCGGTCGCCTTCGTACGCTGTACGACGGCAGCAGACCTTAAGTGCGAAGGCCGTGTCTTCCGCTACTAGCGGCTGGGTGCTAGCGGAAGCTTTCCGCTTAAGCATCAGGCTTGACTCGTGCAACACTGGCACGGGGCCCACGGAGGCGGGGCGAGTCACTGACAGCTCCCAGGGCCAGCTTGCATTACGCGCAAACCATGAAGCTGATTCCCACGGCTGACGAGCACCGGCTCGGCGTGGTATAGACGACCAAAGGTTACTAACCTGGTCGTTGAAGTCGCCCTCTGGGGCGCTGCCCCTGGGCAGCATCCTTGACACAAGGAAAGGGAGCACTGCTCAAGCCAACGGCTGTTGTCCAGGTGGCTTTCAGGAAAGGGCTACCAGCACACGAACACAAGTGCACTCACTCTGGAAAGCTCTACTCAAGCGACGCGCTGCGACCCGCACCCTCCCCATGCAGTCCTGAGGGAGGAGAGGAGGAAAAGAGAGCTGGGAAGAGTGAGGCTTAAAAGGCTGCGGCAAGCACGCACTGAAGAGCGCAGGCTCTGATGGTGACACTGCACCTAGAGTTACCTCCTGAGGACCTACCAGGTCTCGGGGCACTGCGTAAAAACCTACTAGGCAAAAGAAACCTACTAGGCAAAAGAAGCTGCAGTCCTACAAGGTCTGTGTGCACACGCAACCTGCGGTGTTCTTTTTACCAACCTCGCGGTGCGAGTCTCTGGGCGGAGCCCGGTTGTCGAGGTGCGCTGCACCTGCCTTCTGCGATCCGCAGACAGGCCGGTGAGCGGCGAAGGCTCTTGTGGCCGGACTGTGCCGGCACTGCTGTGCTCTGCACCTGTGTGAAACGGGCGCAGACGGAAGGGCCACTGGCCCGTCAAAAATTTTATCCGAACACTGTTCGGAATGCACTGGATTACGCCGCTGGCGTATCTACCATTCGCGATGGTTCCAGCGCCGGTCGTGGTCCCAAGACCAGCGACCACGGGACCACTGGTCCCGGTCCTCGTCGTCACGGCGGGACCTCTGGTCCTTGCCTTTGCCTTTGCCCTTGCCGTCTCTGCGGCGGGCTTCCCGTTCGCGGTGCTCGCGCTCACGGGCTTCGGCTGCCTCGCGCTGCAAGGTCAGCCGAAGGGACTCGGGCGGCCCCCTAGTAGGGCGGCGCTCGCCCCTGTACTCGAGCTTGCCGTCTGTCCGCGGGACAGTGCCTGGGCAAGAGTAGTTTTTCGCGCAGCGTGTGCAATGCATCACGCCGCATTCTGGACACTGCCAGGCCTTGCTGCGACGCTCGTGGGAAAACTGTCCCACAGCGCCACTGGCGCTTGGCTGATCGTAGGCATGCACTGCAGCCACGAAGGGGTGGAGCTCTCCGCATGCACTGCATACGAATTCCGACGACGGATCGCTCCAGATGTTCATCTGCATGTTGTCGCAGACTGAACATGCGAAGACTCGCTGAATCTCCCCCGCTCGGGGACGCTCCGCCGCTGGCGGGCGAGCTTCCTGATCGTCTCGATCAGTGTTGTCGTCTGATGCCGGGCCGCTGGCCCGGGTCCCCGCGACGCCAGCTGGGTTGTTGCGCGGGGGCTGCTGACAGGGACGCGGGCGAGAGCTCTCCCCACGACGCGCCACTGGCGGTGGGGGAGGCCGCTTGTTCTGGCGTGGGGCGGCGGCCTTCGGGGGCGCCGCTGGCGCCTGATTCCTGTCGGCTGCCGGCACTGCCGGGCTGGAGGACTTGCGCGCCACCTTGCCCTCAAGGGGAGGGTGCGGCTGCGCTGGCGGTGGCGGGGAGTCGCTCTCCGACTCCAACTCTTCCGAGCGGGAGCCTTGGTCGTCTTCGGTTTCGTCCCGCCGCCCGCTGGGCTCCTCCACATCCATATCCTCCGGCGCTGCCGAGGGAGCTTCCCGCTGGTCGGGGAGCGGTGCTGCGAGGCCGGCGCTGCGGACGTGGGAGGCGAGTTTGCCACCGCGCTGCGGTGGCCGTCGGAAGAAACACCACGGGCCGCCACTGGCGGCTCGGTGTTCGCTGGCACCACTGGGGGCTCGTAGCCCAGAAGAAGTCGCTGAAGGGCGACGGCATTGGCCTCTGAGCCGCCACTGGCGGGCTTGGTCCAGCCGGCGAGTTCCGCTGCCTCTGCCGCATTCACCACCACGTCCCCTATCTCTGATAGGGAGACGGCGGCCTCGTAGATGGCGGCCCTCTGGGCCTCCGGCACTGCACTGAGCGCCTGCAGCATCTGCTCGTTCGTCGGGTTCGCCATCGCTGATAGCATACAAAGGCTGTTTGCTGTAGGCACGAAGGGGGCGACTTACTAAGCTGAAAAGGCTGCGGTAGAAAAGCACTGCTTGAAAACCGACACGGTTTAAAGAGCTGACTCAGCTGAAGAGACCTACCAGGCTCGCGTGACACACGACTGAAAAAGGCGAGCGGCAAGCTTTTGCCGCGTTTCAAATTATGCTGTCGGCCCGCCGCTGTGGGCGAGGTTCCAAAAGCCTCGGAGACGCCCGCCCTGCAGAGGCTGCCGAGCTGTCGGCGGTGAACCAAAAAGAGGTGCACTGCACCAAAAGTGAGGGGGGCGACTCACTGAGAAGCCAGCAGCTACGCGCTGCGCTCCGAGCCTAACGGCGGCCGCCCCTGACGCCGCGGTTTCGGGGTCGCTGACCCCGGCTGCTGCGGTAGCAGTTGTCGCATTCGTGGTGATTGTGGGGGCTCCTGCCCACTGAGCAGTGCCGCCCACAAATCGCCATACCCTGGGAGATGCAGCCCTGCTGCGCGCAGGGCATGCAACACATGAGGTCGCCTCGCCTCTCCGGGTAGCTATCCCATCTCTCTGAGTTGGGTTGTGCCCAATAGGGCCATTCGTGCACGTCTGTGACGTGCAACTGCGGAGAAACCCTCCTGGCGTGCGTTACTAACGCACGGAGGCCAGGGTACCTGTTGTCGGTCGCTGACCCGAGGTTGCGCCAATCGTTATTTTGGGGGTCCTCCCCAGGCTGGAACTGCCAGCCTCGCTGGCGATTGCGACGCTGCGGTCGGGACACGACCACAGTGTTCGCGTTGGGCGCAAACGGCACTGCCGTTGCGGCCTGGCTGCTAGCCAGGGATACCTCGGAATCTCCCGAGTTCTGATCACTGTCAGTATCGATAACTTCAATGGCAGGCTCCGCCTCTGGCGGAGCGACGTCGGCAGCTTCGGCTGCGGGCGGGCTGCCTGTTGTGGCCGCAGCGGGCTTAGCAGGAGCGGCCGCTGGCGGCGGTAAGGGAGGGTCCGAGGCCGATGCCGACGCTGTCGGCAGAGCGGTGCTGGACGAGGCGGTGGGGTCGGTGCTGCCGCTGGCAACTTTGTGAGTCTTCTTCTTTTTCTTCTCCGAAGGGAGGATCTTGACCCAACCACCCTTGCCTTTGCCCTTACCCTCTGGGTGCCAATGGAAGCCGCTGGCTTCCACCTTGGTGGCCACGTGGCCCTCTAGGGCGTCCACCCAATTAAGTCTCCACTGGAGTTTGGGGACATTGTCCTCCTCCCCACTGGGCAGTCAAAAAGGCCGGTATACGGCCAGCCAGGTGTGGCCGCTGGCCGCATAGGCACGTCGCGCTGCGACATCGTATACCGGTGCATCGGATAGGCACTGCCTGAGGTGTCCGGTTGTTCCCCTTGCATCTGCGCGAAAGGGTAAAAGGGAGGCCAAACTTTGGACTCCCCTTCCCCTGCGCGGTTCAGAGATTCATGGTCGTCGCTGACGACCGCGGGGTCTACCCGCATGGCACAGCTAATGGCCCAGAGGAGATAACTTATCTCCTGTTGTGCCATCTCTTCACGCATGGCCTGCTCTAGCACGAAAATTGGATTGCACTGCAAAAAACGGAGGCAGGAGCGACACTGTCGCACGCGTTGCAGGCATTGTGGCGCTGCCAACTGATTCTCTCGACCGTCCCTTCTAGGGTACGGCGCCTCTGGCGACTCAGCCGCGTAATTGCGGGCTGCTTGGTCTACCATAACTGCCACTGACAGTTATATAAAGGGGAGTGGAAGGACGTCGCTGACGACCCCCACTGCTGCGGAGCACTACAAGCTACTCTACAAAAACTTTTTGGATCACAGATCCAACTCCAAGCCGAAAGCTGCACGGCAAAGTATGTCTAGTGTCACTCACACACAAGTGAAAACACTGTTTTCCTTTTTCGACAAACTTTGTCTACACTTTCGGCGGAAAATAAAACCCATTCACGCACGCATGATGGATGCAAGTCTTTTGCAACAAGGCGCGCACGCACAATGTGCTGATCGTCAACATCAACCTTGTCAGTGAAGACAAAACGCGACTTAATGATCTTGGCACCTGTCTCCTGGCAGTGGGTCTTAATCTCATCATAGGTTCGGGCGTTGCCGACACCCAAGTTGTGCATAGCAGACACCTCTTTCTGCATGCCAACCCACGTTTTCTCAGGATCCAAAGGCAAGCCACTGACATCATCAACCACAGAAGTGGGCTTGATGACCCACACCTCTCGATCGCCGAAAGGCATGGTCACCCCCTCATCGGGGTTACTGTGCTGAGCGGGCGCTTTTCTCTTAAGCTGTGCAGCAAACAAGCCAACCTCACCGTAATCAACAGGACTCAGGTGATGCTTCTGGTCCGGAATCACTGAGAACATGAACTGAGGCATGCTCGTACTGTCAAGGACATCCGGGACCTGAGCAACATCCATGGGCACAGTGTAGTCGTCCATATCAACCTGATCCATCTCAACGTCCCCACCAGGGAGATACTCCTGAGGGAGCTCAGAGTCTTGGGCTGCTTGTGAGGGTTCGGGCACCAGGTGCTGCAGATCCTCAGGAACAGGAGACCCAGGAAGACTGGGCTCGTAGTCCAAGCTCTCTTCTTCAAACTCCACAACTTCAGGGTTCGGGTTGATTTTTACTTGAGGCTTTTCAGGGGCTTGTTGCTGTTCAGGATTGTCAAGATCACCGAGCGTATCCCTGATGTAATCACGAAAGCGAACTTTGCAACGCCTAGAGTGGAAGCGCGATCTACCTAAGCATCCCGGACAACGTGCCGTTTTGTTGTTTTCAAGCCATTCAGGCGCCGGTTGCGGCAACGGGATTGCTTTCCTCGGTAGGGCCACCCCTGGTAGGCTTTCATAATCAGGCTCATCAGGATTAGCCTCGGCGATAGTGGGTAACAAGTTCGACGAGAACGTCACTGGGTAGGCCATCTTGAGAGCCCGGGCGACGCATCTTTTCATAGACCCATTTGAGAGTCTGATCATGCAGTGATGCCCTTGCCCACCAATCACGGGGCCGAGATAGGCACCAATGTCGTATCGACCATCAACTTGTGATGCAAGGTGTTCTGGGGGCTGAATGTACATGATGCAAGCGAAAGGAAACAACAAGTGAGGCGTGTGACTCTCACCCAAAGCTCGCTGCAAAGGACTCAACAGTTGACCCTGTGACGTTCCGAACCGGTTGTGTGAAGCAGCCGCGTGGCTGTGAAGCAATTCCATCGCTTCCTCATTTGCCAACAATTTCAAACCACTCACACCCTTAGCATGAAGCTCGTTGGCCAAAGCGGTTTCTTTAAGTGTTCGGATCGCTCTCTCAGCTACCGGGGCGTGTCTGTTAGGCGAGGTTTTCGTAGAAACTGAACTCCCACCTGTAACCTCAACGACCTCGGCTGCCATAGCTGCTAAAAGCGGTTCCCCGTCGTGCACAACATGAACCTCTTTAAGGCCGAATGATTTGAGGAATCTGACTAGCTTACCCACCGTGACCTTTCGGTTATCTCCCACACAAGTCGCAGCTGTACCTACACAATATGTCGGCACGTGCACCACAGCGATCAAACGGATGCCTCGATACCAGTATTGATCCATCTGCACCTCGAGTGGGTCGACACTTTTGCGTGTTCGGGCGGGCGCCAGCCCTTTAGACCTTACACAGCTAGGACAGCCACCCCAGTAGGGGGTATGACCCTGACGTTGGTGGCGCAATCTAGCTTCGGCACCGATGTTTTCGGGGAGAGCTTCTTCAGGGTCTACCGGGGGTTTGGTGTTGTTCGGGGTGGTTCTCTCTAACCCTTCACGGTCATCACCATCATCATCAAAAAGCTGCTCTAGCTCTTCAACACCAATGGCACCACCCACATCACCTGAATCAAGCAATGGGCGACCGACCGACATGCACGCTGAACTACCTACTGGCACGCAGGCTGCACGACCTACCTGCAAGCAAGCTAGACTACCTACCGGAACACAAGCTGGGCAACCTACCTGCACGCAAGCTAGACTACCTACCGGAACACAAGCTGGGCAACCTACCTGCACGCAAGCTGGACTACCTAGCTGAACACACGCTGGGCAACCTACCGGCAGCACTTCACTGACAGCGGCACTCTGCAAGAGAACTTCACGAACTCTCTCTTTTGGCTGCTGCTCAAAAGCGGCTAAAGTTACAGGTCGCTGTCGCTGCTGATTTCCTCGACCTCTTCGAGGTCGCCACAGGTATTTCCTCTGGCGTGGGCATCTCGATGGTATAGTGAACGCCCACCAGAGCCCGTGGCTTTGGCGCATGCTTGGATGCCGGCATCATCTTCTTTGGTGTAGGCCTTGGTGTGGCTGCCGGCGGCATGAACGACGGCCTCGATGTTGGAAATGGCGCCCTGAGAGAAGGCGCTGCTGTGGGCGTTGGCATCGGCGCTGAACTCGGCGCCACTGGTACTGTACTCGGCCTCGGTGTTGTGGTCGGTCGGGCCGGATAGGGCCTGTAGCGGTAATCCATGGGGATCTGCGGGGGCACGTGCATCTGCATGGGCACCGGAATCTGCATAGGAACATGCATCTGCATTGTTGCTGGCACCGACCTTTGAGCTGGAACTCGAGGAGGCTCCGGCGTATTCTCCACCAACGGTGGCGCCGGCGGTGGCGCCGGTGGTCTCGGGGCCTTCCCCTTCTGCTTTGAGGCTGCTGCTTTTGCAAGGGACGCTCTGTGGGCGAAGGTCGCGGCACCCTCCGTGTCCATGAAGCCGAGGCGCACTCCTTCTATGGCCGAAAAAGGCATGTGCCTCGTCGGCACCACAGGATCCACCGTCGCCACCGGAGGTGTTGTTGTTGCCACCGGCGTTCCCACAGGGGCCGGCGATGTCACAGGAGCCGGCGTTGCCACAGGAGCCGGCGTTGCCACAGGAGCCGGCGTTGCCACAGGACCCGGCGTTGCCACAGGAGCCGGCGATGTCATAGGAGCCGGCGTTGCCAAAGGAGCCGGCGTTGTCAAAGGAGCCGGCGTTGCCAAAGGAGCCGGCGTTGTCAAAGGAGCCGGCGTTGTTGTAGTCGCGCCCTTCGGCGGCTTTGGAATCGCTGCCTTCGGACCCTTCGGCGGCTTTGGAACCGCTGCTTTCGGAACCTTTGGAGCGGCAGCCTTCGGAGCGGCCCTCGGTGGAGGTGGTGCTGTCCAGATGTTGGGCGGCGCTGGCGCGACCTTTGGCGGACTCTTTGGCGGACTCTTTGGCGGTGTGGTTGGCCCCTTTGGTGGTGTAATCGGAGACTTCGGTGGTGTGGCTGGCCCCTTTGGGGGCGTACTTGGCACCATAGCTGTTGAGCCTGGGGCCTTCGGTGGAGTCACAGGCTGCTGTGCCCCACGTACTTGGGACAACACTCCCTGCCTCCTTTCGCTGGCTCGCTGCCTGAACAGGGCTAGATCCGCAATTTTCCCCTGCATAACGACGCTCTGGGAGCTGGCTGCGGGCGCACTCGAGCCAGGAGCAATGCTGTGGTGCTCGACGTTGGTCTCCACTTGCCCCAACACTCGTCCTCGTCCGTCTCCTCCTCCTGTGCTTCCACGATCATAGGGGCCGTGCTCGGCTCCGGCACGGGAGGCATAGGAGTCGTATCCGGCTCTGGCATGGGTGGCTTGAGAGGAGCCACCTTCCCACGCCATGCGTACACAGGAGTAGTCACGACCGGGCTGTCCGGAGAGTCTTGCCTGGCCAGTGCCTTGGCACCAGCCTTCGTAAGAGCGCCACGGGGAGAAGTCTCCGATCCTGGCAGAATCAACGGACTCGGCGGCTCCATCGGCGGACTCTCTTCCACCTCTGCTGTCGGCAAGTCCGGCTCTGTGAGGTGAGGAGACAATTCCGGGGAAGAGACCGGACTCGGCAGCGCCACGTCGTTGGAGAGCTCCGTCTGCTCCGCCGGCAACCTTTGAACCCGGAAGGTCGAGTTCTCCATGTCCTGGTCCATCTCGTGGTCGGACCCAGCCATCGTCCCTTACAGGTTCTACTGGGCCTTCAGAGCAAGAGTGGGCTAGGTGAGACGAAGCGACCGACCGACCAACACGCGCTCCTACGGTTTCAAGCCCTACTCCTACACCTACAGGGTGAGACGGGACAACAGAACTCACGCTTCCCTTCTCAACCGACTGCACGGAACCATCAGTAGAATCAGGCTCAACGTAGGTACAAGCTTTCAGCCACGACGTGTTGGCATACAATTCTGTCTCAAAGCGCAGACCACCCGGAGGATAGGCAACATGTAACTGAGGATCATAGTCATAATGAAAGATCCTAAAGCCTAAAGACTGCAAGATGCCTGAGCTAAGGATGCTTATCGAATTGGGGGCAATATACGCTTCCAGCTGCACTCGAATCTCTCTGTAAGCTTGGGTTCCAGAGGGCCCCTCTTCGAAACAAGGGAACCAAAGCTCTAGCAACCCATACCTAGTTATCTCCGTAGTCTGGTCGTTGGCGACACTTACAAAGAGAGGCTCAACCTCAAGCTCTCGGATCAGCTTTGCAGTCACTCCAAGCATGTCTTGCGAAACAAGGTGAACACTCCCACCGCTATCAATCAAGAGATACGAGGGGTCGTCCCTAGTGACTGCAGGAAGTGCCAAAGTTGGAAAAGCAAGGCACTCTGAAGACCGAGCACGAAGCTGAGGCTGCGGCGCGGAAGCAAGGCTCAAAGCAATCACTGCTACGGCTACGCAAGCACACGTGAAACATAACTGCCGTGGGCTACTCAAGCATGCAACCAACCGACAAATCAAGCATCCTACCATGCAAAACATGAAAAACATGAAAATCAAGGCAGTCATGGTGAAAAACTGTCCCCTCTCAGGCATTGCTTCAGAAATCTGCCCTGCCGCGGGCAACAATGACGACATAAGGAGGGCCGCCTTGCCAATCTTCCCGGCACCCTTTGGAGCAGTGGGAGCTGGCGCAGCATTCGAGGGAGGTGCAGGAGGGGCCACCTTGGGAGCAGCACTCTCTGTTGCCGCCGCTGCTGTCGCAGCAGCCTTCTCATCGGCAATCCTCTTCCTGCACTCGTTGGCCCAATGGCCCGGCTTGTGGCAGTAATTGCAAGTGCCCGGCTTCTTCTTTCCAGGAGCCGGCGTTGCAGATCGTGGCCTTCCGCCCTTCTTGCCATCTTTGCCCTTGTCCTTTCCCTTTCCTCCTTTGTCTTTGCCTTTGCCCTTATCACCATGCTTGCCTTGGCCTTTTCCATGACCTTTTCCTTTGGGCTCGCCACCCTTGGGCTCACCTTTCTCAGAACGATCAGCACCAAAAGCTGCAAAGCCCTTGGCGTTCGAGGCTTCCTTGTGAAAGTTCAAAACACGAAGCTGCTCATCATAGAAAACCAAACCGCGCTCAAGCTGCTCCAACGTTGTCAAAGACCCATGCAACAAAAGGTACTTCTTGCAATCATCATGAAGGTGCTTCAAGATGCAGCTGATAACATCAGCCTGCTGCAGTTCAAGGTCTGGGTACTTGTTGGCAACGAGCGTGCGGTAGCGAGCAAAATCAGAAATCATATGGCGAAAAATATCCAATGGCCGTCTCAAGTGCTTTGGTGGCGCGATCAAGAGAGCCTGCTCTCTGAGCGCCTGTCCCTCCACACGAGACCTAACAGACAGTTCTTTGTTCAACTCACGCCAGAGGTCGTACCCTGCAGCGGCACCGCCTTGACTCAACTCGACAAGCTTGGCTATGTCAACTCCTCGCTGAAAACCAGCGAGAGCCTGCTTCAAGAGGTACCACAGCTTAGTGGAACGAGCGGCCTTCCCCTTTGAGAGGCTGATCTGCTGAACCTGAACACCGCTCTCCACAGCCTCTTGCAGTTCCTCCGCGTAGCGGTCGTCTAAAAGACACAGCCAGGAGGTCAGTTCTTCGCGGTAAGCGGTCCACGTGGAGATTTCCTCATGGCGCGATCTCATCTTGTCTGCTGCCAACTTTGGCAGGGACGGAATGTAGTTTTCCGCCCTGTTGCTGCGCAAGCCTGTGTCCACATCCATCTTCACAACACCATCAGAGTCAACTCTGATGGCACCCAGGCTTCCAAGAGCTTCAGCGGGCGTCCCTTGGGACGAACTTGCAGCAACAGGAGCTGCACTTGCGGCCGAACTTGCAGCGTTTGCACTCGCAACGGCGAGCGTCTTCACCATCTCGGTGAGCTGCGAAATCTGGCCCTGCTGAGCTCGGATCTGTTCATCCTGGGCTTGCAACATCTGCCTGAAAAGGTTGACAGTGTTGTCTTCTGGACTAGGCACAGTTGCCTGCTGCGGAATCCCTCCTCCGTGAGGGAAAGCTGGTTGCGTTCCAAACTGAGGCTGCTGCTGCTGCTGAAAACCCTGCTGCAACGGAACCTGTTGAGGTACCTGTGGAAAAGGCACCTGAGGCACTTGACCTGCACTCACAAGAGGTCTGGGTCTACTCACAGGCCGGTGTGCTGTCGGACTGTTCCGAGCAGGGAGGGACCTTCCACGAGTCCGCGAGCCAGGTGCACTTCGAGGGGTTGAAGGAAAGCCAGAAGAAACTCCACTGGCACGACTAGCACTCCGCCCTGAACTCCGTCCTCTTGGGGAACGGTCACGGCTAGGCTCGGCTCGTGGGTCCATGGCTCTGAGGAGCAACCTTGAGCTCCGCTACCACGTTAAAACCCAAACGCGCCTTGAGGCACACTTCTAGGTTTAGTAAAAGGAGGTGCAAGCCGACTGACTGACTACGTCACGCAAGGCTACAGCAGTGAAAGCTAACAGCACTTTTACACCTTTCGTCGCAACCAACTGTTCACCACGCGCTTGTCACGCAGTGCAAGTCTTGAGCCAAGTGAAACGGGGCGCGGACAGAGACTTCAGCACACTAACTCTGTTCTATGGCCCAGGTGTTCCCCGGACTTCGTCTAGAAGTCCGTTCTCACAGCAAACAAACTGAAAACACTCTGATGTTCATCATGCTTCATGAAAGTTCAGGGAAACACCATTCTTCGTGAAAACTCGTGAGGAAAACTCCGGTTGGACACGCTTCTGACACTGATCACTTTCACCGCAAGGTGAGACAGGAAGCGTAAGCGCAGCGACCGACAGACAGACAACTTTTCCCCACTCCTACCGTTCACAACTACACCTAAGGTTCTTTAAAACTCACAAAAGAGAAAACAGAAAATGTTCCTGACCCTTGGCGAGACACAGCGGCATCATTATAGATTGAAAATCAACTAACTCTGTCCTCTTCAACCATGACGTCAGCTCTGATGATGCAAGCCGCCGAAGAACAGCCCTTCGCCTTAATCTTGTGCAAGCCTTTGCAGATCTTCTCAACGACCCAGACAAAGATCTTCAACAGCCTTCCAGCTCTCAGCCCTCGGAAAGGGCCTCCTTGCAGTGCACTGGTCGACTGTCGACTTGATGATCCGGACCTTAAGCGGCATGTTGACTCCTGGTATAAGCCGGCAGACGACAGCTTTGGAGTCGAGGAAGGCTGGCCACATTCGAGGAGAGATGAGCAATTGCTGCCTGGAGAAGACACTGTTTCGAGGCGCTACATGACTTGCAGAATCTGACGAATGGCTGTGGCACATGAGTTGGTGCAGGCTTCAAGGTCTTTCCCAGGGACCTTGTTGCATGCCAACAAAGTCTTAACCACAAAGCTTGGCTCGTTTGGCCTTGCACAACCGGAAGACGAAAGTTAAAAATGCTAAAGACTCCTGTGTGCACCTCCACGCGTGGCATGGCTGTCCAGACGGGTCCCGACCGGAAATTCCATGGAGGCGAACGGTGAAAGGCTGACCACGCTCCGAGGCTATGTCCTGAACTTCCTGTAAGGGAGGCTCTGAAGGCTGATACACTGAGGAAAGGCTTGGAAGGGGGGTCGATGTTGTGTTTGTCGACTAAAGGCTCAGGGCTTTCAAGTCTTGAAGGCAAAGGGCCGGAACTGACTGCTTCCCCATTTGGCTGGAGTTGGCCTGGCCCGTGGCACTAAGTGACCCCGTGTCTGCTGAAAACCACTCCGGGAGCGGTGGGCAAGGCGGGAGGTCATCGTGCGCGCCGGAGGACTCGGTGTCCTTCTCCTGGCCAGGCTCCGGCTGGGAAGGCTGATCCTCAGCCGGTCCATTCCAGAGCAGGACGCGGGCCGAGAGCCAGCCGGAGCAGAAGAAGCAACTCCTGCAGTGGCTGGGGGCTCCACCGGTGCGGGAGTGGAAGCTCATCGGGGACCAGTTGGTTCCGGAAGCGGGGAAGACCCACGTGTGGCCGGCGAAGCACAGGGGAGGGAAACCTCAGTCGAAGGCGAGGAGGCTGCTGTGGGCAGATCGGATGCTACCACTCGTTGGGGAACCTCAGCCGCCACGGCGAGGGCGGCACTAGGAGGCGCGGTCTGTCATGAGCCGCGATCTCATGCTTGTGGTCGGAAGCAATGAATTCGGGTTCGAAGAAGATCCCTTCCGGCGTTTGGCTATGCAAGGCTGAGTGCGGGGCCTGGTCCGTATGCTGGAAGCAGGCTTTGGGGAAGGCTGTGTGCTCGGCTTCGCCGCGGTCGCTGTCGGTATGGGCTGTGCCGGGCTGCAGGAGGGAGCTTGGGGGGGCGACGTGGAAATTGGCTGTGTCTGCTCTGGCTCCGCAGCTTTGGGTTTGGGTGGTGGGGATGCTGTGTGGTGTGGCTTTGGTCGGCGGTTCTGGTGACTGGGCCTCCCTCAAGCCTATTTTGTCAAGCCTTTTCTTTTTGCCTTTCTGGATGTGCTGAAGCGGGCTGCGTCCCTCCAATCTTCAGCTTTTGTGAGGACTTGCGCTTTTTCAGCCGCAGATATCAAAATGGCCGGTTGCGTCCTGGACTCTCAGAAGGGTTTTAGCTCGTTTGAAAAATCACAAACCAAAGAGTCCTAAGATGGATCTGCAAAACCGTGCACGAGAGTTTCTGTAAAAATGGCCCCCGTACCTTATGGTTCAGGACACATACGACACCACAGAACACTAAAAAGCCACTGCGAGGAATGCCGTGCCAACGCAGAAGTTGACATGAAACATGGTGGCGCGCGCACTCGTGTTCTTTTTCGGCTTGCATGGAATATGCTTGAACTGCTGCGAGAAATGCCGCGAAAGAAGAATCCGCAGCATGTTTGCCCGTTGATGCAGTGCCGGTTTGCTGCGCGGCAGCATTTAAAAAAAAATTGAGATTCCGAAGAGTGCAAGCAGCAAAGTGCGTTGCTAACTTGCGCTTTTTCCGCGATTTAAGCCGTGATTTTGATGCTTTTGGAAGTAACAATGAATTTTTCGTCCGCCCAGTGCTTTTGAACACTTCCGTCTACAAATGCAAGTTGCGCGTGATTCTTGGCGATGACGCCTGTATCATCCAAGCTCTGTAGTTCTTGTTGTATGTTACTTCGTTTCCCAAGTTCCATCTTTGCTATTCGGGCGGAGTTTGGCCGGTGTCAGTACATGGTTCGTTGCATGTCATGCCACCGGTCAGTCGCCCATGAGAAAAGGCTGTCAGTGGACCACTACTCATGTAAGCAGTGGGACTTCTTGGATCAAGGCAGTTTATTGACAGCACGGTCAGTAGGTCCCAGTAGGTCGCGTTTTCAATCTAGCCTGTTGCGGGTTTGTTCGCAAAATCACGTCCTTCCTTGTGCCATGCAAGCTTCAGTTTTGGACGTGTTTCCGTCGCACGCTTTTCAAGTGCGAGGTTGGTGCCCAAGTGCCAGTGCTCAAAGCATGAAGCTGTTGAACATAAGACTGTCAGATGCCCCAATCGGGGCATTTAGTGAAATCGAGTATCGCATTCCCGTCATGTTTCAGGATTGGAGAGAAGCTTTCCGCGCGGCTGGCTCAGTTTTTTGGGTTTGAAGGTTTAAGCCGTGTACAGGTATCACATGCCATAATCAGGTCATGTTACGTCGCATGTGTTGAGAGTCTGCTTTTTCAGGCCTGCCAAGCCGAAACAAGAGCCTGGCTCCAGCTTGGCAACCTTGGGTTTTTGGGGTCCCGCTTCTGGGCGCGCTCGGCTTTGTGGTGTACGAGGCCAGCTTTGACCTTGAAGGTCTTGGTGGGTTCAGTCATTCAATTGTGCCAGTTTCTGATTGCTAGTTCTCGTTTTTAAGGTGGCTCGTGTCCACACGTGGCCACGAGGGGTGCGTCCTGAACCCAGCAATCGATTGTGAGCTTCCGGGAGCTTGTGGTGGCCCCGACCTGCATGCCCAGCCCACAAGCAGTAAGAGTGACGAGTACCTAAATGCACAGACACCTCCGTCGTGTAAAAGTTTTTCCAGGCGGCCATAGAACGCAACACAAATGGACCAGTATGATAACGAGTCAATCGAGTCACCAGAAAAATCAATCTCGTAGCGTCTACAGAAGATATCACGCGATGTTATGTGGTCAAGGCATCAATGCATGAACGGCAAGTCCTGTATGTGCACAGTCTCGACGTCACAACTACATCGCGGCGGGTCAGTACCGCAGCGAGTTAAGCATTTGGAGTTCAAAACGCCAAACACCGCAGTGACCAGACAAATGCATCAACACTCTATCAACAAGCCCTGCATTTCATCACGAAGGCCATTCAGGACAGGTTTTGACACAGACCTTGAAGCTTGCGGAGGTTTCGTTGATCGGCTTGAGTCGCTTGTAGATGTGGTTGTCTTTGCCCATGCAGCGGGTAGCTCGAGCATCGTCGCCATTTGTTATGTTTTGCTTGCCGCTTTGGCCTTTGACTGTGCGAGTGTGCTTCCATCCTGTTCGGGTGGTATGAGGCCGTGGCTGGCGACGTCAGGTCTCCAGGACGTCCTGGCATCGGGGTTTTAATTGGACTGTGGGACAAGATTGTACAGCCATCGTGGGTGCAGAAGAGCACCAGTAGCTGGAGCAGAGCAACGCAGAGCAGGAATGTGCTATCTCGAGAGCAGTACATGCCGAACGAGCCTGGCAAATCATCGGACGAGGCGCAAAGCGTGCGGTGACCAGGTACTGTGTTGCGGTAAGAAATTGAAAGGCAGTTTGTGCCGAAACTACCCCCTGCACTGCCACAGTGGTGATCAGTTCTCTGCAACCCAGAGCTTGAAGCTGCAAAGCCGCAAGCCTACTAGAGTCTCTAGAGGATCCTTGGTTATCTTGATTTTGGGTCCCTCGATGGCTTCGAGAGGTGGCCTATGAGCAGTTGTGCACTCGCTGGAACCGCGAAGAAGCGGAGGTCCGCTCTTCAACGCCAGGTAACAGTTTGGAGGGGTGTTGGCATGTGCGCACGAGACTGCTGAAGCTAGCACTTTCGGTCGCTTGGCATGTCATCACCAGGGATCACTTGCAGAGACCTGGCGTTCCGAATCACATTCTGTTGTCACGCTTGTGGGTGCTTTCCTAGTTGAAGGGGACGGCGGAATTCCACCCCCCGGCAGGCTGTGCAGCGCTGCAAACGAACCTTGCAGAGTGACAAGACCACGCGCGAGGACTGAGGGACTGCCCGGTTTCTGACGTCGGATCCTGCGCGGTGGATTTGTGGAGCTGTGTTCCGGCAGTTCCTGCCCCAGGCAAATAATCCAATTTATGCTTGAAGAAAGGAGCCCACGTGCGTGTGTGTGTGTGTGTGCACGCGCGTGTGTGTGTGTGTGTGTGTGTGTCTTTCGGGTACTGACTTGCTCGTGCTGGTTTGGTTCCATGAAGCCTACAGTGTGTGATCCCACGTACAATTCCTCCTCCAGCTGCCTGCACGAGAAATCAATCAGAACGGCTGCTGAACTCTTGAGGACAAGATCCTGGCCTTGAACGAGCTAGAATACTGGGCCATGAGGCGGCTGCACTTGGTAAGGTGAATTCTCCGGTGCGATGTCACTTTGCCCTGGAGCAGGCGGGGCGGTTACGATGCAGAAGTCATCCTTATTGGCATGCTAAAGTGCCGCACCTACCAAGCTCAAGCACGTCTGGGCATTGAGTTCATCGAATCGTGCTCGTTGTTGTACAGCTGCTCATGTAGCTGCCTGTGACTTTGGCCGGTTATGTTCGGGCACCAAGGGAGTCGGACAAGGATGTTGCAGGGCAGGCGAGCTGCAGCTGTGTATCTGGCAAGGATGAGGTGACAGGAAAGGTAATTACTCAAACTTCAACATTGACATGAATCGAGTTCTGGCAAAGACAGGCGCACATCAGTCTGAAAAAGACCTGGGCAGCCCATTTCAACATGTGGGTGAACAACGACGTTGACCATGGTGCGAGTGCTTAGTTGCACCTGGCCGTGTTGAGGAAGTGCTGTCATACACCCCTGTTTCCAGGGTCTGCATCGAAGGTCGACTGCTGATGAAGCAGAAAAAGCTGGATGAGGCTTTCAAAGTCTTCGACAAGGTCGGATGCGCTGATTCACAGTGCTCAAGCTTTTGGAAGAATGGCTACGTTGCAGTGTCATCCCTTTCCGGCTATCCCCGGCGCTTGTCAGGTGGCCTACGAAAACCCTCTTTGGGGGGAGGGGTACCACCTTCGAGCGAAGTGCTACAACGCAATGAAGGCACCCTGTGCGCCTGAGCCAGCTTTAGCAAGCGCCAGATCCCACATCCACCCACGGGCAATCCCCAACAACCTTGTTCATGTTCTGCTAAGTTAGGAGAGACGAAAGGACCCCGAAGAGGATGCAGTACTCCCGCATTGTCCATGAAGCTATGGCTATGACTGCCGCATTGACGTTCACATAGGATGGCGTGGGTTTCACTGAACTTCCTAGCCGCTGTCCGTACGGTGCGGGCTTGCCGTATCGCGCTGTCGCGGCAGGATGTGCCAAACACCATCGCAGACCTCCGGCGGGCACTCGAGCAGCTTGGCGTGTTGTTTCTCTGCCTGCATGGGTTCGTAAGTAGCCGAGACGAGGAGAGAGGCAGAGGCATTCTTTGGCTGAGGTTCTGTCCCAATAACTACCTTGTCATGGTCGAGCTCGGCATCACTCTTATGGAGCTCGTTTTCATGGATCTGTCAGTCTGGGCTGTGAAACACTCTTGGGCCTTGGGTTGAGGGAATCAAGAGCCAAGCATTCGAGAAAGACATGGGAATCAGCGAGGACAAGAGCCACGAGTACGAGGAAGCTGCAGACTTGTTCAAGGTTTGAGCACCATGCACTTTTGCAGAAGCCTTCATTCAAGTCTCCTGTGCCTCCCCATGTTGAGTTCTTGTTACCCGACTTGTGTTGATTGGTCAGCGCGCCATCGACCTCTGCCCTATAATTCCCGTCGACATCTTCCTCCAGCAGCTCTTCCAGAAGGCGGGATCTGATCCGAGCCGTCGGAATCGTGACATCCCGGGTGGAGGCTGTGTCGCTATAGCTGTAGGCCTTCTTAGACTGTAGAGGTTCAGCCCACCCAAGTCGACGGTTTGTGCAAGAGCGGCTTTCTTCCTGCATGCTTTTCGGCCGACTAGGTTCAGTGTAAAAGCTCTGGTGCCAAACAGAAACTTCGGTTCGCAAGACAAAACTAACGAGCATGGACAAGCTTCGCCAGTCGGTCAAACCCTCGGCTTCCGACTTTGGCAAAAGCCCACTTGGTGGGTTACAACTGTGAATTTGCAGTTGCAGTTGTCTGAGGTGCCCCATCTCAAGGAGGAGTGGGAGGCAGAGAAGAAAGCCAACCAGTTCTCGCTTAATGCGCGGGCACACAGTTCCTTCGATACTTGTAGCGATGATGAGCAAGAGGTGCCTTCACCAGCTCTTGGCCACCATAACACTGCTACAGTCGTCCTCATCCCGCTGTTGCTGGTGACTCTTTTCCTTTTGTGCTCATTCTCGCTTTTTCTGGTTTGGTGCTGCCTTGAAGACCCTTCGCAACACCTTTCGCCAGATAAAATCCGTCGGTAGAAGCAGCAACTTGCACCACGAAGCCTGGAAAACTGGGACCGTAAGGCTTTTGACACGGAGCGGGGTTGAAGGCAAGATGCAAACAAAGCGCCGAGGAGCCCCCGGCGCGGCTGCTGCCCGAGGCTTGGGTGGAGCGCTTCGAGGCCACGGAGCGGCCCAACCAGGCCTTCCTGAGGCCGCTCAAGAGCTCAAGAGCTGGGCCATGGGCTGATTGGAAGAGCTTTTGGGCTTTTGCTGCTGGCTGCCAGGGTCGGTGCCGAACTGGAGCAGTGGTTTGCCGAGGCCATCGAGAGAGTGTTCCAGCCCAGGTAATGCAGCAAGTTTGTACGGTTCCAAGGGTGAACCATCTCCTCGCAGGTTCGGCGACACAAGGCTGAGCCATCAATTCAGCGCAAGCTATGGCAGAGCCGGCTTGTATTCAGCTGTTGATATTTTGGTCCCAGCGAGCTCTATCAGCACGTGAAGCCTTCATTGTCAAATCTCGGGTTCAGCCTCTGGTTTGCACTATTCAAACTACAGAACATAGGTCGAACATCAACACGGGTGTCTCGATCAAGGTGGACGCATTGTTCTGCACGGTCAGCCTTTTGCAACTTCAATGATCACACGACAGCCAGTAGAGGCCTGTTTGAAGTTGAAGGGTATGCAGCTTGCAGCCATAGCTGGGGTTTCGTGCAGATAAGACTCGCGACTCTTCCACCTTCGTTCTTCTCGCGAACTAATCCGGCTCATGCAAGGTGCTGGTTGCACCGCTGTGCAAGTTTCTTCTGTGCCTCGTGCCAGGAGCGTTCTGGTCATCAAGTGGGATCCAGACAAGTGGCCCAAAGAGCTCAAGTCCTTCACCACCCAGGCCGGGCCGGTTCGGGTGCTTACCTTCTGGCATGACCTGCCTGCCCCTGCTGCCGTTGCCGCAGGTCCATGAGGCACTCAAGGCTCGGCGCGAGCGCGAGCTCGCCAAGGCGGTTGCGCCTGACGCAGACGCTGGGAGCTCGGCTCCGGTTATGTGCCTTTTTTCCCTTGAGGCTGGAATCTGTAAGGCGTAGGGCCGGTCAGCTGGTCAGCGCCGGGTTTGGTGATGTGTCCGAGCTTTTCAGAGAAGCCTCCAAAACTATTTCACGCGGTTTCGCGAGCCAGCTCGCGGTCCTGGAGGGTTACGGGTTGGTTCGGCGGCATCGTTTCAGATATGGGATTTTGTTCCTCCCACGGTCAAAAATGGCTGGCCGGCATGGGCAGCAGCAAGGCTTGGGACCAGTGGATGTCGGACTGTGGCGGGATAGTTGATGGGCATGCCTGGATCTGCAGCCTGTGTCCAGCGTTAACTAACGTCTCCGATTGTGCGGATCATGCGTTACGCACCGTACTCGACCAGTCTCAGGCCATTCAGGAGTGGAAGGACCAGGACGAGCTGGAGTTCGAGGAAGCTCAGGACGAGTATGACGAGGACTTTCCGGGGGTCCCAAAGCGGGGCTGATGTGAGCACATGGCTCAGCACGGAGGTTGTATGACAATCACTGGTGACGAAGAGGGTGCAGTTTACAGGCCTCGATGCTCAAGCTGTTGGCTCTGAACAGAGGATGCGGTGGCTTTCCTTCGTCAGCTCCGAACGCAGCGGGCGCGGTGACGACTCCGGAGCGGTGCAAAGTGCATCATCGTCTCCGCACTTAGTGAAATCTGGCCTTGGGCAAACTTGCACTTTACAAGCTGCTAGCCGACCGAAAGAGAACGATCGATGTCGTGTTGTTGTTTGCGCTTTGGAGAGGCGAGCCAGGCGCTTCGTGACGAAAATGCAAAGCATTCTTGTGAAGGTTCAAGGCCGAGTCGAAGCTGCACCTTTATCGCTTTCCGCTGCCCTTTTGGCCCGGCCTCAGCTCCAAAAAGTGACTAGTGGTTCAAGCTACAGTGGGAGCCAGAAGACGCCATGGCATCCCAAGTCCGGAGACGCTGAGGCGCGCCTGGTCAGTGTCTCTAAAGAATCGTCTCTTTTCTGCATTGTGATCAAGCCGCGAAAACAGGCAGAAGCTGCTCCTGCTCGAACACGGGGAAGCCCTGCGCCGCCCGGCTGAAGTCCCAGGCTGAGGCGTGTCGGGCTACATGGCTTTTGGTGCGAGGCAGCAGTGGGTATGCCTATAGTGCTGGCGGTTCTGGGTGGTGATGCACCAAGTTCTTTTGCTTTTTTTTTAAATATATTTTTTGTCGCAGTTTCTGACTACTTCTCAGCCGCTCGTAGTGGCCTTGCCATTGAGGCTATCATCGTGTTTTTGTCGTTTCCGTTGAAAAAGAAAGCATTCCTTGTTTTTCAGTTGCGTTGCTATTAGCACGGCTATGCTTCGTTTGGCCACTAGTGCCTGTCGTTAGCACCCCCTTTGCGCCTTGTTTAACAGTGAGGACAGGACTTGAGCCGAACTTCTAATGGGATTTCGAGGTCCGCGTAGTGAATCACACTGGCGCAGCCACGAACCTAACTACACCCTGACTTTGTTTGCCATATCTTCATTTGTAATGTCACCAATACTCTATCCAGCAATATTGCCACTATCATTGTCGCAGTGAATAGTACAACTTTTTTGTGCTTCTTATCGCCAGTTGCCTTGTGGATATTGCAAGAGCAGAGCTTGTTGGCCACCCGTCGCTTGCTTTGTGCTGTTCTCCTTTGAATTTGTCGGCTTGACGTGTTCTCTACCCTTGCTACTGACCTCCTGCCGCATGCGGAGGACGATGCTCCGGAAAAGCAGTGCTTGCGGTGCAGGCGACGGCGACTGATGGGCCACGCCTCGGCTATCTACGCATCTTGAAGAGCGTATCTCGAGAAGGCACGTCCCTCCCTACCCCACGGATGCACATTTTTCTGTAAATGTCGCGACCAGGCATCTCCTCCACACCCTCACACCGGCAAGCGTGCAGCTGCAGAGCATTTACGGAGCCTCTCCTGCCAGGACTTCCGAGGAAAGCTCCACACCACCGACCACGCTGAGACGCAGTATCAAAGACCCACATGTGCACACTGTGGCAGGGCTCGCAAGGCCTGTGAAGGCAAGATTGCGATGCCACCGCAGCACGCCCGTGACGACGCAGGACCCAGGGAGAGCAGACTCTCTTGAAGTGCAAGGTGTTCTTTCTGCCCCTGGCCTGAGGAGAAAGATTGGCAGCCGGGCTTGGACGATGGCAGCGCCGCTACGAGACCAAAATCACGTGATTTGGGGCAGGCACGGTAGAGAGAATGAGTAAGTGCCTGGCTGGGCGGCGGGTGAATGACTGACGGATAGGAATGTCTTGGCCCGCTTTCACAATGCCTTCCTGTCTCGGTTTAAGCCAACAGCAGCATCGACCGACCTGACTCTCTGGTGGTAGATCGGGCAAGAGGCCATGTCTCCTGGACCTCTCGTGTGGTTGATGATTCTGGCAGGCAGCGCGAACGCTTGCAACGTCTCTGCATGTCAGGATGATTCGCAGGGGCTTCTGCAACTGGTGAAAGCCAAGCACCGGGATCCTTCCTGTGCAGCTTCCCCCGGATGCAGCAATTTGGGCCTTGAAGGGGAATGTTGCCCAACCGTCGACGGCGTCTACCTCTACTGTTGCAAGGGTGGAACTTCCCACCATGTCACTACTACGCAAAGCACCACGGCCGTGCACCAGAAACCGACGACTAGCAGAACGCAGCCTGTGAACCTCACTACGACCGAGCCGACCACCTCTTACATGACCCGGGCTATGCACACCACCACGACTGTCCGCAAGACACCGTCTTCCGCGCAGCTAAGCTGTACGGGCGAAGGCTTCCTTGATTGTTGGACCTTCTTCACAAAGGCAGACCCTACCCATGGCTACATCCAATATGCAACTCTGCCGATTTTCGCCAGGGTTGTATCTCAGATGTTTGTAGGTTTCTTGGCAGTTATTCCAGATTATTCCAGATTGCAGCAGGATCTTCAATAAGGTGTCGCAGAGGGAAGCCATGCAGCTGGGCCTCTACAGCTTGCGCGACGGAGCGGTTCGCCTTGGAAGTCTTGTGGGACAAAACCGTCCGGTCAAGGCTTTTGCACACATTTGCTCGGTAAGTGGTAGCTGTGGTGCGCTGTTCGGTCAACATGCCGCAAGGCTGTGCGACTGCAGTCCAAGACACGATTCTATGCGGGACACCTGTTTGTGATTGACATCAAACATATGCCGACAGGTGGGAGGGTGGCATGTAGTTTGAGCTTTACAGATTGTGCCTCCTCGCGCAGGTGGAGGAACTTGGCCGGCCTGGTGGGCTTACGGACCCGGGTGGCCGAACAAGGGGGAAATCGACACCGTCGAGACGGTAAATACGGATCAGCATGCGCACTCGACCCTGCACACCAGCCCTGGCTGCAACATGCCGAGCTTCTCCGGGAGCCTTTGCCAGTCAGTGCTCGCTTTCGATGGTTTTGTTATGTTTCTGCTGAGGCGGGTGTCTGGGTTTGCATGTCTTGTCGGCCGAGGCTCTTCAATCCCAACTGCAACGCCGGGAATGCCAATGAGGGCTGTGGAAGACATGGGCCTGCTGGCAGTGGTGGCTCAGCATTCAACAAGAACGGGGGCGGTGTGTTTGCCACCCAGTGGACTAGCAGTGGAATCAAGATGTGGTTCTTCCCCAGAAACCAGGTTCCCGCAGACCTCGCCAGCGAAAAGCCAGACTCGTCAAGGTGGGGTGAGCCTTACGTGACCTTTCCGTTTGGATCCAGATGTCCGTCCTACCATTTCCAAAACATGGTCCTTGTGATCAACTTGGACTTTTGTGGCGACTGGGCGGGCAACGTGTACCCTGGCGGCAGGGCTGCTTGCATGGCCTACGTCAAGAACCCGGCCAATGCAAAAGCTCTTTCGGAGGCGTTCTGGGATATCAACTACGTCAAGGCACGTCTCACCATCTTCACTTTTGTTGTGCCTCTTGTCAGACTTGGCTTCAGCAGTCTTGTTCGTTCTCAGCTTTGTGCCTTGTGCCGCGGAGAGGTCTTCGCAGCAACCTCGGACTCGAGCCCGGCGTCTCTCATGGCAGCGTCCGGAGATGCAAACTTGACGTCCGTGGCAGCTTAAGTGGACAAAGCAAGCCTTTTTTCATTTGTACAGGCATGTACAGGCACAGATGGCGAAAACTTTCTATGTTTCCGGTGCCGCTATGGGCATGCAGATCACATTTTTGTCGAGGGATGTGTGCAGCTCTTGCACAAGTCCCCTGCATGATAAACTTCCACGAGAAGTTTTCCGAGAGTGTTTTGCAAGTTCAGGAGGCTGTTTATTCGCTCTCGAAACAGACTTGTTTTGCCATCGTTGTGCCCTGCAAGCAAGAATCTCCAAGACCGTCCAAACGGCAAGGGCTTTGTTCGGACTGTCGCAGCGCGACCTGATGATGCCAGGGCCAGGGAGACATGAAGATCCCGGAGTTGGCCAGGCGGAGTTCGAGCAGATCCACCGTGGTGTTTTCTTTGGTGCTCTGCCAGGTGTGGTTCGGATTCGATATTTGGTGAGAAGTCTAGCAACATCAGCCGGTGCCAGTAGGAGAAGCTTTTCCTTGGAGGAAGCGCCTGCTGCTCTGCGCCGGCATCCTCACTGCGGCGCAAAAGATCTTGTGCGGTAGGAACTAGAGCATCTAGAGCCTTACTTCCGCTGTTCTTCGCGCTGCGCTCGCTGAAGCCGCTTTTGTATCATACAAGGGCACACATTGACACAGATTGTCACATCGTTCCCCAGAAAAGGACCGCAAGCGTCCCCAGCCGTTTGCTGTGAAGAAGCAGAGGCATCACGCCAAGAGCGCCTTTTCGATTTTCATCGCAAAAGAACTGCAGAATGCCACCAGCAAGACGTAGGAATGGCAGTGTTTGGCTGTGGCGCCCACTTCCATGCCGAAGAAGATGCGCCCGGCGAGTTCGTCGAGCCGGCCGAAGTGGCGAAGTGGATCGATGAGGCCACGTGCATCGCAGTGGACCCCCGGGCCGCAATGAGCTCGATACAGGTTGGGTTGAAGGACTCTGCGTTGCACTCTTCAAGTCTCAGGGCTCACCGGATGTCATAAGGTAGGACTGTGACCGCCAGGGCCCCTGTCATTTCTTCTGCTCCGGATCGGTTGCAACAGGTTGATGTCAGCTCTGTGCCCTGAGACTTCTAGGGGTTAAGCACAAGCCGTGCGCACTCTACAGCCCCTGCTGCAAGGACGTTCGCCGGGGGCTCGGTCACGTCCATCTGGCGCTCTTCACCCTTCAGTTGTGTTCCTATCGTCGATGCGTTTACCAGCAGGCTTGCTGCGCGTTCGGCTCGTGCAAGCTTGCTGTTCGGTCTTTCAGAGCCTCGCAGAGCAAACACGTGGAGCACTCGCTGGACACGTCGTCACGAAGATCAAGAGAAGGCCGAAGCCCCCCCCCCGCCCCCCCCCAACCCAAAGTCTGTGCGGGTGCCGAGGCGAAGACTTCGAGATCCAGGAGCGCGGCCCCCTTCCAGGCCAGGGACACAGAGGGAGTTGGACAGGGACGGGCAGTAGGGACGCGCTGCGAGAGGGGAGGGTCCTGAGCTGCAAAGCGCTTCCGGCTCTGAGGCGCCTTCCAGCTGTCCTCGGGCTCCATCATGTTCGCGAAGCCCGACCTGGTCGAAGCCTGAATTGCCGCTTCGGATCCGATGACATGTGGTACAGTGGGGTACAGTACTCCAGCAGTGGCTCCCCATGAGCTTCCAGGACAAGAAGCTGGAGTCCCTCCGGCGAAACAGCAAGCCCCTTGTGCTTCCCGGCCGCATGACGGAAACCATCGTCCACTCCACTCCGCCCTACGGTGCCTAGCTTCGAAGGTGCTACACAGACAAAGGCGTCGAAAAGAGTCGCTGCGGGGTCGTCTGCCAGTGGTTGGTGGTCGCTCGGTGCAGGAGCTTGGAAAGGCCGTGACCGGATTCATGTCAATTTGCCCTTCATGAAGCCGCAGAGCAAAAAGAGCCAACAGAGCCTCCAGAGTTTCTGTCTGCTCAGGATAAGGGCTTCCCGCCCGAGCGCCTTCGAAGGCTGAAGGGTGGACGTGATGCCTGGCACATCGGCAGAAGAAGGGGGCGAGATGGGGCGTCGAGGCTTTGCCCGCGGTTTCGGGGTTAAGCCGGTGTGTTAAGAGCACGAGAAACGAAGCTCGAATGAGCTGGAAGGGTTTGACCTTGGAGTGTGAAGCGAAATCTTCACAGAGTATCCTTGCAAGTGAACTCGTCAAACACCTCAGGCATCCGAATGAGTATCGTTGCACTCAGGCACGCAGAAGGGTACCCTACATGCATGCACCCTGGCAGCATCGTAGCGGGGTCGAAAGACATCAATCAGAAGGACAATCAGACCCTGTGTATCTCGTTTCTGGCTTTCGGCCTTCACTTGAATCTATATGTTGTTCAAGTTGTTCGTGTTCGAGTCATTTCTCATTACTCATCGGCTTGCTTCCCTGTTCTCAGAAGAGTTTGATAGGATTGCATGCGGATAGACTCTCTTAAGAATGGCATGTGCAAAGGAGTGTGAAGCCTGCATTGGGATTTTGGCTGTCACAGGTATGGCGACGAGATGTGGCAGCTCGCTTCACAGGCGCAGCTGAGCGCTGCCCCTGTGGGCCCATCCCTGAGGCCCGTGTTCTTGCAAGGGAATGCAGGCAGGAACAGGCTTCGCCGTGGCTCAAGCTGTTTCATCGGCGCTGGTGTTCAGCGGATTGCTTTGTACTGCCACAGATGTCTTGCAGGTGGCATGTTATCGGCGGAGCCGACAAAGGAGGCTTTGCTTCTCGTGGAATTGAATCGGGATTCCAAGCTGGACTTCTGGTGAACACCCTCCAGCACCAAAGCCCGGCCCAAAAGAATACTGCAAACTTTGAGAGTTCCCGAAGCACACGAGATGACGCTGGCTCCTTCCGGCTTTGAGTCCTTGGCAGGCATCCTCGTCAGAGAAGGGGCCGCCTTGCCGCTGCCCTAACGTCCCTGTTGCAGTGTTGCAGTCATTTCCGTTCAGCAACTCCAAGGGCTCAGCGGCCAAGTCAAGCCCCGCTTGGTTAAGGACGTCACCGGCTTGCGACACACGGCTCACAACCGGCTCGGTCCTGGAGCAAGTGCAGCTGAAGGGCGAGCGCCGCTGGAACTCCATAGAAAACCTTCGGAGCTGTCTTGCTGTGTCTGTGTTGACATCTACATACCAAAAGCAGTATTTGGGTCAAGATGACATTTGATAGACGATGGATGACGGTCTATGCTTCTGATCGGTGCTGTTGGTCGGGACAGTGGCTGTTGTGGTGATTGCTGTGCTGGGTTCGAACAGATTAGATGCAGAGGGTATCGTGGAGCTCAGCGTGCCCTAAACCCTTAAACCCAGTTCGTGTTGGAGCCCTCATGAGACCGGGGCTTGGGAACTCTAAGGTTGGGGATTGAGGTCGTCCGCCGTTGGGTTTCGGGTCTGCGAATCTTGCGCTGCCAAGGACTTTGCTACAAGTGGCTTGGAAGCAGACAGAGAAACTGAGAAACCCTTTGGTCGGATTTCTTTGGAGAGGTTTGTCCATACCGGCAAGCCAGCCGAGGCTTCTGGAAGGCCGGTGACCGGGTGACGGACGGTGACTGAGACAGAGGAACGGTGGAGGCTTTGCTTTCCCAAGCTTCTTTGTCGGCAGGCGACGGCCCAAAGACCGGCTGGGTGAGCATCCGGTTGTCAGACAAGGAGCCACGCAACACCATCCCCTTCGGGTACGCACCTGTGCTTTGTAGACTATTGGAGACGATACGACTGCAGCTGTCCGAGCAATCACCATAGGTCGTCCCCGTGTGGTGGTCATACCATGAACTTCGGTTTTCGACGTCCAAGCCGCCAGACCCCTGTCTGGCACAACTCGGTCTTTCGCGGGAGGAGCTTTGTGTGCTGCATGAACAGTGCCCCCCACCACGCCTGCTGGACAGCGTGGTGAGGATCCGCCGCTTGGTGGCACTCACAGCCCAATCGACCTCCTGGTAGGATCTCAAGCAGAGACTAAAGCAAGCATTCGACTGACCCAATGTTTCGGCATGCGTCCATGTTGGCGCAGGGGGTCTTCAAAGTGATGCGGGAAAGGCACTGAACGGAGCCTCAGTTGCCAAGAGACCGCACAGAGATGCCGTTCCACGTCCGGCTATTTTGTGTCATGAGTCATGACTCATGGGAACTTGCCTGACTCGCCAGCCGTTCTGCGTTAATCGAAGGCCTTCAAAGTAACACTCAAATTTATCGAGCAAGACTTATCTTCCCTTGTGCCTCGACTCCTGAACTCGAACATCGCAGAACCCAAGTCAAGTCGGAAGTGTAGCGTAGCCGAGGACAAGAAGGGTTTGTGCAGTCCTTCGACGAAGAGAAGCAGCGGCTAGCAGGAGGCCCAGAAACTGACAGTCTGGGCCGGTTCCTCCCGCATCGGAAGCCATAAGTAGGACTCACAAAGACGGTTTGTGAAGTCTTAACCTGTGCACTCTCTTTCTCCCTTTGCTGGGGATCTCGGGATCTCTGTTGTGACCCAGTCTGTCATCTCACACGAGTGGATGAAATTGTCCATGCGAGGAATCGACTGCTCACACGCAACCCAGGTCGTGAAAGTCTATGCCAGCGGCAAGGAGCACGCACTGAAGGTCACGAATCTGATTCCGAAGCCCTAGTCGGGCTTCCCGAGGAAAAAAGAGCGTCGCGTGCGTCCTTTCAGTACAATCCGGGCACAAGCCTTCAGATCGATATTAAGGTAGCCGGAGAATCCCCTCTGCTCTCTTATGAAGTGGCTCGCTTCCTGTTGGTTCACGCAGTTTGTGGACGTGAATGCAGGTCAACACATCGATCGGGACAAGTCGTGGGTCGGAATCGCGGATGTACGACATACTTTGAGATGCACTACTTGCGATCCGGTTCGTGTTTCACTAGCTAGCATGCTGTCGCTGTCGAATACTTTTTGCCAATATTCCTGCGGAGCCACCAAGCCACCTGTGGCTGTGGATCGTTGCGAGACGAACTGGGATGCTGAATGTTCAGCGCAGTCGCTATCAAAAGAGCCCTTCACATATCCAACCATGAGATGTTTGTTGCCCCTCTGGGTTCGAACTGTTAGGAAAAGCCGAGGTTATGATCGTCTGCATTCTCACATAAATTTCGGGCCCGCATGTAGAAGGGAACTCATGCTCAAGATCACAGGGTGTTTCCAGATTACTGGGTTTGCTAGCCAAGCTTTGCCGCACTTTCGAAGCGATGGGGAATGTCACCAGCAGTTGTGGGGGCCTCTGACTGGAGTTGGAGTGTGACAAAACAGGTTCATGTTCTAGGTGGCCGCGATCTTCGGTGTTGTGGTCGCAATGCTGCATGAACAGTCAGATGGGTTGAAGTCTTGTGAACGCCTGTCTCCCTTCATGAGCAATGCTGTCATGCGAATCAAAAGCAACACGACCGGCTGCCAACAGCATCAGTTGATGGCTGTTCGCACTTATCACGTGCAGAGCCTTTGTGGCTGTGGCTGTGCGGCCACCCCGGAACTGCTTTGATCGTTTCGGCAGGTGCTAACCCCAGCACTCACCACTGCTGCCGGTGGACGGCAGAGGATGATGCCGAGCTCTCCGTGGAGGCCCCTGAGCCTGAGACCGGAAAGACAACCACCGGACCGTTCAACTGACTGCAGGGCCGGACAAGGAAATCCAAGACCGAGGCAGCGAGGGACAGGGTTTCTTTTCTTTCGCAGCGGGACAGTTGACAGTTCGCAATGGGGCTTTCAAGATAGGATATGTTCTTCCCGGGTTGTGGAAGCTGTGCAGGGTTCTTGAAACTTTGAACATTGTGGGATGGAAGATTTTGACAACTCGAGCGATTCGGAAGGACTGGACTTGGCTTTCAGTTTTCCACAGCCTCGTATTCGGTAAGGTTTCGTGTTGGAGGATGCATGATGCAGCCTTGGGGTCTGTTCAGGAGGAGCCTCGATTGAATTTCGACACGAATGTCATCGGCCCGACCAATGCTAACATCATCGGCGGCGGCGCGGGCGCTTCGCCACTGCAGGACCCAGGGTACAAAGCAGGTGCTGCCACGATAGACTGGTAAGCAAGAGGTCTTGTTCCCCTTGAGTATTCAGAGTGGATGTTCCACTTTGCCAAGGGCGCAGCATTGGCAACTGCCGGCTGGTGGTTTGTGCTGCTACTAGTGTTTGTCAGGGAAGGGCATGCATAATCGACGACTCAATTTTTCCCAAAACTGTGATGTGTTCTGGGTGGCTTGAATCCTGGATGTGCGTTGGCTGTGGACAGGTAAGTACTCACCGGTCGCCTCGTCACACCAACGAGTCCCGAGGATTGTTTTTATCTTTCCTTCAACTCCTCGAGACCTGGACCTCGCTGAATGAAATGAGATCCGTCGAGGATCAGGAGTGTCTAGAGTACGCGGCCCTTCTCTTGCACTCAGCCTGGTACTCTACTGAATGACTCAGGAGCTCAAGTTCCTGGAGGAGCGGCCTGCGCCCGAGTGCACAGAGCTCTGTGAAGCACGCTCTCTGGTGTGTCACACGGGCTCATGTAAAGCCCCCATTTCCAGAGATGGGGATGCAACTTTCGGGGCTCGAGCAACTGCATAACCGATGAGGTTTTCAGGAGGAGGAGGAGGAGTCCGGTCTGACAGGATTGTCAGTACCAAAAGTTTTGGCTACTGCAATCTACTGCATCAAGACTCCCTACTTGGTATTGCCAGCCCGAAAGTAGGGTCTCTGCTTGCCGTTGAAAGCGGCCAACACGTCCGAGGTCCTTCAAGAAAGACTGGCAACGAGAGCCCACACCGGAGAGGACGGGAATCGATTTCAACTCTGCATGGTGCAACGGCGACATCGCACGACTCACAGATGCGGTTCGAGCGAACAAGATAGGAATCAGTCCCGTCAACGGAACAACGCAAGCTCCTGTGCAACGTCCTGTGGACCAGGACCTCGAAGGACACCCAGAACCGGAAGGTTCCAAAACTGCAAGGCATAAGGTAGCATCTGGTCGTTTCGTGCAAGCTTGGGGCTTCCATGCTGCAGAGAGCGCCAAACAAATTTTTGCGTGCTGCTTTCATCTGCTTCGTGTCGCAAGAACGGGAACTTCGGAGATGCTGTCGGGGCGAGGGCGGGCTTCACCTTCAGCTGGCCAGAAGCCCTGAAGCCTCCCTCACGATTCCCGAGGCTCAGACGGCTGAGCTCAAAAAGGCCGCAAAGGCCTTTCAACCCAAGGCCAGGGCTCTTTTAGCTCATTAGATGCACGTGCCGAGCACGGAGATGCAGAGGCTGCGGCCAAGGGCGGCTTTCCCGTCAGCGCCAAGGCCAGTTTCGCACCGGAGAGCACCAGAGGCGAGGCGGCAGAGTGAGAGCGGCAGTGCTGCAGGCGAAGCCGAAGTCGGCGGACGTCTCCTCCGTCTCGATGTCCTCGGTGTCCTCTTCCAGCGTCCTGCCGTTGCTCGCCGAAATCACCTTCGGGAGGAGGAGGGCTCTTTGGGGTCCTTGCCGAGGTTCAGCAGCCCGGGCAAGTCACCTCCGCAAAAGGAAGAGAAGGCCGGTGGCTCGGGGAGGTGGGTTGCCAATTCCATGCTTTGCCGGCTTTTGATCCTGGTCCAGACGCGCGACTGGGGATGGATTTCTTTCGGGTTTCACTTTCGGTCCTGAAGCTGTCGCCTCCGCCTGAGGTCGTCAGTCCCAAGACGGCTGAGGATCGCGAAGTCCCAGCTGCAAAGCTCAAGGCCGTCCTGCCGGAAGAGCCGGAGAAGGCCGTGGAAGGAACCCAGCAAAGCGCAGCTGTCCCAGCGATCACTGCGCCGGCAAGCCCCAACCCATGCAAGAAGCTCATCCCGAGCCTCTCCCCAGCTCTTTGGTCGCCCATGCACCGCCGTTGGACATGCCAGAAGGCCCTCCAGGCGGAGCCTGCGGAGCCCGCGCAGCCCACGCAGCCCACGCAGCCCACGCAGCCCGCACAGCCCTCGCAGACCGTAGCCGCTGCTACCACGGTTGATGAGGCAGAGACCAACGCACAAGTGGAAGAGAAACCACAGCGCGTGCCACCAGTGTTGAGCCTTTGCAGCCCGCCTCCCGCACTCTGGTCCCCACTGCATCGCAAGTGGTGTGGCGCTGTGCTGAAGATGCAGCTTGCACAGGTCCCGACACTGCTCGTGAAAAAGGCAGTGCAAGGAGGACAAGCCAAGGCCCTGCAAATGGAGAGCGAGGCGGGGCTGGAGAAGGCCCAGTCCGAGCTGCTCGAGACTGTGAAGATGCAAGCCCAGGTGCAGCCCCCCTCCGAGGCCTTAAAGGCCCAGGCCCCCTGTGCCCCCTGCGCCCCCGCCGCTCGCATCAGTTTCTCTTCTGCCCCGGCGCTCTACTCCAAGTGGCACGGCCGATGGACAGGGTGCTTGCCTGAGCCTGCCAAGCTTGGGGCCTAGAGCACTTCGTCACAGCTGGGAGCCCAGACAACGCTTCGCTGTTTTGTTGTGAAGATGCTCGCGGCCTGAGCTCGAGCATCCGGGGATGTCCCAGGATGTCGCAGCGCCGCAGAGCCGAAAGTGATCAGCCCTGCCCCAAGCGCGTGAGGGCTGAGCCTCGGGCCTTGTACAGAACTGGGATTGCAGACCCGTCTTCCCCGACGCGAGTGCCCTTATACGGGCTTGTCGAAGCAATATCTGCAATCCCCTGGAATGCTATCACAGATTGCTCCTTGTAGTAGCCTCGTGCCCTCTTGCCACAGGCAAGGATGGGGATTGGCATCCGATCGGCCAGCATCATGTCACGACAGAGCTTTTGATCATCAGGTGTCTCGCTCAGGTCCAGCAAGGGGGCTTCATCCCTTTCTTAGTCCATCTCTGCCCCTTCTTCGGCTTGGCATGGACACATCGATAGCTCTTAAGCTTCTCTGTCTTTAACGGCCTCCACGAAGATGGGCAAAGCATTTTTTTTTGCGCTGCTGCAGCTCGCAGGGTCCGCAGCTGGGACTCTGCGTCTCGCAGCTGCGGCCTCGCGCCTCGCAGGCCTGACCTGGTCTTAGAGACTGGGCACCAAACCGAAACGGGAAAGTGCCCACCGATGGTCCATCCGGAGGGCCAAACAAGTTGCTCTCCGGGCAGGGCCCTAGCACAAGACAGCACCGGAAGGGAAGAAGAAGGGTGAAGAAGGGTGCGTAGCCGCAAAGCTAAGTCCAAGTACCAAGTTCTTCCCTTCGGCGTGACAAGCAAAATCCTACACCATCCTATACCCAGCTTCTCATGGCCGGGCTTAAACCCGTGTCGCTCTGTGGAGCCGGGTCTGCACTGAGCCGCAGGCCCCAGGCTTGCTGCGTTTAAGCACGGCCCCCGAGATCGGAGAGCTGTGGACTGCTTTTGAAAGAGGAGACACATTTCGCGCTTTGATCGTACCGAGGCCAAGCTAAGCTCCTCATGCGAATGATGCCGCGGCTTCGCTTGTGTCGAGTTGGTTCGATCAGCTGCAGTAGCTGCAGCAAGCAGACAGTAGTAGAGTTTCCGACCTCTCCTGAGCCCGAAGCGAAACTAGCTACTACGCCTTGAACGGTGACCAAGATAGCGTGTATAGGGGCTGAACAAGTCCGCCCTGAAATCCATTGCGGGCGCCAAGGCTTTTCTTAGAGTGACAAGAGCGTCAGCCCCTGCCGGCCTTCACGCCCCCCAGACCTCCACAAGACCCAGAAGCTTCGAAACCAAAAGGAAGAGCCATCTTAGAGTGCCAGAGTCTCTTGGGATGGTGACGGATGTGGACAGCCAGAGCCCTCGATGCGACAGAGCCTAGAGCCGGCGGGGGGGTTTTCCGCACTCACTGAGGTACGGGCGCGCCAGGACCCGGCACCATGCTGGAGGTCGTCGGGGCACTCAGTCGAGAGGAGTTCCGGTCAAGTTGATTTTGCGAGCAGCTTCGGCCTTGTTTGCTCTTAGAAACGGGAGGTCAGGCGGCAAGCGCCAGCGCTTGGGATTTCAGCTTCGGCTCAAAGTCGACACTACCCGCTCTGGCAAGATGAAAATGACCGGGAGAATAATTTCAGACCTTGTGCTGGAGAAGGCAGAGTGAAAGGGAGCTCTTCCACAAAGGTGAAGGAAGGAAAGGAATGCTTTCATGGATAAAGCTGAAAAGGACAACGGAAAGGCACTGGCAAGTTCGGCCACAAGGCGAAAGGAGCCTTCATGGACGAAGCAAGGAAGGGGACAGGCAAGTTTGGCTTTGGAGAAAGATATGCAGCAAGGACGAGAGATTTGGCGCACGAACCAGCAGCCGTGCAAGTCCTGGGCTTGGGTAGGCTTGGCAAAGAAAGATTTGGCGGTACGGGTTTCGGGGTTCAGGGCTCGGGGGCACAGAGGCTTCGAATAGGGCTTCACAGGTTCAGTTCAGGGCTCAACTTCCGAGGAGCGTTGGCACGCGGGCTGCGCACCAGTTGGGAGCGGTTTGGGTTCGGGGTTTGCATATGACAAGAGGCTTTGAATGAAGGCCTGAAGCCTGAACGTATCGGAGGGTGTATATGGTGCATATGCCCACACCCTCTATTGTAGAAAGAGAGAATTTTACACCAGGAGTTTTCTTCGCAGGCACCAAGAGGAGATAGGATTTGGTGAGGAGGCTTGGGCAATGAAGGGCAGAAGCAGTCAGTGGTTTCACGGCGTGGGTGAGCATTATGTTGGGTAAATGTTGTGAAGATTCAGGATTGTAGTGAAAGTGGCCCTAAGGCGACGTCGCTTTCAGAGCGCATGGGCGGCCAAGTGCCACTGGCGATGATCGCCCTGGACCCACAGGCGAAACTTGATCATCGGGTGCATTCTGTACATTCTGTACCCTGTACAGTCTGCTGTTACGAGTCGCACTTGTGGAGAAATCCCAAGCTCTGATCGATGAGAGGTGCTCGAGTATGGCCGGGCTCTTCTTGACAAGAAGGAGAGTGGCTTTGATTGGGCTTCCAGTGCGAATGTTGAGAGTTTGCCCTAACCCGAAACCCATGTTTGGGTTCCTGTGTGCCGTTTTCATGCGCCTTTGAGGAGAATTTGGGCCCCAGCAAGATCTCCTTGCGGCAGATCCTGGCCGATGTTCTCGAAGGTGGGAGTGTGGATCAGCACCGTTGGCTCACGGATTCTTTGAGCCTCAGACTGTTCGCGTCAGGTGCCGGCGAGGATCCCAAGCTTCTGATCGAAGATGCGGAGCCCTTTCCCATGGTACGCCGCTCCAGAAGCCGGGAAGCGGTAAGCAGATGTTAGCAGTACTCAGTACTCGTTATCGTATATAAGTTACTCATTCGTCCGTCCCCTATTTCAGACAGAGTCTACCCGCTCCTTGAACGTGCTCCTGCACACAGTGTTTTCGTGCTCGTCTAAGTTTATTGCTCAAGCGTGTGTTGAGCTGTTAACAGGATCAACCACATGAAAAGCATCACAGCGTCTGCGCACAAATACTGAGATACTCCGCTTTGCAGTTCGAGTTCAGTTGCAGAAACTGAGTCCCCTTAACAAGTGGATCGACGGCGCTCCAGAAGCTTGCGCCATGCGTATGAGTTTGTCTACTACACTGCCGGGCACGGCGCAGCAGGACAAAACCTCTCGAGACATGGCTTCCCCCCAGAGCCCCAGGCAGCTGATGTGTCGTCCGTTTCAGGCCTTGGGCTAGCTTCGGGCTCCCGGAATTCACTGTCACAGGGTCTGACTGCGCAGGATGCGTGCCCTGGGAAAGTCCGCCCGCGCGTCGGCGCCGCTGGTTCAGCTGGAGCTGCAAAGAGCGCGCAGCATCAAAAGGGTGCTGGCTGTGGTGGGTAGCTGAGCGGCCTTGGTGGACCGAGGGTCTGAAAAAACCGTTCGGGAGACCTTCTCGGGATTTAGAGGTACTCGTATCTGTTGTTCCTGTTGCGATGTTTGATGATGTCATGCCTGCTGCATATCCAAAGAAGTTGAGGCAAGTTCCACGGGTTGTAGGGTGACTGACGACAGACAGAGCTAGCCGAGACAAGCACTTCCACATCCTCGATGGCGGTCACGTGAGTCTGGCGCTGCAGAAGCTCGCGGCTCTGCGACTTGGCTCAAAGGCTCACAGGCCGCCGGCAGACCGGAGGCTGTGGGCATAGACGGCTACGCCAGTTGTGTCCGTCTTGCTTCTCAGCTGACTCTAGTGTATAGCAAACTCTGAGGCCCAGGGAGGGCTCTGAGAGCATCGAGCGCGAGCTCCTGGATCTGCTGTCCTCCTGGCTGCATCTGAAGCGGCCCCAAGCCACAGCTGGTTCGAAGCATTTCGAAGCTTTTCTTAGTCTTCCCATGCCACGTGAGGCACAAAGTTTCGCTTGACCTGCTTGTCTGCTTGTCTTTGCATTCCAGGCGACTGGTGGAGCATCATGCCGCCCAGCTGCCAGACAAGGCACAGCATACCAGCTTTGCCTTTGGGCGAAGCGTTCTCACAAGGCTGTTCCTTACCGCCCTAACTAGAGGGCCAGGGCGTCTTGTCGGGGAGAACGTTTCAGCGCAGAGGTTCGAATCGGTTCGAAGCTTCTTTGATTTTCCAGAGTGCAGAGTGACCCCGAAACCTGAGTTCAACAGTTTTGCTGTCCCCATGTACCCTGCTCACAGGAACTCTTGCGCTTGGCCAGGAGCGCTCGGGTTCTTGTTTTTTGGGTACAGCCGATGAATGGTGGAAAGATGCGGAAAGCGCAAAGGGCGTCGAGTTTGGGGTTCTCGTTGGTTTGGCGCAAGCGCTGCCCGTGAGTGTTGGACTGTTGGACCCAGATGTTCGCGACATGCGTGCTCTCTCACACATTCATGCTCAGACCCCGGTTTCGATGCCTGGGGACACAGACCCGCGAGACGTTCGACTCAGGCTCACCCTCCAAAACTGCACTCCACCTCCAAGGAGCCTTGTGGGCTTGGCCCGCCCCGACAATCCGGCCTGGCAGGCCATCGGCAGCGCGGTCGCGGAGAGGCTCCGAGTTCGCACGGAGGGTAAGGGAGGCGAATCAAACAGTTCCTTTATAATTCCGTTCCGTCGGAGCGACGAGCAACTGCCCCGTCACTGGCATCTCTGCATCTCTCCTTTCCTCGGAGGATCCCGCGCCTCGACACGGACCTGGCGCCGCTGCTCGCGGCGTTGGCGGCGGCGCGAGGCGCCGCGACGGAGGCGCTCGGAGGGCGAGACCTCACGGGCTGAGGGCAAGGCGGCTCAGGCGGCTAAGGCGGCTCGGTTGTGGGGCTACTGCCTTCACGCCCAGGCCTTCCGAGCAGCCGAGAAGCCAGAGGCTGGGGAGCCGGGGCGTTTTCTGGCTCAGAAGCTCTGTGATTCACGTTGCCGTAAGTGACGGTATTGCAGGTCGTGGCCTCAATGTCAGACGCCACGCTGGCTGGAGCATCTTGGCAGCAGTGCAAGGGCAAGCCAAGGCCGGGCAGGCTGTTGTCGGTGGGACGTACAGACTCGTAGACATGCGTGCGCTCTCGCTCTCGCTCTCGCTCTCTCGCTCTCTCGCTCTCGCTCTCTCTCTCTCTCGCTCTCTCTCTCTCTCTCTCTCTCTCTCTCTCTCTCTCTCTCTCTCTCTCTCTCTCACTATTTGGCGACCTCCGAACGGTCCA
The DNA here is from genome assembly GCA_905221615.1 of Symbiodinium sp. CCMP2592. Classification (NCBI taxonomy): domain Eukaryota; class Dinophyceae; order Suessiales; family Symbiodiniaceae; genus Symbiodinium; species Symbiodinium sp. CCMP2592. The sequence continues at coordinate 550,829 of CAJNDT010001324.1, forward strand.
CTCGTAGTCGTCAAAGCTCTCTGTGCACGAGTCCCGAGTTTTGGGTTTCTTGGTCTAGAGTCCAGTCGGGTCGGGATGATCCGTTCGCAAGCCGCATCATCGAAGCAGCAGCCTGGCAGTGTGTCACAACATTCGCTTCAAAACAAAGCCGCAGCGCACATACACCTCGAGGTTTTCCAGGTCTCAATAAATCAATGTACAAAAGCTCTCCCCGCAAACAACCCACGTACATCTGATCCTCTTGGCCTTCTTTCTGTGTAAAGGGTAAAGAATAGAGTCAATCTGAGCTGGAAGATGCATGGCGTTTAGTCATCTCGACGAGGTGTTGTCTGCCATGGTTGTCGTGACTTGGCAGCAGCACCTTGTCGGACGGCGTGCGCGGATCCTCGTGCATTGCAAAGTTAAAGAACCCGCATCCTTGGTTGATCTGACAGGCGTAGCTTCACTGAGGTGTAGCTTGGATGAGGCTGAGATGTCATCAAATTTAGCTCAGTAGCACAACGCCTTTTCGACGCCGTTGTTTTCATCTGTTTGCCTCCTGCAACGGTTATCCCGAGCAACGAGCCCAAACCTGGTTTCACGAGCACGGAAGGCAGGCTGGTGCAGATTGCTCGAAAAACCACGAGCCTTTAAAAGGAACAGAAGACTTAAACAGCTCAGCCCAACCCTCCACCAGGCTCGGCAATCGCCTGCCAGCGGTGCGCTGCTTGAGGCCGCACGGTCGAGGGAACTGGACTTCGAAAAGGTGAGATCTCTGGCAGGCGGTTCAGCGTCAAGAGTTTTTCTTTCCGCGGGAGTTTTGCTTTTGGAGCTCCAAGAGATCCTTTCTCAGCGAAGGCAGTCGCGGCCCGGACTCCGAATTTCGAAGAGGCAGTGCTGCGCCAGGTCGGCGGGGTGGGGTGGGGAGACTCTCAGACACTCTCAATTTCTTGTCCTACCAGGTGTCCGCTGCCCTGGCCAACTTGGGATCTGCCGGCGCTCCTTCGGTGGTGCCCAGGCAGAGGAACAAGAGTACTTGAAGTCTGAATCTCGTCCGAAGCGTTCTGATTCATGCTCGCGCTGGAAGTGGGGTCGCGCGGGCAGTCGTTGCCTTGTGCTATTGGAGTTTGGGCATCCAGCGTAACAAGATGACTTCGGCAAAGAAGAGGGGAGGCAGCAGCATTAGCAGCAGCCCAAGAACACCCGATTCGAGCCGCAGCAGGACTGGTGACAACGTTGAGTCAACACGACAGCTATTGATCAGCAGAAGCTCTTCGATTCTCTTTAGTCAAGATCATAGTGAATCATTCCTCCCGAAGTGTTTGAGATTGAAGCTTCACTTACACATCTAGTTTGATGGCAAGAAACGGAGCAAAAATCGCTTGCCCAGGCCCGACTCATGGAGGACCTTGAGCTGCGAAAACCGCAGAATCTCGAAACCTCCACGCAGATCGCCCTCCTCTGGGCGTGCGCCCGTGCGCCTGCACTGGATGCACTTGGTGCAGAGCGGCTGAGCCGAATGGCGGATCAGGTGTCTAGGCTGAAGGCTTAGGGCCTCGGCGGCCTCGGGCGAAAGCTTTAGAGTTCTTCGAGTCGAAGGCTTCGAAGCCCCAGAGCCCTCCCAGGTTGGCCCCAGGCTTTCCGAGGCCACGCCTGCGGAGCTTTCGCGGCTGTCTTGGGAATCTCGGCTCCGCTGGAAGGGCTCCGGCGCTTCCTCTAGAAGTGCAGCACCGACTTCCAAGGTGCTCGTGCAGGGCCGGCGACAATTCGGCCCGGAACCCAGACCTAGTTCAGCAAAGCAGTGCGGGTTTGCTTGAGCTGAACAGGGTTGCGCTGGTCTGTGCAAAGCCGCAGAATCTGAAGACAAGCTTTTCCAGTCAACGGATGCTTTCTGCCAAAGCTCGACCGTGAATGTTGACACTGATCTTGCTGCACTCGCACCTATCTGCATGTCATCTGCCTAAAAGCAAGACCATAGCAGGCTTTGGCGGTAGCTGTACGGCGTACGAGTGGTTCACAGCATTCTAGTCCGACGGTGCTGAGGCCCCATGGGAGTTTCATTTCTGGAGGCCGGAGCGGCGCAGTATGCTGCCTATTCATCTTTGATGCGAAGGGACTCCGCTGCGCATTTGTGCTGGTAGACTCAAAGCTTTGGCAGGCAGCCCTCAGCGAGGCCTCGGGCCCGAAAGGGTGTTCTTGGCGTTACCAAGCTTATTGATGCGAGGTGCGCGAGCGCCTTGGGGAGTTCAACAGCTCCCAGCTCTCCACGGTGCTCTGGGCTGCAGCGGAGGTCGCCGTGCAGGCACCAGGGAGCAGTCAAACGGTCGGTCCTACTCTGGCTTCACGGTTCTGAAACCTCAGAAAACGTTAAGGGGTTTTTCAAGCGAGTGGGGTTCTTGTGTTGCGGGAGCTCTAAACAGATTGATCTCCGAGTTGATCATGGGTACTTAAAGGCCCGCTGGGCTTAGTAAAAAGTTATCATGCTTAGTATTCGGTTGGTCGACTTAATAACTGACTTATCCCACTTAGCATAACTCCATTTAGCATAGATAGCTAAGTCAACTTATCGCTGCAGCTAAGTCATACTTACATAAGTCTGCTAAGTAAACTAAGTGGTTTCAGAGCTGATGGATTTGTGATATATAGACATGCAATTTCCAACCGTTTGCCTCCCAAAAGGGAACGTGTTATAGAGATATTTACACGAAGACCGCCATTGATTGCAGGGCTGCAAGCTCGCAGGCAGGTCTTTTTTTCTCATGGCAGCACCACGACAGCACTGTCGCCTTGCACACTGAAGGCACAAGTGGCATGGATATGCTTGGTTTCTACAAGGGCCACATCGTCCGACAGGGTGAACATGGCTCCATGCACGTGGTTCCAAAGAGTGACATGTGACCAGCATGTCCCATCTGCTTGGACGTGGTAGCCCACCCTGCCGACAAGCCTTTCACCATCCAGATGCAAAACCGCGAGGTCTTTTGCCGAAACTGTGAAGTTCCCTGCATGCACAGCCTGGTTTGCTGTCATGATCTCGCCCTGGATGTTCATGCATCGCCGGAGCTCGGCTTGGAGCTTGGCAGGGGCTGGTCGCACAGGCTGAACCAAGTGCACCCCTTCCTAAACTGCATACGACGAAACTGGAAAGAAAATGTTGTGAACCTTTTTATAACAACATCTATAGTGGTATATAGAAGAAATGAATGCATAATGCATACAAGCATCTCCTGGGAGAAAAGCCGGATCGGCGAGCTGCTGCAAATGCCCATGTAGCACATCATCGAGTATGCTCTTCTCAAAAGCCCGACTTGTGTCGAGTACTTGGTTGGTGATTTTCTTGATGATTTTGTGCTTTCTTTCGTGCACAAAGCAGCTCATCAGACCTGAGTGTTTGGCCAACTGAAGGGGCAAGTGGAGTGCCAAATGGCACTTGGGTACCCAAAAGGAGTCCTCACCGTAGCGGGTCTTAGCGAGGTCCAGATGGCCTTTCACCAAGACTTGCAGTTGGACTGCAGGGAAAGGATCTCCTATGGCGATTTTTTGCAAAGCATCGAGGACCTTGCACATCGCCAGCCAAACCTCGCATGAGTTTCTCATGTCCTCGCTGCATTGCGGCAGCACCCAGAGCACAAGATAGGTTCGCAGCACCTGCAGGAAGTTCAGAGCCTCCGATGCACTGCACTTGAGAGGATCACTGTAGGATCCTCTCTTTTGCAACACATCCTTCGGGGCAGCACCTCGCAGACGTGCAGGCCATGTGAAAGTCCTTGCGAACCGCTCAATGTCGTTGTGCTTCCAGCCATTGTGATGGAGGTCTCCAAGGAAAAGCCCTGTCAGCACATTGAACAGCCCTGAGACCAGGTAGACGTGCATCCAGTCGAACATAATGCAGTCTATCAGCTTGGGGCCATAGGCTGCATGGGCCAGTAAGCCCATGGGTTTAAAGTTAAAACCCAGGGCAGTCTGCAGCTTTTCGAACTTTGTCTTGGTCTGCAAGGGCTTCTGCTCAGCGAGGTAGTCCATATAGGCTTTGATGGACTCCTTCGTCTGGCGACGAAATCTGGAAATGTCGGTCTCCAGGCTGGATACTTGTGTGCCCCGACTGCTGGCAGCAACGTGCGACTTGTGGTCGACTGCATTCTGGCAGTGCACACAGAACACGAGTCCAGAAGCACCCTTGTTGCAGAGGGTTTGCTTTATAGCAGCTTCGTCGGAGATTAGTATGCCAAGATCGGCAAACAGAGGGGGAGAGCCGATGGGGCAGTTGACCAGAAGTCCCTGCCGCCAATCGGGGGTCTCGAAAAAAAACCTGGCCAGCTGGCGGAACAAAACCGCCATCCCCCCCATGTCTGCGACCACGGTGCTGCGAACCGCCGTCAAGGTAAACCAGCACGACTCGCAGGACATCGCATGGGCTCCCAGTTCTTGCAGGGACCAATAGATGACCTGGGCCTTGCGACGGTTCACGTGCTTCAGTTGATTGCCCGGTGCGATTTCGTCCGAATACCAAATCAGAGTCCAAGGCTTCTCGTAGGTCGGCGGCTTCAGTGCCATTTGCTTCTGCACGAGCTGGCCGAAGGCTGCACAGTGCTCGCATGCCCAAGCCAGCATTGCAGCTGGACTCAAAATCGGAATTGTAACATCGGTGCCGTCTTCCTTCTGAAGTGTGGGCTCGATGTAGATGGGCCCATAAGGGGTAGCATGAGCATGCAGCAGTTCTTCACGAGCTCTTTTCACCGAGCTCCGGCCTGTAGCTGCAGGTAGCTCATCCAGCTCACGAATCTCCTTCAGGATCTGAGCGAGGGCTCTTTGGGTGGTGAAAACTTTCCTTCCCAATTGCGACAACGGGTTGGCCGATTTGGATCCCGACGATTGGGAAGCCATGTGGTCTGCTTGCGAGCTTTATACAGCCCTGCAAAAGCGACCAAAGTTGTTTCAGGACTCTCTGATATGTGCATGTTCTGGATAAACCCCATTGCAGTGTGATTGCATATATGTGTGTATATAATATGTACATATATATATATATGTGTGTATACACGAAACCCATAAACTGTCATAACATGCCATATGTATATACATATATTATATATACAGTGTATAAAGTACATACAAACACGAACTTTATAAAACCCTAAACCCTTAAACCCTAAACCCTCAACCCTCAAATACACTCTGCAACACATGGACATGATCCTCGATCTGGGCATCATGCAAGCTGTCGAAGCTATCATCCACATCGCTCGTGCAGACATGTGCATGTGCGGGCAAACCACACATTTTGCGGCTCAGTCGAATCCTAAGTCGCTGCATATACTACGAGATTGCCATGCAAGCCTCCGTGCACACGGCATAGAGACTGTTCTGTCCGTGCACAAAGTTCGTTGAGGCTGATGGCACTGAAACCCCGGGTGAATGGAACAACGGTGCACCATGGCACCACAGATAAACACATATAGACCTGAGACGGTGCAGGATGTCTCTGCAGTCCCCGTGATTTCTTGCCGTATACGTGCACGGCCATTGCCGTCTGTGTATACGGACATCACTGCAGAAGTCACCTGTACAGTCTGCAAGAAAGGCATATAGACATGCATACATGTTCCTATATAGACTGTATATACATCTACATAGATATAGACTGCACACTTCGCATACAGAGACACATGTCATGTCTGCATGCCAACCAAAATCACTTCTTGAAGCACGACGGACAACAGCCCGGTCGGTTGCGGCATTTGCCGCAGCCGTTGGGTCGCAATTTCAACCTCTTGCTCATGCTCGGAATCTTGATGCCCGGCTTGGGCTGGGACTGCGACTTCGCCTTCGCTGCCGGCTTCTTCTTCGGCTGCACACTCTTCGTCTGCTGGAGCTTTGCGGCAGGCTTTTTCCGGGGCTTCTCAGTCTCCTCATCTTCCTCATCTCCCTCTGCTGGTGTTTTGTTGGCATTCCATGCAGCAAGCATCTGACGAGCCTGCTCGGCCGGACCCACAGGCTCCTGCCCAGCCTTGGGCACAGCAAGCTGCTGATCGTGAGGCTGCACCGGGCATGCGGCCACAGCAAGCTGCTGCTGATGAGGCTGCACCGGGCTGGCGGCCACAGCAAGCTGCTGATGATGAGGCTGCACCGGGCTTGAAACACGATGGCTGGACTCTGGAGAGTCGTGCGGTGGGCTCGTCGTCGCCATCATGCTTGTAGCCCGATTTGGACTGGTTTCGTTGCAGCCGGCTTTTCCCAACAACTTGAAGCCTGGCAGTTGCGAGCTGCTGGACTGCTGCTGAAACTGCTGCATGCATGTCGACATGCAGCTCATCAGTCCCATCATGCTCATGCCGTTGCCGTCGGCCATCATCTTCTTCATCAGGCTGTGATTCATCATGTTGTTGCCAACGATGTTGCTGCTGCTGCTGAGGGACTTGTGACTGCCTCGCAGAGGACCATGGGCAACAAGGCTCGAAGCAGGGAGCTCGCCTGCTTCAGCCTTTTCAAAGTGACTGCGGTAGATCTCGGGCAACAAGGCTGGCTCCTTGTACACGGCCACAAATTCGTTGTCCTTGGCATCCTTGTTCTTTTTGAGCCTGCTTTTGATGATGGTTTTCAGCTTCTTCACAGCCCCGTGAAAATCATCAGGAGACTCAAGGCCAGCTGACTGCATTGTTGCCATCGTTGAGACGATATGACCTGTCGCCTTCTCCGATGGCCAATACATGCCCATCTTCTCCATGATCTCGGCGATGTGATTGCACCTTGAGTGCACTCCAGCACTGGCCTCGGCCAGGACTTGCTTGTCTTCAGCTGACAAAAAGCAGAAGAAGTTGTCGACTTCCTGGGTCTGGTTGCCCTTCTTCTTCTTGCCAGCAGCCATCATCCCCGACGAGACGGAGTTGGAGACTGCTTTTCCAAGCTCCTTTTTCTGGCTCTCGTTCCAGGGCCCTTGCTGGATCAAGCTGCACAGCTCAGAGGCCTCTTGCATGGTCACTTTGTGTTGGGAGATGGCTCGCACGGCACAGTCTTTCTGTGCAGCAAGCATGCCGTCGAAGTGATCGCCCATGATCGGCTTCTGCTTGTGGAGCATGTCATGGAGCTGGTTCAAGAAGGCGGCTGCCATGGCGAGAGGAAAGCAGGAATCCCTGAAAAGTTGTCCTGCTGTGGCGAGCTAGGAAAGCCCTGCCTGCGAACAACTCAGGATTCCTGCATGCATTTCTTGCACGACAACCATGCATATACATGTATGTAGTGACACAACCTGCACACTGAGCACTCGATCTTTCCTCTCCTCATTCAAGAATCAAAACAGTGGCACGGACTGGGCCAGACGGAGAAACCTCGGATCCGTCTTTCGAAAAAGCCGTTTCTTGGGCAGCTTCTTGGCTGCCATGGTCTTGGACCAGTTGCAGCTCCAAATCTTGCGGCCGTGGACAAGGAGCTTGTGGCCCATGACCTTCAACACGTGTGTCGACTGGATGCGACCAGCCACCAGCATGCTGTGCCGGATGGCGGTGCTCACAGCCGACACTTTCACGTCTTGCTCGGCCGGGTACGTGCCGGACCAGACTTGTGCTCCGGAGAGCATCCGGGCCTGGACAACCAGAATCCCAAACCTCAGCCGGCCGGTCAAGGACACTGCCACGGCCCGGACCTCAGCAGGCCGAGTGACCATCCACTTGAGGAGGCCACCTCGCTCGCATCTCCAAAGGCGAGCTCCCTGGCCCAGCTCCCTCGACAAGTAACAAGCATATCCCTGATGCGGAAAATAATCGTGTCCTACATATACACGATAGCATTTCAGCAATCCCAAAGGCTCGAACTTCTCGTTCCCCGGCACAAGCTGATTGGGCTCGCTCCATGCCGCTTCCAGTTGTTGTACGTCCGGACGAGCGACCACGGCCATGATTACGATAAAAGGTGCGGCTTCGAAGTTGTGTGCTCTGCTTGCGAGCAAAATGCCCTGCAAGCGAGACACAACTGATAAGCTGACCATGCTTGCTGCGACCTATTAATGCATGACAGTCTACAGTGCACAGCAGAAATCACTCATGAAATGCCATGATGCACAGACGGCTTTCTTTGAATCGCAGCACAAGTCAATCCATTGTTCCTAGTGAACCAGCAAAAAGTCTCTGGAGCTGCACTGCTATGTAACAGGAGCTCTCGTGGTCACGGACCAGCACAGCATCGTGGCACGAGTCCACGGCCATGATGGACATCCAGACACCTTCGTCTTTGTAGATGGGGCTTCCAACAATGCCTAGCACGAGCCACTCCAGCACACGTTCCCGATCTTCGGTTTCCAGGCTCCACGTCTGCAGATTCTCGGTCTGCAGTTTTCGCAACCAGCTAGTGGCGAAGAACATCGTAACTATCTGGCATCCACAGACTGATTTCCGTGCAGCAGAGCCAAAGCTCTCGGATGTTCTACCTATTTTGTTGTGGGCTTTCGTCATCCTTGCACTGGAGCCTCCAAAGTCGCAGGCAGGGCTGTCAGCTCGCCAGCAGGCAGAAGCACAGGTGCAGAGCCAGTGCACGTGGGAGGCTGAAACACACGGTTGTGTTATTGCTTCCGTGGTTGTTCTGACTGCTGTTGTTGCTGTGGCTGTGGTGCTTTCTTGTTGTTGGTGCCTGGTGGTTGTCTCGGTGGTCCTGTTGTTGCTGTTGTCGCTGTTGTTGATGTATGTAATATAAAAGAATAGATAATATACCAGGGTCGTAATACATTATATAGTAATATATAATATCGTGGTATAGTAGTATATACAGTATAGTGCATTATAGTATACAATGTAGAATATATTCTGTAGACTATACTATAGGAGTATAGCATTGTCATGTAGTATAATATATAATAGTATATTCTGCTGACAGACCACAGAGACAGAGAGACAAACACAGACACACACACACACACACACACAGACACACCGACACACTGCACCGGAAGTCTATCCGCACAGGACTTGTTTTCGTGCCCAGGGCACCCGATCACTTGTGTGGTTGGTCGGCAGCAGCATCAGCTGCAGAAAGCAACAAGTTGCAGAGGCCGGGCACGGCTATGTGTATGACTGTATATGCAGGAGCCCAGAAGGTGCCTAACAGCTTGTGTATGACTGTATATGCAGCAGCCCAGAAGGTGCCTAAGAGCTTCGTGTGTTACCCTAGCACGATAGCCTGGCCCCTGCAGTTGGGAGGTCGGACACGTCTATGCATTCCGGCTGCAGCAACACAAGTGTCTTCAGCAGAAGCTAGATCACAAGGCCAGTGTGTTATGTTGCATCAATGCAGAGCAGCCAAGCCACGTGGCAGAAACCACCAGGTTTATGCATGAATAAACCCCGGCAGCCTCGAAGCTAGAAAAGTTTATCCGCGAATATTTCTGGTATAGAAGTAAAGCCTTAAAGCCCCCAAAATTTATTTATGGATAAACCTTAGCTACTTTTTAGCTCCGAAGGTTTATTCATGCATAAACCTGGCCAACTACCCGAAGGGATGCCATTGGACCTGTTGCCCCCAATTTCAGAGCTCCGGGAAGCTGTGGCGGCACCTGCATCGAGTCAGGATAACCACGGCCAGCAACCAACACAACCACTGCAACTGCACCACACTCGTCAGCCAAGGCAGAAGCCTCTGTGCACAGCCACCACAGTCGATGCTGTCCCAGCACCTGGGACCGCCAGACAGGAAAACCGCACCGAACCCACGGGCACAGCCAAGGACGGAACCGTCCGGGCTGTCACCCCTGGCGGTCCTGAAGCAGGCTTGTCAGAGGAATACCCAGAAACAACCATGGTGCTCTACGGCGGCACTCCTTCTGCAACCTCTCCATGCTTTTCGCCATGAGGTGCATCGTCGAGACCGAGGTTCGCAGGTCCTGGCAAAATGCTTTATTTTGTGGGGGGGTGGGTTGTTGGCGATGCTTTGTTGGGATTATAGAAGGGTGTCCTCCAAGTGCTGGGTGCTGTCCTTCGCCTGCTGGCGAGCCTCGATCAAGCGGACCGCGGCTCCACCACGTGTCCGGCCACGGGTCCGCCCTGCCCCTGGCGGGCAAGCCTGCCAGGCTGGAACGAACGATCCGGCCCACTGCAGTGGCAATGCTTCCGGCCTTGCCGCTTTCGTCCACGTAGTGGGCCATCACGTAGTGGCCGCCCTTCGAGGAAGGCCGCTCGAAGCTGCCTGTTGTCGGCAGAATATAAAAGCCGGCTGACCTCGACTCCCCAAACACCTGCCTCTGCCCTTGGTCGGCACGGGCTTCTTCCATCCTGTCCAAATGAACAAAGAAGGCTTGCAAGGGCAGGGGTTTCACAATGAATCGGTTTCGGTGCACCTGCTGCACTGGAGCTTCCGCCTCCTTTCCACTTGCCGTCCTGCCGTGGCACACAGAACCCTGCATGCTTCCAAGCCAAGAAGAAATGCCGGCCTGGCTCCATCCATCCTGGTCGTCCTGCTGCAGAATCACTTTTATTTGTTGGGACGGGCTTGCTGAAGAATTGGGCCCGAGCCTCCTCGTGGGCGATCTTGCCGTGCCCCTGACAGTACAGTGTTCTCTCAGACACTGTATAATCATGTCAGAGACAGAGCATGCTGGCAGGCTCCCCACCTATATATCTATCCAGAAACCCAACATCTTATCAAAGTATTCCTATCCAATAAGAAAGCGCCAGCTTTTGAGCTGTGCCCCCTATCGCCCGCCCGGACATGCCAAAGTGCACCTATGCTCAACATTTTGTTCCTGTAATGAAGTGACACAAATTACCGCACACGAAGGCATTCCAGCCGTCGGGGGTTTCTATACAGGGCTTTTATGATATTTAAGATTTATATAGGAAGCCTGCCGGCGAGCTAGAAGCCCTGCCTGCGATCCTTTCTAGATATCTACAATATATTTATATATATATATATATATATATATATATATGTATATTAAATATATATGTACACAGGATGTATACAAACACCTGTGTATTTTTTCATCTATATCTTATATACTCTAATCCAAACTATATCTAACTTAACCTAAAAGCTTGGTAAGCTGCTACATACCTATACTTATGTATAATCTTTATATAACCTAATGTATATACTCATTTAATTTCACCCAAGCAACCTAATCTAATTTAATCTAAGATCCAATGTCATCCTATCTATATATGTATAGACAGGATGTACTTTCAAACTCAAGCCAAACCTTTTAATCATTATATAGTTCCAGCCTTCGTCCTCTTTGGCGGCGGATCCTTCGGCTCCATGGGCCGCTTCTTGTTGTCCTGCCCAAGGAGATTTAGATGGCACATATTTTTATACCAATAAGAAACTCCAGAACCTCGCTTGCAGGCCTTGATCTTCGGGGTGGGCTTGAGCACCACGGCGGCTTTCCCGCCTTCACATGCCATGCAAAACACATATGCAAGGAGGGCAGGAGGCGAAAACCCTGCACGGCCTGCATCCCCCTCCTCCTCATCATCCACCTCCACCATGTCGTAGACTGGGGAGTCCTCGTGGCCTGCCCAGAGGTATGTATAGGTTTAGGGTTGATATTGGGTTTAGGGTTTTTTTCAGGGGTTTATATAAGGGTTTTGGTTTATATGGGTTTCGGTTTAGGGTTTATATTCATCTATAGTGTCGATCTATATAGATTCTATTTGCAGTTATTGTATAGAGTGATTTATGATATGGTATACATATTATATGTATATATATATATATATATATACATATATACATATACATGTATATATACATATATATATATATATATATGTATATATATATGCATACATATATATATATATATATATATGTATATATACACATTTATACATATATACATGTAAAGACACATATCTATATATATATATATATATACTATTATATAGTCATCTTAAGATGTGCCTTCCACACAGATCGCACCGGGTGTGCCGTCCCAGTAGACCCAGCCACTGGTCGGCACATCCTCCCGCTGCTTCTCCGGGTGGGTCCACAAGATCTCTCCTGCCAGTTCATGCAAGAATCCCTCAGCCCTGCAACCCCGAAACCCATGTGAGAGCCCATGGCACCTCCAGCACCCAGGACCTTCCACCCCATGGTGGCGGACCAGCTGATCCCGGCTCCTGCATGGTTTTGTCTGTTAACTCCGTATCTCTGCAAAAGGCTGGGCAAACCCGCCTTTGTCGTTGTACCACTTGCCCTTGGCCTTGTTCGTGAACGGCTCCATGAGGCCGCAGGCTTCGAAGCTCTCCGCCTTCATTGCAAGCACAGAAACAAAAAGAGCTCGTGCATCCCTCTTTCCATGGCCTCCTCCGCCGTTGGCAGGTGGCCATCCAAAAAGCCGAAAGCCAGCATGGCAAAACAGGACCCAGCCTCCCGTGGGAGGCAAACAACTTGAGCTGAAAAGCAGCTGATGATCACAGCTCAAGAAAAAAACCGCACATGTGCAGTGCATGACCTTGCAAACGGAAAGGCAACCTGCCACTGCATGCTGCAGAGACACAGAAACACACACACAGACACACACACACACACACACACTGCACACACACACACACGGACACACACAGAGACTGACTTGCAAGCTCGTGTGTCGCACCGCAGGCAGGGCTGCAAGCTCGCCAGCAGGTTTCAGAACCCACCCTGCCCATGAACTTTTCATCGTCATCATTGTACACTGCAAGCACAAATGTAGTGCATGCAAAAGGGTTTTTGAAACATGGCAGATTGCACAAAACTTGCCACATGTATAAGGTTCTCTGAACCTCCCGGACAGCATGATGGCATCACTGCTTTGGCTTGGCCTCCCCCTTCTTCTGACGAGGCTTTGCCTCTTCCTTGTCGACACAAGACTTGAGCCAGGAGAGGTTTTCGGGACGGAGCTCCATCCAGATCGTTCCAGTCGACAGCCCCTCCGAAAGCAAGGACATCTGGAATTCAGCCACCGAAACGTCCACTATTTCAGGAAGGAGGTGGAGGTCCTTGGCCGATGACCTTCGAATGGTTTTCTTGGCTTTCTTCTTCGGCTTCTCATCCTCGTCGCCCGACCCATCCTCGACTTTCAGAGCTTCCTCAAGGGCTTTGTCGCAGGCCGACTGCCGGGCTTCCAAGATCTTGCCGATCACTGGCACGTTCAAGGAACCACTTTCTGCAGCCCGCCCACCCCCAAGCTGAAGTCGCTTGCCGGTCATCATGCGAGTCAGCTGTGCAGACCACTTCGTGAAGGAGAAAAAGGTCCGCTCCTCGACTATTTTCTGAGTGGGGCACCACTCATGCTTGCCGAAAAAGATGATCTTGCGAGTCTCCACTTCGAAAGTTGGATCCTCTGCCATGGCGACTCAACAGCTTCTCACTGTGTCTGTCCTTGAGATGCAAAGCCTGCCAAGCGAGCAAAGTTGCCCTGCTGAGGCGGCTCCAGCACAACTCAAGTGCAAAACCTGCATGCACTGCTGCAACAATGCATTCGATGCTGCACTGAATCAAGGCTTGCATGCAACTGTCAAGAGAAAACAAACATGCTCAAGCACCGCAATTTCTGTGAACCAATGCAGCTGGACCTCTGCTTATGCCGATCGTGCCACCCTGCAGCCTGAAAAGCGCCTGATCATGCTGTCAGGTTGCCATATGAGGCTGTGCCCGGGTGGGCCTTCGTTCCAATGCCAAGCGAAAGCAAAACCGCTGGCATCCACATGTGCACATGATGCATATATAGAAATCACATGCCTCTCACTTCTTCGCTTTCTTCTTCGCTGCAACTGCCACTCCGCCGGACGACGATCGCTTCGCCGCACTGGGGGAGAGGTGGAGGGGTGGAGCTTTAAGGTCCTTGGCCTTATAGCACAAAACGACCTCCCCGGCAGCAATCTTCTTGGTGCTTTTGAAGACGGGGATCTTGATGGAGGAAGACTTTTCTGCTTGCATGGGCTGCAACTTCACGTTGGCCTCGTCCTCGTCCTCTGTGTAGTTCACGAAGAAAAACGGGACTATGAGAGGCTTGATCTTGTCATCATCTTCCTTGGGCAGCACACAAGAGGAGCTCAGGTAGAACTTCCTCGCATCCATCGTCCAGTCCGTCGTCACCTCGAACCAGCTCGCTTGGCTGGAGCCCTTGTGGAGGATCTTGCTCGTCAATGGCACCAATGTCACCTTTCCCTTGGGGATGTCCTGCGAGGCCTGAAGCTGCTTCTGGGGCTTCGTTTGCAAGGCAAGCTTGTCGATGCCAGAGGACTGTTCATCAAAAAGTTTCTGAAGCTGCCTCGCGATCTCTGCCTGGAGCATGAAGGCCTGGAGCTCAACATTCGTTGAAGGGCTGTAGATGCTCAAATCTTCCAGTACCTCTGCCTCACTTTTGGGGGTGAAGACGGCCCACTCGTTGCCCAGAATCTTGTCAATGGGTTCCTTCGCGACGTCGCCGGAGTCCAACTGGATGTACACAAGGCCGCCTTTCACATCTTGGATCTTGCCAGTGGTCTTGTCAGCTCGCCTCCTCACATTGCTGCCCAATGCATAGCCTCGGGATTCCAGCAAACCCACCGGATTCTTGATTGCACCATGCTCATCCAACTCAAGCAGCACCGGTGCACTCGACGACGATGCCTTTGCCGCTGCAGGTGCTGCTGTTGCCTCGGCGAAGCCTTGCCATTTCAAGGGAAGTCTCCTCCCAGTGAGCTCCTGGGCCACAAGGCAGAAATCATGGGCCACGGCCTGCAAGGTCCTGTAGTCCTTCTCGCCCTTCTGCTTCAAGCCAAGGACCATGCTGCACATGCACATGTCCATGGTTGCAAGGGCCTTCACCAGGCCGGCATCCTTCCACTCCCCGAGTTGCTCTGTTAGCATGGCCCGCACAGCCAACATGATCTCGTCTGCTTCTTTCACCTTCGTGAAGTTCGCAGCGAGCTTCCGGCAGTCCCCCACAGAGACGTTTTGCCGCACGTATGCCGACTTGACGAGGCCGTTGCGAAAACAAGCAACGGCCTCGGAGCCATGCCCCTTGATCTCCATGGACAAAGCCTGCCACAGATCCGGCCCCAGCTGTCTTGAGGAAGGGCAGCATGCTCGCACAAAGAGCTCCGTTTCTTTGAGATGTACGGCCTCTTGGCCCCCGCTGCACTTGAGGCAGTAGGAGTACATGTGAGGGACGGATACCCCGCACTTCGGTTTCGAAGCCAAGATCTGCTTCTTCAGAGAAGCAAACGAGGGGGTCTGGCCCGAAGCCTGCATCTTACAGTAGAGGCCATGAATTCGGCGAAGGACTTGGAGTTCATGCTCCCCCCTCTGCAGGGAGGTGTTGCCCGACCTGGAGACCAGCTCGAGGATTTCGGGCACCTCGCGGGCGACGGCTGCAGAGATTACATCCCACGACAAGCCTTCGGTCGCGGCTTCGTGGAAAGCAGGATCGCGATTTTTCAGCATCTCCATGCTCAATCGCCCCCCGGTGCACACGAGCTCGTTGGAGTGTGGCACGGCATCGCGAAAAAGTCGCAAGGCCGAGTTGGTGTGAGAGCCGCAGATGCTGGTCACCTTGAGGAGATCCGGCTCCATGGAGCCGAGGCCCCCGTTGGCCGAAGCGAAGAGATTGGAGTTCCAGTCCCTCACGTGCTGGCTTTCAACTTCCACGCCTACGGCATGCACTCGGCCTTTCACGAACCCCACATCGATGATGCTGTCCACAAGGTCCAGCACGTCCTGGGGGTTCACCCCGTAACCGTCTCGGTTACTGGGGTGAACCCCCACCAGCTTGGGCTCCAGCTTCATGGTCGACAGCAGGTGGTTCTTCCTGAGCAAGTCCAAGGTGGCTTCAACCACTTTAACCATTTTCTCTCCGTCGGCAGCTTCCTCCAGAAAGGACTGCAGCTGCACCTTCACTTCGTGCGAAAGGGACATGTCGATGACACCGAAGATCACCGAAGCAAGGCTGGATCCCGCAAACTCAAAACTCAGCTTGAGCAACAGCATGCATACACTGCTTGCGAGCCGGTGGCCCTGCAAAGCGTCTTACTGCATGCATTGCTCTGAGCACAGCAAGAAAGGTTTACATCATTTTCTCATATGCATGCATGCTCTGAGCACAGCAAGAAAGGTTTGCATCATTTTTCTCACATGCAAAGAAAGCTTCCAACTTCATGCAAAGAAATCTTCCAACTTCATTGGACGTGCAGAAAAACATCCTTCCCATCATCTCCTGGCCAGAGACCATGTCAACTTATTCAACTTATTATCTGACTTACAAACGAATACCTAAGTCACCTAAGTTACTTACCTGAGTTACTGTAAGTCACTTATTAACTCACACCTATAACATATATAAGTCTCTTATTCACTTACACTACTTACTATCTTGTCCTCAACACTTAGTAAGTTATACCTCTCCACATAGCATAGTTGCTGAACTTATAACCAGACTTACTTTATTTATAACTTAACATACAAGAGATAGGTAACTATATCAAGTCTGTTATTCATTTACTAACCACACCGGCCCTTTAAGTAGGGTAGGAGAGAGGACGATCTTGTGAGGCAGACGCAGTTCTCCCGGTTGCCGCGCGGCTCACCTCCTTGGGTCTGGCGGAGCTGCCAGAGGCCTCTCTTTGGTTTCGATCATGACTTCGGGCTTAGGCTTGTAAGGGTAAGATCAAATTTGCTTAGGTGCTATGCTATGTCGCGTAGTGACAGGGCCTTCTCATGGTTGTTCAATGCAGGGTCCTTTGTAGTAGGCATCGTGAATCAAGTCTTGCAGTCTCCAAAGTCTCACTTGGTGCCACCGTCGCCGCAGGCATCGTTGGGCTCCTTGACGGTGTCAGTGCCCAAGCTGGGATTGGACACTCAGGAGGTGCCGGCAGTGGTGGGAATCCCGTCTAGAAGCCTGAAGATTTGAAGATATCGTGCAGGGCGCTTCTCTGCTTGCGTTGGCAGCTGCAGAGGTTAAGCACCTCGGCTCAACACAGAGGTCCAGGTCAGATTCAGCTTACTCAGAGCGGTGGAATTCAGACATGGCCTTGTTTGACCTCTCCGCGGAGAATCGGCAGAGAGAAAAGGGAGGGACCAAGCTGGTCACCGCTGACATGTCGAGCAGTGGGGGCATTGTGCACCTCACGTTGCACGGCAGTTGGTTGTTGTGGTAGTCGTATTTCTTGTGTCACCCGTTTCAGCAGTGTTTGCAGAAGCAGTGGAAATACTGTAGCCTGTGTCGAGCAACAACGCGACGATCTTTATGTGATAGGAGTGTAATGACACCTTTCCAACCCGTGCACTTGCCTTCCGGCAAGCGCCTCTGCAATACACAAAGCTTTCTTCAGTGTGACTCAATGGACGGGGCCGAGGCTTCGATGTGACAACCCAACGTCGAGAACTCCGCTCTCACCGGCGACTTGCATGTAGCTGCCCAGCCTTTTCAGGCGTTCAGGGCAACCGCAATTCTTCGACTTGTCCGGTTCATTCATGAGCAGTGCTCTGAGGTGGTTGTGGGGGCCAGGCTTGTAGCATGTTGGAGGCATCGCCGTTGGATCCACCTTGTCTCTTAGGCGACCCTCTCCTCCGTTCTCTGCAGCCTGGCAGAGCGGCTGCCAGAAGATGGGCAGCGCAGCTTGTCGTGAAGGAAAGACTGCAAAAGGCGAAGCGGCAGCGAGCAGCAGCCAGGCGCGAGGTGTGCTGCGTCTTGCGCCCGTGCCTTCCCATTTGCAGGGTTGCTGTCTGCCTTGGAGCCGACGATTCTTGCGCAGCTGACGTGGGGCGGGGGCCCAATTGCAGGGTTGACCTTCGTGGCAATCAATTCAGACTCGTCCTGGTCGTCATTGAAGCATCATCTGTGCACCCTTAGATGCAGATTGAGGCCACTTTGGGCCAAAGCATCTCGCCCGCTTGGCCCACGCAGCTGCTAGCCTTCCCGGCCCTTCTGCAGCGTTGCGGGAGGCGGCAAGACCGTGTGAGGAGAAGCTTATTGGCTTGAGTTTGCCAACCAAAATACTTATACTTGGCTTCTTTGGCTTCGGCCCCCCTCTGCTTTTACAAAAGCCGCTCTGACACCCCAAACTTGGGAAAGCGATGCCGCACGAACGCGCGTGCGGACCTTCCCTTTTGAACCTAGAGTCCAGGGCGAAAACCAAAAACGCTCAGACTCAGCGGAGCCCCCAGAAAGAAGCGAGGCTCTGGCCCGCGCGGTGCGCGTGGCTCCGGGAGACTTTGAGCCTGGGGCCGCTCGGAGCGATGAGCCGCTCAGTTTCAGAGCGTCCGAGTGAAGGGCAGAGCTGGGCTCAGGACCTGGCGAAGCTCGGGCAGTCCTTCGCGAAGCTGCAACTTCCGGCCGACTACTGTCGGGACCCGACTGATTCCCTATTACTCTTCGAGTCTCGCGATCTTGATCTTCATGCGTGTCATGATCTAGTTTCAGCTGTAGGAGTGGCTGCACCGGCTGCACCGGTGCCATAAGCAACGACACACACACACACACACACACACACACACACACACACACACACACACACACACACACACACACACACACACACACACACACACACACACACACACACACACACACACACACACACACACACACACACACACACACACACACACACACACACACACACACACACACACACACACACACACACACACACACACACACACACACACACACACACACACACACACACACACACACACACACACACACACACACACACACACACACACACACACACACACACACACACACACACACACACACACACACACACACACACACACACACACACACACACACACACACACACACACACACACACACACACACACACACACACACACACACACACACACACACACACACACACACACACACACACACACACACACACACACACACACACACACACACACACACACACACACACACACACACACACACACACACACACACACACACACACACACACACACACACACACACACACACACACACACACACACACACACACACACACACTCGTGCAATCCTCCCTCTGGACAAACAGGATCAGTCGATTGTTTGTTTCATTCCAACACAGAGGAGTAGGATGTAAAGAGGATTCTGGCTTAGCCTCTTGCCATATTCATGGCCAATCCAGCTGTGCTTCCAGCACCCAGGAACTGGCCTGCAGGTACGTTTGCCTGTCCATCTGACACAGAGCTTCGTTGGCGCGAGCTGTGTCAGAGGACCCCGCGCCCCCTGCATGAAAGTATACGAATGAATCATTGAAACCTTGGCAAACAGGTGTTCCACACACACACCCCGCTTTGCGGGGTAGCCAACAGGCTTTTGTGCTCGGCCCTTGCTTTGCATTAGGGAAGCGGAAAAAGAAAAGAAAAAAGAAAAGACAGATGTTTGCAGGAGGGCGGGCGGTTGGCTGTGTAGCCTTAAAAGAAAAGTAACGGAAACGAAAAGTAAAGGAGTTGCAGCTGGAGGCCGCCCTTCGGGCTTAAAAAACCTCTCTGGCTGCGAGCATTGAAATAGAAAGGAACTGTGACTGCGAAATGACACATGCGGAAAAAGAAAAGACAAATAAGGGGTGGCCCACATTGGGCACTTCAAACCCCGTTAGAGGACTGCGCTTGCAGTTCGCAGGTCTTACAGAATGCCGCAGCCCTGCAGCGCATGTCCATCGGGGGCCCCTTAAAAAGAACCTGAGGGAGGGGGGGTACCTTAAAGAACGTGCTTTTCAAGTTCTTTTAGGTGTTTCGGGGGGGCGGGTTCCCCCCTCTGAGTTCTTTTTCAAGTTCTTTATCAGGTGGGGGGGTACCCCTCCCCGGGTTCTTTTGTTGTAGCTGGTGGTGGTGGTGGTGCTGCTGCTGCTGCTGCTGCTGCTGATCTGCTGCTGCTGCTGCTGTCGCTGCTGCAGCTGCTGCTGCTGCAGCTGCTATCAGCTGGCGATAGGTACTAGCACTACTTGCGCATTGTCGTTCCTGTCGTCGTTGTCGTGCAGTGCAGAGGAGCAGCCGAAGCAACAACACCAGCACGAAGACCAAGACCACTACCCGTCTAGGCGGCTGTGGCGTCTAAAAAGTCGACGGACTGCGTGAGCCAGCTTGTCCCGCGAGCCACCACCGGCTCATGCAGTCTCCGGTGCTTCCTAAGTGTCATGAAGCACCCACTAGCATAATCTACTCACCCTTAAGCACCCGCAGTAAGGTAGGGTAACCCCACGTAGCAGCCTCGAAAAAGAACCTGGGGGGGGGAACCCCTTTACAAGAGATATGGCGAACCCACACCCAGAAAAGAACTTGGACACCTGCCTGACCCCCTGGGAAAAGAACCGAGGGGAGGGCCCCTCCCCCCCCCCTTAACAGCCCATGATGCATGTCCTATTAATACGGTCAAGCATCCACAGTTCGCAGGTCTTACCAAAATGCCGCAGCCCTGCGGTGCTTGCCGACCGACAGCTGAAACAGCCAGGGCGTTTAAGAGAGCAGCGTGGGTGTGACGACCAATGATACCCCCATTGTTCCGTTTCTGGCACAGCAATTGGCGCAGTCTTCTGGATCATGTGACAGCTGTGAATCTGAGTGGTGTCCAGGGGAGAACATTCTCGGACCGATCAGGGTCCTTCACTGCAACTGGGCCGATCAGGGGCATTGCTGTGACAAAACAGATACTTAGTCCCGTCGAAAACTAGGCGCTCATGCCTAAGGCGAAAGCATGACAACTCCGAAGAGTATTTGCTGAAGCGAGACCAAAGGGTCTTGGTTTGATTTGAAGCCGATCAGGGCTCGGACCGATCAGGGTCCTTGAATGCAACTGGGCCGATCAGGGCCATTGCAGTAGGCAACCCTACCGTAGACGACACGATCGACGAAAGCCGTCTAGAGCACACTCGTGCAATCCTCCGTCTGGACAAACAGGATCAGTCGATTGTTTGTTTCATTCCAACACAGAGGAGTAGGATGTAAAGAGGATTCTGGCTTAGCCTCTTGCCATATTCATGGCCAATCCAGCTGTGCTTCCAGCACCCAGGAACTGGCCTGCAGGTACGTTTACCTGTCCATCTGACACAGAGCTTCGTTGGCGCGAGCTGTGTCAGAGGACCCCGCGCCCCCTGCATGAAAGTATACGAATGAATCATTGAAACCTTGGCAAACAGGTGTTCCACACACACACACACACACACACACACCGGGCCTGTGGTCATGACCTGCGCCTCCAGCGGCATCTGGATGCACCACTGATTCTGCTGACGTTGAAACGTGGGATTTGTTCACTCTGGAACCCCACACCCGATGCTGCTGCGTTCTTTCAGGCTTGCAGTATCTTGCAGTCATTTGGGCCTCGTATTCCAAGCCTATGTTGTAATATCTTGTGTCTGCCGTGCCCCGTCCGACCCGAGTTGGCAGGACCTGGCTGAAGCAAGTCGGAGCCCCACGTGCCCGAGTGGAAAAGAAGTGCTTGCAGCAGCGGCCGTCTGGGCTGTGTGCCTTGTGATCCTGGAGTCTTTGTTTGTCGCCATGCTGCACATTGCAATCGCCTGTCCTTGAAACCACCGGACTATCCTGCTGGACAGTATCACCAAACGATTGGAATCCCGACTTGAAACCCCCTGCGCATGTCTCAGCCTGCCGCGCTGTGAAGGTGAAGCTGGTGCGAGAAGGCTCAGGCACTCTGTCAGGGGTTTGTGCAGTGTCGAGTGTGTTCAGGGTGCACATAAAGGCTCGCTTCGGCCATGTGGTGTCGCATCCAGCGGCAATCTCAATCTGCTCGGGAAGAGCGGATGACCCTGCGTGCAGCTGCCTTGCATGATCTTGCATGTTCAAGAGCCACGACATGATAGTGGTTGCAAAACCATTGAACCCACCTACATCTTCACCGCTTGATGCAGTCCAGAGCCAAGCGTGCGTACGCACTGTCACGTCAGATCAAGGTCCCTGGAGTAGGAAGCGCCAGCCTGACGGCAGCAAAAATGCCTGACAAGCACAGAACCCCGCAGAGCCACGCCGGAGCCACAAGCCGCGGCCGCATGCGCCGAGCGGGGTAGCTTTCCGGGGGCCTGCCCGCGCCCCAAGCGCCGACCGGTCCAGGGGCTCTGGTTTCGGAGCTCGGGCTTACGCGGCTTTCGGACTCTTGTGTAGCTTTTGCGAGAAGGCCTCGCTCCTTCAGGCTTCAGAAGCTCCAACCTTTCGTGTTCCCAGGCCTTGGCAAAACGAATCTCGAAACCTGCACATCCAAGCATGCATGCATCCCTCCTTGTCCGTTGTTTGATCTCGATGGCCTTGTGTCTCAGGCACCGCTGCCTTTCCGGTGCTACAATGGGTGGCGCCGTCTGGGTTGGCACAGCAGTAGCGGTTCCTGATTCAGAGGACCTTTACAGGCTCATGAAACTGCATAGGTGATCCTTGGTGATCCTTGCTTGGTTGCAACCCGTGAACTTGTTTGCACCAGGAGAGGTCTGGATGACAAGTGCTTCGAATTTGGAAAGATGTGACTCGGGCGCCAGGTGCGAACTGCAGCCGCTTCCATGGCGGAGATGCAGGCTTTGGGAAGCGGCCCTACCGGCAACACCCGTACATTCCGAACATCACATGCACTAGAAGCAGCTTGGGCAACCCATAAGGTAAGCATTGGGAATAGTAATTGAGAGGCCGGTTGACGGCTCCGTTTTTTCGCGGCAAGAGCAAAGCAACTAACCAACTTCTTCTGGCGGCAGTTGAAGTCCGGGCCGAGTCTTCCAAGCCGGCTCCAGCAGGGAACTGAGGACCGAAGAGAAGGGCGCCGCCGGCAAAGACTATTTAAAAACATAATATCACCAGCATGCCCGTGAGGCAGAATCGAGAGCGTAGCGCGTTACCAAGGTGTGTGTCCACGTCTATGACTTGGGAGCATCTGAGCGAATCTCACTGCTCAACTCGGCCTGGCACCAAGAGCGGTCGCAACTTCACCAGGAACAGCTGCGCGAGTCTCTAGCTAGAAGCAATCTTGTAAGCAGCGTGAGAGATGTCGCCGTCCAAGAAGTAGCTGCAAAGGTTTGTGTCACCCTTCAACTGCAAGTGCAAAACTGAATGGGAAGTGGGAATCACGGAGATGCTGGACCAGGATGATGGTGGCTAGCACGATGCTCATGATTACGATGATGGCGACGACGATGATTCAATTGGTGACTGGCGGCAACTCTGGTGGTGGTTCGTCATCATCACTCTGATGAGTAAGGTTCTATTCTCTCGGCGCAGTCCGACAGTACTACTGCCAAACGTGTTAGAGTCAGCAAGCCGAGGTATGAATCCCTGTCATGGCGGGAGAGGAAACCGCGATGTATGGCTGTAGCTGGGGACAAGATGTCGGTGTAGCCGTCCGGTTCCAAAGCCCAGGTCCTTCGGCCCTTTGGCAGCGGAGCTTTCCACTGCGGTGTGGAGGTGGGCCCGATGGGCTTTGTCGCCTCGCCTTCTGACTTTTGCTTGAACATCAACGTCACATCCGGCATCCGCGCCCCGGAACATCACGTTCGCATGCACACCTCTTCAACGCGGCACCACGGGGTTCTCCAGACTGTCAGACTTAAGTGGCACGCGCTGGTGCCACGCTGGCACCAAAGATGTCTATGTTGCCTTCCGATTGCCGGGAGAAATCATGGGGAGATTTGCGGCCTGCCGCAAGGGCGGAGCCTAGGCTCAGCGTAGATAACCCGGGTTCATGCAGGGTGAACTTCAAGGCTTCGATGGCTTTTTGCCGAACTTCCTGACCCTCAGGTCTACGGCCTCGAATGGAGCTTCTCCGACATCGTGAACTGCACTGTCGGGCGACCCGGACTTACCCCCATCGCGCTCTGCTCCGCATCCGACGCGTTGCCGCCTGAGCCTTGTCAGAGACAGCAAGCAGATGCAAGCAGTGCAAGCAGCAGACAAGCAGCAGCAACTGTCGCACATATTGGGTTCCGCTTCTGTGGAACGCATATGCGCAGGCGGAGGAGCGGATGCGAACCGGCGTCTTCAGTGCCTGGCCAAAGCAAAGCCGGGGGCCCTGGGCGGCCGATCGCCACGTGCTGTCACTGTGGCCGGAACATCACCGTGATTCAAACACACCAGCGATTCGGGCACTGTTATAGGGACGTGGGAACATGCCGTCTGGCCGTCTGGGGCATCGACAGCCAAGGAACGGTCACTCTGTATGTTTGTATGGTTAAAGGATTGGGGCTTCACAGCCAGGAGAGCAGAGTCTTCAGGGTTTTACGTTCTAGGGTTTAGGGCTTTAGGGCTTATGAGGGTTTGAGGCTTTGACGATCTGAAACAAGGCTTGTCTGGGGTTTTAAGCTTTAAGGCGTAGGCCTTCGTGTTGCGGAGGAGAAACATCCAAGAGAGCAGAGTCTTCAGGGTTTTACGTTCTAGGGTTTATTTAGGGCTTTAGGGCTTATGAGGGTTTGAGGCTTTGACGATCTGAAACAAGGCTTGTCTGGGGTTTTAAGCTTTAAGGCGTAGGCCTTCGTGTTGCGGAGGAGAAACATCCAAGAGAGCAGAGTCTTCAGGGTTTTACGTTCTAGGGTTTATTTAGGGCTTTAGGGCTTATGAGGGTTTGAGGCTTTGACGATCTGAAACAAGGCTTGTCTGGGGTTTTAAGCTTTAAGGCGTAGGCCTTCGTGTTGCGGAGGAGAAACATCCAAGAGAGCAGAGTCTTCAGGGTTTTACGTTCTAGGGTTTATTTAGGGCTTTAGGGCTTATGAGGGTTTGAGGCTTTGACGATCTGAAACAAGGCTTGTCTGGGGTTTTAAGCTTTAAGGCGTAGGCCTTCGTGTTGCGGAGGAGAAACATCCAAGAGAGCAGAGTCTTCAGGGTTTTACGTTCTAGGGTTTAGGGCTTTAGGGCTTATGAGGGTTTGAGGCTTTGACGATCTGAAACAAGGCTTGTCTGGGGTTTTAAGCTTTACGGCGTAGGCCTTCGCGTTGCGGAGGAGAAACATCCAAGTTTTAGGGTTTAGGACTTCAGGGCTTACGAGGGTTTGAGGCTTTGACGATCTGAAATAAGGCTTGTCTGGGGTTTTAAGCTTTACGGCGTAGGCCCTCGCGTTGCGGAGGAGAAACATCCAAGTTTTAGGGTTTAGGACTTCAGGGCTTATGAGGGTTTGAGGCTTTGACGATCTGAAATAAGGCTTGTCTGGGGTTTTAAGCTTTACGGCGTAGGCCTTCGCGTTGCGGAGGAGAAACATCCAAGTTTTAGGGTTTAGGACTTCAGGGCTTATGAGGGTTTGAGGCTTTGACGATCTGAAATAAGGCTTGTCTGGGGTTTTGAGTTATAAGGCATAGGCCTTCGCGTTGTGGAGGATAAGCAGCCAGGGGAGCAGAGTCTTCAGGGCTCCACGTTTTAGGGCAACAGCCCATGAGGGTTTGGTTTCGAGGATGTACACTCTGGGTCATAGGGTGTAGGGGTATGAGCTTTGAGGCATCGGCCCGAGCCTGGTGATCAACGGGTAGGGAGAGCCGAGGTTTTTGGACGGCTTCGGGGTTGTATGGTTTCGAATCTGAGCGGTGGGTTGCCTAAATCCGACACTGTGCGCGAACCTCCAGTGCAAGAGTCCTGCGGACTTGAATCCGCCTCCCCAGTGCGCGAATACTTCGTCCTTTGCACGACTCGACTGTTTTCAGTGTGCGAACCGGGCTCCTGCCCGGTTTCGAGACGTCCCGAGCAGGACAACTTTGTAGAGAAGTCACCTCTGCCTCTGCCCGGAGAAACCTTGCGTCATGCCTCGCTGTTCCGTGAGGTCCGGGACACCGTTATGTGGAATCTGTCGCCGCCTCGTTCGCGTCGATTCGTAGATTGCCTGCTTCTGCTTGTGACCAGTCCGAGGCGCTACTCACTAGTGCTTTGCTCGCTGCAGGGGCCGGCGGCGTTATGCTGCTCCATGGATTGCCACAGCATCGGTGCCTGTGAGGTCTCGATGGGCTTCACGTCAAAGTCAGAGGCGGGCAGTCACCGGGAGAATTTGGAGTGCCATGGCACAAACTGTGATATTTCTATGTTGCCGGACATGTTGCAGACCAAGGCCAGTCCTTGCTGTCACGAGCCTTGCAGAAGTGAGACCTCTGAGTGCCATTGTCAGTGCTGTGGTGGTATCTGGAGAGGGCTACGAAGTGAATGTGGTTGCAGGTCCAAGTGCTCAATCTCGTCGCCGGGATGGAGGCCACCGATGATCTTCCTGCCTTACTGCGAAACTCGAAGCAATCTGTCAATGGTGAAGGCGATTTGGCCAGTGGCTTCCTACAACGTCCTCCGAAGAAACTGCCGCTCTGTTAATTCGGTAACGGGAAGGATTTGTAATCCTTCGGCTGCGGCCATTGGGAAGGTGGCACAGGGTTGTTTGATGCTGAGCTTGAGCTGTACGGGACTCCTCTTTTTTGGGCATTCCGTTGCTCCCCGTCGAAGCATGTAGGAGACGCTGTCTTGACACGGCTCTTGGTGGATGAGAGTGGCTGTCATGTTCCGAAGCAGACTCACCACCGGCCCTCTCAAGGCTGTCACTTCGTGGATGAGTTGTGCAAGAAGATCGGCCACTGGGGCTGATCGGCCTTTTGTTGTTCTCATTTGTGGATTTCCTCCTTCAGAGCCAGTTTCATTCAGAAGGTCTCGAGTTCGAGGCTGTAGGCCACGCAATGGAGGGGTTGTGATTTGCAGGCGTCGGTGGCATCCCTCCACGGCTGATGAGCTTGGCCGGAGCCGGCCAGGGTCCTGGGCCTGTTTGCGTCATTCTGTCTCCTTGGCTCTGGTCAACGAGAGGTTTGATAGTGATCTGAAGCACAACCTCCGACGTCGGCAGCGTGAAACCTAGCACTGAGGCGTGTCCCTGGTGGAGTACAGCCAAGTGGCTCTCCTCGGTCAACAGGGGTGCTTTCAAACGTGCTTGGCTTTCTTCACGCCTCTGGCCTCGGGGTGAGCGGAGTCGCTTGCAGAAGCAGCTTGAGAGTCTGAGCGCTTCGGTTTCGAACTGCGAAGGCAGCTGCAGACTACGCGTGTTGCACCAGCAACGGCAAGGCCTGGGCCTCGGGCGCCTCGCTTGGCTCAGCCGCTTGGCTCCAAGCGGCTCGGCGCCTCTGCTCGCGGCTCGGCCCCGGCCCAGGTTTGCTCTCTGAGCTGCTGCTACGATAGCACGGTGGACAAGAGCTACCAGGAGACTCCCCAAACCCGGGTCCCTTGAAGAGGTCAAGGTGAGAGAGGATGATGCCGCCGGGCTGTCAGAGGGTGTCGACATCACTGAGCGGCACTTTGCAGGAGCTTCACACGCCGAAGGCTCGCGGTGCATCCCGTGGGTACACACTATGCGCAGGTCTACACAGCTCTTGCTCAATGTTCATTGTTTCGATTACACGGGGAGTCGAGTAGAGGTGTGCAGCGCTACATGGACCGAAACACCGGCATCACGAATCGCGGGGTACATCCGGCCCAAGAGGACTGTCGAACATCGACAGTCAAGAGGAGCTGTCTGGATCTCGTGGCGACCCGCTTTTCCTGCCCAATGGCGCAGTCTTTGCAGCAGCCTTTGGCAGGCCAGCTTGCGAATGTTTCTGTTGGTGCGGGATGCGTGGTTTCGTTTCCAGTGCTTCTGGGTTTGGTATAATGTCGAGCCGAGAGCAGCATGAACGACTTAACCTGATGCCCAGGCGAGAGCACTGAGACTTGCTGTCTCTTGGCACGCTGCAGATGTTTTATTTCTTGTGTTGCTTTTTGCAGTGAAAGCATCATCACTTCGAAGAGTCGCCGCAACACTAGCGGCCACTAATGCTCGTGCTCACGAGGAGGGAGGACTAGGCAGGGGCAAAGACGAATTGCAGTTTAGCGTGGAGTGTAGAGGCTGGCCATTGTCTATTGGCACGAGGCTCACGGAAACGCTCGGGCCACGTCTGCTACAATGTTGTGTGCAGATATTTGCGATAGAGGCGTACGGGCTAAAAGACGCGAGGGTTCAAACAAAACAAAAAGAGGCTTTCGGTGCTCTGCCTTGTAGGGGCAGAACAAATCGCAAAAGTGTTTGTCTGGCGCAGGGGAGCTTCGACCGTTGCTTCGATGCAAGCCCGTGGCTGTAAGGGGCGAGTACATTGGAAGGGCAGCTTTGGGCAAACTAAAGAAGACCCAGCGACAGGCAAGCCAAGAAACAGAGGAACATGAGACGTCAAGTGACGTCAAGTTTCGAATCTCAATCCTCTGAAGTTCTTCCCGCGAGATCGCTCAAAGCGAATGCCAAAGGCTGTGGGCTGGACCGCGACTTCACGAAGTGGGTCCAATGGAGGAGGAGAACATGTTCCTCTCAGCGCAAATGACTCTGAGTGTCCGCTCACAGTCCGACTGGCACCAACACCCGTGCGGAGAGATTGCCGTGGCAAGCCGCGGCTCGGCTGGTGTTTGGTGTTGGGCTTCAACAGGTGTGGGACAAAAAGTGCAGGAGAGCCAAAATCGCGTTTGATCGACAGGTCACGTGCCGGCTTTATGAGTAATCTCTGAATCCATGCAGTGTGATTCTGTCGTGCCAGGGCTCTACAGTGCTCTTGCTGGCGGAAATGGCGTTCTACTTCTACTTCGTTGCCGCTTCCGCTGCCACAGCCTTACGTGTTACCCCAGGGACATGGAAAAGATTGGCTGGTCCTGTGAGGTGCTGGTTTTGATTGGTGCAATCTTCGTCGTCAAGGCTTGTTCGTCGGACCAGTCATAGCCCTCACTCAAGCGTTGGTGGTTGGTACCTTGTACCGCACATCTGTTCTTCTTGAGCACACGGTGTCGGGAGTGCTCTAATCAATCAGGCTTCTTGTTGGATAGCCTGCTGACATCTGCTGACCCTGCATCCAAAAGGGTTCGCAACGCAGACCATGTAGGTCTGGAGCCCGACATCCCAAGCCACTCCCGACACATTTTTGGCATCGCTTGAATGAGGCCTTGGTGGAAATCTGGGGACAGCAGACACCCACTTGGCTGTGCCCAGGTACAGTCTGCATGCTGCTGGGCACAGAACTATTTAGTTCCAGCCGCGGACGCCTTCGAAAATTAAAGCTCCATCTCCACATGTGAGGCTCTTCGTGATCTACGTGCTTCTCATCCCGACATTCAGCTCCATGTTCGGCTTCTCGATTCACGTCGGATTGTGTGGGAGCCAGCGGGCCTTATGGCCAGGGATGCTTTTGCGCCTTCGGCCTGCTCATGTCTCACATTCCTTCGATTCTTCTTCACACGAAGCAGCAGACGGTGTTCGAAGACAGACCGGGATGATGCCAGTTGCGTCGCCGTCAGTATCATGTCTTCGACGACATTGTCAGTTCAAGGACTCCTCGGCTCCCCCCACCCAAGAAGCCCAGCAGTACTCGCTTGAACAGAGTCCGAGGCTACTGCACAATGGCCTCGGACATCAATTTCACGGGACGCAGTTGGGTTGGCCTGGTGCTCCCTGGCTTCCAGGGGGCGCAAGCCGTTTGTGCAAGCGGATGCATAGTTCGAGCATGTCTGCAGGTTTCGGTTCCGACGGCATAGATGGACGGCGCTCAAGAGAATCCCAGCTCCCTGAAGCGGCCCCCGGAGAGTCTCAGGCTCTATCTGTTTGGATCTTCCTTCGCGTTGTACTACGAGGTGCAGAGAAGCTGTTGGGAGGTGACAGTTGCGTGATCCTTTGCCAGTTGTGGCTCTTTCCCCGTTCTTTGGCCGTTGGATGCATGCTCCGAAAAGCCATGTGAAGCCATGCGAAGCCGGGAAGGTGCACCGCTTCAGGTTTAAGGCCAAGCCTGAGAACAAGGGAAAGCTCCACACCGTCGGGCCGGCCACGTGGCATCACTACCGGAGTCTCTTCAGGGATTCTGAGGATGGTCGCGCCGTAGACGTGCAGAAGATCATGTAAGGAGCCAGAGGCACGATACGGTGCGCGTCCATGTCCTGCTCGTCTAGGCCGCCTGGTGCATCCACCCGAACTACTTTGGAGACCTCTTCACGTACACAGGCCGTTGTTGGTTCGGGCAGTGCTTGAAATCTGCAGTTGTGCGATCTTAAAGTAAACGCTTAAGCGACAGAGATCTTCTGCTGGCCGTTAAAGGAAAAGAGGGCATAAAAAAGAGCTTCGGCAACGAGTCGGAATCGTTCTGCTGTGTGTTTGTTGTGCTGGGAAGCCCCAGGAACTCACAATAATGCTCGACTCTGAACAGCCAAAAACCTTCATGGACAAACCAACCCAACATGTGCCCTTGATCTCGGACCTTCCGCACTCGGCCATCTACAGTAAGACTGGTTACTTCAAACCCGGAACATTGGGAGACTCTTCAGCGTGGACACTAGAGTCTGTAATGCGGCCTCCCAAAGCCCTGCAGGCTGGTCGCTTGCCACAGGAACCACCTGTGCACTGAGCCTCGTCAGATCCGCTCGCTCCGCTCGCTCAGCTCGGAAGGGATGAACGCAAGCCCCGTGCTCTGCTCACCCAGGAGCATTCCGATCCTCATGGTCTGGACCTTCGTCATTTTTGTGGTCTCACAGCTGAAGCAGCACATGCCCAGTATTTCGAGGGTTTCAGACTGATTTGTCACTGGGGACCGACCACACCAGGGATGCGGCTGTTTGAGTTTCGAACTGCTGGAAAGATCTGGGAGGGCGGAGACGTCAAGGTTCCCAACTCCGACAGCTACCTGGCACAGCGCTACCCGGAGGAGGGTCTCCTCTGTCCTAAACTTCGATCTTATCAGGCGTGCAGCAAGTCTCTGACCCCAAAGACTTTAAGGGCGGCCAGCCTGAAGAAAAGAAACATGAAAACTAGAAGACAATTGGCCCGAAAGCATCATCAGCGAAGAGTGTTGCGCTACGTCATAGAATCCAGTGTATAGGGTCATAGAGTCACCGAGTCAAAAGCACGGAGTCACAGAGTCGGAGTGTCACATACAGTCAAGAGTCGTACAAGTCATAGTTCATAGAGTCATCGAGAAATAGTCGAGTACATGTCAAGCACAAGTCATAGTTCAAAGAGTCATAGAGTCATATAGAGTCATAGAGTCACAGTGAGACAGAATCATAGAGTCATAGTGTTATAGAGTCATAGCGTCAGAGTGAGAAAGAGTCATAGAGTCATGGAGTCATCTATGTACCACGCACTTGACTTGATGTAGTTCACTCTATGAACACTAATGTTCAGGTTTAGCGGGTTTAGGGTATAGTCCAACATGACGCAGAAGTCTTCCTTTCCTAGCTCCGGAACCTCACTATATAGACATCCCTGTTACTGTGGTTTCAACGTGACTCTATGACTCTATGCATGGTCACTTTATGTCGCAGCAGTAGTAGTAGTAGTTGTTGTAGTTGTAGTTGTTGTTGTGGTACTAGTAGTAGTAGTAGTAGTAGTAGCAGTAGTAGCAGTAGCAGTAGTAGTGAGTGGTAGTAGTAGTAGTAGTAGTACTAGTAGTAGTAGCAGTAGTAGTAGTAGTAGTAGCAGTAGTAGTAGTAGTAGTAGTAGTAGTAGTAGTAGTATTCTTTTGTGATAGTGGTAGTAGTAGCAGTAGTAGTAGTAGTAGTAATAATAGTTGTAGTAGTGGTAGTGGTAGTAGTAGTACTAGTACTAATTCGAACACTTGACAACGCCAATCTCTGTGAAGGGTTGCAAGTTTCACCTCAATGCACATCAAAAGTAATAACTTTACCTCGCGTTCGAACACTCGACAACGCCAATCTGTGTGAAGGGTTGCAAAATTCATCTCAATGCACATCAAAAATTGCAACTTTACCTCGCGTTCGAACACTCGACCACGCCAATCCCTGTGAAGGGTTGCAAAATTCATTTCAATGCACATCAAAAATTGCAACTTTGCCTCGCGTTCGAACACTCGACCACGCCAATCCCTGTGAAGGGTTGCAAAATTCATTTCAATGCACATAAAAAATTGCAACTTTACCTCGCGTTCGTGCATTCGACCATGCCAATCCCTGTGAAGGGTTGCAAAATACAAATCCCTGTGAAGGGTTGCAAAATGCAGTTGAGCTGCGCCCAAACCCTGTGAAGGGTTGCGCGGCGCCCGCAAAATGTGTAACTTTACCTCGCGTTTGAACACCCGAGGAGGCGAATCCCTGTGAAGGGTTCACGGCGCCCGAAAAATGTGTAACTTTACCTCGCGTTTGAACGCCCGAGGAGGCGAATCCTTGTGAAGGGTTCACGGCGCCCGAAAAATGTGTAACTTTACCTCGCGTTTGAACGCCCGAGAGTTCCAATCCCTGTGAAGGGTTGCGCGGTGCGCCTAAAATGTGTCACTTTACCTAGCGTTTGAACGCCCGAGGAGGCGAATCCCTGTGAAGGGTGCGAAGCGCACATAAAAATGTGTGACTTTACCTCGCGTTTGAACGCCCGAGGAGGCGAATCCTTGTGAAGGGTTGCGCCGGGCGCCTAAAATGTGTAACTTTACCTAGCGTTTGGGCGCTCGAGGTGGCCAATCCCTGTGAAGGGTTGCATTCCCGATGGACGACGACGGTGCCACCCCTGGCTTTAGAAGAGAGATTAGATACCGAGATGTAGAGAGTAAGTCAGAGAGTAAGTCACAGAGTAAGTCATAAGTCAGAGAGTAAGTCAGAGAGTAAGTCACAGAGTAAGTCACAGAGAGTAAGTCAGAGAGTCAATCACAGAGTAAGTCACAGAGTAAGTCAGAGAGTAAGTCAGAGAGTAAGTCAGAGAGAAAGTCACAGAGTAAGTCATAAGTCAGAGAGTAAGTCAGAGAGTAAGTCACAGAGTAAGTCACAGAGTAAGTCAAGAGTAAGTCACAGAGTAAGTCACAGAGTAAGTCACAGAGTAAGTCACAGAGTAAGTCACAGAGTAAGTCACAGAGTCATAGAGTAGTCAAGTGAGTAAGTCACAGAGTCCTCAAGTTCATAGAGTCATAGAGTCATAGATGTGCTCGATTCTATGTTTGTCATCTATGTATCAAGTGTCAAGTCATAAGGTCATGTGCTCGATTCTATGTTTGTCATCTATGTACTTGTCTACCCGGCTCCGCACGGAAGAACCCTTCGCGACGCTTTCGGGAACAGGAGACACCTCAATACCTCAACTGGGAAAAGACAGAGCTCAAGCACAGGCATTGTCGGATTTCGGAGTGCAGCAGTCGACCGTTCGCACCGAACAGCCGTAATTTTTGGCTAATATTTGGGGCCCCCAAGAACGGCTTTCATGAACATATCTGCAAAGCCGAAAGGAGTTTCCGGCCTATGCAGAAAAGACGGCCACACTGATCCCTGGCCTGCACTCCCACCTGGCTAGCCAGCACCACGGCTGGGATCCGGCGATTAATGGCTTCTTGAGGCTTCAGCGGCAAGTGACTTTCCTCGCTTTCGCCATCTTGAGCAGATAAAGGCCACAAGACTGGTGCAGTTAGGTTCCGAGCGGCGCTCCTAAGAGCTGAGGATCCTCGCGTGGGCGTGCCTGGTGGTCTGCATTTACTTCTGGTGCAACACATGCTCGGCACCATGCGGCCTTTAGCCGACTTTCGCCGCTTGCAGCTGATCGCGGTTGGGTGGGGTGGCTGGCGGCTCGCCCGGCAACCCAACATCCAAAGCGATATTTGATAACTAGCTCACGGCATCGGACTTGAGATCCAACTCACAGCAGGATTGGGTCGGATATCCCATCTGCTCGTAGTTGCCCTGCGAATTTGCCCGGTTACATTGGCAGAGGCCATCCCTTTCGTCGGAAGCACGCAAGCATGTAGACGGAAAAAGGAACTCGAGTCGAGGGTAGTGCTTCCTTAACAGCCCTGCCACCAACCAGTACTTCCTCATTTCACCCTGCGGCAGGGCAAGCAAGTGCAGTCGCATCCCATCCTCACGGAGATGGAGTTTGAATTCACGGACCAGTCGATGTGCGGGCCCCATGTTCAGAGAGCTTTCAGAAGAGTGCTTTTAATCATACTTGAGATCATTGCCGGTTGTCAGGGTGCCCCAAGCGGCATCATTACTCACGAAGCAGTCCTGATAGGAAGGAGCCAGTCGCCCCGTAAGCCAAGATCGGTTTGGGGTTTGCTGCTTCGCAGAGGGTTTGTTATGCATTGCGACACCCAGAATCCGAGTTGCGTTGGCAGATTTAGCCACAGCAACGACTTCATTGATCGTGCCGGTCACTTTCCGGCATTGCCGACGCTTGCAAACGAAAAGGTAAGGCAGGGACCTTGTTGGCCTCTCGGTTTCGCAACGTGTTGGAACACTCTCTCATGCGGGCGCTGCTGAGGATTGAGAAGGAGCTGCTGATTGAGCCGAAGTCTTGCTAGTCTCAGAGCAATTCAAAGGTTCTCGGTTCATGCCGGGCTGTGCAGGCTCGTGTTGTCGGCATTAGCACTTGCAGGTCCGACGCTTGAAGAATATTCACCGTTTTGTTCCGTTGGTTCATAATTTCGTAGCACTTGCACTGTACACAGCAGGCATCATTCTGGGTTTGGGGACCGCTTCACGCTCGTAGTAGTGTTTTCGGGTGCAGCAACTGTTGTGTGGTCAATGCTACCACGCGTCTGCAGCAGGGCTTTGCCTTTCAGGCTTCGACTTCTGAGCTGCGAACATCCACCGTGGCTTAGGCCCATCAGAAGGAAACACCTCTTGAGTTCGTCTTGCTCCCGATGGGCTTGGCTAGGCACCCAGCTCAAGCAATCTCCCTAAAAGCCATGCATCAGCCTTAAGCTCCTCCAAAGCATTGTTGTCAGACCAATTCTCAATGGTGCTGCCCCCTTGCAGCTCAAAATGAGCATGCAGAATCGTTGGCCATGAGAAAAAGTTGGGGACCTCGAGGAGTGCATTGGGTTGGACCCGGAGGTTCGATTATGCTCTTGACTTTTACCCGAGTGAAAGTTGAGAGAGTACCCTGCCCGGCATCAGCTTGAGCAGCCTTCGAACATAGAGGTGCCAAAGACGGGGACAAGGCCCGGCCCCAAGACCGCCCTATGTTCGGCCCGGAGCGGCTAGCCAGCAGTCGGAAGCTTGCGGCTTTACGGTCTTGGATCTGCGCCCAAGTGCGGAAGTGCATGGCAAACATGTGCAGCATTGAGGCTAATGATGCTGGGGAGTGGGAGAGAGCTCCGAGGCACGGGACTCTTGCGTTTTGTGGCCCTTTTGCTGGATGGCCATGGGGCCATGGGGGTGTCCATAGACGGCGACGTTGAGTTCAAGACCCACGGGCATCCCCAACATGCGAATGCCGTGTGCTGACGTGCTGGTACTTGTATCACTCTTTACATTTGTACATCTTCTTGCAAACGAAGCAGAAGCCTGGGCAGGTGCGAGGGAGAGCGCGAGTGGCCCGAGCACAGGTCGGAAAGGCGAGATTGCTTTCAACAACAAGTTTCAAGATGCTGAGCTTTACAGCAGCTTCGGCTCGAGAGGGCTCCACTGCAGTCGGTCATTAGGTGGCCAGGCTACGTCTTTGTTAAAAGCTGGGTTTATGTCAAGGCAGCGATGTTACAAACGACACCGATGTGGCACTTCACGCTTTTGTAGCTGGACTCGGAAGGCAGAAGAGCGAGTGGTCTGATCGAAGGTCAGAAAGGCCTGCGTTGTGCATTTACTGCACAGCTGGTGGCGCCTTGAAGATCATCGACTTCTCGAGTGGATAGTTGCATAGACTGAGATATGCACAGAACCCGAGCCCAAACCCTGGACACCCAGAGTTTTGATTTGAATTGATATCACGATCTCACTTGTAGCTTTCATGGCCGATGTTTTCAGTTTCATTATGACTTCCCGTATGGTATCACTTCTCGTCGCTGAGGCAGGTTGCATATCGTGAGTTTAAATTCTTCCACACATGTCCGGGTAGTGTTTTTTGCTTTCGCATCTTCGCACCTGATCTGCCAGTCCTCAGGCAGCGGTCAGAACAGGGATCGGAGAGGCTGGGTTGCACGGAGGACGACGTGGGGACACGTGCCAAAAAACGGAAAGTGGTCACAGTTCGGTTCCTCGTCGCGACTGAGAGCGTTTTCGCTGTTTGTGCATGCCGGCCAGCTGGCATCAGCCTGGCAACTTTGTCCTCCAACCCCTTGGGTAGACTCCCTCCTGCTCCTGCTCGCCGTTACAGAGGTATTGTCGACAGATTGCACCCGGCCTCTGTTTCCTGCTCGGACAGTTGTGAGGCACGGACGTGCATGGTCCGATCGTGGCTCAGAGAGGCACATCCGCGAGCCCCCTTGACGGACTGCGGCCAGCCATTGAAAGACCTGCTAGGGAAGAGAAGCATGTTGATCCATCTGGCAAGCGCCCCGCACCAGGCACGAGATGTCGGACCGGTCAATGTCACGCCCCCGACTCTACAAGGAGCTCAGCACTTGCAAGCTGACGCAGCGACATGTCTCGGAGCCGTTTGAACATCATTACGGCATGAGAGATTTCAATTCTCAGGCATGTCGAGGCTGGGAACGGGGAATCCCGATGCACCCTCGACCACTATCAGACTATCGCCATGTGACCCGAAAATGCTCGACTACCCTAAGCGCAAAGTCCACGCTGTCCCCTCAAGGACACACCAGGACCGCCTGCAGCATGGCAGAAGCGGAGGCCTGCTTTGAGGCTGAATCTATCTTAAGTACAACTTGACCTTAAGCTGATTGAAGTTATTCAAACCTAAGACATCGCTCATCAAAAGCTCCCCGCCCCAAGTTTCCGCTTGGCTGCAGGGCGGTGAGCCTTCCCCGGTCCCAGCCGGAGCACAGTGAGGGCCAAGACTGGGACTCAGGCGGGGGGCGGAGCCTTTCGTGGTTTGGGGAGACTTTGCCCAGACTAGCACCGGATGAGACTCCAGATTTCACATGCCGCAGGATCACAACACTCATGGCGCGAGCGCTCCAGGGATTGGACTTGGAAGACCGGAGGCCTGGCTTCCGTCTCCGTCTATCGCGGTATCTGTGTCTTTGATGTCTGTGGACGTCCCTCTCCCTCCCTCGCTCTCCGTTTCCAGGTCCAGTCCTAGAAGCCAGACCGGTCTCTCGACTTGCACATGCGCAGCTGTCCCTGTGCATGCCCATGCACCAGTGCCACACGTACATACGGCTTGTTCGCGCAGCTGCAGATGTACGTTGAATGTGACATGATGAGATGTCTGCACTGACTCCTCCGAGCTCCCCCCACTAGCACTCGAAATCTGACTACGTCTGAGGGAGACCTCCATGGGCCCTGGAGGCTGGGATGAGCAGAACGACAGCCAGGGTCAAGACTGGAACTACTCCGTCACAGGCCTTGCTTGTTGTTCCGGTTACGGGTCAAGAGCTGAGCAGAACGCCCCTCGCTGACTGTCCAGCATCTGCCCGGTTGGATTTGCACGACATAGGAAGCCACAGGCAAAGATGCCCAAGAGCGGCCCTCCAAGTGTCCGAGAGAAGTCCTGGTGAAGGCTTGATGGGGAGGTGGACGAAGACGGTCGGTGCCGACTGGGGCTGGGACCGGACATCGGGCCGATCACCGAACTAATTGACTGCATACATGGGAACACGTTTCCAAAGCCCCCAGTACATGGACGAAACGTAAGCCGTCACTGATAAACACGTGCAACCCAAGTGCCACACCCGACAGCATCCGTGGTTGTGGCGACGATGATATTCCGCTGTTTCAACTCGGTTAATTAAATTTAAGCAGGAGTCGTTCAGACCGTTCAGACTGTACCTCCACGCAGAGTGCTGCATCGCAGTAGTTTGCCATGTGCTCAAAAGGTTCACCATTCCAGAAACGCAGGCTGAGCGAGAAAGCGTTAACCGTGAAGCAGCCAGTGCACGACGATTTTTTGCGTAGCGACACGCAGAGCATAGCGAGCCCATGCCTTGTTCCTGGCCTTTCGAGAGATTAGCTTGGCTTTCCAGCGAGGACAAGCCGCAGCGCGGCGACTGGAGCAGTTGGCGAGACTCAGGTCGGACGTTTCAGCTTTTCATGCTCACGATGCGGAAGTGCAACGACAAAGCCGGAGAGCGATCTGGCAGGTCAGAGCCTGTCTAGGTCCCTAGAGGATTCGGCCTGTCCTCGTTGAACTGAGGCAGCGGCTACAAGAGTTGGGGTGCGACCTATAACGCCAGCGAGGCGTCAGGTCAGAAACGGAAGCTGGAACC
Organism: Symbiodinium sp. CCMP2592; assembly: GCA_905221615.1. NCBI lineage: Eukaryota > Dinophyceae > Suessiales > Symbiodiniaceae > Symbiodinium > Symbiodinium sp. CCMP2592. The sequence goes on from CAJNDT010001324.1 coordinate 588,799, forward strand.
CTACAACGACGCTCGGCTCAAGCCACTTGGGAGTTTTCAGAAGTTTGAGACCTTCAGTATCACCCGCATCTGAGAGACTTTCTTGCTTCACCTTACGGCATATCGTTGAGCAGCTGGCGAGTTTGCGATCGATCTTGTGCCTCTTTGTGCTTTGATTCTGTGGCAGCCTGTGAGTGTTGCCAAATCTGTGCCGAGGAGGAAGCCGCCGGCACCGGCGTGGTGCTGCAGGCTCGGGGCTCACTTCGGATTTAGGCTCTGAGAGGTTTTGGGGTTTCGGGTGAAAAGTCGACAGTCTTTCGCGGTTCGCTCACTGCAGAATGCAGAGCCGAGGCCTTAGTCTAGTCATGCCATTCACGAGCTCCAGCAGGGTCTTGAATCTTGAAATGTCTTGAATCTTGGAGTTGAAGGTTTCAACCCTTGAAACTTCCTCCGCCCACTCACCCCATGGCCCCGAGGTGGTGGACGGAGTGCGGGCCTTGTCTTCTGATGCATCAAGACGCATGGTCGCATGGTGGCCGTTAAAGTTCTGCATGGGAGAGGAGCGGCAACGAAAATGAATGACTGATGATTGATAGCGTGGGTTTAAGGGCACCGTGGAATGCTCCGTTGCCACATCGCTAACAACCCGCAATACCCGCATCCAGCTTGCGGGAAGGTGCCCGTCGTGTCCCTCGAGCGGGGATCGGACTTGGTGGCTGCCTTGGGCAAGCTGAGGGAAGCGAGTTTGTGAGAGCCTTGGGACGGTTTCGATTCACGGCTGGAGTCGCCGTGCCCGCTTCCATGACTATCGATGCGGGCGTTTAGATGATTCCGGTTCGGGTGTGTCCGCGGAGGGCCCTCGAGTCCGTCACAAGCTGCAGAAACACGCCGCGAGAGAGACCAGAGAAGCGTAGCGGCGTAGCGGCCTTCCTGCTCGAGATGCGAGGGTCCACTACGTTTTGGGGGGCCTGCCCGAGACATCATGCGCACCATCGTACAACACAGTGAACTACTCCTTCCACTGCTCCGACCACGGTGCCTCTCTGCCCGAGGATTCGAACGCCGCGCCCCTCCTGCAAGCCGCACTGGAGAACCATGCTCGGGTTGGGGGCTTTGTGGCCGTGCTTGGGAGTTTTGGGTTGAAGTTGAAGGGTTCAAGATTTTCTGCCATTGGATTTGCATGTTAGATTGCTTTCTTGCGATCTCTGCGGCCTCGAACTACGAAAGGCGCAGAGTCAACCTGCTGAAGCAGTCTGAAAGCATCTTAGTTACAGTCAAATGCGTGAAGCTCGTACTGGTACTGAATTTGAGGCGGAGAGCCTCTACGAGCAATGTGACAGTCTACCAGAGGCCGGCTGTCTCGACCAACAGCTGTATTGTGTCTTCAAGGTCTCGAGAAGCTAAAGGCCAGGTTGCGCAAGTGGACACGAGTAGAAACAGCAGATTCCAGGTCTCGGGCTCTGGTCTTTCTTGTGGTTGGAGAGTGGCGGTGCTATGCCGCCAGATGGCAAAGGCCAAGAACATTGCGCATGCAGCGCGGCGGAAGGGCATTGCGGGAGCCTTGGCCGGGGTGCCGGAGTTGAGGTCCAGGTCTCTCACTTACGGCCTGTCCTGTCCTCCGAGTATCGTCTCGCAGAGGTGAAGAAGGTCGCCGACATCGGCATCGCCAGGGCGCGGTCAACAGAGGCTCAAAAGTTTGTTGGGGGGGGGGGCAGAGGGCAGACGCAGAGAGTCTAACGGGCCTAACCCAAACCCGCGGGCGGTCGCAGAGGGCGTGTCGCCATGTGTCGCCCGCTCTCAGCACCCGGACTGCTTCGCGGCGGGGCTGCAGGGGAAGCGCTCCATCATGTTCGTCGGGGCCCAAGCCCAAACCGCGCTCAGATGCTTCTTAGATCCCTCTTAGCCTTAGCATCTTCAAAGCAGGCCGTGGCCCTTGCCCTTTGCAGCCGAGATGCAGTTTGCCTCCGGCGGTGTGCGGAGCCGAACAAGGGGAATCATGATGGAACCCATACATGGAGCTCCTGCAAGTTTGACTTTGGTAGTTCTACGACTTCAGCGGTACAGTGCACAGCAGCGATACTTGGCCACCGAAACGTCTTCATGTGCAGGCATGCGTTTCTTTTAAAATGGCTCCGACCCGGGTCGGGTTTCGCACCTCAGCGTACAATCAAGTTTGAATTACGCAGCATCCTGCATCCTCTACTCTTCTACTCTCTACCTCGAGCCACTTGGAAAGTTGGAATGCTATAGAGGCTCCCAGCATCGTTAAGGTCTCAAGTTCCTGCAGCCGCTTCAGCTTGTTGACAGCTTTGGCAGGCCTGTTTCGAAAGGGTCGGACTTGCAGAGGTGATCGTAAGAAGAGTTGTTAGTTTCAGGAATTGATCTTGCCGTTTTCTTATGCATTCGGGGATGTCGGGGTCGGGGAAAGCACTTTTGGAGCCTTGAATTGCGCAGCCAGGTTGATGACGGAATCTGGTTTGCTGAATCCCGAGGAGTTGAAGAGTGCCAGCCGCTAGGGCTTGAGGCCTGGGCTCGGCAGTTAGTGAACCACACGCTGCGTCAGCGCTGCGTCAGCGTGACGGCGTGGCAGTGCAAATGTCGCCAAAGGCCCGCAAAGATGGAAAGCTCGTCGGGTCCGTTCACATTCGGGATTAGGCACACGAGACGCAGCCTCGACAAAGCCATGTTATGAGTAGAATCCCGGCGGGGTTTGGTCTTATGATTCTACAGGCTTGGATGGGCTTTCCTCGGGCGATCCAGAGGCGGCCGAAGGCCGTGACTAGTGGCAGAGGCACCAAAACAGGACGTGAGACTCACAGGATTGGTGTAGGACTGGAGGGTGCGAGGGCAGAGGGTATTTTATACGTATTTTGTACCTGAAGCTTGGCACCGTCCTGTTTGCAATTTCAGGCTGCTCCAAGCTGCATTGCAGAACGTACCCTGAGATGGCGGGCGACAATGGACTGAGGCTACTTGGAGCCAAGAGCTTGCCGGAGAAGAAGCAGAAGCACGTTCTCCCAAAGGTCCTGGAAACAGAACGTGGGGCAGGAACCTGGAGGTTGCGAGGTAAGTCCCTTACGGCAATCCTGTGCCTATGGGCATTCGCGCCGTTCCTCACGCTTCTGGCCATCATCTCCTGGGTACGGCACAAGCTATGCGGTGGAACCTTTGAGAAGGGGGATTCTGCGAAGAAGCCATTGCGAATTTTGGTCACAGGAGGCAAGATGTCCAAGGCCTCGGCAGTGGCACGAGCCGTAGGTCGTGAAGGCCACACAGTCTTTACGGCTGAGATCTCGCCGTACCAGCTTTGCCATACACGCTTCTGCACTTACGTGTCCAAGCATTACGTGCTGCCTCGACCGACAAAACATCCAAAAGAATGGGAGGCCACCATCCAGAGAATCGTCAAGGAGCAAAGCATCGACCTCATCATCCCTTGCACAGCTCCCGTGGAAAGCACGGCTTACGCACACCTGAAACAGAGGCTGCCTCCTAACGTTCGTGTCTTTGCCTTCGATGGTCCGACCAGTGATGAGCTGGACAACAAGTTCACCTTCAACCAGGTGCTCGAGAATGCCGGACTCCCTTGCCCGCAAACCGCTCACATGACCTGCCTGGATGATGCGCTAAGGTTCTTCGAGACACTTCAGCCCAGTGACAAGAAATTCATTGTTAAGCCGGCCGTCTACGACCCAAAAGCTCGCACAGAGATTCTCTTCCTGCCTATTGACGACAAAGAGCGACAGTGGAAGTACCTCGCTTCCAGGAATGCAACCAAGGAAGTTCCCTACGTCATTCAAGAGGCGCATCCCCGGAGTTTGACTCTTGAAATTGAAGCTCTTCCCGTTGCCTGCATGTCGCCCACACGTGAAGATTGCGTGATCTCGAACGGAAGGTCTTGCAAGAGCCGGAGTACGGCTGCTACGCCTTCTACAACAAGGGCCATCTTACCGGCTTTGAGCTCTTTGAGTCTGCAGCCTCGTGCCTCGTGTACCGTCAGCTCCAGAAGCAGTATGAAGAGGTCCGAGATCTGTGCAAAGGCTTGGGGAAGCTAGGCCGTTCAAGACAATTTTTGAGCTTCGTATACGTGTATACGCGTATGAAGGAACCAAGAAACCTAGCAATTCAAGGGCCCAAGAACCGCCCAGGAAGAGCATGAACCTTACGGGGCAGCTTACGCTGGATTTGATGCACACTGCTCATGGACAGCTGGTGCCCATGGAATGCAATCCTCGCATCCATAGCGCGGTGTGCACGCTGGAGGGCCACAGGACCGGGATAGCTGTACAACCTGTCTTTTGATTGCTAGACGTCGTGTCCCGATCGCCGCGGCTGCGAGTATTCATTTCTAAAGCCAGGTGTCTTCTTACTATCCCTGAGAGGAACCTCGCGTCTGCCTTCGCTGATGCCGATTTCGTTCCGGAGAGCGATGCGGAGATCGTGACATCCAAGCCTGAGACATTTCGCTACTGGGTGGGCTGCGGGATTGCTTGGGCATTAGTAATGGGACGGGGGCGGTGCTGATTCAGAGGGGATAGATGATGGGTAGCGCAGGTCAGGGTGCAGCAGCTTGCTGCTTTAGGTATTTGTGTCGTGTCGCTGCAATGCAGTCTGGGAGTCGACGAGAGATCGATCCTGGCTGTCCTGCGAATCCTTTGCCCTAGTTCTGTAAACCCATAACCCCAAACCCTACTACGCCCTTCTCAGATCATGGACCAGATCTTTCTCTTGGCCGGGTTTTGGAAGCCGAAGAACTGCTTCAAGCTCAGCGTGTTGCAGATGCTCAAGGGCGGCGACGCCCTGCTTTCTGGGGATGATCCCCTACCCTTCCTCGCCATGTACTTGATTCAAATCCCCTCCCTGCTCGCTCTGGAGATCCTTCACGGAACGGAGTGGCTGAAGATCGACTTCTGCATTGGCAAGATTGTCAAGGAAGGTGGTGACTAGCTTATTTTGGCCAAACAACAGATTTACTATCTTTAATTAGCACAGATGTTTTTTCTTGGCTCTCATCTCTTGAGGCGCTTAAAGTCTACTCTTGAGTTGCCTTCCATTTTTCTGCGCAGAAGCTGCAGTCGGTAACGGCCGTCAGCCTTGCTGACTTCAGGCCTACCGCAAGCGGCCTGCGCAATTTTCAGCTTGTGCCGATCCCTAGGAAGAGCTCTCCCCTTCCTTGCGTGCCATCGGTTAGAATTCCTATTCCACTCCTGAGCAAGGCATGGGGGAGTTCAGGGGTCTATATCGTGTCGTGTGACACCACTGTACAGGCATGTCGAATTGTCAGACGGAGAGACAGAGACTTCTGCCGTTCATTTTGCCAAAATGGATCAGAACCCAGAGAGCCCACGACTTGCGGCGCAGCAACTTCTGTCAGCGAAGTCCAGGAGAACTGTGTGGCGGAAACCCTGCCGAAACCACCACATCCTCTGGGCCGGCGCCGGGTGCGGTGCATCGAAGATGAGGTCAGCACGCGACAACTGCTGCAATGTCGTCTGATGTTGCGTGCAAAGCCGCCCGGCAATGCTTCTTCCATGGTTCGAAGCCATTGAAAGGCTCTGAGAAGAACTGTCCCCGAATATCCGCCCGCTGTGGCGCTAGCTGTCGAGACATGAATACAGCAGATGCGGTTAAACTCAAACACAAGTCACTCTGCAATCCCCATGCATTGCTATGGATGCCACCATCGTCTTGCTGCCGCGTAAGGCCACGCCATCAACGAAGTGTTGAGTTCAGCCCGTGAGCCGGGACCGGGCTTTCCGAAGTCGCACACCAAAGAGCGATGAAATCAGCTTGGGGTAAAGCGGCGAGCCGGCGACGGCGCACGACAGCCCTGTGTACTCCCTAGACCGGGGTAGTAGTACTTTTGCTGTTCATACTACTACTGCATACCACAATCACCCAATGATGCATTCATTCCTGTACTCTCTCGCGCATCTCCCCAAAGTTCTATCGAAGGATCCAGCACGTGCGATGGATCAAACGTAATGTTTACTTCAATTCGCTTGTGGCAGGGTAACCGATGGGCAGAAGCAATATGACCATGCTTGGAGGCCGCAGCACCAGGAGCACAGGGTGGCCATGAGCCGGTGTACTTGGAGGCTTCGCCCTAGCAACACGAGCTCCGCCGACGAGCGTTGTAGCAAGCACCTTGCCAGCTCTGGCAGTTTTTGTTGTTTGCTTGAGGTGCTGCTGGCAGCTGCTCACTGGGCGCATGGCCTCATGTGGCTTGATGGCGATAGTGCGCTGTTTAAGTTTTCTTTCAGGGTCTGTTGATGGTCAGTCTGTTTTCGGTAGTGTTGCAGAAGTAGGGGGTGTAGGAGGAGCTTTTAATGCCCAGCTTGAAGCCAGCTACCACACACCAAGAGTACTCTCAACCCTCCCGCTCCTGGACGGACCCAATTGGTGGCTTGCAAAGTGCCTGCTGAGGCGGGGCTCTCTGCTCGCTTGGCCATCCTGTCAAGGTTGTTGCCGAAGACTGCTCATGTCGTGATCTCATGTCTGGCGGATTGCCAGATCCCGTTAGCTTGCTGCGGTCGGCTTGAGATGTTGATTGTGAGTAGCGGCGAGGCGTATGAAGCTAGCAATTCGTTTAGAGGTCTGCCTCACAAGAGTGCACAAGCCATCCGCCAGGGGGACGGCTGCACGTGCCGAACTCAGGTGGATCCTGCGCTCCGCGGGGTTAGCGGTCAGCAATGGGCTTCGAAGATCAACGCTCTGAAGCCTGCGATTAACCCTTCGTGGATGACCTTTACGCGTAACATCTCGGATGCATTGGTTCAGGTGTATGGAGGGCCAGAGCTAGCGGCTAGCGTCTTGTCCTCATAGCCAACGGCACGAAACAAGCAAGACTCTACCAAGGCCGGCAGCTGAGCCTGCGAGTCCGTGCTCGGCGACTTGGCGAAGAACGTCTGGTGCCGGCGGTGCGGAGGCCGGTGGTTTTGGGGTTCTGGGAAAGGCATAGAGGGAGAACTCGTGCTGTGGGGGTTTGTAGATTTGCACACCGCACTGAAGGCCCTGGGATCTGATACTATCTGATAATGGCAATGAGGCAGCGCTCCGATTCTGGTTGATGGTTTTAAAGCCGTTGGGGATCCGAAACCGGTCCGGGTAGAACTCCTGTCCTGCGTGACTCCGGCTGCACGGAGCCGAAACGCCGAGGAGAGCGCTCAAGAGCTGGCAATTTGCTGCGCGAGCCGAGGCAGGAGGGAGGGTGAGGGATTGGGGAAGGCAACAGAGTGTGTGGCCTACTGATATGACTTCGCCCCGATGCTGAAGGGTCGAAGGGCGTTCGAGCTGTTAGTCGTGTGATTCTTGTCTGTTTCCTCGCCCTCCCCCACATGGCTCACCGTGACCTCGGAGCTATGGCAGTGCTCGTTCGGCACAAAGATCGTTTTAGATCTGATTCGATGCGCTTCAGCCTCAAGGTCAACGTGGAGGACATCAGATGCCAATGACAGCAACATTAGGCCTCAACATGCTGGTTGAGGGTTGGCCGGCCACAAATAACACACCGTGAAACATGGGCTCTTGCACAACACCGAAGCCACATGTTCACTTTGGAAGTGCTCAGGTCCTATCGTAGTTTCCGTGTGGGACGTTGGCGACAAATTCATCACCTCTCCAAGCCCTACTCACTCGCGAAACGCGCAGACCGAATCTTCCAACGCAGGAAAGTGCGCAGGACAACCCACATGACATAGCCCTCAGCTCTGGCCCCGATGCGAGCACTGCGACACATGCTCGATGCAACCACCTGCCATTCAAGCATCAGCGATTTGAGCAAGCCAGCGGTTCGAGCAGAAGCGCTTCAAGCAGGCCAGCGTTCCAGCCCTGCCGATTCAAACACCAAAACAGATGCAAGCATGCGAGAGTCCGCCGCTCGCCATCGAAGCACCAATGATGCACTCGGTTTGAGGTTTGAGGGTTCCGATTTCAGGGTTTAGGGTGCGGGCTACAGGATGATGGGATAGGGCTTTAGCTTTTCAGGGTTTGTGGTATCACCAGGCAAGGAGAGAAAAGCGTTTGGGGTTTAGGGCTGTATGCTTTTAGGGCTTGGTTCCAGTTTCAGGGTTTAGGGTGTGGGCTTCAGGATGTTGGGGTTTAGTCACGGATTTAGCTATGCAGGGTTTGTATCACCAGGCAAGGAGAGAAAGGCATTTGGGGGTTAGGGCTTAATTTTTTTAGGGCTTAGTTCCGGTTTTCGGGTATTTTGGGTGTGGGCTTCAGGATGTTGGGACTTAGTCAGGGATTTAGCTTTTAGGGCTTGGGATTTCTAGGTTTAGGCTTAGGATTTTCGCCTTTGTGGGTTTCAGATTTTAGGATTCTACGGTGAAGGGTGGCTTCGAGTTTTCGGGGTGAGGATTTGGGGGTGCTTAGATTAGATGTTGGGTAATCTCAACACTAATTAGTCTGGCTTGTTCAAATTCATACCTTACCGATCCCCGAAGAGCATTGCCATGATGGAAAGTCAGGAAACGCGAGTCAGGAAACTTGCGACACGCAACGGGGAAAAACTCGCCTGTTTGGAGTCGCGGCGCGAACCTACCGCATGTGGCTCTGGCGAATCCCGACGTCCGGGTGCGAATTCCTGGTGCTCGAACCGGTCAATACCCTGCGGGGTCAGTGCGCGAATCTTTCGTGCCTGACCCGCCAGTTGCGGTTTCGGTGTGCGAATCTCCACGCATTTAAGAAGTCTTTCCAGTGCGACACATGTTGAACGTTTTACGATCTCTAAACTTGAACTGATGCAAGAGAAACAGAGCAAGACAACTCCATGTTTTCCTCCCCGCGCGCAGAGAGGGAAAGGATGACAGACATCGCCACCCACAAAAGTGTGCGTGCCTGTCTCTACTTCTGCAGGCCCAGCGCCGGCGTGCGGCCCCACGACGTGGCCGCCAGCTGTTGGCTGCCGTCCTCGAAATCCGGATGCAGGGAGTCGGATGTTCTTTGCAAATTCGCTGCTTTACACACTAGCTTTGACTGAGGGTGGATGGCGACAAGGCACCAGGCTGGCTGCATCGGCTGAACATCACTCGCAGTGGCGCAAATGGGACATGTCAGGCTGGAGCAGAGGCTGCGATGCCTTTGGAAACGACAGCGGCTCCGGCGCGCGAAGGCAGCCATGAGGTGGTGGAGCTCGCAAGCAGTCCCTGGCTCAGAGAACGGGCAGGGAGTAGCACGGGGTTCAGACGAGTTGGGCAGGCAAAGCAGAGGCAGACTTCAGGTTTTCGGGGGTTGCAGGCCTTGGGCGGAGTCGAGCGGATCGCAAAGTGATCGGAATGGCGGAACCCTTCATCCTGGCCAAAAGCAAGTGTCTATGCCCATTCGCCTCGGACCCTCAGACCTTTCGGTCGAAGGACGTGCTTGCCCGGCGGAGGAGGAGTGTCTGACGTCAGCAAGATCCTGCTAAGCTGACCAGATCCCAGACATATGGGGTGTTGAAAGCTTCGTTTCTTTGGCACGCAGGCAAGCCCAAACGGTGGAATCGTGATCCAGGGTCCCACTCCCTTTGTGGTGCTTACATTCTCACGGAGCGTGTGGTCTCCAAGATGTCAGATCAGGGGTTCTTCAAGCGGTCAAGCGTGCATGTCCCAAAGCCCAAAGCTGGAGCTCGGCGCCATGCTAGGACCGCGAGTGCCGTGAGAAGTCGCCTTCAAGCGACTTAGCTCTGAGTGCAAAGTGCCGGGTGGGAGGCATTGGTGTTGGCCCAGCCCAATTAGGCTCTAGCGCCGGCTCTAGCGAAAGCTAAACTCCGTTGGCACTTTGTGGCCTCGCTTTGATCGAGAGGGCCGTTTTGCCCTTGAGAGTTTCTGGGCCGGTGCACCGGATGAGGACATCGAATTCCCCCTATCCCATTTTGCAGAGCCCTTACTTACCCCTTCTACCATTGTTGTCCACGTTCATCGGAGGCGACGCGATGCGAGAAGGCAGGTGTATTGGCAGGGATGAACAGTGAAGCGACGATGCAGAGCTTGCGACTGTGAGGGCTAGGCTTCTTGCGATGCAGGTGGATTCTGGTGTCAGGTTGCGGATTTGGCATCAAGATCTGGTGTTCGACGACCTGGGCCCTTGATAAACAGGTGTGGTGTGAATCTCTGGCTTGGTCGTATGAAAACGCTCACCCGTCTCCAGTGCTTGTCTGTCTCTTCTAAGCCGAGTCAGGCCCAGATGAGCTAGAGCAAAGGCAAAACAGGTGGTCAAGCCGAGGATTACCTTCGGCCAGGCCCCAGCGCTGGTTCGGCGGTGTAGCGCTCTAGAACCTTACCGCCAGGTCGTGACTGTCTGGCGACAACACGTTGCCGTGGCGTTGCGTCTGAAGAGGCCTACTTGTAACAGTTCTGCCAGAAACTTGGGTTTGCGGCTCGGGCATTCTGGGGTTTTTCCTTCTCCCCAGCTAGACCTGAACCAGGCCGAAGTTTACAGGACTGTGCTGTGAGACGGAAGCTTACATTTGTGAAATACCGCGCTGTCAACTTCTGTGAAGCGACGCGTTCTGTTCTGCGAACCAGCTCCGATGCTGTCTTGACAGAGCCGGTTGCAATCGTGACCGCGATATGACGCCGATGTAATTTGGTGTTGAGGCCTCGCGCTGTTGGTTGGTGTGGGTTCGGGTTGTGTTCGACCAGTTGTGGTTAATGGTGCCTTCCCACTTGCCGCACGGAAGGCACGTTCAGCAGCGAAATCTGGCGATCCTGGAGCAATTTCTGCTCCACTGGCGCGAGCTCTGCTCCGCGCAGCTTTGGCGAAGGTCGGCTTGGGGTCTGGCGGCCTGGGAGTACCAGCCAGCGTACGAGCCAGCCTGTCTAGCGCCATGCATCTCGGAATCTTCGATGGAGACGATGCCTCCCCTGAGCGCAAGTTTCTCCCATCGCAGCCCAGAAGCTCCTGCTCCTGACGACACACGACAACACCCCTTTAGCCTTTAGCTTCCATCTTTGTCAGGACCCGTTTTGAAGACCGGCTGATGAAGCGCCGTCTCCGACCTCTGCTGGGCGCCTGGCAGTGGCACGTCCTCGCCGAGGCGTGCCTGAGGGCGAGGCGCGGGGAGGTGGGCGCACTTTCAGGTTGGGGTCCTCTGTAGGGTCCTCAGCTGAAACGTTCGCACTTCAAAAATGGCGTCACAAGCCTCAGGACCTCACATCGCAACCAAGCTCTGGTGCTGCACAGCTTCGGAAGTTGGCTGCGGAGTACGGCACGTGTGCGCCGGTGTCGCCAAGTGGAGGCAGTGGGGTGTGCTGTGTGCTGAGCCGTTTCATGTTTCAATATTTCTTCCGGGCTTCGAGTTTCATCCGGGCTTCGAGTCTTCGCGAAGAATCAGATGCAGGATCGAGCGCTATAGTGCTGCAATCGCCGGATACGTGATGTTTGGAGCTTATGTCGATACAATCGGCGTACTCCCACTCATTTGGAGAGACCACCTCGATGCCGTGCTTTTCTCAAAGCCTCAGGCACAGCAGCACCTGGAGGCTATGCCCGGGCTGCGCGAAACTTGGCGCCGTTGGCGTCTCCAGCAGAGACGTGCCTCGGATGGTTTCTGCAAGCTTGTTTTCTGCCTTTGCTCGCGGTCTGTACATCGGCTGTGTCGCATTGGCTTCGAGCTCAAGGCGGTGATGCGGCCTGCCGGCACTGGCGCCATTCTTACCTGCAGCTGGCGGTGCAAGTTGAAGCCTCACAGTGCAGCCGCTTGTGCAGCATACGAAATGATGAGGATCTCCTTCAGACAGTCTTCCAGCCGTCTTTCGGGAAACGTAGAGGGGCATCGCTTTGTCTTGCTCGTTTTTTTCGCAGACCTTTGTTTGCTTGGCGGCTTAACAACCCACCGTATGCCGCCAGAATCTACATGAAGCCTGAGCAGAGGACTGACGACTCTCTGGCTTTTCCGCTGGATACTGTACACGTGATGTGAGTTCCTGCGCACTGGGCTTTTGCACACGTCGTGGGACCGGGAAGTAATGCACGGAGAGAAGAGAAGCATGCAGCCGCCGCTCTCGGCACTCTCGGCTTCTTGTTTCGAGCTCCCTTCTTATCCAGCATGGCGCCCCTCCGCCCTCGCCCCGTTTTCCAAATGTCAGGTCTCAAGCTCCAGAAGCTTGCTTGGAAGTGCTGGCGAGAAAGTGGTGCTATTGGTATCACCAGGGACCTGCTATCGTTTCGAAGGAGGCAGGCTGTCAGCTTCTGCGCGGCTGTGCTGCGTGCGTGGCGAGGCGTGGAGTTGGGTTGCGGTTATTTGGGAGTATTTGCGGTTGCTGTGATTGCAGGGTTGTATGTCACTGTGAACCGCAGTATGAAGTGTCCAGGTCAAAGTCGTCATGAGAACGTGGACGAAGCTGGCGAAGCCGTGGAGGCTTTAGACTGCCTGGAAGTCTCTGCGAGCACAGCAGAGGACACAGAGGCCAACAGCACCTTGCGAGATGTCCACCCTGAGACCGGCGGTGAGATCAGTGCTTTCGAGATTTCCACCAGCCTCTCGGAGATCCGAGTGGTTTCTCCCACGGCCAGCGACTCGAAGGAGCCCGAGCCGGCGCTCGCCGAGCTTGAGCTCAGGGACCTCCCTCCGGTGCCCCCGTGCCCGTGGCCCAAGCAGCGCGTGGAGGCCCCAACTTCAACTCCACTCCGATCCATCTTGCGTTCTGTGCCTTCGCCATCGAGATCTCGGTCTGCCTCATTGGCATCCGATGATTCGAAGCAAGGTACGCCGGAAGCAGACAGCTCAAGCAGCGTCCGTATCGGCAAGTTGGGCGCCGTGGTGCAGTGGCCCTGCACTGCGCTTCAGCGGGCGTCCAAATCTCAGCGACGTGCCAGTCAGACGGAATCTCGATCATAATTATGATGTTCAAGAGTCTCGTGTTTTCGGACGGCGCAGCCCTTGAAAAGAGAAGCACAGTCTTTCTCCTGAAATCATCGCTTTTGTCCGCAGGGCATTCTGCGAAGACGCGCCCTGGTCTTGACCATCAAGCACTGGCAGGCGTCACTTGCCTGACCTTGGCTCCCACCTGCATGGGGTTCTCTATGTTCTCTGAAGGTCGAAAGACTCCAGTGCCATGCTGGGATTTACTCACGAAAGCTAGCTCCTTGGAGCTTGCGGGAGTTGTTGTTTACATCGGGGGCGGGGCCGGCTCCACCCCGACTGAAAGGCCCCATCCATGGGACCCGATGCTGCTAGGCCAGGCTAGGCAAAACCATGGCTTTGGGCAACTGCGCTGTTGCTCTGCTGCCAACGTAGCCGCGGGAGAACTTATTTGACAACACTCTGTGCTTGTCGCGCGGAGGTGTTTACGCCACAGACCTGATGCTACTAGGTCAGCTGGCAGCATGGCATGGCAACTTCGCACTTCCTCTACTGCCGCCAACTATTCGGCAACACTCCATGCTGGTCGCGCGAAGGCGTTTACGCCACGAGCCCAATGCTAGCTAGCAGCATGGCCGCCGTCACGCCCGACCCATTTTTGTGGGAAGCAGGGCCTCCGAATCTACAGAAAGGCTGCAAGGGCCTAGTTCCAAAACATTGCCGGGCCGGGAACTTATTCGCAAACACCACGGCTTTGGGCAACTTCGTACTTGCTCTACTGCTAACATCTGGCAGCGTGGACGCAGTCAGGCGGGAACTTATTCGGCAACACCGTGCCTCTATGCGGTCAGACTAACAAGACCGCCGCAAGACCTTGGAGCAGAGACACCAAGAGACAAGCCAGTGGCGAATCACCCAAAACCCTCCCCGTTCCCCGTGCCTCAACCCGCCGCTGTCCGCGACCCTACCTTTCGTTCGCCCTGCGCTCCAGTCTGCTTGATGGGAAGCCTGCGCTTTGTTTAGTTTTATCTGAGCTTGGGCGAGGCTCGGTGCTACCGCAGCGACTGCCCCTACAGGGTTTCAGATGTTTGCGGATGCCTCACGACCGAGGTTTCGAAGAGGTTGCCATCAACTTCGCCTCGCTTGGCGAGCGACTTGCCTTTAGTTCCTTCCAGCTAGAGATACTGTGTCTGCCCTGAAACTTCTACAGCAATAGTTCTAAGCATGCTTTGCCCAGCTTTGGAATCGCTGAATCGGAGTGTTGGAGCGAATTTGCAAGCTTCGCAACCCATCATGCACCGACCCCTGTTGCAGTGACCTCGCCACCGCCCGTTTCAGAAGTATCCAGTGCCGAAGCAAGAACGAGAACACCTGCCCCACCAGCATCATCCAACAAGAACCAAGATATGGGGCCAAGGCGTGGCGAGCGGAGCTCCAACATGGGATAGACGCATGCTCGCGCCACTCGGCAGTCCACATGCAACGACATCTACGCTGTGTGCCAAACCTGCTTGCCGCTTGAAAGCCCAAAAGGCCGCGCTGTTCACGAGAAGCGGCTCCTCCGCCGGGCCTTCCACGGCCTCTGCCCGGTAGCACCGAAGCACTCGGCAGAGCTCCGGCGGCAGCTGGCTTTGCAGGCGGCGCTTCTGTGCCTTGACATGGAAGCGACCTTTCTTACCTCCGCAGGCTTCCAAGGGATCGTCCTCACCCGAGCGCTGGGGAGGTAAGAACCCGTCTCTACGAGGGCGAGCCTCCCTGGGCTCTCGGGCTTGCGGATGGCTGAGGCTTTGTTCCATACGGAGGCATAAACAAGAGGTATAAATAAACAAGTCCCGCTTCTCTTGAATCGGCACCAACGCACGGCCTTCGAAATTTCAGTTTTGAGCTTCTCGTGGCACAAGTATGCGTGCAGAACACACTGTTGCACGGCTCCTCGATGCTCCTCGATTGTGTGGCACCTCACGCCAACGACAACTACAGGCAACTGCTTCTCAGCAGATCTACGTAACATGCGGAGCCGCCGGTTTTGCAGCGAGGCTCCAGTCCGTCCTTCGCGGCTGGCACCGGCGCTGTGAAGACGCCGCCCGGCTCAGCACCGGCTGTTGGCTTTGGAAGAAAAGGGGAGGTTTAGTGCTTTGGCCGTGCCTGGGCTGGCGGCAGCTGCAAGTAGCCTCGCCTCGCGTGCGAAGCCAAAGCTCAGGTGCAGCGTGCGGGCAAAGTTCTCCGGGCTGCGGCTTCCAGGTGGCGAGGCTGCAGTGCCGAATGCCACCGTCATGTGACCGGCTGCCCTACGCATGCCAAGGTGGCGCCTTGGGGTTTGCTGGACCCTGTGGTGTGAGCTCGCTCAAAGAGCAGAGAAAGCACCCACAGTCTCATGGGAGATCTCTGCAATTTCGACAGCGCCTGGACTGCGATTGGGGTCTTGTGAATTCCTCCACTCGCCATTCTTGCGCCGAAGGTGACAGGTCCCTCACAATAGATGTGGTGTCCCTCCTCGAATTCAGCACGCAATCCAATCACTCCACAGCCAGTCCTCAAGCTTGAGCAAGTCTGCGCCCTGAACACACAATGGCAAGCGTCTTTGGCATGTCTTCGGCCTTGACCGTAGACACACCAAGCTCCCCACAATCATTCTGAGCAGTTGTGCAAGGCCAATCGCAGTGAAAGCCTTTCGAAGTGAACCGCCTCAGCCACAATCCTACGTAACCTCCTAGATCCTACAGTAACCTTAACATTGATTTAACGACCTTCACTTTCACTTCTTCACTTTACCGTCTGTGGCGACAGTGACTGTCGCAACGAAGCGAGAGGTTCTCCCCAAGTGTAAGTGCCCCCCGCGGTCGAGCTTACCTCAACTCTGCACGCTCATGCAATGCTGTGGGGCCTTAACGGTTAACGACCTTCAAGCCCTGAAGCTGAAAACAAAAGACGGCGACTCGATCATTGAAAGGACTCCGGCTCTGCTTTGGAGCGCAGCCGGGCCTCTGCCTCTCAGCGATCCGAGGGTCGCCCGGCCTGAGACCTTTGCAGTCGTAGTCTTTGCGGCGACAGCAAACACCATGACGCCGAACGCAGTGTGGATAGAATTGGTAGTCACTGCGAAATGAACAGTAGTTGCATTTATAGTGATCTAGCCGTATGACAGCTTCGGTCTCATGAGGTCATCAACACGAAGCTACGGACTGCAGACCCCAAAGCAGTGCAGCAGCACAGAAGAGAAGAAAGCGGGTTCTCGAAGCACTGTTGCAGTTTCTCCTTGGAAGAACAAGTTTGCAAAGCAGGGCTGAATCTTAGACTTTGACCCGCTGTCGAAAGGTCTGGGGCGTGGTGGGAGCAGCTGCTCGGAGCTCTTTGTGGAGACGCGGATGCGTCAAGTGCCTCCTGTTTGAAATCAGTTTCGAACTGAAGGCCGGACGGACAGCCGTCCCTTTGGGACTTGGGGGAATGACGGCGAGACGATTGCAGGGTCTCTACAAGTACAGTTTGAGTGATCCTTTCAGAACATCGCCCACTACTACAGCCAAGCCGAGATCGCGTGTGGCCGACGGGCTTCGGCTGCGCGCCGCTGCGGCGGCGCGGCACTCGGCGCAGCTCCTTCGTGCTTGGCGTCAGGCCGTGGATTGTGCTTTGGTCGACAGCATGTCGCATGTGTTGCAAGTAGGGTGCCCATGTAGGCCATTATTTCGATATATTATTCGAGCCAGCTGAACGTGTCAGAGCGGAGGGGTGCTGCCAAAGAACACTTGCCTTGCCAATCCAGGTCAAGGAGTTGCAGGGTGTAAGTGGGATGAACAGGGTAGCCCCAATCCAGCACGAGCCACTACACTGCGGGAGGTCTTGAGGGCGAAGCGCTTCGACATGCGAAAGGCAGCACGCCATCGGGAGGCCCCAATGGGGCAGACTGCTGTTGAGTCTGGGAGTTCCAGTTCAGGTCTTGGGCTTTGTGAGGTTTGGAGAGCTATTGGAAGCACGCGGAGTTTCTATGTTTCAGGAACTTTAGGGAGTAGATCTGAAGGGTTGGACTGTTTCAAATTGGTGAGAACGGAACTGGGAAGCACCGGACAATCTGAAGGGCCGGGAGGGGTATTAGGAGCTTGGGCAGAGGGTCCACCTTCGACAGAGTCGCCGAGGATGCCCTACAATCTTTGCTCTGCTGGCAATCCGCCACTTGTTTGTTTCGCCGACTGCGCTGCCTCACGTTGGAGCGGAGGCAGGGGGAAGGAGGCAAAGTTTGACGTTCCGAGTTGTGGGTCATGAGCTTGACATGTGTTCAAAGGGGCCGTTGTAAAGTGCTTGTAGCCAGGTAGGCTCATTGGATATGATATGGTGGCTTAAGAACTTCCATCTGTGGTTGTTGTCCGGTCAAATCAGCGACATCAAGTCGTCTGCTCGTAACAGCTGCATGAGGGTCCCATGTCTGCAGGAACCTCCTGCTGAAAGAAAGCTTTACCACTTGGTGGCAGCGCCGGGGGTGGCGCTTGGCAGCGAGTCAGCTGTGGCATGCGGCGGGACAGCGCATCCTGAGGAAGGCAGATCTCTGCTGAGATGCCGCAGCATCTGCATATGAAACTCAATTCCTAGAGCGACACTGCGAACAAGGCATTAGTGCGTACGGGCCAAATAAGTACTACAAGGCTGTGTATCTGCTTCTAGTGTTTTGGTGCAAGCCACGCACAATCATGACTTTTCCATATCTTGACTTTCCGGCTTGATCCTGGATGCCACATCCGCATCTGAGCGCTGTCGTGCTTCGCGTGCTTCTTCTTGCAGGGGCGAGCACCGCAACACTTCCCGTCCGAGTCTTCTCCATACTTTATGGCACAGTCTTCATCACTCGTCACTCGTCTCTCTCACGGACAGGCGGCATGCTGCTGGCGTCAGCATTTCCTTGCAGGCGTTTTCTGCATGGCATAAGGCTAAGATTTCGGGGCACGAGGTTGGAGAGCTCGCACTTTGCAGCTGATGGATAGTTGTCCCGTGATGTCAAATGCCTCGAGCACAGCCCAAGCACGCCGAAAGCCGAGCTGCACCGAAGATGCCTTTGTATTCTCCAGGACAGCTTCGCCTGAACGGATTCCTTGCAGCTGAGAGGAAGGCGGCGGGTTGGAAGGCTTGGTGCCTTGCAGCCCGGTGCCCAGGGAGCCCTGAAGCTGAGGGAATCCAAGAGCCCAGTTTCAGTACTACCGGACACAGCTCAAAGCAGAACGGAGGCTTGGGCAGGGTCCACGCCAAGGTTCGCATCTCGCGTGGGCAGCGCCGGAGCAAACGGCTGTTCTTTTTCTGGCCGCTCGAACGAAACTGGACTTGGATATTGATTCGAGGATGGAATCAACGAAAGTAGTTGAATTTAAGCATCTTCGTTTCGTCCCAGCCAAAATGTTTGCCTTTGACTGCACCGCTTTGCAGAACATCTCAGGCGTGCAAAGCTCCAGGCGGCCGGGGCCCAGATGGCAGTCTTGTCGTATTGTAACCGAAGGGTCAGGGCCACAAGAATGCTCCTGAGGCAACTAGATGCGTCACACTTTTGCATACAGCTCAGCTGAGACGTGTCTGTCTTCACAAGGGTGCTGGAAGGAGGTTGCCTTCTTTGCCTTTCCTACGCTGTCATCAGGGGAACGGTGCAGAGTCTGTATGAGGCCTCGAGGGCGACGTTCCTGGCGGAAGCTATCAGCAAGGCTTCAAAGACATGGAAGCTATCAAGTTCTGAAGCCCCTAGATCCGAAGAGCTATCGTCCAAGTCTAAGTCTGTTTTTCAGTCTTCCAAATTCGCAAATGTTTGGTTCGTGTCGAAGTAACACGGTGAGAGGCAAGAAGCGCGAGAAATGCACAGCTCATGACATGTATACTAACGATATCAAAGACTTTATGTGTTGCATGCAGGTGCACAAATAAACGTGTGCATATCATACATACATGCGCCGGGTACGTAGAGAAAGCAAGCTCCGGCCGACATGCAGTATTTTTTGCACTTGGAAGTGCTGAAGTCTGACAGCGATGTAATGAACCCAAGGCCCGCAGGTGCAAGTTGCGACGCTGCGTCCGCGCCTGGGTCGGATGCAGCCGTGGTCGTGGCGCTCTCGCCAGGCTTGCGCCCTAATGCGGTGGTGGCTGGAGGGCCTTGCTCGGACTTTGGGTTAAGGGACAAGGTAATTGTAATGGCTTGCAGGCTTCAGCACTATAATACAGAATATACAGATTGATTGCCCATGCAAGTTTACACAGTAACATCAGAGTGATGATAAGCGGGTTCTTGATCGGTTCAATCCTAAGTTCATCATTCCAAGACACTCATC
Source organism: Symbiodinium sp. CCMP2592 (assembly GCA_905221615.1). Lineage (NCBI taxonomy): Eukaryota > Dinophyceae > Suessiales > Symbiodiniaceae > Symbiodinium > Symbiodinium sp. CCMP2592. Next base: position 607,858 of record CAJNDT010001324.1, read on the forward strand.
CCCGTTTGTGCCCATGCGCTGTCTGCCAAGATAGCCCGTCGGAAGCCGGTCTGGTCCAGGTCGGCCTTTCGCTGCTGGCGTGCCCTCTTCTGCGGAGCCCAGTGTCGCGCTGAGACTTTCGTCGGGGCTGGACTTGAGGTCGCCACATCTCGAGCTCGAGGCTAAGGCTTATAGGCCTTTGGATGAGAACGTTGCAGGCAGCGCAGGCTGGAGCTCAGCTTTGAGGGGTGGCGGCGGCATCACCAGGTCCGATGGGCTTGCCAGGGGTGGTGTGGATGGTCGCCGCAGCAACAGCTTTGAGCAATAGCCATCTTATGCAGGTTACGTGTCTAATTTGCTTCACAACGGAGAGTGTGGCTCCTGCATGCGAAGCATGTTTGGGCACGCTGTCCTGCCAGGCCTTCAAGCGGGCCAGCACGATGGCAATCCTCACCAGGTGACTTCGGGATGGTGAAGGTAGAGAAGCTTGTTCTGGGCTCCAACCTGTGCAGAAGGCTTCATCTACCCTCTCTCCTGCCCCTGCGTGTGATGCGAGGACCAGGCGCAGCCATCTGGCCTGGAAGGCATGGCAGCGGCTTCTGCGTCGCACGGCCGAACTGAAGATGCGACAGGATTTACGGGCCACGGGCTGTTTGTGCTGTTGTTCGCCTCTGTAGGGTAGCGTCACCAAGGCCTCCGTCATGGCTGGAATGCAGCTCGGGAGCTGTCTGGGGGCTCCCGCGCGCGCCAGGCTGGTGCTATAGCATTGGCGATGTGGTACATTCAGGCTGTAGACTAGTGGTCAAGAGGGTGGCACGCAGGCATACAGATGCTTGGGTCCAGGCTTCAAGGGCTTTCGGGGGCTTTCGTGGATTCGTGGATGTCCCAAGACAGCCAGGCTTTTGCTTCATGGCACCGTGCGTCGCGGCACCGAGCAATCTGCTGCTGGCCCGCGAAGCTTCGAGATGTAGAGAGAAGGCGAGCTCTGACCCACCCTTGCTGCCTCTGTTAGTTGCCCACCAAGGTTATTTGGAGCTCAAGCAGCTCGGGCATGCTTCTTTGCAACTATGGCGCTGTGCCGCCTGGAACCTGGTGCGGGAAACTCTGGCCAAGGGGAGAAGATAGCCGCAGTTCTGAGGTTTTTGAGCCGTAAGCAGCAGATTTGAGCGAACTTCTGTGAGAACTGTTTCGGGTACGCATCAGACATGTTGCAAGGGCAGTGCACAGACTCCATTCCTACTCGTATGTAGTGCGCAGCCACAGCAAGCTGCCTAGTTTCGAAACTGAACGGGCTCCTGCGGCTGACATCGCAAGTCGCTTTGGCCAGTTGTCCTCATTCCTTCCGTGCCGGCAATGTGCCGATTAAATTTGTTGCGCTGCACGTGGGCCGAGCGACACATTCAAAGTGCAGAGAAGAAGTGTTGGGAGAACGTAGGTCGACCGGCTTGCGCAGCTTGTGACACTTTATAGCGCCGATGTACAGCGGCAAGGGCCCCCTTTGCCTTTCCCCCGAGGCCCATGTGGAACAGCGAGGACGGGCAAAGATGCGCTCAGCTCTGGCATGCTGGATTGCTGCAGTCAGCAGGGTCGGAGCCTCGTGCCGACTGTCAGGGCTTCGTCGTGCCAGGGTCATAGATATGTCATAGAGTCATGGAGCAGCCGGACTTGAGATTTCTTGGCTGATGGTTGCGGTTCCAGGTCAGATGCCAGGGCTAGTTAGGCTAGTTGAAGGCGCAAGCAATGCATGTCAGGTGCAAACTAGGCAGCTCGGCCTGAGTCTTCGTGCCTGGCGACAGTGGGCCGGGTCAAGAAGCAAGCTGAGGCCTAATGGTGGAAGGGGACGAAAGTCGTGATGCGTGCCAGGATAGCTCAGAAAGCAGGGAGCACACTGTCACAGAAGCGACATCCCATTGCTGGGCCCGGGCAGCAGGTCCCATCTTCAGCTTTGGAATCTCTTCCGGACGAAGTCGAGGTTGGGCGAGGGCAGGCTTCTGGATTTGACAAGCTTCGAGGATTGGTTTGAGTGAGGCCGCATGATTCGGGATAGAAAGTATGTGGACTGCGTCATGATCTTGAGCTGGGTAAATATGTTCAGGTCAGGCTTCAGGGTTTGCGCATCTATGGCGAGTTCTGAAGTGGTGAGGCAGCTGCGCCTGTCTCTTCGACTGCGTCGATGGAGCTTCCTCGCAAAGGCTCCAGCAGCACATCTCAGACTCAGACCCTGTGCTCCTGAACTCAGCTTGCCACTTGGTGCAAGGCTGGTGCCTGGGACCGCCAGCATGTCGTCTGGGGCCTGAGAGACTCTTCGAGCTTTCTTTCGGGCAAATCGGAGCTGTCAGAAGATCTTGACAGCAGTGTGTGGATAGCCTCCGAGCAGTCAGAGATAGTCAGAGATAGTCAGAGACAGCAGCCAACCTTCCTACGTTCTGGGCTCCCTCGTCTCAGCCTTCATGCATGCCTAGCCGACGTCATTTCCGCCAGAAAAGGCACGGCTGCTGCGCGCCTGGATGCGTGAGTTTGGGCTCCCAGTGTCGTGTCTGCGGCTCCAGCTCCGGTGCAATTTCAGCCCTGGCATCACCCCAAATGAAACCACCTGACGCCTTTTGGTTGCCTGTCGCTGGCTCGACCAGTCCAGAAATTCTGGTGAGGTGTTCGCTCACAGAGGCCCTGGTACGGGAGACCACGCTGCGGCGCTTGCTCCTTGCATGGCGCTGTGTGAAGCACTTAGATGGCGGTGCTGAAATGTGCTGATTGCATCTTGATAAGGCGGCGCAGGCAGTCTGAGCGGACATTTCATCCCTGCAGCCGTGAGCCAAGATCGAGCCTCTTGGGGTAGGACCCTCAAAGCAGCATGGTCGACGTGATGGCACCGGCAGAGCCGCTTGTCGCCACACTGGCGGCATCGCCCATCGACATGGGACACCAGGCTAGGGCTAGCTAGGGCAACCCTTCGTCCGATTGCGTGGCGTGGATCATTACATGAGATTTCTTGATCAGGCATAGACAAGCGAGCAATACAATATCCGACCAGGAGATGGCCCAGTTCGTGAATGAGCTCGAAGATATTTTTCAGGCTATTCACGCTGGGATCCGCTGCTCGTCACGCAGCCGGTATGGCCATGGCCGTGACGCTTTGTATATAAATTGACTTGAACATCGAAATTAGCAGATGTCCTCGTGTCCAATCGGGGGTGACGTTGCGACTCGTGATCCGTCATCAGTCGTTGCGTTGCGATACCAGCCTTCCGGTGTATTCAGGAGAAGACTACGCTGTGGCGTTGTCCGCCATCACCTGCAACCTCTGTGTCAGCTTGGGCTACGAGGACGAGGACGAACTCGAAGAGGTTGGGTAACCGTGTAAGATCTGCAGTTAGCAGCGACGCTATGTGCCTTTGCAGCTGGAGGTGCCCTTAAAGCTTCAAGCCCACCCTCCCTTGGGTACACAACTCTGTTGTCCTCAGCATTCCTCAGGATGAGAGAGGGCAGTCGGAGAGTGAGCCTTGTGAATGTTGGAGGCGTTGGGTGGCCCCCTCGTGCAATTTCTGGACGCATTGCTTCTTGACCAGCACTGCAGGGCTTGACAAGCCTGTACAAGTCTGAGTCACTGTCAAAAAGAGGCAAACGAAACAGGGTAATGACTACCCCACAAACTCCAATTTGGCTTGCATGCGGAAACTCTAGGCAGAGGTGCAGACGGGCCTCTGGAGACGTGCAGAGGTCAACAAACCGATAGCAACTCCTATCATTAGCCCTTGTTCCTACTGCGATAGTTGAGGCCCCATTTCGAGGTGCAGCGGCCTGGCGAGGACGCCGAGGACGTGGGGGCACACTCAAGCAGTTTCTTACGGGGTCTTCGGGGTGGATGCCGCGCTCCGTCGTGGCTGAATCCTGCAGCAACAGCTGCCGGACACATGCGTCGTTTCCTGGGCATCTGGCTGATAATCATGACGATGGGCAGCCTCAGCCGCCTCCAGCACTGCTCCCACCACCACAGCTTCTGCCACGACCACGGAGGGCAAGCCCTTGTCCTTTCGATTCCTTAACTTTGTGGTGAGCTGGTCCGACGCCTATGTTGGGCCCACCTCGGAGCAGGACATGCAATCAAGGTTCCAACCGCGGCAAGCAGCACAGACTACGAGAACTATGGAGACGACACGAAGGAGATTCCATCCGGAATTTCCAGGCAACAGTTGCCGATTTTATGGCCAACGAAGAACGGAAACTGGACATAGAGTACGTGGTGGCAGCAGTTCGTTGCAAGCTGGAGGAGCCAACGCCGGATAATGATCTGGAATGGTGCAGGTCCTTGGTGGATTGGAAGCTACCCACTCACCACCGCATGCTGCAGGCAGCGCAACAGGCAATTTTGGGTCGTGGTCGTGATAGTGGTAATGGTAGTGGTAGTGAAGAAGAAGTAGTAGTGGTGGTGATGGTAGCAGTAGTAGCAGTAGTAGTAGGAGGAGGAGCACGAGGATTGGGAATTTGAGTGGCGACAGCAATAGCAGTCGGCTGCGGCTGCTGCTGCTACTGCCACAGCTCGTCGCGATGTAGTTGAATTGTAGCATGACATCGCGATCAGCATCCAGAGTCGTCTGCAGGATTCAGAGATCCGTGTCCTTATGAGACCGGTGCCCCAGGAGGATGATCTCCGGAGACTTGGCAGCTTTGGTAAGGCCACAGTAGCCCGGTTGTATTGCATTTCGGTATCTACGTTCGCCAGCGCTGCTAGTGGTGTCGGTCCTTGCACTACTGTAAGACCAGGGTTTTGCGCAGCATCGAATTGAGTGTTTACGCCGCCTGCGAGGCCGGGCATGGGGCAGTCCCTCACCTTCCCTGTCTCGGAGCGGGGGTTCTGGCGGCGGGTCCGGAAGTTGATCTGGAACCATCAGATGCTGTGACCATGTTGCATATCCACTTTGGAGCCAAGTCCTTGTGCTTTTGCTTGTTGTGCCAGCAGATATGATAGTGAGTGAAAACGCAGACATGCGGCAAGCACATGTAATCCAACCAAAGCACCTGGGTTAGATGATTTGACGTATCCCAAAACGTGGCAGCTCCGCCCCTTCCCCAGCATCTCCGAGAGGAGCGCGAGCACCTCTGGCGGGTCGTACTGCTCGGGCCACGAGCGCAGGCAAGGCGCCGGTTCTATCGCAGATTGAATGGCCCCATTGCAGTTCTCGGACTTCCGCAAGGAACAGGATTGCGTAGTACCCAATGGCGATTGTGTATGAATGCTCGCAGTAGCAGCAGCAGCAGCAAAGAGCAACGCATTTGACCAGTGTAGCAAGAGTGAATGTCAACAACATCTCCAGCAACACAAACAGTACGAAGCGATCGCTATACATGAGAAGAGGGTGAACGGTGAGGGTATGGATCGACCTGATGGAAGGACTGCTGGGGATAGGAAGGCAACAGAAATACTACAAATCGTAGTATTTGTATTGCTACCAGTAGAAAGAGCTAATCGTCCCTGACCATTCCCGCGAACAAGGAATAGCTTTGAGTCGCTGCAGCACTACAGCCAGCTCATGAGTCATGGCAAGTAGCAACTGCACATCGGACAAGACGAACGAGACCATAAGACTTGAGGTCGGTCCTCCGTGGTTTTTCTAGGTGGGAGTATTGTTTGCCCGGGCTTAAGTTCGAGGTCCTTCATGCCGAGTCTTGCACTAACATAAGTGTACCCGATTTGTGAGATCACCAGTCCGGCACAGGTGGAGATCCCGGAGATCCAGTTTCTCATCCAGCCAAAGAGCCGGCGAAGTGTCGACACAATTTACAACCTGAGCCATGGGTGCAGGCTTGTGGAGAACACACAATAGCGTGACGTCAACTAAAGGGTGCTGGATGCTGGCATTCGCTCTCTGTTTTGACTTCTGCAAGCCAGTCCAGTATGAAGTGCCACCCAAAGCGAAGCCACAGCAAAGGATCGCCGCGGCCATCTTCAACTTGGGCGATCATGTTTGCTGGCTGATCTTCAAGTTCGGGATCACCACGGTGTCAACTTTATACACGACTCGCCTCCGTACTTCTAGGGCTCTAGGCAGTGTGGGTTGCAAGAGTCTGCTCCCAGTGTGGCAATCGTTCCTGCGGGAAGAATCACAGGTCCAGAAGAACCGCCGCATGGGTGGCGCCATCAGCGAGGAAGAGTTGGCCCGGATCTGCGAGAAGATCGACCAGCTCAACACCCTGTCGCTTGCCTGGCTATGGGGCTTGGGATATCGGATATGATTGCACTTGACAGCTGCTTGCCTTAAACACGGTTCAGGACAGCGAAAGGCAGTTGCTAATGCAGACGTGGTGCTTTGCATGCGTGCTGCTGGCATCAAAGGCTGGACGTGGAGCAGCCTTTCACCTTCCGTGTGCAAGACAAACAAGGCCTGTGCTGCAATGCATGCATGTGCTCGACCGCTCCCCAAGACAGAATCCGTAGACACTGCGCCTGAAGCCCATGGTGCTCGAGATGCCCTCTCAGATCCGAGCTACGTGATCCTGCTAAACCCGTACCCAGGCTCTACACCTCCGCACCTCAAGCTCCGCATTGCCAGCTGAGCCCCGAAGGCTTGTCGGAGTTCAAGCCTGCTCACGGCGTGGTGGTCTTGCCGGTGGCGGATGATGCCCCACCGCTGGGTGAAGACTACGACTAAGGGCCTGCTGCAGGGTTATGTACAAAGGAGGAACGAAGACTCACCTTACTCACTTTATTGGCAATGTAGGCCGTTCGGGCTCCAGGGTCCACCGACCAGACTCGTGGGCTACAGTTAGGCGCAAGTAGGGTGAGGATGAGTCTAAGCGATGTACTTAAAAAGCCGCCGGAGCTTGGGACGCTGCTTCGAATGTTTTTGTCAAAGCTACATTTCCGGTCCCAACCTCAAGCGTTTAGCGATAAGCCGCTACCGGCTCCCCACATGGCATAGCCATGGAGATGCCCAGCGCGTCCCACCATCAAAAAAGATCGCAGGAGCTCGACACTGCGTGGAAGAGGGCTGCAGGTGTTCGGATTACCTTGGGTTCCTTAAGCAGAACGCTGGCAGGTGTTCCCTGGGACCGCTTAAAAGGGTCCAAAGACGAGGTCCCCCTGCGCTCGCGAGCCGCTCGCCGTCTCTTGGCCGTGGCCCTGGGCGCCCTCCGGGCCGCCGCTCTGCTTGGCCGTGCCGGGGCCCTGCGGTTAGGGGCTCCGACAACTTGAAGGAGGAAGCTGGTTCTAAGGTTAGACCGAAGCAACAGTCATCCGGTCGGATATGAGACCCCAAAGCTTCGAACCAACACCATGGGTTTCTCATTCCGCAGTTGTGCCGCAACTTGTCATGTTACGATGTTTGTGGCAGCTGCATGCTCCCACCTGCGCCACCTCCCTTGACGCAAGATGCGTGCACTTTCGCGTGGCGCTGGCTCCAAGAATCAACTTATAAAACATAGAAAGTCCTGTCGATCCTGGGCGCATTCCTGCACCTGGCACACAGCGCAGCAAGAGCCTGCCATGTTCCAGGAGCCGCTGTTGTTTGGTTTGATGGATTGGGGTTTTTGGGCCCGGGAACATGGAGTTTATCATGGAAGTCTTCCCCAGGAGAACACAGCGTTTATCAGGTCAAAACCCTTGCACCGATCCAGTAGGAGAAGGTTCCCAAACCAAAAGCTATTAGCAGTACAGAAAACTTGACACTGAAGCCGATGCGTCAAACTCGATCACACCGCCGGGATCTTTGCTGAGAATGTCCAAAACGCCCACCAGCTTCTCTTTTCCAGGAAGCGTTGGAGCAGCTGATTTTACAGCTCCCCGGCCAGATTTTCTCTTCATGGAGGTGTTGACCAAACGCAGCAAGACTGCCGATGCAGTGGCCCGGAGCCGCCCGAGAGGCAAAGCTAAAACTGCTCGCAGAAAGCCGGGGAGGTCGGTGCCCCAATGACTCAGGTGCCTGAATCCTTATTTGGAGGGCATCAACCTGGGGTCCCTGCACAGAGGCCAGTTGCCGGGGTTACCGACTTTGAGACTCGGGGCTTCGGGCTCCATTGTACTGCCAGCTGCGGATGTATCGGGTTCTTGGTGTAGAGGGGCGCGCGATGCACGCTTCGAGGGTCAAAGCCCATCGCTGCAGGCATCTACAACGGCTGCATCGAGCTCCAAGAGCTCAAGGTAAAGCCCGAGGCGCCCCGGGATTCCGGCATGCACAGGTAGGGATTTTGCAGCCTCCATCGCTATCATTCCTTCACGGCAGTATCCACCAGCAAGTAGTCAAAACGTGCATTGACAAATGTACTCTTGCAACTTGCGCGATGGTGCTCCATGGTACTCAAAAGATGACTGAAAGGATGAAGATGCATGTGGGACTTGGGTGCGTCCGCTTGACGGAACTTCCGTCTGAAGTACGAACTTGTATCACAGCGGTGCTCGTTGTCAGCATCCATTGTGGCCGAGAGCTCGAAGCTGTGCGGCGAAGCCTTTTAATAACATCGTATGTCTAGTTGCATACAACATCTCAAGCTAACCTGTGAGAGGTTCTTGCACTGCTTGGCGTGCCCGGATTCAGCGTACAGCGCGGCTACCTCCAGCTGATCAGGCCTTTCAGGGCTCAGGGGGGGGCGTGGCCGTGGTCTCAAACTACGAACCGTCTTCATTCACCCCTTGGGGACATGCAAGGCTGCAGATTCCTTGGTCCAGTTTGGCCTCCGGAAAGATTGCGCTGGAGGCACACAGCCGGCAAGACGGACCGAGCACGCTGTTTTTATTCCGAGATTTAAGATCGGGATCTTCACAGAAAGACTTCAGCCATAAGCCGTCAGTTCAGGTGTTTCGATTTTGCTGGTTCCTGTATTCTGGCAGAGCCCAAATCGTTGTGCCCACCCTGGCAAGATGATCATGCAGATTCAGAGCTGCGCGCAAGCTTGGGCGCATTCCCATGTGCAGGTCCGCGGCGTTCACATCGAGGCAGCAACCCAGAATTATTTTGCAGGATGTAGGATGCGGAAGTTCCGCATGTCCGCTATAGCCCCTGCAGAGACCCTGTGCAGAGATCAAGGTGGACCAGATCGCCGATGGGCGCACCAAGGAAGAGCTTATCAAGCAGATGCGCGAGGTTGGGAATCGATAGTTTGTGAGCGCAAGCGGTCTGTTGTAGCACAACACGCGGAGAAGACTTCAGCCGCTTTGAACTACAGTCTTGGTGAAAGCTTCCCTAAAGACGTGGCCAGGTGAAACAGCAGGCCATCCAGCTCCGAATGGACCAGGCAGGAGTCATGGATTCCAGTCGAAAGATCCTTAAGGGAATCCACAAGTTGCGGTGCCGGGCAGGCTGACTGCCGACAAGCGCGGGGGAGGGTTTCGGGTGGGGAGTTTCAACTACAAGTCTCGATGCACACGCCCAAGGAGGCCGCATTTTGGAAGCATGCCAGGGGTTTACGTCAGGGTTGCACGTCCTTGAACGGACCTCGGCCAATCGGAGTGCCACAAGAGGAATCGCGGTCGTCCCTTGACCTCTTTCTTCCCCTGTTCGAAGGCCCGAGCCCCCTGCTGGAAAGCCTGCAGGTCAAGAATCTGCTGGAGCAGCAGCGAAAAGTGCCTCAGTGAAAGATGTCGCAGAAGCGGTCGATAAGTCTGCGACTGGAAGCTGGAGACAGAAACTGCATCGACTGATGTAATCGCTTCGAAGGCGCCGCACTATAGCCGCTTCCGGTTGAATCCGTTTCACCAGGGCTGAAGACATGCGGGGTCTCCCCCCTATTGCTCGGCTTGCACCTGCCTGCAGATCCGAGGCCGCAGCGGACCTCGCCTCTGCCGACGAGGGCTTCGCGATGAAGTTTGCACGGAGGCGGAACTGTGAAGGAGAAGCAAGTCGAAGCGGGCGGAAACCCGGGTCCTCTCAGCGCAGCTTTACAACCCGGGAGGTTCATCAACAACCTCACAGTGTCAATCGAAGATGAACCTTGCCTGCATCGGGGAAGAGTTGACGTCAGCCAACGACTTTCGCAAAGGTGTGGGCTTGGAGTGACAATGTGACAGAAGGGTGCCAGGTTGCAGATTGGATCTGAGTGTTCGAAGCAAAGTATCAGGTCTCCTTCAGCTTCAGCAGCAAGGCCCTGGGCATCGGAGCCAAGCTGGAGAGCCGAGGGCTGTGCCGTTCTGTGTTGACGGCGCTCATCTGCTTTTGCCAACATCTAGATCCTAGATCCAGGGATGAGCGAGACGTCTTGAACGGTGCCCATCCTGTCCGGCTCTTGCGCTTCGCCTATGCGATGTTTCCAGGAGCTGCCCCGCCTGGCAGTGCTCTCCACGGATGAATCCTTCAAGGCTCCGAGAGAAGGTTTGGGAGATTTTGGAGAAGGCCGTTTTGGGGCTGAGAAGCCCGTGCTGTTCGTCTCTGGTGAAATGCAATGCTGGCTCTGGGCACAGTGGCCTCTTCAAGAGCTGTTTGAGCAGGAGCCTGTCAAGGGCGAGACCGTCAACATCGCTCCTTGGCTCGAACCTCTCCAGGGCAGAAAGAGTCAGAGGGTTCCATCCCCCCAGAAAAAGCGCTGTTTCTTGTCGGGGGTTTGCTCAACGAGGTTTGGCCTTCCGATTTTACATGTGGCATGCACCAGTACCCATATTGATATTGGATAGGCTCGCAGCGGAACGCGACATGCCTGTTTGACAGATCCTATTGATTTTGCAAAGTTCATTATTCCTGCACTGCAGGCAGACGACTCCATGTACAAAGTTGTGAGGCAGGGACTCGCGAAGCAAAGGATGGCTCAGAATCGCAGAGACTTGTAACACCTTGTTCATGTTTGAAGCATGACAGCCACATCATGCTGCTCAGCTCTCAGCGTACCTGCAGTATCAATCACCGTTTAGGAAGCCTGTGATGGGTGGGAAATGGTGGCAAGTTATGAGTTGCAGGGGGATTCAGATGCAAGCTTCGCTAGTAGCCCCCAGGCGTGTGGAGCTCTGTGCTGGTTTCCTCGACTCTTCGCAGGATCGAAGGCTTTGCTGCACAGCTCTACCAGCCTGGGAATCCCACCGCAGCGACGTATGTGCTGCCAGGGTCTCAGAGCTCTTCGAGAATTTGGGAGGGGCTTTGCAAGTCACGAATGCAGTGCTGTGCGACCGCCTTCCGGCGTCAGTATATGTTGTAATGGTGATAACATGGTGGCTCCGCATCCAAAGGAGCCCGACGGGCGCGAGCCTGAATTTGGCCCACCTTCCGCGGGAGCAGCGCATTTTCCTTGAGTTGGACTTGGGCTTGTCGAAGCCCAGTGAGGCCGGCCGGCTTCAGGGCTGAGACAATGCATCTGCAGATATCCACACTCCAACTTCAGAAGCAGCTGAGAACTCTCAGTTCCATAATACATATCAGTGAAGCGCTGCTAGACACCCCCTTCCCCCGACCGCGTGGTAGACCCCCTCCCCCACCCCACCCGCCACGCCATGCCACGCCCTGTGGTTCTCCGTGGTGTGGATTCTGCCCCGTGCCCATGCCGCGAAGATGGTGATCATGATCTCCGTCCGCACCCTTGCTCAAAAGTCCTGCATGAAAGTCATTCAAGCAAATGCCCGGGCTGACTTTTGACGCACCTCACCGAAAGTGTGCATAGAATGACAGTCGATACAGCAGGCCACAGAAGCTATTGAAACAAGCAGAAGCAAAGCACATGCGGTACCCAAGAGGTAGTAAGACCTCAACAGCAGAAGAGCAGTGGTACAACGAACAGTCGCACTCGGCATACCAGAATGCACCGAGTACATCAGCGCCATTGTTCTCAGCATCATCGCCATCATTCTCATCTCTGTCTGTCTGTCTGTCTGTCTGTCTGTCTGTCTCTGTGTGGCGGGGGGCGGGGGGAGGGGTGGGGGTGACAGGGAGTTCCAAAACACGTCGACAGCTACGAGGATGATGACTCGAAGGAGCACCCTCCATGTGACTCTTTGCTCGGATGAGAGGCCTGGCCAGGCTGCTGCGGGGGAAGGGGGCGGGGGCATACCATGGCGGGGTTGGGAGTGGGACTGCACCGATGCAGCGACGAAGGACCACATATAAGCCAGTCTCAGTGCTGGAGGTAGCCGGCAACGCCATCATCGCACATATGGGTGATTCTAGCTCGGAAGTACCCTCCTACCACGCAAGCCACTTTTCCTTGGCGAAAGGTGCAGCTGCTTCGCTCGCAGGCTCTCTGATGAAGTTGTGTATCTCGGTATCGGGCTGTCAGTTTTTGTGTCAACATGTACAGGGCCCAGGTGCATTGCAGGTGTGGAAGTTTAGATGTGGATGGCTAGCATGCATGTGTACAGCGAGATACAGCGAGTGTACAGCGGGTGCCTAGCCATCAGCATGCCTGTGCGACCTGGAACGTGAGCAGCCTGCATCGGTTTTGCTAGACAGACTCTTAGACTTAGACTTCTGTTTTGGAAACATTGCAACCTTTGGAGGTGAAGCAGCTGATGCAGGCCGGAGAGGCCCTGGCTGCAGAGGCCCGGTCCGCCCGTTCTCGGGCTCCAGGCTCAAGTTCTCCAGCTCTGAAGCCGCAAGTCACCGCTTCCGGCAGCTCCGACCGATCCCAAGAGGATGCTCGCCGCTCGCTCTGTGGCCTTGGGCTCGGTGGGCTCGGTGGGCTCGGTGGGCTCGGTGGGCTCGGTGGGCTTGGGTGCTGCCTGCTGACTTCCTGCTCGTCGCGACTGCTGGTCTTGATTTGTTCCATTTTATGGGGTCTCGAGCCCCATCAAATCTCATAAACACCATGAGGATGCGTGTGGGCCCATCATCGGAAACCTTGCTTGAACCTGAAAATGTGCGGGCTGATGACTCTTTCTTGTTTTTTCTTTGCCTTTTGCTTAGTTTCTCTTCAACTGACTGCAGTTAGCACGCCCACCGACTGGTTAGGCTAGGTGGAAAGCTGGCAAGCAAATAAGCGAAGAAGCGTTCTGCGAGGTTTGGGCCAAGGCAAGGTATTCTCCGTAACGGGAACAGGCTGTCCGTACAAGGTGCTGGTAACAGGAACACTGCTGGAGGGCGTAACAACCCGACAGCCTCGGAACGGGCCCTGAAGCTTTTCTTGGCTGCTGAACTTGGAGACCGCTTTCCGGTCCCTGACCTGCTGGGACCTACGATTACAGCATGTCTACCTCCAGACCCAAAATCTTCAAACGACCCTGAAACCCGGAAGCCTCAAGCCTAAAACTGGCTTTCCATGAGTTTCTGGTTATCGCTGAGCCCTTAGTCTTGGACTTCTCGCGCTGCACTGCAGCCTTGGCTTCAAAGTGTTAGGGCTGAGGGTTGCAGGGTTTAGGGTTGAGAGTTTCGGATGCAGGGTTTAGAGGTTTATGTTTATCGGGTTTGGGGGTTTAGGGGTTTAGGCACTTCACCTGGATGACAAGCAAATACGCACCCATGAAGAGACATATGAACGTATCTGCAATCAGTTCAATCTTACCTGCATTACTTTGAACCTGTGAAGTTGCAGAGAATGCAAATTGCCATTGTCAGCCTGCCTGCCTGTCTGTCAGTTTCTGCCGGCATGTGGCAAACACGCATGAGATCGGTTCTGTGAACCCGCTGAGTAACCATGTATCAGCACACCCACGTGTGTGCGTGTGCGCGTGTCCCAATGCGTCGATATCCTTCTGTATTCCTACCTAATTACGTGAGGCTTGCCCGTCGGGGGACTGGTTTTCGGTCCCCCACTTTAAGAGCAAAAAAGCCTTGGGCCCACGGCTTCTTCCGATGACGGTTCCGGTTCGGTGGTTGTTCGTGTTACGCTCGTCACCTGGTTGCTTTTGCCGCGGCCGTGTCCGCTTCCGTTACAGTGTGTGCGACCGGTTTCCGTTACTCCCCAAAGCGGTTTCCGTTGCTCCCCACACTCGTCAAGGCATGATGATTTGGGAATGACGCGCGATTTGCGTACCGCTTGTGGTTCTTCACGTTGGTGCTTCGGCAGAGGCCTTACTACGCTTTATTTACTGTTACAGGTGGATTGAGTGATTGAGTGAGCACTCGCGATGTTAACTCCAGTGCAGGACGCCAGGCTGAAGGCTTTGCTGATCCCAGCCGAGTTGGGCTCCCTTGCTGCAGTTCGGGCAAGGGCCAGGGTCGAGGCTTTCGTTGGTGCTTGAACTTGTGTTGACCTGTACTGTCGATGGCGGTGTGGAGATGCTGCCCCAAGAAGCATAAGAACCCAGACACCCCAAAGATGTAGCATGCAATCAGACTCAAGCAGCAGGCGCTGCTGATCAGTCACTGATCACGTCGCGGTCAGCGATTACTCAATAGCAGCAGTTTTACGTCGTCACAGAGTTCCAGGTACAGTGAACTGATCAACTCTGCATACGACCTTGGTGGACACACAATCAACGATTCCGAGCTTCCCTCAACAGCACTGCTTGATACCAGTTGCACTGTTAACATGGCATCGAAAATGCTCGTAGCCAAAAACAACTCCATTCCAGCTCAGCTTAAACTGGGAACCGAATCGACAATCCGCAATTGCACAGAAGCGGTGTCCTACAAAAACCACAGCTCGATGGCTGATGCGCCCAAGCATGGAATTGCAGGAGAAGCCGCAGTGCTCATGGAAGAGGCCGCCAGACCGCTCTGGAGCCGGGCTTTTCAGGGCTTGTATCGTTCATGAACGGGATTTACCACCAACAGACAGGAACGGGCTGTTTTTCTGTTTTTCTGCGGAGTGACTATGTGGACCATCATGCTGACAAGGGTTTTCTGCAACCGTTCCAAGATGCAGGGCGGAGTTGGTCGAGTGAGCCCGTGAGCCGTACTGTGACAAAAGTACGCAGTACACACATCAACCATTCGCCAGTGATGGAAGGCCTTGTATAAGGGTAAACTTAATGTTTGCCTATGCCATGGTTCGCAACGTTTCCGAGACGAGCACTCTGAAATTGACCAATTGACCAATTGTCCTTGATCTTGTGTATGATTCAGCACTTTCCCACGCCCGGTAGCGAAGTCTTGTTGCCCGGCTACTATTCTTCCAGCCGTCGAACTTGTCGGAGTCCTTTCTCCAGGCGCTGAAAACCGAGTATGGTCAGCTTTTCGTGCGGCGGCTGCTGAACGAGCAAGGGTGCTTGGCCTGGCATTTTTTGGAGATGTTTGGAGCCTGGGGCGGTGTCGCTGAGTTGGGCCGGAACGCATCCGTCACAACACAACATGGCAACATGGAGCCCTCCTGCATCTTCCCTGCCCAGGTTGGCTTTTGCCGACGAAGGGCTGCTGGACGACGACGAGCAGAGGCAGCAGTGGGGAGCAAACATCTCTCGGATTCCCCGCAGGGGCGGACTCTCGCAGGGTGCGGGGCATGGATTCACTTTCTACAGACGTGTGCTTTTTACGCGTGGCAGGCGGCTGAAGCTGCTCGAAGAGCCCGGGCAGCAACGGTTTGGGCCCGGGCAGTGGAGGGCCACAGCTTTCTTTCGTTGCCCCGACTTCCTCGCAGGATCACCAAAGCCTCGGCCTCGAACCGAAGTGCGGGCTCAAGAACCTCACAGCCAAGAAATGCCAGTCATGGACATACGAGCCATGAGGTTTGGCAGCAAGGGGTAAGAGAGTGCGACAGAAGTTTCGAAGCCCAGGACGCTTTGCCGGTGGAGCCTTTGGCCGCCCAGCGCCTTGCAGCCTTTGAGCTCGCCGAGACCCGAAAGCAGAAGCGGCCAGGCCAGGACGGCCAGGAGTCCGGCGGACTCGAGGGGGGACGGGTTTTGAGATGGTGGGAGGTCTGGGAGTCCTGGCTTGCAATCTTTCCCTCTAGCCGGGAGGGAAGTTCCCTTGGAGGCTTCTTCAGTGCCTTCTTCGGACAGATGTGCTGCGCCGCGCCGCCCGCTGCACGCGTGGGTATGGAGGACGCGTGCATGAAGACTAGAATCTAGAACCAGCTCTCGTCTAATGGGGTTCAGTTGTGCGCACAAACTCGCGAGGAGCTCCAGGATGCCACGGAGTTCGAAGCCGTGGAGGCTCCACAGAACATCCTTGCAGAGGCCGGAGGACGGGAGACGGCTGTGTGCAGGCGTGCGCTTGCCCTTCGAAGAGCTGAGGTGCGCTTCGGCGACATGGGTGTGCGCCTCGTGGACGACTCCAAAGAGGACACGGAGGATGCAGAGGTGCACTTTTTGATGGGGTAACTTCAGAAGCAAGGTGTGCACCGGAAATCCAGCAGGTGTTGCGGCTCTTCATCCACAGCACGGAGCTGACGGCGACCGTCGCAACTGGCCTCGACTACCGTGGAAAGTCCTCTGCCAACCTCAAAATAGCAGGCCGGCAGGGGCAGTTTTCGGAGGCAGAGAGGTGACTGGCCGGCTATCGCACGAGGTTTCGCAAACCGGGGTTCGGACACAGTAGTAACTTGCTACCAAGGCTTGCCGACTTGCAAGACTTATGTCAGGAGACGTCTGCCAAAATGGCTCTGCCATTTTGGCCCAAGATCGTGGACCGTGGGTCCTTCTAAATTTGTTATCGCTCCCGCTTTTTCCCTTGCGACTGTCGACCATGGCACTCACCCCCGTTGCTAATGTCGATGACGTCCTTGTCTCCAGCATGGAGACGGTTGAGAGTTTGATCCCCGCACGCGATACAGGGGACAGTGATCCGGAATGGGAGAAGCCTGACGATGACGTTGCCTTGGCCCGTGCTACCTTGGCACACAATGTTCATGCCCACGAGGATGAGACAGCAAACACCGCCCTGGCTTCCTTCACGGCTCTGGAGGTGGATGACACCAGCATGGCTCTTCGGCTCCAGGAAATGGAAGCGGCCATGTCCCGCCTCTTGGCAAAGGGCGATGAGATGGTGGCTGTCACTGGCCACAGGTGACTTTGTCCCTGAGGAAGGTGCTCCTGATGATCCCATGGGAAGCGAGGATGTGCCAACCAGGTGACTTTGTCCCTGAGAGAGGTTCTTCTAATAACCCAAATAACCACGCCAACAAGACCAGACCTTACTCTGCCCTACCCGCCGGCACCCTGGAGGAGAAGGTCTTTCACATCGAGGGCTTCCCTGAGGACTTCCCGGGCATCGGCAAGAAGAGTGCGGACTTGGCCCAGCAGTTGACAAAGGAGGAGATCGCATCCTTGTTCTCCAAGCTCAAATCGGAGCAGTGGAATCGCCCGGCCGTGGAGAGGGTCCTGGAGGTGTATCATATCTACAAGCGCCAGTTGGCCCAGGAGAAGATGCTGGCTGCCCCCTACAACCGTGCTCGCAGAGGGGTCGGACACAGCAGCATGGGTCAGCTGGACCGTGGCAGCACTGGGGCTACCCTCATGTGCCCTAACTGCTTTTCGGATTGGCAACGGCAGGACAACAAGGTCGAGGGGAAGTGCAAGCTCTGCCAGAAGTCCGTCATTGCAGTGGACAAGGGCCCACCCTCGGCCGAGATCAAGCTCGGCTCGTCTTCCTGGCGGATGTTTTGTGGCCCCAGAGGTGTCACAGAAGGAAGCTGCCTCCGTGGACATTGGCTCGTGGGCCCAGCCTCCTCCCAGGCCAACAAACAGACCAGAAGGAGCTCAGCTTTGCCGACCAGGTGCCTATGGCCCTGAGGCTTAGCCTGGCTCACACGGTGGCAACCCAACCCTTCGACGAGGTGACGTTTGCCAACAAGGAGGCGGGAGAAAGACCCCACCTCAGAGACGACTGGCAGCCGAGCCAGGAGACAAGGGCTTTCCACCCTCAGCTGTCGGCCGCAATGGACATCACGAAGAAGAGCTCGGGCCCAGTCGATAAAGACGCCAAGAAGCCCACGGAGGAAGAGTTCCTGGACCACATCAACCCCCAGCTGGATGTAATCGTCGAAATGCAAGCGGGCGCCCAGAGTGTCGAAGAGGCCAAGGGCGCGTCAATCCTTCGCCAGCTCGACACAGAGAAGCTTCGCTCCCTTCTGAAGCGAAACTACCTCCAGGGCCCCGGGAATCAGGGAGAGGAGTTTTTCTCTGCACAGACTACCTTGGAAAAGGCCAAGGCCTCTAACAAGCGCATGCAGGATGAGGGATCCCAGCGCTCCCAACTCCTCCGGCCTGTGGCCGATTCTATCGATACTTGGGGTACCCAGTTGCGCGCGGCCCTCGAGATGAACGTTTTCAATCCGGAGAGCCCGCTCAAGGAGATGGAGCTTGATGACATTGAGGCCATGAAGGAAAGGTACATGAACACAAAATTCCTGCTGAATCAGAGCAGGAATCCTTTCCCTGCCTCTTTGCTGCAGAACGAGTCGCCCGGGACTCCGGCGAGGGGCTGTCGTCCACAGGTGCCTTTGGCCCTGAGGAGCAGTCCCCGGAGGCAGTTCTGGGAGTTCCAGTGGGCTCGGTCGAGTTCCAGATCCTGCGCCTCAAACGTATCATCGAGTTGCACATGGGGGAGCAGCGCATGATCGGGGGCAAATGGAAGCAGCTGCCTGGACCCCTCGAGGCCCCGATGTGGGCAAAGCCTCTCCCCGAAGGGGAAAAGCTCATGCTGGAGATGATCCGATTACTATCAGGGCCCACAAAAGAGGGGCCAAGAACAAGCAACAGAACCTGCAGCGACGAGATGACCATCGCGAATTGATGAAGGAGGCCAAAGAGTTTGTGATTCTGCATGACCTTCCGGTGCCTACGACGAACCAGGAGTGGAAGCAGCTCTACCGTGAAATCGGATCATTTTTCGCTGCCAAGGTCTTCATCAACCGTACGCCGCAGGTGGTCCTAGACCTCCCTGTAGCTGACATCCATGACTCCAAGCAGCACATGCGACTGCGAGCCGTATGTGATGCAAGGATCACCCTGCCGTTGAAGGCCTTCCGTGACTTCCCGGAGATCTACAACTCGCTCTCCCACTCTTTGGGGCAGGACTCGGTGGTGGAGATCAAGATGGCGTGGCGCTGCAACACCGTGCAGTGGTGGACAGCCCGCCTCAAGCCGGAGTACGCCGGCCCCATCTACCGGAAGCTTGGCTACTCGGAGAGCCACATCAAAGGCTTGGGGGACATGGACGCCTCAGCTGCCTTTGGCGCTGAAAGGATCCCTCTGGACCCCGGGTCGGAGCAGGAGCGCTCCCTCCCGCCCATCACTCCAGACAACGTTTCGAGTGTGGCCTCGGACGACTACAAGAGGAAGAACGTGGGAGACAAGACTGCCCACGTGTTCTGGGCCAAGATGGAGTGTGGCCTGGTCCTCAGCTCCGTTTCCCCGTGGGAGATTGTTGACA
Source organism: Symbiodinium sp. CCMP2592 (assembly GCA_905221615.1). Taxonomy (NCBI): domain Eukaryota; class Dinophyceae; order Suessiales; family Symbiodiniaceae; genus Symbiodinium; species Symbiodinium sp. CCMP2592. The sequence goes on from CAJNDT010001324.1 coordinate 626,991, forward strand.
AGAAGAAGGGTGAGACTCGTGGGGGCTACGTTTGCCGCCACTGCAAAGGATTCTGGCGAAGTGGCAGAGGGGCCAGCCGTTTCCTTCTCATCACGGGGGAGCACAAAGGGAAGTCCGCCCAGCTCCAGCTCATCTTGGACGAGCCCCCTCAGCGCCTCTGCGAGGCCTGGGTGAAGGACCGGATCGAGTTATAGAAGAGGGTGGAGCCCACGGCGGCCCCTCGCGATCGCTCCCTTCGTGTCAACCCCAGCCTCAGCTCCAGGCTCCGGTTCAGCAAGACGAACCTCATGGGCCAGGTCTCCGACATGATCTGGTCGGTGGTGCTCTCCAACCCGGAACGGGATGGCCTCAAGAACATCCATGAGCTTGCGGCATCCCGGGTCCGTCCGGCCTGAGCCCTGCCCCTTTTTGAAGAAGGCACGTGGAGGGGAAACCCCTTCCAGGTGCCTATGGCCCTGAAGGGGGTTTCCTCTCCCTTCGGGTTGCTGTTGCTTTTCTTTGGAGGTCTTTGTGCCTTTGGCCCTGAGGTGACCGGTATTAGTGATAGTACCTACAGTGCTCAGGACTCGGGCCATGTCACAGGCCTTTTCTTCGGCAAGAGGAATACCCATTGCGGGAAGGGGAGGGACTTCCAGGTGCCTTTGGCCCTGATGGTTCCCCCCCCTTTTCCTCAAAAAGGGGAAGGACTACTTGCTCGACCTGCCGGCCTACAGACCATCGCCTCGTGCGAAAACAAGGGCACTTGGATTGCATTGGGCTGTCCCTCTCTCTCTCTCTCTCTCTCTCTCTCTCTCTCTCTCTCTCTCTCTCTCTCTCTCTCCCGTAGTCTCCTCGGCTCAGGATGACTGCTTTTGTATTTTGCTGCCCGTCCCCTTTTGGGCGGGCCTTGGTTAGGTCATCTCTGCTACCAACCAGCGGGCCCTGGAACGTGGCCTGCGTGAGAAGTGGGGGGAAAGGCTCCTCTCGTACCTCCTGCCGGCTGCAGGGCGGATCCCGCATATGGCGGCCATAATGCCCTTGGGTACCACGCTCGTCTCTCTTGAGCTCAAGGGGGAGTTCATGGATCTCTTAGGAGATGCTAGGTTCCGCACTCTCAGGATGCGATGCCTCTCCTATGAAGAGCTCAGGCGCCTTGGATTCACGGCCATACCCTGGAAGGAACAGGATGTTCGTTCTCTCCTCAACACTCTCCGGGCTCAGGAGGTGTCCCCTCACAAGCTTCAGCAGGTGTGGGACACTCTCAAGTGGTTTGGTAAAAAGTTCGGGCTCCTTGCGGTCCTTTGTGGTTCAGGCGGAAGAGGTGGCGGCTCGCCCGCTCTCTAGCTCGGCCACAAGAATCGAGCTCATGGATGCCTTCATCTGCGGCATTGCAAGGTTCCAGCTCGGTTCCAGTGCCCGCTTTAGTGACCTCCAACATACCAGCCCGGATACCCTCAAGGTGACCTCCTCCACCATCGAGTTTTCAGCATGGCAGACCAAGACCCATTCGGCAGTGGCGATTCTCACAAGAAGCCCGTCCCCCTCATCTGCCCCAAGTACTCCTTCTCGGGCAAGGACTGGTGGACTCCTCTCCTCTCCACTTGGCGCAAGCTTGCGGCGACCCCCATGTTCGATGCCATGGACTACCTCATCCCGACAGTGGGTAAGGATTATGACGGCTTCATCGCCAGACCCGCCACCTCGCAGCGCGCTCTGAACTGGTTGCGCTCGGCCATGTCCAGACAGGAAATCGACAAGGCCCTGTGGGAGGGCCTCACATGGCACTCCTTCCGTGTGTTCATGCCGGACTGCGCCTTTCAAGCCCACGTCCCTCGTGACCAACGACAATACCTTGGGAACTGGATGGCTGAGAGTACTGCGCATGTCTACACCCGGGAGAAGAGGAATGTGGTCTGCGCCATCTGGGAAAAGGTCACCTCAAACCTGGACAATATCGACACGGCGGGCACCCGCACTTCTGTCATCGACCTCTCTCGCGAAGAACCGCAGCACCCCCACCCTGCAGCTGTTGGGCTCCCAGTCGCAGGTGCCATCGGCCCTGAGGGGGGGAGCCCTCCTCGTCCATTGCAGGGCTCATCCCCTCACTCTCACAATGCAGACAGCCCGGCATCGACTCAGATACCAGCGGCGAAGTGCCTCCGCCCCAAGGGCCTCTCACTCCAGTGGCTACTAAGGCGGCCCGAGGCAACAGAAAGCGGATCCATCTTCTGAACCAGGACCTCCGCGCTGTGGGCTGCGGCTGGAGCCCTTCCATGGACAAGGTGGAGGCCCTGAACGCCATCGACTACCAGGGCGACGTGGATTCTTACAACCTGTGTGCTAGGTGCTTCCTTCAGTTCTCTTTGCCGGCAGAGTTTCGAGTGGAAGATCCCCTTTTGCGGGAGATTCCAGTGAATCAGCCTCCTCAAGTAGCCTGACTGACCACGGCCTCGGAGGCAGAGAAGGTCACCTACCAGGACCTTGACAAGGCTCTGGCCTCCCAAGGCCAACCGTAGATGGACGACATCTTTCAGTTTTGGGGGTTCATTTGTGCCGCCCATCCTTCGGCTTCGGCTTCTTTCTGGACGGCACAAAATTTTGGGACTCTTTTCTGTACAAGGAGGGTTCCCGATCCCCAGGTGCCGTAGGCCCTGAAGGAGGGGACCCTCCTCTGTTTCGAAACGACCTCTTTCTAGACAGAGGTCTTCGACCGAAGGAACATCCCGGGAGTCGGCAGCCACACCAATCCACCATGCAAAAGAGGGCTTGTGAGCATGGTGCTTTTGGTGTTCCATTTTCATGCGGATTTCTGACATTAGTTACTTGCTACCAAGGCTTGCCGACTTGCAAGACTTATGTCAGGAGACGTCTGCCAAAATGGCTCTGCCATTTTGGCCCAAGATCGTGGACCGTGGGTCCTTCTAAATTTGTTACCCGCCCGCCCTTCCCGATGGCTGCTGCAGTTACTCTGGCCAAACCCCCTGAGGCCATCCCGGATGCTTATGCCGACAACATTGCCGAGCTCCACTCGTCTGTGGCCACTCTGTTTGCAAGGAAGCAGATCCCCTACTCGGTCCAGGCAACTGTCCCGGCAACTGTGGACGCTCCCACAACTGTCCTGTCACCAAGGACGGCTGGGTGTGCAATGCCCATAGTCCTGACAACTGTCCCTACAAGTGAGGACCTCCAGTCCCAGGTGCCTTCGGCCCTGAACTAGGGGAAGTGTCGGAGTCGGTGACACACGTCGCCCCCTCCACATCAGGTGCCCTTGGCCCTGAACACGAGAACAAGCACGGGACAGATCGCGATCCCCCCATATTATGAAGCCTGTCTCCATGCCAGGTGGGAACGCCACGCATGCGGGCCTGCAGCCCTCCACTATTGCTCTCTCGGATGACAAGCCCTTCTCTCTCGGGCCTTGGATTGAGAAACATTACCCGGGCTCTCTGCCTGCAAACTGTTCTCCTGAATGGCTGAATGGAGTCCCTGACCGCCTGGCCCAGAGACTCCTTTGGTCTCCTTCCGAGTGCACTGCCAGCATTCCTCATGGTGCCATCATTTTGCCATTCGCGGGTCGGGAAGATGCCTCCTCTCTGGAAGCGATCCTCCATGCTCAAGCCCCGGAACTCTCCTCGCGTGTTCTGGCTTTTGATTCCTCTAGGAAACCCTCGGGTAAGGACCTCCTTAACGACACCCTGTTTGGGTCTCTCTGTGCCTCGGCGCTGCAAGGAAACATCTCCTTTGTGGGAGGATGTCCGGATCTCAAAACCTGGGGGTTGGATAGATGGTTCCAGGATTCAGGTACTTTCCACGCACTTAGGGCCCGCTCTGCAGAGAATGCCTGGGGCATTGCCGCCCTTCCTGCGGCGACACTCCACTTGGCGGATGAGGAAAGCACCCTTCTCCTTAGGTTTCTTCTGCTTGTATGGCTCGCCTTCAAGGCGACCTCGCCCAGTGCTTCTCCTAAGGTCTTCTGCTTCCTGGAGCTGAGGATCCAGCTCGGGGAGCCACTTCCCCATCCAAGAGACGCTCCTCTTCGGCCTGGGCCACTCCGGCCCTGCATGCTTGGACCTTAGACCTAGGCCTTGGGGTTCTGCACTTTGATCTTTGTTCCTTTGGTTGGGTTATTAGTCGTCCCTCTAGAGCGGTCACGAACCTTCCCCTCCAATCCTGGGAGGGGAAGATCTGCACACACACTCATCACCCTAAACCGGATCGTCCCGTGCCTGGGGACGCCCGACGACCTGAAGCCATGCTACAGAGTGTCGCATCGGCGTTGGCCGAAAGTCTTCGCGACACCGGTGTTTCAGTGAAGGATTCGCCATCAGGTCTAGCCTCCGAACGCGTTGCTGATCCCTCGCTGGGACAGGAGCGTCCTCACTGGGCGGCTCAAGGGTCAGCACCCCTCGGGGCGGCTGTTCAACCCTCCCTACCCTCGCCGGGTGCAGGTACCCATGCAGGCGATCACTTGCTCGCTGCTACCCCTATGGTCGGGTGTGATCGGCCTTCGACGCTGCCTCTCTTTGAGAAGCTTACCCTTGACGATGCAACAATGCGTGTGGCACACGGCTTTAAGGTTAGGCCCCTAAGGGGTGGAGGAGGCAAGACCTCTCCGGGTAGGACCCCTCCACACCTGCGCAGAGGACTGACGGCTCCTGCTCTGGGTAAGTTCATTCGAGAAAAGGCGGGACCCTTGGTCCCCTCTTTTCTAGCCTCCACGGCCGCGGGTGCCAAGCAACACCCTTTCCCAGAGTCAGTTCTCAAGGAGATTCGTGATTTCATCATGCCCAAACATTCCCAACCGGATGCAGGACAGCCCTTTCACTTGGACGTGATCAGGAAACTCCTGTGTGACATCCAGGATGTCGATTCTGAGTACCCACTGATACTCAAAGAAGGTGTCCCTTTGGGAGTGGATACCCCTACTCTCCAATCTCCGGGCGTTTGGCCTCTTACCTTCGTAGAAGAAACTCCCCTGGGCATGGTTATTGGACCATGCACACGCGCGGAAGCAGCAGCGCACTGTCAGTGTGCGGAGGAAGAGCTCTGCCCCTGCCCCATGGCGGGAATTGATGAGTCGGATAAGATCCGTTCCATCTTTGATGGGTCCAAGGGAGGTGCTAATCTCCGCATACAGCAGAATACAGTTGAGAAAACCACGGCTCCCACTGTCATGGACTGCGTCCAATGCCTACACTGGCTCCGGGCATCCCGTTCTCGTGGGAAGCCAGGTGCCTATGGCCCTGACCCTGGGGAGCATGAGACCTCGGTTGCCTCGGGGTCCCGTGAAACCGCCCCTAGGATGATCTTTCTGAAAAGGAAGACTCCAGCGCCGGTTCCGACCGACCCTGGAGCTTTCCGGGCTCTGATGAGGATTGGATCTTACTCAAAGCTGATGTGACTAAGGCGCACAGGAGAATCAAGATTCTCCTACGAGAGTGGCGTTACCAAGTTGCCCAGCTTGGTGAAGAATGGTGGGTCAACACCGTAGGCACCTATGGAATGGCCAGTGCCCAGCTTTACTGGGGAAGGATGGCTGCCATCCTTCTTAGGATTGTTTATGCCGTGTTTCCAGAGGTCGACTGGGGTTTTGTTTTTGTCGACGACTTTGCCTGGCTACTCCGTAAATCGAATTCCCCTCTGCTGGCAACAGCAATTTGCTTGCTGCTACTTGCTCTCGGCACTCCTCTGAGCTGGAAGAAAACCCTGCTTGCTGAGGTCAATACGTGGCTTGGCTTTGTCATTGACCCAAAAGGACCCTGTGTGCAGATGGCCCGAGACAAGCACCTGCTTGTCATCGGCATTCTTGAAGAACTAAAAAGCGGTAAAGTCATGTCGGCTTCTCAGATCGCTAGCGCTTTGGGTAGGCTGCAGTGGGCGACAACGGCCTGCCCCCTCACTAAGCCTTTCCTCCAACCCTTTTGGGCTTGGAAGAAGGCCTGCCTGACTGCAGGACGTCCGGGTAAGCTTATCCGTGCACTCTCAGCTCTGCTCCTCTCTCTTTTTGACCAGAAGTTCAGACAAGCATCGCCGTATGCCCCGCTTGCCATTTGGTCGGGGGCAACTGATGCCAGTGCCTCAGATGATGGCAGCGCCTATGTGGGCGGCTGGCTTTCCAACGTGGACTCCCCGTCCAAGTCGGAAGTCTTCTGGTTCCACTACCAGGTCACTGCAGAGCGACACCCATGGGCCTTTGACAAGGGCTGCCCGAAGAAGCGCATCGCCGCCCTCGAGATGTTTGGCACCCTAATCCTTTCTCACTTTCTCATGGAGAAGGCACCGGCGTTCATCCCGAACCTCAGGCTCCCCCTGGTCAGCGACAACCAAGGGAATGTTTACTCGCTCCTGAACGATAAGTCCAAGAGGATGCCAACGTCTGTCATCCTCATGGAAGTACTGTTCCAGCTGCACCGACATGGTATGCAGCTCGCTCCCTCCCACGTCAAGCGTGACTTCAACACGTGGGCTGATGATCTGACTCATCCCAACTTTCAAGGTTTCACCCCATCTCTCTGCTTGCCGGTGGAACCCGTGCTCAAGCATTTTTCCCTAATCCGCTCTATCCTGGAAGATCGTATTTTCGACGATCCTTCTGACCTCACCCATGGGCCCGCGCAGGGCGCCCGGTGAGGATGTGGTTGCCTCCTGTACAGGCTTCTTTCTGGACGGCACAAAATTTTGGGACTCTTTTCTGTACAAGGAGGGTTCCCGATCCCCAGGTGCCGTAGGCCCTGAAGGAGGGGACCCTCCTCTGTTTCGAAACGACCTCTTTCTAGACAGAGGTCTTCGACCGAAGGAACATCCCGGGAGTCGGCAGCCACACCAATCCACCATGCAAAAGAGGGCTTGTGAGCATGGTGCTTTTGGTGTGCCATTTTCATGCGGATTTCTGACATAGTGACTAACATGGTGCTTACGTACACGACTCAGACTGTCAATCGCTTTCCTTTGAAGACAGGTCGTCTGGGTGGTGTGGAGGCCACGCACATGAAGCAGGATGTCATCAAGCAACTTGACATGACTTTGTTCTCAGTCGGTGTAGGCGGGATCATCCAAGATAAGTCTGTGTTGTTCCATCCGACTCGGATCCATGTCCAATCCTTCTTGCCTGCTTACTGTGCTGCAGAGTTCCATTGTCCTCACGCCGGTCTTAAAGGCAAGTAGAGGGCAGGGAATTAAGTGTAGTGTAGCAGTGTAGCAGTGCTCTGGGAGAGACCGAAGCTCCGAAGTCGAGGATCCTGGATGCTGGAGCCGACAAGGCGGGTGCGGCCAAGTTTGCCTTGGAGACCCCGGGCGGCAGAAACCCGAGGCTCCGAGGTCAGCAAGGCACAGCGTAGCCCGGCGCAGCCCGGCGAAGCCCGAAGCAGAGGGCGGAGGGTTCTTGTCGCTGAAGTTGCATGTGTCTTTTGGCAGAACCCTGTCAGGGTGAGATTGAAAGCCTCCCGTCACGATTCGAGAATCTCCCGGTCGGCTGAGGAACAAGCTTGAGGAGACCTGCAACGTTTTGCCACTCGGCCAACTGGTTTTCTTCTTGGGAAGCTGCGCTTCGGGTTTGAAGAGCCCTGTTCGGCCACAGTCATTCGACCACTCTCGGCTGACTGAGCCGATGGAGGAGGAGTGGTAAGCCAGAAGACTCTGAGTCTGCGAGGTCCGTGATGTTTCACACGGCGCCGATCGAAGTCTTCTTCATCCCCAGCCGCCCGGCCCGAGCAGCGGCCGAGTATGGCCGAGAGCTTTTCACTGTCTCCGCTGAAAGCTTGCCCAGCCGCTTGGAAAGCCGCTCACGAGTAGCCGCTTGTAAGCTCTAGGCATGGTGCCGAAGCTCCTGGACTTCGTTGCGCCGCCAGCTGCAGCAGCGCGGGAACCGACACCGAAGGCGGCCAAGACGCCGTCACGTGGCAAAACTCCTCTGTCACAGAGCTCGAGTCCTGTTGCTGGCGCAGGCCAGTCCTTGGGTTCTAATCACACGGCCGCTTCAGTATCGCCCGCCTGTGCCCGCCCCACGGAGCCAAGGAAGACACCGAAGTCGGACATCGCCTCCCCAAGGAGCATCATGAGCCGGACGGCAGCTGGGCGAAGCTTAAGGCTTAAAAGGCTTTGGACGGACTTGGCTTTGAGGATGCAGGGGCCGCCGGTAGCCGGCGATCGGGAAATGACTCAACTGCTTAAGGTGCCGAGCTGTTTTGAGATCGGAGCTGCGCCACCACCCTGTTGGACATCTTGAGTGGCTGAGAGCGGTTCTGTTCCGTTACTGTTACCCTCATATCGCGGCGGTTGCTATGCTCAAGCTTTGACCCGTCGGCATCTTGACAAGGCCCAGGCATAGAACAGAAAACATCACCCTCCAAAGAAGAAGCGCACCAACATGAGAAGAGTTGAACGGGTTTGATGAGCTGCCGAGCCAGGCAGATGCACAGGGAGCGGTGCAGCAATTGTTGGGCAAGGAGGGCGACGTCGGCCAGTCGCTTGGAAAGAGACCTGCGCAGGGTTCCTTGCTGTGCAGCTCTTCGATTATGATTATAATATCATCACATGACAGCACGACCCAAGTGCCTCAATTCGTCGCAGCTCCGCTGTCTTAAGGAACTGTCGCTTGCCCTTGCCGTCGATGTCAATCTGCTGCAGCCGAGGTACGCTGATGCCGCGTACGACCGTGTTCCCGACCAGGCATGCTTGACATCCTATATTTTTCCTAGACACATGGCTTCGCTGCACGTAAGCCGGCAGATTCCTCTTGAGCGTTGCTTCCAGCTGGGTTGAGGTTTGTGGCCGTTTAGTTGAGCGGGACGGAGGCATGCTGCATGCTTTGCTTTGGCATATCGACAGGTGCATTTTGATGTCCATCTGGCCTCCCCAACGATCCACTTGCCCGTCCGGGACATCGGCAAGGTTGGGCACACGAAGCCATGAGCAAAGGCTCAGGACTCGGGAGTCCGGTTTCGCAGGGTTCTGAGATTGAAGACGAAAACACCTCCGCACGAAATGATGGACCTCATTGAAAAAAGACGGAAGATTCTTTTGTATTCACTAGAATCTTGAGACTTGCGCCGAAACGATTCCGCTGGTAGGATCCATTGCATCCACCCGGTTGCAACCACAGCTTGTTTGGACAGAGCATCCCATATGCCATCCTCGAAACATTCCCACACTCGGACTCCCCAGCGCTTGAAGGTGGTGGTGAACCTCGGTTCCCTGACACTGCTGACACCAGAGGTTTGCTCCATGAAGGCCGTGAGGTGGGCCCCCGCGGGGTCGCCCGGGGTTGCAATTTTTGACTAACGTTGGATGCGGAGTGGCTTGCAGCGGCTGTAGGAGAAGGGCTTCGGCGATCCGCGGCCCAGCACATGGAGCGTTTGATGAGAGTCACTGAGAGTCCTGCTTACAGGCTGGGAGTCTCCCTGGAGGACACCATGCTGAAGGTGGCGACCAAGCGGGACCGGCAACAAAGAATGGCGAAAAGATAAAGAAACCCGAACATCTTCATGACCTACTTCCCTCGCGCAGCACACTTCATGGGGGGAGGTTGAATTTTCTAGATGAGATACTTAGCTAGTGAAGGAATGCGATCAGGTCCATCCCCCCCGAAGATCCAAAACGCAGATGCTGCGAAACTTCCAAGCAGTTGTAGGTCCCACCTTCACCGTCGCAGGAAGAGTTCAACGTGATCTCGCCCCTCCCGATTGACATCAAGCTAAACCACAACGAGGACGACGAGGTGCTGAAGGCCGGATGTCGGATACACTCTCAGGGAAGACGGCCTGTCCGTCCGGAGTTTCCAATCTTGGAGGTGGGGACGGATCTGCGGTCCAGTGCAGAAGTCGTCCATCCTCTTGCCCGGAATTGAAGCCGATGACCCATTCTGCCCAATGACAACCACTGGAAAAGGATCTGAGAGCATGCGCCTGCATGAAGTCGTTGAGCGGTCCAATTAGGCAGGACCTCCCAGACCTGAGCAGGACGAAGAAGTGCGTCAAAACAGACCTTTCAGCGCACTTCCCCAGATAGTTCTCAACAAGCCTCAGCCAACCCCCTCTCTTCAAGCAGCTCCCTTCAACCTCAGCTCCGAAGCCTGCTCCGTAAAGCCTAAACCTCTAAACTGCCTAAACTTGAATTTCGAAAAAAGGTCCCCGTTGGATCAGGTGCTGGGAGTTTAGGCTGATCAAACTTGAGAGCCACGACCGCACTCTCAACAGCCGCCTTAGCATCCCAGCCTTGAGGCCGAGGTGAAGCTCACCACTGGAGACCTCATCCTCACCGCGGCTCCGCAGGCAGTGGCCCGGAGGCGAAGTGAAGACGATGCGTCGAGACTTCGGGGAGCTTGAGGCCCTAATCTCGAGGAATCCCTTTGTACACCCCTTGAGAGCTACGGTAGATGCGGATTGCCGAGGTGAGTGTGCTTGCGGCTCTGCCGGACGTGTTTGCAGAGCTGGCCCCGCCCAGCCAGGAAGTTTGAGTGACTATCTGGGACACGGTACACGACACGCCTGCTTCGCAGATCGCAGACACTTCTTATCTCTTCTCTCACCCCACACACGATTCGAACATACTCGAATGCTTCCAGACTGTCAGCCCGCGAGAGGATGCGAAGACAGTGGAGCAGGGCGAGGAGTCGCTTGAGGAGCGAAGTTGTGGGGAAGTCGCTACAGCTTCAGCCTTCAGCTTTGGATTTCTGTTGCTAGCTGCGACAACACCAGCAAATCCCGAGATCTCGGAACCCTCCGCTGTCAACATTCAACATTCTCTAGCCCTGCGGCATTCTTCTGGCACCTTCTGGCGCCAGGATGCCCTGGAGGACGTCGAGACAACCCAAGACCAGGCACCTTCCCTTCTGGTGTCGGGCAAATCGGGGCCTTCGGGGGTCGGGAGCTCTGAAGCTTTCGAGCTGTGGGCGAACTGAGCTTCTGAACCTGCAGCAACTGTGTGCTGGGCGACGAGCGTGTAAGTAAGCTGTTGTAGCGTCGTGCTCGGCTCATATCCAGGCCCGGATCCTGAAATCCCCAGTCCGAACTTCCACATCAACGCACAGCCACATCCCTAGACGCATCATGGATCACGTCGCCGTCATAGGTGACCAGGAAACCTAACTTGAAGACGAATGAGATGTCGTCCAGTGCATATATATGGAACATCATGCATTGGCTGACTGGAGACATTGGCAATCGAAGCAGACGTTCTCAGCCAAGACCCATTGGGAAGATCCAATCCGGCCCTACACCGCTTGCAGGTCTAGCCTCTCTAGACTCGCGCAGACCCAAGCAGACTCAAGCACGTCGAAACCTCAGCCTCTCCTAGCTCCGGGCTGACCTTGACCTGCCAGGGGAGCGGGGCGCTCGCGAGCTCGGTTGGGCAGTCGGAGGCCTGTGGGAATTCGTTGAGCCTTTCGGATCTTTCGCGTGCACCCTCTAACGTCAAAGCGTGCCCCATGAATTATGCGCCTGTCAATGCTATATGAGGCGAGTTGATTCCCAGTACCCCGGCTGCATCCCCAGCACTATCTAAACGATGCAATCTCAACAAGTGCACGTGCAGCACTGTGCCTTCTAGCAGTGTGTAGTGCAGGGGTGTGCGGTGATGATGGTCCGCTCTCACCCAGCACCTCCCTCACCCTTCCCCCGCCCTCACAGTGAGTCTCACCGGGACACCCCCTCACCTTTAATCTCATCCTCACTCTCACCCTCACACTGATCCTCTCACCCTCACCCTGATCCTCACCGTCACTCTCACCCTAAACCCTAATCCCTCACAACTTGTGCGCTGGCACGGATATTTCGCTGGTGAGGCCATGCAGGCTGCCACGAAGCGTGCAAAAGAGCTGACGGCTACTCGGGTCGGACTGCGGGCTACTGTCTCTAAAGCGCACTTCGCTCGCCTGTTTGACGGATTTCTTGCAGCCGATCCCGTTCAGCATGTGTTGAGCTTTTGTCAGCCAAGGAGAAAAGATTGCAACTCGACGTCGTTGCCCAGCTCGGAAAGCTCGAAGTGTCTCTTGGCACAGCTTTGCGCCATAAAGGATTTAATAGTGGCCGACTTCTCTCGAACTTGCAGGAATCTTCTGAGGATTCGCATGAAAGGAACCAGGCGGTTGGGAGCTGAGGGCTTCAGGAATCTTCTGGTGCTCACGGCTCAGGGCCGTCCTGGACATGCTGCATCCCGTTGTCACCGTGCAGTGCCAAGTGCTTGGCCCCGGGATCCAGCTCTGCCACAACAGCCTCATGAGTCCTGGCAGCTATTTCCGTGAAAGCCATACCAGGTTTGACCCCTTCATGCCATGGGGCCTAGGGCCTAGGGCCTAGGGCCTAGACGATGTCCCGCCAATCACAATGGAAATTGACAAAGACAGATAAGAAATCGTGTTTCGTAGAAGCCCAGGACCGGCCAAGACATGTCGACGAGCGTCAAGCTGGAGAACCTGGCGCTCAAGGCGTTCGCCAAGTGCCCGCGCTCGCATGTGGCTGGGCAGAGCTCTCTCTCTCTCTCACTGTGTGATCTCATGGCTAAGACGCTGACAGCGGCTAACCGGCCTGTCAGAATCGGGAGCCCAGGAGTGGGAGCCCCTCCTGGAGCCCTTCCACATCGGGGCCTCCGCAGCTGGATCGGGTTAATGGTCTTTGTCAGTCCCAGATCGAAGGGCCAAGGAACAAGAGGATCTAGATTCAGACTCTAGATTCCTTCATGTGAGCTCAGTTCACTCACAGCACAGAATCTTTTGCTCAGTCAGGTGAGTGGTTCGAGGTTCAGGTGAAGGCAGTAACCCACATCACTTGTCAAGGCACCATCAGGTCAAAGATGCTGGCTGTGCGAGCTTTCCACGATCGGCCCGAGTACGTATGTAAGATCTTGAGATGTGCCTGAGGTGAAGCTCCAATCTGTTTCCAAGACCTCATCGGCTGTGGGCACCAAAGTGCCCGATGCTTAGGTTAGATGGGCAGAAACGACTCAACACTGGTTCCTGCTATGTCAGAGAAGATGCGATAGCCATGCTCGGAGTGAGGAAACTGTCTTTTTTCTGTATGCGCATCATCGTTCGTTGCATTATGTACTGCAAGATGGATGGTCGGTGGCGGTCCGAATGTTGTAGATCATGGGCATGCGCTTGAGTCTGACATTGTTATGTCCTGCGAGGTCCATCAATGCACACAAACCCTTGCTCCTGAACGTTGCCTCACCGTCGTTGTCGAGGACGGGGCTGTGGAGGGAGGGCAGCGAGTCTTCCAGTCTTTTGTTTGCTCGTGGTCAGCTTGTGGCGCCCATCTCCTTGTGGTCGAAAGCTCGAGCAGCATTGTGAGACTGCGAGGCTTGCTCAGCTCGGCCCAGTCTACGCCGCCAGCATCGAGCGCAAGAGCGACTCCGCTTCCTCTCGGTACAGCTGCAGCCTCGGATTCAAGGTTCTACAATCCTTTACTCTAACCGCCCTTTTCAACGAGCTACCCACTGAGTTTTGAGCCGACGAACAGAGTCCTGAGAGCAGCTCCAAGTCTTATGACTCAGGTGTCTGATTTCTGAGTGCTCATGTGAGGACTTTGAATAAGACGGGGAGAGGATTTAACGTCTGGAGTTGGGCAATTCGTGTGCCCTCATCTCTCGAAAAGGCGTGGTCAATCTGTTCGGCCAGCCGATGGTGCTTGAGTTCCATTGCCCCGGCCACTCGGAGCGGAAGAGAGTTCAGCATTTCATGGGCTGAGCTCCATGAATGGTCGAGCGTCATCCCTGGCTTTTGCGGTTTGACGCTCGACTAGCTTATAGTAGCTCCAATTCCGATGCATGTGCTGGGGTCTCAATGAAAGGAGCGACTGGGAGTAAATAAAGCGGCAGAAGCCAGCATGCCCCCTCTCCGGCCGTTTTTCAGGTCTCGTAGGTCTTTTCAGGCGGAAAATGGCGGAAATATCGGAGTCCAAAGGTTCATGAAGCGAGTCCATGTTAGGCTGGTCGCACACTGTCAGTACCTCTCCAACTTTATTCCAGACACTTTCATTTTCATGGTAGCCACATGTTCCAATGCAGATGTGGATGTTGCTAGGTCAAGCCACACACGAAGTGTAACTTGCAGGTAAACGCGTAGAAAGACGCCACACATTTGCAAAGCTTGCAAGGCCAATCTGCTGTCAAACGTAATGCGAAAGTTGCTGTCTTAGACACTGGTATCGGTAGCTTTGTGGCGTGAAGAGGATGCATGGCTGGAATTCCTTATGACTTCTTCTTCGTCGGGCTGTAGTTCTGCAAGCAGCACGTCCCTAGCAAACCGAATTCGGTGAAACGCAGGCTTGGAACTCCAAAAAGAGACTGTGCCGCTTCGCGGTCCTTCATTTGAACGGCGCTCGATGAAGGACTCAGTCCAGGCTAAAAAGGAAGGGGCGGAGCGATAAAGCCGGAACAACACGGACAAGTCCAAGTCCTCGCGGCGGACTTCGATATGCTGTGACGCAGTGAGGCACTCAAGGCCATCACCCGGAACGGTCGGGAGCGTCGGGGCATATGCTGCCAATTGGTCCGTTTTTCCAGCTTGCAGGTACACCCCTCCTCCGCCTCCACCTCCTTAACACTGCAACTTGCGACAATGCGGTAGCACTCTTCAGGCTGCCTTGACCTTCAACGCCCGCCATATTGGGAGTCCTGACCTGCCTCGATCAGGGTGTACAATGAGGCAGGCGCCTGGAGGACAACACCGACGTCGGGCAGGCAAAGGGCAGCCACCTAGAGCTGTCCAAGCCGGGATGCGGAAACCCAGCCAGATCCAAGCGACCTCGCAAAGCTAGCAACTGCCTTCAAGAAGCCAGCAGCTGTTGAGATGGAGCAGCCATTTGCAGTTGCTGGGATGAAGCAGCCAACTGTTCCATAAGGAATCGCTGCCCGGCGTCATGTGCAGCATAACTTTTAACATGCAAGTGCATTACACAAAGCAGCCATCTCTTCCACAGAATCGCTGCTAATCAGATGTGCTATTCGGCCGATCAGTGCCTGCAAAGCCTGCGAAAACTGGATTTCTTTGCCAGAGCTCCATCAAGTCCAGCTTCGAACTGACCTTACTGTGAATGTCGAAAGGGTCGGCTTACTCAGCGAACACTATACTTCGAGGCCACCGGCAAAGGCATCGTACATGCCAAACGACTCTGGCTAACCAAGCATCACGTCTGTTTAATTCCGAGAATTTCTGCGTAAATTTACCTGGTAGCAATTAGATTCGAGGCAGTGTTTGTCATCCTTTCTTGGCTTGCCACGTCCATGGCATCCGCGGCATTTGCCTAGTACTTGCTTGCCTAACAGGGGCCGAGCCAGCTGAAAGTAAGTAAGCTCAAAGATTCACGCTGAAGGATCGTTTGGCTGCAACCCTCCAAATGGCTCCGGACTTGAGATAAAGCATTGTCTGTGCTGCCATTGAGGTGGGGTTGTCCACAAAACGATTCCGGCCAGCGGTGAAAAGGCTGGGTCAATGCGGTTTGCTTCTTGTGCGGTCCGGTGGACAGAGGCAGCCTGGGAATGTGTCGTCGGTTTTGCAAAGCTCTGCCAGCAGAAGGTTTGCCTCGAGGACGAGATCTTCCTCCACAGGCCAAGACAACTTTTTCGAGGTTTGCAAAAGACTGGGAAGGTACGTGTTGAGGCTCTTTGGTGGACTATAGTCTATAGTGATATGGGCTTCGAGTGGTAGCCGGACCCGTAGTCCAGAGCTAAGACGTCGGCGCACAGGGGACAGCTCTCACACCACCACCCTTAATGCGTGTGTTTGCACTCTGGTCGTGGGCTTCTGATTCCTGCATACGGCATCATCACATCTGCATGTTGGGCAGGGCCAGCGAAGTTGCAGTCCGCTTCCAAGAGGCACCGAGGGCATTCCAAAAGGGCTCCATGTGTGCCATTGGACCTCCCGCCCTGGTTTGAGAGTAGAGGAGTTGAACTTGACAGGAGTAGGGGGCTCGGTAGTTGTTTTGAAGTGTGCCCTGAACACATCTCTGCCGCACCCGAACTCTCGATCTGAGCCGTGAGACCTAGAAATCCCCGCGTATCCCGACAAGCACTCCTCCTCATTCACAGGGTGACAACCTGGAGAGCTCCAGGCGGGTTCCGCGACTGTGTTTGGAGAGGGCCATGCCGCAGCTTGCAAGAGAGATTCTAAAGGTGGAGGAGCGTTGAACTTTTGCTCTTCGGGAGTTTAGACTCTCACGGTTGCCGGCTGCTAGCGGAGTTATGAGGCGATGTGATTCCAAAGACGACTCCGCAATCTCACAGGCTAGACAGGCACTTGTGCCATCAGCAAGGTCCCTTGCTTGTGCTACGTGTGTAGGCTGCGATCGGTCACCGTTAGCAAGGGCATGTGCCAGTGCTTGCCGGGGCTGGGCAGTCACAGATGTGACGGCACTCCGCCGGCCAATTTCCTGTGACCGGAGAGCCCTGATCGTGTAGTGGAGGCACATGGAGACTTGTTCGTAGCTGTTTGGCCTTCACTAGCGTACACTTTCATACACTCACATGTGGTGCACCGTGAGCTTCACAGCTACCTACTAGCAAGCAGGCCACTTTCCATCGAGTGCACGGAGACAGCTTCTTGGCGTCGGCTTGCAAGATTTCTCAGTAGCCATACTATGAAGGCGCAGCTAGAGAAGTAATTGGACATGCACGAGTGGTGCCTTCGGCAAACTTTGACACGCCTGTTGCATGTGCTGGTCAGAAACGAAGAGTTCGGCCTAAACCGGCAGGCGGCCCTCCCTCCAAATGCCGTTCGTCTAGCTGCGAACACTGGAGCCCGGGCCCTCAGGTGCTGGTGCCCGGAAGTCTCTGCGTTGCCGAGATGATGGCTCCCGAGCCAGGACTGCGAACCGTATACACTTCGGGTGTTTCTGGAGTTTCGGGATGCTGGAGCCAGAGGAGATTTTGTGTCCAATCTTCGCAGGATCCCGCTTGCTTCTCTTGGCCTCGCCGCTGCGTGTGCACAACACCTGTGTCTCAGACCGCAGTCGCATGTTTGCGAGGGCCGTTTTGGTACGCACGGCTACAGTATCTCGCGATACACCGTGTACGGATATTTAGAGTAGGCAGAACCGACCGTCGCCGTTCGTGAAGCCAGAGGCCAGAGGGCCCTCCCCAAACTGTTCCATGGTGCCCAGGCGATGTCCCATTGCAGCTCTCCTTTCCTGGACAAAAGGCCGGGGGAAGCGGTTTTGCACGCTGCCCTGCACCGGCGCGACTTCGGTCCCTGCCTTGTACTCGAGGCCAGGCCGAGCGGAGCCTTCAGCTGCCAAGCCGCTTTGCTGGGTGGCTCGGCGAACAGCGGCTTGAAGAGCCTTAGACCGCCTCGGGCCTGAGCCGCACTCGGGCCCTTTAGAGGCTTTCCAGAAGCATTCGTTTCATGGTGGAGCTTTGTGGCTGTAGCCGTGCAGCTCGAGGCCATGCAGCGCCGATCTACCGCATGGAGAGCCATCTGCCGGAGGGGGAGCCACAAGACCGACAAGTGACTGTCATGCCCAATGCCGCTCGCCAGAAAATCTGGCACTGTAAGGCCCGCGACCTTAAAGCAACCACCACTGTCATGTCGTGCTGGTGAAGCTCTGCACCCCAATGCTACTCGTTTCACTGGCAGAGGAGATAGGTGCAAGGCTAGGACCTAGGATGGACTCTTGGCACTGGCAGCCTCGTGTGTGTTTTAAGCACTGGCAGCCTCATGTGTTTTTTAAGCCGCCGCAGCAATTCAGGAAATCTTTGCCGTCCCAGCGCAACTGGTGCGGCAAGAGGCCCGGCACCTCGAAACCGCGTCGACTTTGCTGACTTGGTGCGCAGCTTCCCGACTCTGAGCACAAGCTCTCCGATAGAGTCCCTAGATGCTAGTGTAGCAAGCTCAATTGTGCCGATTGGGCAGGCGGGATACTGCGCTGCAACAGTGCGAGGACGCTTCGGCCTGGGGGATGCTTTTGAATGGAGAGCCTGGGCGGCACCGAAACAGATTTCAGCTTCTTCGACTTCGCAGCGGGTATCCACCTCAGTCTGGCACTGAGGCACCCCCTTCGAGCTCTCCTCCAAAGGAGCCTCTGCCCCGGAGGACTTTATCCTCTCCTGTGCCAGAAAAGCCGAGGCTTGGTTCCGGGGTGCAGTGATTAGATCATGGGCGTCAGGGTTGAATGTTGACTACTTGTACAAGGTGTGCCGATTGCCTCCATGCTGCAGCTTGCGTTCCTGAGAGCCAGGACGTGCTGAGACTTGTTGAGCCTCTCAAGTGGTCTTCAAATTCCAAGCCTAGAATTCTGGAGTCCTAGAACATACGGTTGGACTAGTGCCGGGGAAGCAACAGTGCAAGATGCAGCTCAAACTCAAGCGGTGCAGGGATCGGTGGTGCTTCCTACACTCCTGGCAGCGCAGCCGCAGGTCCACGATCTGAAGGCACAGCGAATGCAGAAGAGATCTGGTAGAACCGAGACTTAAACCTCCGCTTCGTTCATAATCCGTGGAGCTTCACTCGTCATGGGCTTGGCTGTAGATCCGTGAGAAATAAGTTCAAGCTTCTAGGATTTTGACTCGGCAGCGGAGCGGAATCCAGCCTCGTCCAATGTTTGCACTCCCTTTTCTTGCCTACGCCTAAAGTTCGTGAAGCCGAGCAGGATGCGAAACCAAGATCCGACGTCTCCTTCTAAACGTGATTGCACGAGGCGGCTCCGGTGCCGAAGCCACGCTTTCGCAACCTGCGAACGGACATGCTGGTGGAGGTCGGTGACATCCATTAACAAGAGTAAGTCCAGGCAGAATCAAGAAAAGCATCAGGAGGAGTCGTGCAGTAGCAGCAGCCGTAGTTGCACGTTTCCGTAGAGGGAGCGGTGTAGCGGTAGCAGCATAGCGGGAGTGGGAGCAGGAGCGGGAGGAGGAGGAGGAGGAGGAGGTCGTTGTTGTTGTTGCTGCTGCTGCTGCTGCTGTTTTGCTGCCACCGCCTTGCGGCGGCGGTAGTTCTGGTGTTGGCGATAGCAGCAGCAGTAACAGCAACAGCATCACAACAGCAGCGGCTGCCGCTGTTCGCTATATGGTCATGTGCGTCTGCAGGACCATGACATCAACAGTATCGGCACTAGCCGGCAAAAAATGTTTGACTGTTGAACACGACACAAGGAACCGCGGAAGAAGCATTCAAGAACGGGACCAGCTGCTCCCTAAATCGCCAGACTTGCTTTCCGATTTGCAATTTCGAGGATGCCATTAAGCCGGCCCAGAAGAAGAAAGCCCCGTGCTGTGGGCCACGGCCTTAGCTCTCAAAACTGCATCTGAGCACCATTGACATGTTATTCATCCTTTCATGCCTTTTCTGGCGTTGTTTGTATCCCTCGTAATTTTCTCAACATTCGTTTTTGTTATTGTTGATTTGCCAGCTTGTGTTCTCGTCCTTGTTCTAGTTTTTGTGATGCTGCTGGTTCAGCCTTGATGCGCATCTTCACGTGACACATTCTGTTACTGTCCAGCCAAAGCAATGCGGAGCAACAAAACAGGACATGTCATGGCGAAACCAACAGTCTCTACTTGGAGCATACTCGTAAATCGTAAGCGCCCTGCTTTACTCCACAGCCTATGCAGCAAGACAGCTGACTATCTCCTGGGCTCCCTTCAGCATGATAGCATCTAGACAGTTCATGACTGTTCACTTCAGTGCCAAGGGCTACCTGGCAGTGCACTTTGCATCTAGAGTCAGAGTCTTCAACGACACCAAGACATGCCACTAAGACTAGGTCATAGCTCGCGTGTTCTGGACGCCCAAAACGTGCTTGCACTTCCACTACTTGTGAGAAGCTCAGGGGGGCGCCGCGCGTGTCGGAGCCAGAGGCTGCCAGTCGGGCGATGGGGGATGGGGGGACTTTCAGAGGTGTGGAGGTTCGCTGTCGCAAGCCCTCTTGAATGTAGCAGTAACGCTTAAACAACGGGGGCTGAAAGTCACTTTGACCAGACTCTTGGCCCTGAACACGCACTCTGAGCGTTAGGAATCAATGACAAGCACCACATGTCAGAAAATCCCCTGATTGCAGGAGGCTGCAGAGCAGCTGCCAGCAGCGTGCATGTTGATTATTGAACAGGGCCTAGGCTAGGCACCTGTGCAGACATCCGAGTTGAAATGTGCCAAGTGGTTCTTTGCAGAACCTTGGGTTATGTGATTCTCGCCAGATGCCAGTAGACTTGTTGAAGACTTCGCTTTCCTTCGTGTCCTTCGCCTACCGGCCGAGCCGCACACCTTCACCATCTTTCACCATCTTTTCTGTCACCGAAGGGGGGGTAAGGGTAAGTCTGAGAAACTCAGCACACACTCTGTAGGAGTCGAAGATAGGGAAAGGGCCTCCGAGCGAGAACGGGTCGAATCTGAGGAGGATGCTGCACACATGTCTGGACGTTTCTGGCAAAGCGGCAAGCTTCGTGAGACAGGCAATGTGACGATGCTTCTTGGCCGCTTCTGGCAACGTTAGGAGACACTGCTTGTCATCGGAAGCCTCTGTGGCCATTGCTTCCCGACACGCCCGAACCCCGCCGTTCCGAGGCTCGTCCTTCGGCCCATGCTCTCGCTGTTGAACGCCCTGCCCGAAGGGGCAGTGACTCTGGCCTACCGTGCGCGATCCAAGGCTCTCCGCCCTGCGGACACTGTCGGTGTCCTTTTGTTCAGTTCTACCCACTCCGACTGTTGAAAGCAGTGCGGCGATCCTGTGTTCCGGTCGTCACTGGAACCACTGAGTTTGATGCATGTGTTTCCCTTGAATCTTCTCGCCAACGGCTTTCGCTTGCCGAAGAAAACCAGCTTGTGGGGTTGAGTGCCTCCAGTGGTTGGTGGCCTGGATCAGGCCATGATCCGCACGGGCGTCCTGAGAGACGCGACGGCCTGGCAGGAGGCTGGCTGCAAACCGTAGGTCGACTCCGATGTCGACTCCGTTCAAGTGAAAAGGTCACATTGACATGTGCACTCCAGCAGGAAGGAAGTCCGAGGGCGTTATGGATTCATGTTTAGTGGGGCATGTGATTTTCCAAGTAAGTATGCAGGCACCCGGAGACAGCCCAAAGTGGCTACATCCGGCTTCTCGTGGGATGATCTGAAACACCGAATGGTTCGTGCTCAGGTGGAGATTCCCAGCATGGTGGCCTGTCCCGGTTGGACTCAGCGAATTCATCTCATGGCGTTTCGAGTTGGGGTCGCATTTGGCTACGAATTTGCCCCGAAGCCATGGCAGCCAAGGCTTGCGTCAATGTCTACGACCTGAGCCTGGATGCCCTGACAGCGGGCGCCGAGGTCAAGGCTCGTTTGGGCCCGGAGCTAAGACGCGGAGTGAGTGGGCATCCCGCTTGCTGCTCTTTGACCACAGTTGCCCCTCTGCCGCGGAGCATTTGCCTGTAACGGCTTTGCTGCAGGTTTTTAAGATCTCCCCTACAAAAGACGAAATCGGCCCAAATCCATGACGAGAGCCCCGGTCTCCTGGACATCCTCCAGCCTCATCA
Organism: Symbiodinium sp. CCMP2592; assembly: GCA_905221615.1. Taxonomy (NCBI): domain Eukaryota; class Dinophyceae; order Suessiales; family Symbiodiniaceae; genus Symbiodinium; species Symbiodinium sp. CCMP2592. The sequence goes on from CAJNDT010001324.1 coordinate 648,405, forward strand.
TCCAAAGTCACGGCACCCAGGCGACGCAGGTGTCGCGTGGTCTGCGGCCAGCGTGTTGCGTCCAGCAGCTCTTCGCAGCTCGGATGAGTTGACTGCGATTCTGTGAAGCTCTGGGTGGGTGATCAATGGTGATCATATCTTGGAGTATCTTGGAAGTCGTATACCATTTCCTGTGGCTGACTCTGAACAGCAAGCGCATTGTCCAAGGCTACGAAGCAGAGATGCTGGAGATGGATGTACGCCAGACGGCTGCAGGCGCATTGCGTGAGAATGGCCTACATGGACCTCCAACCAGTATTCACTGCACAGCCAGCCTCCGAATTCAGTTTTCACAGAGATAACTGAGATGATAGCTTTTGTTGTTCTTGCACCGCGGTCGCCAGCGCCCGAGGCGCCGCCTGTGGCCTCGTAGCCCAGCCGCTCGGGGATGGTCGGCTCAGGAGCAAAGGGGACGCCCCCCGGAAGCTCAAAGCTTTGTGTCATGGCCAGGATCTCTTGCCCTCGCATCTTCACACACCGGCTGGACCGGGGGGAGGGGGGGGTGACTTCCAGGTTTCAGCTTCCAGGAGCAGGTTGCCGACATGCTGGAGACATGGGGGCTGTCGGGGGGCCATGTGTGCCCTTACGCACTCTGAGTCACAGCAGGATTTGGGCCCCGAGGATGTTGAAGTGCTGCCTCTCGGCACGGCAGACGACATGCTTAGGCCCGCAGGTTTGTTTCTTGCAGGTTGGGCATAGAGCACCGGGCTACACGAATTCAGGCGTCCTTTTCGATGTCGCATCCTTGGAAATCCACTACGAGTGCCCTCCTGCCAAGGTATCGTGGCGAGCGGCTCCCCTCTATGGCCGGGTTGACGATGCTCCCTCACAACTGTGAGACGAAGAAGTGCGAGGCCATCTTGGCATGTGCAGAACACGAGTGTGTCGCAAAAGAAGACGTGCGGGAGAATTCTGTTTCGTCTGCCATCTGGGGTTTGGCGCCGCCGAGGTGGTGGTCAAACGTCCGGGGGCGGATGCCGTCAAGAACAGCCTCGTCATGCCGGCTTTTTGGCTTATGTGAGGTGCTCCCGAACTGCAGGAAAGTGGAGCACATCTAGGAGAGCAACCAGCGTAATATTTCCACCTAGACATGGTTCGACGCCTATGCGTTCTGATGCGATTGATGTATGGAGCGTTGCACGTTGCTGAAGCTCATATACGTGAATAAGATTGTGTGTGTGTGTGTGTTGCACCTGCGCATTTGCAGTATGTCAGTATGTTCACATACATATGCAAACAACTCTTCACGACATCAATATGTAGACAGTATGTGGGTATACACAGACACGACCCCTTCGCTGAATGAGCCAGCCTGTACCGTAGATGCGACACCACCACCACCACCACCGCCACCGCCACCGCCACCGCCGCCACCGCCACCGCCGCCGCCGCCACCGCCACCACCGCCACCGCCACCGCCGCCGCCGCCGCCACCACCACGACCACCACCACCACCACCACCTATGCGGCAGTGTCCTTCCTCTGCAGCCCTTCAGAGTGACAGCTAAGGCCAGTTTCGACACCGTTGACTGGAAAACGCCAGCCGGCACAGAGTATTACTGCGTGCAGTCCGAGGAGCTCCAGCTATCGACTTATGCTTTGGCCACTCTAGATCAGAACAGATCATCTTGGTGACCGGTAGCTCGGAATTAGATGATGTCCAGCGGCTGCCCCGGTCCGGGCAGGATCTGGCCCCCTCCGGCCTCCTGGGTGCCAGCTGCAAGGCCACAAACGGGTGTTGGATCAGATCTTCGGCGCTTAAAGCTCCGAGCTTTCCAACAAGCTCGAGGTCGAGGTTCAAGGGTTTATCTCGTAGTTCAGCACCTTTCACTGACTGCAGGTTTTGCAGCTGACCCCAGCTGTCCTAGTAAAGCTCCGAGCTTGATAATGCTGGGGTTGTTGGAGACTACAAGCATGCGCACAGTGGATGAGGAATTCCCCGATGTGTCGCATCCAAACATAGCCCGAACACGTAGACAGGAGCAGAGCCTGCGTTTTTCGAGTCCGTAGCCCTGGAGCCAGCGGTAGCCCGTTGCTCTCTGCAGCATCGAGCGCGGTCGGGGATGGTCGGAGGTCTCAGTCCTGCGACCACGCCTTGTGGTGACCAACGACTCCGGCCCCATGACTGTCCTTACATTTGGTGGCCCTTTGTCGATGTTCCGGGAATCAGATCTTGGCTCCATTGGGACCTCGGGTGGGGATGCGCACGTTGCAATTGTCCGAAGCGCCAGCCGGAAGCCATTTGGATCCTACTTTATCCACGGAGCAGCAAAAGCAGCCTTCCCGAGATCACGGCGTGGAGCTGCTATCGCCAGAGGGCAAGGTCTTGACTCTTGCGGCCAAGGACCCAGAAAGAATGGCATGCAGACAGATGGCTAGGTCAACCCTCAATTTCATGCAGCAAGACCTCCCTCATGCAGGCATGCCTATTCAGTCTATTTGTTAACTGCAGGCAGCCTGTCTGCCTGCCGATCGGTCAGTCTGCTTGCCTGCATGCATGCATGCATGCATGCATGCGTCTTATCTAAGTAGGTCGCAGCTGCAGGCAATGTAGTGCCATGCATGGCATGGCACGGCATTGCCTGGCAAAGTAGGGTATGCTATGTGATTGTTGCAGATTTGCATACTTCGGACTTATGCGTCTGGCTTGTTCTCAATGTATGTAGGGGTAGGCAACCAGGCAGACGGGTAGCATGGCACGCATGTATGCGTGAAAGCAATCTGCATTTCCACATCTTTCCCCTTGGTTGCTACACTCAGAAGTGCTTGACAGAGCAGTGCAGCACAGAAGAAACTCTCGACGCCTAGGGCCTAGGAGATCCCGGGAGTCTTTGCAAGCAGGAGATCTGAACAGCGAATCGCCTCACCGGTTGCAGGAGTCTCGGCCGTACCACTGGCATGTGCCCACCAATGCCAAGGACGGTCATGGGCCAGGGTAGGATACACATGACATGAGAAAACACAAAAGCGGCTAAGCGCCTGAGGGGGCTCCGGAGCTGAAGTTGCGTCCAGCTGGAGGCCTTCGCCTTCATCGCTTTGAATCCGCTTGAGGGTGCAGAAGAGAAGAGTTCCCGGATCTGCGGGATGTGGGGCTTCCAGAGCCGTCACACCAAGCCCTGTGAAGCTGGCTCCATGTGCCTTCAGGTGCCGGAAAGGTGGATTGGTCGCCGGCCATTCCCTGCTGCGCCTCTGGGCTCAGTCCAGGCCCACGGGTTCCATTCGTTTTGTCGATCTCGGACCCTCAGGAGCAAGCTGCGGGCTCCTCCTCCATGCTGCTGACTGCGACGGACACTTGCTGCAAATGTTGTGAGGAGGGAGAGGTGTCCCCCAATCCCGATTTCGAGGCACTGGGCGCGTCGCGGTCTTCAGATGTATGCTCGCAGACCGGTATGCGACTCTCGTTCCAAACCCCTGGCAGCTTTCGTATCATATCTCAGGAGGAGACAGCCATGCCCTTGGTGTGGACTGCCTCGCTCGCCCCATCGAGCGGTGCTTTCGCCATTGTCCTGAAGCACTTGGGCTGCAGGGGCTAGGTCAAGGCTGAATGGTGGTGGCCTGTAGCTTCCGTAACGGTCGTGATTCTCATAGCCGCTCAGTCCATTCAGCAAGTGCCCTATCCGTACATGTCGATGCTCTTTCAATCTTTCAACACGCCCCCTCCGTCGGACGTTGCAAGTCAAACTCAGACTATGGCACCCCCTCAAACCTTGGAGAATCGATCACCTTCAAGCACACAGGCACTGAAAGCTTACAGTTTGATGGCTCGCTGATCGCACTGGGTTAAAGAGTCTGGAACCCTTAGCCGTAGCCCTAAGCTCAAGAGTCAAGAGCCCTGCAGCGGTCAGATGCGGTTCCACCTGCCTCGCCTCGAATCGTGCCACGCAGGCCAAGGCCAGCAAAGCATTCGGGGCTACTTTCATGTTTGTATACCCGGGCTGCACTTGCCTTTGTTTGGTGATTGCTGTGACGACGACCGTGGCGAACCACGCTATCATTGAAACAACCGAACCTAGCCTGTGCAGGAGGCGGCAGCTGCTTACCTGAGAGTATCAGTATCAGATACTGGCGGTACTGTTGCAAAGTGGCGAGAAGGTCCTTGTCCAGGCTCATGCTTAAATGCCACCAATCAAGCAACCATCACCCTAATCCATGGACCACCCGCAGCCCCAAGCCTGAATCTACCGCAAGGCCGAGATGATGGTGCTGCCCGGAGATGCGAACCGTGTCGGCATATTCTGAAGGGTTGAGGGATTCATCAAAGGCTTCGGGTCTCAAGAGGCCTTGAAGCAGTTGCAACAATAGAGCTGATGAGCTGAGACGGGCTGCTCAGTCTGCAGTGCATGCTACAGGAAAGCGAACACCGTGCCAACCTCCGCGAGGGCCGGCAAAGGTGAGGTTCCCATCGGCTGGGCCGCTCGCCGGCAGCTCCTCACAGTAGCACTATCTCTTTGTGCATCTCGACGCTCAATCGGTGCCCAGGATCGTAGAGTGGTTCATGCTTGCAAAGCCTGTTCAAGTCAGGAAGGAGTTTGCAGGTGTAGATGACATCTGGAGTGGAGGAGTCCCAGAGCAGAGACGTGTTGACAGGTCAACCCATTTGCCAATGAGCCGCTCAGCTTCGGAGAACTTCGGAGACGGCTTCGCATCACATGTAGGCTGAAGGGTACCATCGACAGCCCAGGAAGGCAGCTCTGCGTGTCTCCGTCGATGGGGAAGAGATCGTGATTAAGGCTCGGGCGTTGAGAGCTCCTCAGAGGAACTGCGGGAGACTGACACGAGAGGAACTGCGGGAGACTGACACGGGATGCTGGATGTCCTAGCTCTTCTGCCTCTCTGCAAGCCGCCGAGTGTCGATTGCAGCTTCTACCAGAGAACTTTGAAACAGGCTTACCCAGCATTCCTTATCCACACAGCGCGATTTCTTCGGTCAAGATATGTCAGGCACAGGATAAAGGTCCACGAGACGCACACCGAAGGCTCTGCACTCCAAAAGCCCTGAAACCGGGAACTTCCGACCGGCCTGGGTGACGAAGTACCTGCAAGCGTGCACTGCAGTAGCACGGAAGTGGGAACCCAAAAAGATCTCTCCGAATGTGGCGACCTCTTCTAAACTCGGATGCGTGACACGGTTCGTGGAACGACGATGTCTTAGCCGCAGCCTTTAAAAACAACATCGCAAACGTCTAAACGAAACCTCCAATCTCCACGGAAAGTAATCGACAGAACATATCACTAAACACTAAACCGCTCCAAACGCAGAAAAAGCCCGATGAGACTCGCCATAACTCCTTCTTACACGGTCTAGCATGAATCTTGAGTTTCGAAACAGAAGCTCACTCCGTTGAATCACCCTCTCCCTAGCCCTAGACGTCCCATGTAATGAATCAACAACCGCACAGTCACTTGGAAGCCTGCAAACCTTGTACCCCGACGACCTTCAGCTGGACCCTATTAAAACGAGAATGCGCAGTCGAGAGGATGTTGGACGCAAGGCAGAGATCCCGCTCAAGGCTCGCAGTCCAAACTGCCAGCCTCCGCAAGGATTCGGTGACTGCTGGGTTGTGTCGCTGTCCGTGTTTGGGGGCGTTTGGGGTTGGCTTCTCCATGGGTGCTTGCCTGCAGGCAAAGAAGCTGAAGCTTTCTGTTTCGCGCGTGGGCGAGAACACGGTGGCAACTTGGACGTACAGTGCAGATGGGATTTCGGCTTCAGCCATCCGTGCCCCTGCAACATACGCATGTTCTGCCCGCCCTCTCAGGTGGCCCTAGATGACCTTTCTTCCGGGCTCGGCGTCCTCGAAAGGGCCACGAGCGAATCATGCCTTGCACATGTTTCCCTTGGAGGGTGTAGCAGTTGCTCTCGTCTGACGCCGGTAGCCGTTCTTGGCACTTGCCAAAGGAAAGCGAAGCCGGACCGTTTGGTTGCCCAAGCAGTAACAACTCCTAAGCACTGCAGCCCGTGAAGACCGGCAATGGCAAAGCCAATCACGTGAAGCACCTTAGCCAATGTCAGTCTCACGCCACCAAAGTCCCGGCACCCCGACTTGTAGTCATTCTAGTTGTGTGTCCAGGGCCAGACGTCGTTACAGTAGAGCTCTTGAAGTCTTGCTGCCTCGTTCCACCTCACTGCCCACCATCCAAGTTCAGGAACAGTCAGTGGGATCCAACGAGGAGTCGGTGGTTGAAGTCGATCTCCGGCTCGGCCAGATCGGCGCAGCTCTGATGCCAATACCACTCTGGGAAAATTCCCCGTCAAAGTTAATCTAAAGCCACAGAGTTCAGTGGGTGCCGCGGACAGCACCCGGCAAAACAAGAGGGCTAGATCCAAAACTCTGAGCCAGCCGAAAGGCCCTCAGCCCTATGCCATAAGCCCGAACCCGGTAAGTCCGAAGCTCCGAACCGTAAAATGTAGACCCTAAGCCTTCAGCCCGAAGCTTCAAGTCACGAGCCCTCAAACAGTTTTAGCAGTTGGGCGGCTGGATCCCGGAAGGGTTCCCCACGAAACGGAATATCGATCATGCCTCCCTCTCTCTCTCTCTCGCGGTCTCTCTCACAGTCAGGCTCTCTCTTTCTTTCTCCGGTGGATGCAGTGAAAGCCATCCTCCACTGAGGCTCACCTGAGCATCTGCAGGATTTGCCCCAATCTAGACAAAGACGCAAGCCAGGAAACCAATCGCCATCCGAGGTGTCCCTTGTGGACGATGTGCCCACAGCTCATGAGCTCATTTTCCTCCACATCGGTGACATCCACGTGTAGCTCGTTGCAATTTGCAGCACAATTCCACAGCCTGCTGCATCATGCATAGTCATAGTTTCCAAGAGCAGAGCTGATTTGCAGTCAAAGGAACTACGTCCAGAACGCCGATGCTGACTCGGAGCAGCCTCCTGGCAGCAGTTGATCCCCCTGCTGGGCAGACTGAGCACCAAACAGTGCTGGACTTGACCAGACAGAGGTTGCGCTTCCTGGTCGGCGAAATCCAGGACAGGTCTTCCTGAAACATGCGGTCTGGATCCGCATCCGATTTCGTTGGCGAAGTTCATCATGCCGACAAGCTGTAGTTGCACAGGCTTCTTTGTGTTCCTGCACTATTCCTCAAAGAGCTCTGGCTGTGACCCATAAGTTGCCAGATGTCGATTTCGCAGGGCATCTGCCAGCTGCCGGATCGCACAGATGGCTCCATGCTGTCGAAAAAGCATCAGCAACTGGTCATCCGAGAAGCCTTTGTTCCTGTTTTGGGAGCGCAGATCCCCGGTCAAGATTCAGACCAGTGCGGCAGCCAGTAGATGCCTGGATTTCTCAGTGCTTCTTAGACCAACCAAGGCACAAAGCCGGAGTACTTCGCCAGGACATTGGGGCTAAGCAGCACTGGACAGGGTCATCGCAGTGCTGAGGGATGCATCACCAGTTGCTTGGATTCTGCGAGACATCTCGAAACCGTGGACTCGTGCAGCAGCAGTTCTCAGCTGAATCCTCTGAATTCCACGCATGCATGTTGCAGGGTGATTTTGTACAGGAGCAGCCGGCCGTGATCCTGGCAAATCACGGCGAGAAGGGAGCGCACTTCCTGGACATCCAAATCACCCGTGAAGCCACCTCATCCCAGGCCGGAGCAGTTGCACGCCAGCTCAGAAAGAGGCGTAGAGGCAGGGGAACCATGTGAGGATTTTAAAGATCCGCCGGCACAGGATCTGGTCTTGCCCAAGGCAGAGGTAATCATGGATAAGCTGGATGTGACAGTGGACAATGCCTCGGGGCCAAAAATCAAAGAGTTCAGAGGAGGGATGGCTTGGAGTTCTCTCGTTAAACCGTTCTGTCCGGGTTTGGGGCTGAACCTGATCAAGGTCACGGAAATTGGAGCGAGGTTGAACTTCGAACCACAGCGGGGGAAGCTGTGCAATCCTGCACCGGGATTCGGAGTCACTGATATCACTGGCAGAAGATCCTGGGTTTGTTCTTGCACCGAAACTCACCATGCCTTGCCGGGGTGCCTTGAGGACTGGCTCGCCCCACTCCTCAGCTGGCTGCAGAGGGCGATCCCACAAGAGCCTCGCCTGCGGAGTCGGTAGGGCGCTCGCGACATCCTTCGGCTTGCGTCTTCCGTTTGTGGGAAGGTCCTTGTTTCCCCACTGTTGTGATGGTAGAGCAGCATGCCGCAGACCTCAGTGTGATGGTGGCATGGGAAGGGACATGGCACGCACGGCCAGCGCCTCTGGTGTGGCGAGCTTCGGTTTCCCATGTTACGTGTAATGTAAGTGTCTGCGTGGCCTGAGGAAGCTATTGACGTGGGCCTGCAGTGGGATGAAGTCAAGCAGCGAGCTGGAAGGCTTCCGAGAGCAGTGCAGTGCAGAACGGACAGTGAACTTTTTGGAGGGTTGTGCGAAGACTGTGCTCTCACTTACTCTGGCGCAGGGCCATCGTGGCGGAAGGTTACACTCCGCCCGCGGTGCCAGCAATCGTGTCTGTCGTGGCTCAGTCGAATCAATTCCGATTGAAATGTCAGACCCTGCGGAAACGTCATAACCTTAGGTTGAGAGATCCCCTTCGAATTAGTCGCCCGCTCACTTTGTGCCTTTCTGAAGCGGCATCATGCCTTTATCAGAGGCCTGCGACTATGATTATGAGGAATTATGAGTTTAACTTGTGGGCAACTTCGCAAACTCCCCCGAAACGTGGAACTTGACGTCTGCATTGTCAGGATTGCAGTTGCTTTTGCTCTGTATCTCTCATCAGACTTGAGCTTTCAGGTCGGGCTGTACATGTTTCCTTTCAAGTGTCACTTCGAGATGACGGCAACTGTGCCAAGGAGAAGTTGAAACTGTCGGAGATCAACCTCACTGTGTGGTGCCACTTTGCTCACCAGATGGCTCGTTCGAGAACATACAAGCCCGTTTCAGACAGGAGGCTACTAACAGACAGGTTGAAGCCAGGTAGGTTTTTGCATAGGGCAACAGGTAAGGTGTTTGCTAACGCTTTCCAGTACAGTTGCCAGTTGCGACTCAGATGACACCGAAGCTAGATTAGCTGCGGCTCAACACGGAAAATCTGATTCCAGCTGCTTTCATGGGCCGAAGGCAGTCACAAGAGACTTCTGCTTTCGAGGCAGGCTCCCTGTCTCCAGTCTCGACTTCCTGCCAGCACCGGTGCGTGCGGTGCTACGCGTGGTGTCCGTTGGAAGCAGCGGAGCTCAATTAGTGTTTTTCCTGCCGCGGCCAGGGATTGAGCTGAAGTTCTTTGGAGACTCGAATTGGGCTACCTAATCAAGCAGTCGTTGAGACATTGGCACGATCTCGAGTGAGCTGATGCATCCACGCTTTCAGTCTTCAGTGGATGTACAGCGACTCTGTAAAGCACGGGACATGCCGGCGATTCATGAATTCGGGCCGGAGCATCCCAAGAAACCCGAGCATGCCGTCCATCTCCTGGTGAGGCAACTTCACCTTGAATGGTGCAGGTATCCGCCTTCCAGAGACGCTGTGCTGCATTGGTATACTTTGCTTGAGAACAGGCAAGCGCTCGCGTAGTAGGATGCAGGCACTGCTGTGTCACATCCCGGCCCTGAGGAAGAAGCTTCCCTCCCATCGAGGGTCGGTGGAGGACTATGCCATCAGCATCGGCCTCGAGTATGCGAGCCTTGGCTGAAAGGGGGCCATGTGGGGTTCTGCTCGAAGCTTGATTTTCTGTGGACAGCATTGCTCATGGCACGCTCCAGAACTCCATGCATCATGCAGGTCCTCGTTGATGCAGATCGCCCTCTGTCGGCATTTAGCCCAGGCTTGCAGACATGGTTGCGTCATGGATGGTGATGACGATGAGGAGGAAGGTGATGGCGAGATGACACTTGGGGCACTTGCAGGAAAGCAGGTTCGGGGATTGGTGCCAACATCCTCGGAGCTCTTCGGATGCGTTGGGTGCCACCATACATAGTTCTGCAAGTAGCCGTGGACGGCCTCCTTGCACCTGTGCGGATAAGCCCGAGCAGGACCATTGCCTGAAGCTCCAATTCAACCGCTGTCACGTTTCGGATCTGAGACACTGAAACACAAAATCCGCTTGTCGCCTCAGGTGCTGTCTCTGTTGGGCAAGAGCTCTCTCTTGAATGGCGGCGCCATACCCTTGGCCATGGGCCCGGGTCTGAGCTTTCGCCCACGGTGACTGGTGCAGAAGCCCCTCCTGCCCCGGCCCCATTGACGGCAAAGACAAAAGGCGGCACTGCTGTTTCCATGGTCACCGACGGCGTGGGCACGACTCTTGAAAGCACTGCTTGACTCCCTTGTCATGTGGGAATCAGAGAGTTGAACGGGTATACTAAGGACCATCCGGGGAGGTGCTGGCATGCTTCAACACCTAGCCATGGACGAGGACAAGATCTCAAACGTTTCACAGCAAACCGGCCTACAGGGTGCAGCAAGCGCATGCGCGGTTTGCATTGATGGGCACGAAGTCAGGAAGTCCTGTGTCAGGGCCGCAAGGTGCAGCAGAAAAATATAAAACCTTGAGAAGCTCTGGAGGACTACGTTCAGCAGCAGCAGATCCACCAGGAGATGAAAGAGATCAACGGCGCCGTCGACGGCCTCAAAGAGGTGCAGGGAAAGTATAGAGTGGAGTCTTGAAGCGGGGACAAGGGGTACCCCGCAGAAAGCTAACCAGCTTGATCAGTCAACCTGGCCCAGCGCTCGTCTCCCATCAGCGTGGTCGATTATTAGCCTTCCAGCGCCAAAGACAGAGCTGCTCAACGAACTTATGCTGGTTTCCTGTACAAAGAGGGATCGCGACGAGCCAGGGAGGGCGTTTGGGGATTGTTTTGCAGCAGCAAATGCTTAACACACCTGGAGCTTTCGGGTTTAAGACTAAGACTTATTTTCGTGCTGCACTGGCTGGGGGGAGGCCCCTTGGCATCACGTGCCCGTTGGAGGCTGGCAAATCTCTTGCCACCGGCATGGACGGTGCATTGGAAGCTTGGGCACGAAATACTCCGGCAGCGTTGTGTTGTTGACGGGTGTTGATGGGGTCTTAGAACTCCAAAGGGTTTGGGGCATTTGCCCAGCCACTGCAACGTGCCTGGCCCCAACCCCGCCCCGACCCCCCCTCAGAGCCTGAGCAACATCGGCAGCCGATTCTCGGCGCCTGCTGAGGACATCTTCCGAAAGCCGGTGGAGGGTGCCAAGGAGGAGCTTTGCTCCTGAGGGAGGGATGGGAGCAGCTCCGTGGAACACCAAGTCTTATCCAAACGTCAGGAGGGCGTCCGTGGCTTCGCCAAGGGCGTGGGTACCGGAATCGCAGGCACTTTACGTGCAATCTTAGCTTGAGTTTTCGGCGACATGCTCTAGAGGTGGGAGGTGGGGCAGTGGGTCGCACTGACATGAATGATGTGATAACGAGTGGGCCGAACTCGCAGTTAGCGGCAAGAAACGGATGCGAAGCTCGCGTTGTGGGAGGTTGGCTCGGCTTCTGAACAGCATCAGCAGCCGAGTCCGTCCACGACGTCGTCGTTGTCGTCGCCGATAATGTCTCTGCTAAGGTTCATAAGGTGCCTGAGGAGTTTGCGTGATTTCAAGCTTCTGCGTGAGGATTTCCAGCATGTGACATCCTGGGGAGGCACTGTGATCAAGCCCATCGTCGGCGTTGGGCAAGCGACCTCTGACATAATCACAGGCAACGTGGCCAAAGGTTGGGATCGGCAGCTGTTCTCTGACCTGACGTGCTCTCTGTATGTTCGAACGTATGTCCAGCAGTCTCGACTCAGTGCAAAACCATGGCCGGCCAAAACTGCCGCGCGCAGCAAAGGCATCTCCGCCGTGGCAACCATGGACTCTACAGCCAAGCGGCGACGTGAGGAGCTCGGTGCCGGTTTAGAAGCAGGTGAAGTTCCGCGCCCATGCTCCATCACTGCTGAAAGAGACCATTGAGAAAGCCATGAAATCTCCAGTGTCTACATCTTGGTTGAAACATATTGAAAATATCTACATCCATGTGACATCGCCGCACGACTGCCTCTGTCAATCTCAGGTCGCGAGCGCTGCCGTCGTCGCGGACCGCGCATGCTCTTTGGCAAGTGCCTTGGCGGCCGGAGCCGGGGTCTCCCATGGCTCGATGGGTTTAGGACTTGCGTAGGTTGCTTTGTCCCGGCTTGGGGATGGAGGTGCTGGGGGTGGCTCAGTCTCGCACCGTTCTGGAGATACATTACGAGTTAGCATTCTGGAGACGAGCCTGGCATGCAATCAGGCTGCTTGAAAGCACTTGCCGGTTGAGCCTCCACACTGTTTTGTTTTTTCCGCGCCGGGCACGGCACACTTCCGTGCTCCTCCGAAATGTCCACCGATTTGCAGACAGCAATGAGGTTTAGCATGTCGGACCCGCACTGCAATGCTTTAGTTGGTTCTGCATCGGCGCTGGTTTCATTGGTTGGGTTCCATGTTGAAGCCCAACTTTGCAGACGTTCCAGCTTGGGCAGCCACGATTAGCGCATGTCCTCGTGCAGGTTCGCTTGGCGTGTGAATGTCGGTCGTTATGCCCTGAAGAGGGCTTCGCAAATCACCGCTCTGTGGGGGGATCTTCTCTAAGGCTCGGAAACTGCAGCAAGGCACCAGCACCGCCGCCACCACCAGCAACAGCAAACCGTCTTCTGCGGGATTCGCTGACAAAACCAATTAAAGAAACAGGTAACCGCGCCAATAGCTCAACTTCTACGAGGTTTCGCTGGGTTTTGAAGCTTCTGGCATGGAGAACAAAATGCAGCTTCCAGACTTCTTGTATTCATTTCATTCCAGGCCCTTTTTGATGGCGATTTGGGACCTGGGCCAGATGGGCTCGAGCAGAAACGGTAGTGCTTCCAGAGCGTGGCGTTCACTTAGAAGTTGGAAGCATCAACGCGTCGTAGAGTCGTAGATCCGGCGCCTTGGGCTGGTTTAGCCGCTTAGCCAATGTTTCACTAAGTTTGGTCTGAAGAGAAATTGATCCTGAAGGTACGGCACCATCCGCACCTGGAGCCATACCCATGCAGAGATCTCGCAGCAGCTGGGGATCGTAGCAGAAGGAATCCAGGCGCCTTGATGGCTGCTCGAGGGACTTGGAGTCGTTGATCAGGGATGGATTTGGATGATGCTATGCGAATCACGTCGAATCGCGTTTGCACATACCATCTACAATTGAATCAGACTGATTTAGAATCTAGAACCTAAGTCAGACCGAAACGCATCACTTCCACTGTGTGTCTCATCGTGGTGACAGAGCGAAGATGCTGAGCAACCGCGCAGCAAGTCAGCATCAGAACCACAAGCCAAGCGACCTGTCTGAATAGGAGATTGTCCCGCTTGCTTCGGATGGCTTCCATGCCGGCGTCCTGCTTCTGTACCCCGCCGCTTGACCTGCACGCATGTCATCAACACCAAATACCTCTCCGGCACCTTGCACCAGAGAAGACGACGCCCCATCCATATGCATGGTTATTATACAAGTACTTAAGCAGCCTGAGCTGCCATGACAACGCTACACTGGTTGCCTGCTTCTCTACAGAACACCGTGAATGTCACCCACTTCCAAGGCGAGACAGCATCCTTTCATGTTCCGGTGTGTGCAGGATCTTTGAGCCTGTGTCGTCGCAGTTGGAAAGCAAGCCTATGACAAGCGCAGGGACCACGAATCCGCAACACCCAAGCCCCAGCGCTCTAAAATTTCAGTATTTCGAGCTACCTGGACCCTCCAAGCGCCTTTGGCACTGAGGACAAGCTTCTCCTGACCAAGGCAGAGAGGGTTTGAGAACAGGAGCAGAGCTACAAGATAGCACGCACTTGTTCGGACTTGGCTGATATCGATCATCCGAGCCGAAACCAGGTGATGCTGGTTTCGCTGCATAGTATCGTTCGGGCTAAAGCAACCACGTGTGACGAAAGGCGAAGGACAACACTGGGTCAATCCTGGGCTTTTGAAAGCTTTTGAGAGTCTGGAGCCGCAGTGCCCAGCGTAGAATCCTGCGAACACCGTACCCGTCGTACCCTGCGCAAGCTCAAGGCCCTAGAGGCCCTAGACCCGCCACGAAAGGTGAAACTTCACCCTCTCGATGCGGCAAGCCGGCTCGGCAGCGAACTGAGCTGCGACAAGGTGGCGGTCTTGGGACCGTGACGGATTCAAAGGGCCACTGGGTTCTGGTCTTTGAAGGCTCAGTGCCCATGGCCCATGGGTACAGGAAGCTTCAAATGTGCTGCTTTCTTCGTACTCTTGGTGGGTTGACAGGGCTATGTCTCGTGTCATCAAGCACAGCGAGTGTGTTTTGTCTTGAGATGGTGCGAGAACTCAGCACAGATACACCGTGAGACCAAAAGCTTGAGCAAGGCCCAGCCAGATCTCCTCTAAGATGTTGCTTGTGCGGTTGAAGCATCGGCAATTCACTCAATGTTTCAGCCCAAGTGTGCTTTGCTTGAACATGGTGCAGTCTACAACTCTTCACCTCATGCCTCGAACCCCTTCGCTGCCAGATATTGACAGGCCTTCTCCAATCAAGATGCAGGTGGGGCATGCAGTGTCTGTTTAGAGCCATCGTCTTGATGGTCCGGAGGCCTCTGCCTATGCGTGTGTCTGTGTGTACATGCGTTTCCGTGCTGTGTGTGTGTGTGCACCAACTCGTCCATGGCCCAACCATGACAACGTGCATGGTCGAATGTTCTGAAGCGTAAGCATCCAAGGCCCATGCGTTCTCAGGAAGAGCATCCAAATGCCAAACATGATAACATCCATGGTCGAACGTGTTCTCGGAGACCATGGCCCAACCATGACAACGCCCGTGGTCTCATGCGTTCTGAGACAAGAGCATTCTTGGCCCAACCATGATAACGTCCATGGTCCAATGCCTTTTGAGGACCGAGCACCCATGGTCCAACCATGATGACGTGCATGGTCGACACGGAAGAAGATTGCATGACTGCGGCTTTTTTCCGCATTGATCTGTGACTTAGTAAGGCCGAAGTACAACCTCGTCAGGCGTTGAGATTTGAGCCTTTCCAGGCGTTTCCAGCCCTCAGGCCCGCAGTACATCTCGGGCCGTCAGACTCGCATTTGGAGGAAGAAACAACCGTTAGGTAATCATGGTTTCTGGTTTCCCAATGACGTGTCCGGTTTTGTAATCAGCCATTCTGGCTACCGAATCGAATCACGATGTGGTTTCCGAGTCAGCCGTCATGGTTTCCGAATCAGCCGTTTTGGTTTTCGAACCATGGCTGGTTTCCGATTCAGCCGTTTGGGTTTCCGATTTTTTCGCCCACCGGCCCTGATGCCCCGACAGACTCGTTGCAGACTCTCGTTCCGAATGTCAGGAACCAGCAGCAAAACATACAGGCACTGTTACTGGATCGGTCTTCCCTTCGTACATTCGTTCGTTCGCATTCAAGGAGCACTCCAAGGAAGTCTTGAGAGCATTCCCAACGCTGGAATATGTAGATGCCGGAATGTTCAGCCAACCTTTCAGAGCACATGGGAAGGCCCTGGCGACCGATCCAGCCGGCACCGTCTGAGACGAATTGAGCCCCGTTTGATTTCAGCAGCCTTTTGCGACGAGGTGTCCTTAGGAAGAGGGAACTCCGACAGGCCAAGCGAGCTCCGAAGCGCAAACCACAAACTTCCGCTGCCAGCGGCATGAGATTTAAAGCGCATGAGTTGAACTGCGGAGTAGACTTCGATATGTTAGCCGATATGTTCAAGTCCTACCAAACCCGAAGCCCGCAAGAGCTGAGAAAGTTGACGCCAACGAGCCAAGGACCGGGAATTCCCACAGTTGCTGTCGCCTTTGGAAGAGGTGCTGAGCAGGCCCACGGCACGTTCTTCGTGCGGCGGTACGGAGATGATCGACTTTGTGTCTTGAGGGTTTCAAGCACGAAGCTTCATGGAGCAAGGAGTCTGAGAATGCCTGTGCATATTCCTCGTCCTCACAAGGGGTTTTGGGATCGGACTTCGCCTAGGCTTCCGTGCTCGTGATGTGGAGCCTCGATCATAAACCCTGCCCTTCCTGAGCCCTAGGGTAGCATCCTTTCCTCCAGCTTTCAGGTCGACCAGCGGTGATCTTGCAGAGTGCCCGCGCCGTGGTTGCAAACAGGACTCCTCCCAAAAGAAGCAGATGTGGTGAGAGGCTCGGAGTGCTAATTTTAGAGCCTGCAGTTTGGCATGAGATCAGTGCTTCAACGATTAGGATTGGTTGCAGGCCTGTGGCAGAAGCCTGCCTGGTTTTCGACATGGAGTGCTTGAGAAACAGGGATCTCAAGACACAGTTCCACTGTAGAGGCAGGTGGGGTAACGCATGCAAGAACCCCGAGCCATAAGATCCGTTCGTTTTCGCAAAGGCAGAATGTCAGCGAAATCGCTCGGGGCCTCTCCTTTGCGGACATGAAGCATGCAGAGCTCGAAGGCCAGAGCCCTGGCAATGAGGGCGGTGTGATATTACGCGATCTTGCGGCATGTAGCCGTTTCCGGAAGATTTGCAGTGAGAGCTTGGGCTTGAGCCAGGCAAGTCGTATGAAGCCTTTGTAGCAAAACCGCGGTCCGAAGCCTCGAGCCCCGCCGCAGAAAGTGGGGAG